>OW964826.1:22312750-23512750 GCA_943142095.1 Ophonus ardosiacus
AAGGAACGAGTCAGCACATGGTAATGGGTGCAACAATAAAACAAAATGGCTATTGAATTTATTTAAAATTTAAATTAACGTGCTTGTATGCAAAATGCAAAATAAAGTTACTGCTAAATATAGGGACTATTATTATAATTATTTGATCATTTACCTTGGTTCTAGTGCGGCTTTTAATGTGATAAAGTCAATGAAAGTTTAATAATCCAGGAACTTCTTGAGAGAATACTTTATTCTCAACAATAGACTTCTGTGGACCAGATCCTTCAACAATGAAGTGCACGAAATTTCCACAAACAAAATTCACAAAAAAAATCTTCGAGCAGTGCACACAGTACGCCTAACTTCCAAAAAGAACTTTTCTAACACAATGACTAATCGTAAAATGCAAAAGTGCAGTTACTTGACTCAAGTCGTTTAATTAACGATTTTAAGTATAGAGCAGAAGGGGGAAAATTATTTAGAAATACTGCAAACGTTCCAGGGTTGCCTAACTCAAGGGTTTCTGAATGTAAATAAAATGAAACGACAACAGCGCTTACGACAGCTAAATACGGAATTCGAATGGTAAAAAAGACATCTGAATGAGGTTCGAATGTTACCCGGATGAAATGAAATGAGAATGAGTGATAAATATGAGGTATTACTTTGGAAAACAATAGGGAATCTTAGGGCGACTTAGGTAGGTACAACACAAAAAGGAACGAGACTGAAATACGCTACTACAGACTGATTTACAGAGGGTGTTATGAGAGGAGGGTAGGCGTGGATGTGTTTTGGATATGAAAAAGGACTAAGGGATAAAAAATAAAGGTAACGATATGAATGTAAATGAAGAGGCAATTATAGTAATTAAGGTACCAAGGGTTGTTATAAGGACAATAATGCCTGAGGTCATCAGTGTACAGTCGAGAGCCTCTGGCCCGAGACGAGTACGTTGACCGAAGGCATTATTGTCGTTTAACACCCGTGGTGCCTTCAACGTTTTATGTCTTACTAGAAATTCTTAATAAACATTTTGTCTGACTAGAATTTATCAAACAAAAATAATAAATCACAAAATTTTAATACAAATTGCAAAGTAGCCTGTGAATGCGGTATCTAGGTAATATTTTTTGTTTCTGTAAACAAAGCATTTTTTTAAACAAAAAATATATTTTTTGTGGTAGTTTTCTGTCAATATGGACAAGCAATGTTATTATCAAGAATAAGAAGTATGCTGGTTTGTATTTGTGATGAAACAAATATGATTATAAACGACTACAATTCACAATGCTTCTTAACCTTAACTGCACTTTATGTTAGTATCAGTATTATTAACCTCAGTTTGTTATCAACATTACCATAGCAACTTAATACGCCCTAGGGCATTATTTACTCAATAACGGACCTAATGTTGAGGTTGTTATAAAACAATAACATACTAGTAAGACAAAAATATTTATTTATACCGACAAATAGTTTGTTATTTTGTATATAGAAATATTTACGTAATATAAAAAATAGTATAATCGAGATATCGAATTTTTAATAGTTAAAAAATCCCTAAACCTAACTAGAAAACGCTATAACTAGGTACGTATTTCGGCAAGTAAATTACCATCATCAGTTAACTTACATCTAAGAACAGATCAGTTTCAACATATCAACCATGCCAGAGGTTCAAAAACAAATCTGAAAAACAGAGCAGATTTAGATTACTCAGTATGTCAAAACTGATCTATTCTTAGCCGTAAATTTACTGATGATGACAACTTAATTACCTAAATACGTATCCAGTTTTAACGTTTTTTTACCTCCCAGGTAAGGGAACTCTAGGGATCGTGCTAAAAATCCCATATAGAGATTTTAGTTAGTAAACACGTTTTGATGTCCCCAGAACCCGATTTTAACATTTTTACAATGATGTATGTATGTGTGTATGTATGATTACTCAAATAGTATTATTCAAAAAATTTTGAAATTTTGTTTTCGTGTTCTATATACTACGAGGATGGTTTGACGGAAGAGTGACTTTTCAATAAAAAAAAGTTATTTTACTTTTACAAGTATTTTATTTTTCAATATAATCCTATTTTAATTGTACACACTTAGCCCATCGAATTTCCAATTTTTCCAAAGCATCCAAAAAGTAATCTTTCGACAACTCTTCAAAATATGCATTTGTCTCCGATATCCCCTCTTCATTGGTGCGAAATCTCTTTCAACCGAGCCATCTTTTTAAATTTGGAAATAAGAAGAAATCACTGAGAGTCAGATCTGGTGAAAATGGCGGATGAGACAGCATCTCGTAACCCAATTCGACTAATTTTGTTGTAGCAACAGCGGACGAATGAGAAGGCGCATTATTGTAATGGAACAACCCTTTTACTTCAACAAATGAGGTCGTTTTCTTTTTAGTTCGGCATCAAAACGTGTCAACAAATCAGCATAATATTGGTCAGTTATCGTTTTTCCTTTTTGTAAACAATCAATAAAGATCAAACCTTTGGGATCCCAAAATACTGTGACCATGATCCTATTGGCCGAAAAAAACAGTTTTAGCCTTCTTGGGAGCACGTTCCTCAAGAGAAATCCATTGTTTCGACTGCAAGTTAGTTTCTGACGTGTAGTGGTGTATCACGTTTCATCTACTGTTACTTATCGGCGGAAAAATTCCCTTCGATTACGTTTGAAGATAATCGAACATTCTTCTGAATATTTGATGCGAGCGCGCATTTGATCTGAATTAAGTAGCCGCGGCACCCATCTCGCGGATAGCTTTTTCATATATAAACGTTCATGCAAAATATTGCATACCCGTTCGGTTGAAATTTTGACTTCATTAGCTATCTCACGTACTTTTAATAGACGATCGCTAATTACTAGGGCATGGATTTTATTAACCATTTCTCGAGTAGTTACAGTAAATGACGGTCCAGACGTTCCTGCATCATCTGTGCTCATATGGCCACTTTTAAAAGCAGAAAACCACTTACAAATCATTCCATGGGACACAATATATTCAGAATAATATTTACGTAACTTTTCCTGGGTTTCTTTAATTGTTTTTCCACATAAAAAATAATGTTTAATTAATACTCGAAATTCTTTTTTCTCCATATTTACAGAACAACAAAAACAGTTTTCTTTAGATTAGTATAAAACATAAACTATCTGTGTGAAATTTTAACAGTAGACATCAGAAACATGGTGGAAGCCAGCAATATAATCATCGTGGTGAAAGTGTTGCCAACCTTTGAAAAGTCACTCTTCCGTCAAACCGCCTTCGTATTGTGGGAAGAGTTCATTAGTTTTTAGTGTATAGCGGATAACCGGAAGTATTACTCATACAAGCTTTTAACAGGTTTTCTTCAAAAAAAAAAAAAAAAATACATTGAATATAATTTATGAGCAACTTTTACTAATAAAAATTTAATATAATGGTACAATCTTCAATTCTACAGCAATGACATTTAGTAAATAACTCTAAATAACTTTAAATATAAATTTATAATATAATTTATTTTCATACATCATCTTGCCTATGCGTCAAACAAAAACATAATATTTTAATAACAATTTTAATATACTTAAACAAATGTCACTGTCAGGAAGCAATTACATTAAAATTAATAATGAAACCGTGTTAAGGAGAATGTAGTAATAATATACGTATTTGAATATAATAAAATTAAGGTTCGTAAAAATAATATGTTTTTAATCATACATAAATATTAGAAGTACTATTGATTTGCTTCATTGTCTTCCAAGGTACGGCTCTAAAAAGATTTTGTGTAAAGACGCGAGTACTATTTTGATTTTTGTTAAGTTTTTCTATTACTTTTGTCAATATTTGTGAAATTTATTTTGTGAATGATATATTTGTTAAATGTAAAATAAAGATTGTCATGTGTGAATATAGAAATATTTGAATATAATGATAGCTTGCTGCGTCGTTAAATACCCAGCGGGAGGTTATGGGCTGGCCACATCAGATTTTTTAGTTAAGGTTTAGGAATTAACTATTATCTATTTAACCTTATACTCCAATAAAGATTTATTATCGAATATCTACTCTTGTCTTCAGCAAATCTCGAGGGCATTACTCAAAATATCGAGACGAGAAGAAGTTTAATCTCGTCGCAAAAAATACGAGAAATTCGAGACGAGATCTTGAAAATGCGAGATATCGCGGTATCACTATCCCTCTATAATTTTGACACAAGCTTAGGTCTCCTTTTTTTGGAACAGGGCACAATACTGCCGTTTTCCATTTTCCTGGCATTTTTTCATCTTTCCAAACTTTAACTAAGAGGTCATAAATTCCTGTTTGCAGTGCCTCTCCACCTTCTTTTAACATTTCTGCCTCAATGCCATTTTCTACTTTACTTTTATTATTTTTCATAGCTGGTAATATACCGAAAAATTCTTGTTCAGTTGGTTCTTCTATATATTCATCATTTTCCTTCATCCTTTTTTCCTCTGTCCCCGTTCCTTCGTTTTATTCTTCGCCTAACTATTTAACAACTCTTGAAAAAGTTCCGCCCACCTATTAAGTTTTTCTTTTTTATCACTTAATAAGTTCCCCATTTTATCCCTACAATATCTGGCTGAACCTTGCTGAATATTTTTATTTTTCTTAACTTCTTGAAATATTTTCTAGGTCTGAATCTAAACCCGGCCACCAAACATTCTCGTAACATCATGCCCAAGATTTTATTTTTACATTTCCCATGTGTGAACTGTGTAATTCATTTAAAATTGGTTTACGTAACTTTTCCTGTACAATAACTTGGAATCCCCACATTACAATATTATTTTCAATTGCTAGTTCATTCTTAAAGCAAATTTTGATATCATCATTGAAATTTAAATTCTCTGGCCAGTTATGTAATACAAAATCATGAACTTGTTATAAAATATCATTTTGTGTTTCCCTTGAAATTAATTCTTCTTTAAATACAATATTTTGGTTAGATTTAACATAATTTTAGTAACTATATTCTTCTTTATTTTCTCTGACTGTACATTCTATATTCTATATGATATCATCAGTGTATGATGAGATAATAATTGCATATCGTTGTAATTAGCTACCGTTAAAGGAACTAAGGTCATTTCACAAATTTTAAATTTTTGATTAACTGATATAAAATGTAAATAAATACCCCCTATTTTTCCTTTTAATTTTTTTGCACAAGATCTCTTGTTATAAGCCACAAAAGTTTCCTGCCCTTGAAAATACCTCCCACCACTTCGTAATGTGAATTTTAATTTTTGTACTCGTCACGATTATAATTTAATTTTCTTTTAAATTTGGACACTTTATAAGACATTGTGCATTTTATGTATAAATCGTATACAAAAAAAAAGAATATATGTAGGTAAATGTAAAAAATATAAGTAGTAAATAATACTGGATGTAACAGAAATAAGTACATTATATTAAACCAGTGATAGAACTCGGCAAAAGCAACAGTATTTCTTACTAACTTTTTTTCGAAATCGCAATTTATTTTTTGGAAGAAAATATTTCCATTTTAAGAAATACGAGTATACTGGTAAAACAGAAAAAAGTGGCATTGACAGAACTCGTGCAACAATATTTCTTATATAGTAATATTTTTTAGAATTTTCTATTTTCTTAGTATTTTTAAGCAGGTGATGATTTTTTTTTTACAAAACTGAAGATTTTTAATCAATATCTATAGTGAAAATGAATAGGTAGGTCATCAACCTGACAGAAACCTTATAAAATGAAATATTACTTGCAGAAATGATTTATTTTTAAATAAAGAAGACAAACTACTAGTATTAAGAACCGTATATATTAATAAAATTTACGAATGTTTCTAAGTCATTATTTTACGGAATATAAAATTATTTGAAATAATTGAAGTTAATTTTATATCTTTTCTATACGAAGAGGTTTTTGGATGAATGCTTCATTTATTTCAACATAGTCAAAATTTACAAATTTCACAACTGCGACGTTTCGGTTCTGTTTAGAACCATTTTCAAGCAATAAATAAATTATTAAAATGTAATATTTTCACTCACCAAAATATTTATCAGACATTATCAGCCATTTTCATTATTTTTCACGGCACAAATGGCAGGCAATAAAGGATTTTAAATAGATGATTTGACGTCTATCAGCGACGATTGTCATGCTCAAGCCTACTAACTGATCAGTTTTTTATTTTGTCAAAATTAAATATTATAATGGTTTTTATTATTATTTCGTCAAAATTGAATAAAATATTGTACAAACCACTTGAGCTAAGAATGTTTATTCACTCGAAGAAATTAACTCACTCGCCCTTTTTCTTCTGATGAATAAACATTACCTCAGCTCACTTGGTGTGTAAATATCTATTATATAAAGAGAGCAACAGATAATTTCTAAATAAATCAATATTTTGAAGATCTGCATCTATATTTTCTTAAATTCAATTTCTGTAAGTCTTTGTAATTGATTTATCCTCTTTCTATATTATGTTCACTAGCAAGTGATTTTCTCTTAATTCACGCATTTCACATATTTATAGCCACCAGTGTCGATCTTTACATCTTTTTAAATAATTATTAATTATTACGACAGTCTTTTGTTTGCCAGGTAATAGTACTTAAAATTGTCTTTTGCTGCTACTAATTATCACTATTAAATTTGTCTTTTATTAGGTACTACTAAGTTATACTTGCACTAATTTTTCTTTATGAGCGCAAATAATTTAATAGCGAGTACTTGCAATCATTTGTAGTTCTACTAAGATTTAGTATAAGACTCATTATGTTTTTATTTTAGTACAGCTGATGATGACTGCTTTGCAAATGTACATACTGTAAATTGTAATAAAAATATGAAGAAAGGTTTATTATTATTGATATTTTAGATTTGGCATAATTTAAGTAACTATATTCTTCATTATTATTTATATTAACGGTAAATGTGATAAACAATGTGATACATGCATTTACTCTGACTGTACAGCATGGAACAAATTCGAGTTCCTTATATGTAAAACTTTCTTATTATGCACGCTACAGAAAGTTGATTCACACCCACACACAAAAAAGTGCTTATTCACTAAAATCTGGATATACGATTTTTAGCATGAATACAGTACCTCTCTTAGCGAGCGGTAAAAATGAATGTGAAGGTAAAAGCAAAATTTATTGTTTGTTGTACGGTCGTACGTCATGAAGAGGACTATCAGCTTTCACAATTATCTTATCTTTGATGACAATATTGTAGTTATCACTAGTAAAATCAGTACAAAATTAAACCTTGTTTGTAAACAGCGCCAGAAAGAGAAGTTCTTGCTTCTCCTACAAATTACACAGTAATGTGTCGTGCGTTTATTTCGTTCTCGCCTAATTAAAAAATATATGTAGATACATATTTAGTAATGTTAAATTTATTAACCTACTTTCTACAAAACATCTTGAGGTCGGATTTGTATGTAGAATTGTGTACTTGGCAGTAGTTATCCTCATTTTCGCTTTACTATAACGCTTATTTTTTTTGTCAATGCTGAATTTATTAAAATATCTTCTACAATAGATTATCCCATTTGTTTTTACCTCCTTCTACCCTTGGTAAGGGAGGTATTGGGATCGTGCTAAAAATCACATATCGAGATTTTAGTAAATGACCACGTTTCAAGGTCCCTAGAATCCAATTTTAACATTTTCACGATGATGTCTGTATGTGTGTATATACATATATATATATGGGTATGAATTTTGTATTCGCCATTAGATTTTGGTGTAAATCGGACAAAAAGAAATGGCACTTGAAGCTAATAATGGTTTTTCTTCAAAAAATACCATTAAATGCCATATTTTTTCGCATTTTATGTTTTTATGAAAATTAAAGAATATTGAATATTCTACAGGTATATATTAATACTTTTTACCTCTCGCTAAGACAGGTATTGGATTCATGCTAAAATTCGCATATCCAGATTTTATTGAATAAGCACGATTTAAGGTCCCTAGAATCCGATTATAACATTTTTAAAATGATGTCTGTGTGTGTGTGTGTGTGTGTGTGGATGTGTGTATGTGTGTATGTGTGTATGTCTGGATGTTGTAGACACGATTCCTCAAAAACTATAAGACTTAAAAAATATTTAACTGCAGTTTCCTCTATCTGACATTCCTGGGAAGAGCTGAAAAGGTTTTGGTAATAATTGAACAACCGGAAGTAGTAGTTTCTTAGAAAAATTCTTCTAAATATAATTTTTTGGGAGTTTTTTTTATTAAATATTGAAGAACATAAAATTCTCCATCTAATACACTTAAAAATTTTATTATATCTTGCATAGATTTAGAGATAAAGGCACTATAATTTATAGAGTACACTAATCGCAGAAGCTAAGGCACTAAGGAAACCAGTTGACAAATTCCAATGTTTATAACATGACACATGTCATTATCAAATATCAACAGTTTTAGTGACATTCTGATAGCTTTTTCTGGGAAGTATATTTAATTTTTCTTATTATTTTATTAATTAAATATTTGAAATTATAGGTAAAATTGTGGTAAAATGCATATATCCATCAGAAATACCGCCAATCTGGTTAATGAATTGGAACAATCTCTGATATTTAGAAACTTCCTCATACAATGAAAAATATGTATAATTAGAATTATACGTGTGCAGAAGACATGTTAAGTACAATAAAAAACAATATTTGGGTAAAGTTCTGTAATATTTTGTTATAAAACGACAGTTCGAAAGCGAAGTGCAGTACAATACTTATATAGCCTAATATGGAAATGGCGAGAGGTCTTGTGCTGGCCACAACAGATTTTTCTATATATTTTACAGATAAATTTAAAAATCCCGAAGCCTAAGATAAACACAATTCCTTTGTTACACAGTTCATTTTTCATATATAATATCATAAGATCAGATTGTTACGAGAGCCGGTTGCCTAGCAATGTATTGAGTGACATTGACAAAAAAATCACGAGCTGCAAGCGAGTGATTTTTGATCAATGTCACGAGATAAATTAGCAAAAGGCTCGAGTACAATCTGAAAATTTTGCCAGGATAGAATGGTATTCGGATGACTATTTCAAAAATAAAAATAAGCGAATAGGACTTTGACAGGTATATAAACAATATTTCCTAGATTCTCTTAAAACGCTTAAAACGTCAAAAAATTTTCACTTATCAAAACTCACTTACTTGTAAAAATACAGCATCTTATTGGCGTAAAGGGTGCGAAAATTTTTTTGTGAGATTGTTTTGTCAAAATGAAACTTGGTAACTAGGTAGAATCCTGAATTTTGATTGGTTTATAAATGTATGAGTGAAATAGTCAAATGAATGTAATTGACAGATAAACGTCATTGTCAAAAAACTAATCACTACAAATTAATAATAGCGACATATTAAATAATAAAGAAAATCGTAAATAAAGCAATAGTTATAAGCAAAGGAACATAATATAGTTTGCAGCATTACTAAATACGTAGGTATGTATTTAAATTTATAAAAATTAAATAGCGGGAAGTTTTGTGTTGGTCACATCAGATTTTTTATATAATAATTTTATACAATATGTTATATTTGCAAAATTTTACAACATGCCTGCAGAAGTAATACCAATAACAGAGTACTAAATCAAATGCGGCGGAGGTCGTGTTAAATGTCAATAGAATTTTTACTGAATAATGGAAAATGAATAATTATTTTTTTGTTCTAATCAACATTTGTAGTTGTACAACTAATATTATTAGTATTTCAAGTCCACCAGTGATGTATAATTTTTATTTATTAGCATTTTATGAAAATAGCACCTAAAAATGTAAGTAAAATTTTAGTGCAACAATTACATACAATGGAAAATATAGACATTTATTACATAGTCTTTTTTCTGGCTTGATTATATTGCGAAACAATAATTATAATATGCTTATGTTGATTACAGTAAATGATGATTATGGTGGAAGAACATTAATTACAACAATTAATTCAGAAAAGGAAATTTCATCAATATTTCAATACTAGTCAGGGCCGGCCCAAGTTATAGGTAAGCCGGGCGACCGCCTGGAGCGCAATGGGCTACTTGCGTGGTACTGAAAATCCGATTTCTGTCACTATATACATAATGTTATATTGAAAACATATATAAAAATATAAATTTTATTTTAAAATAATTATTTGTTTTTTACTAAATTAAGAAAGAAAATTTTCTGTGACGTCTTTTTATTAAACTGAGGGAGGGGATGCATGTTTAAGAATGTTATCAATAGATGGCATGGCGTGCGAAAAAGTTTTAATTTGAATTTGACATTAGTTCATTTTTCTCTCTCTCTGGTCTCTGAAATACATTAATTACTTAATAAATAAACACATAGGTAGTTACTTGTAATTTAAAATATCGATACCAAAAAGATAAACTAAAATACTATCCTCCAAACTATTATTGAAACGTCAAACAGATGATGGGACGGCACCACGCTGTGGTTTTACGACTATTCATTGGTGCGGCGTAATTCTACGTCATACATGGCGGGAATTCAAATAATCAAATTTCATTATTTTTTTCTGGCTAATTAATAAAAATTTTGTCAAAAGAAAAAATATGGGTAGCAAGTTCTTACCTTCTCTTCAAAAATATTAAATAAAAAAAAGGTACGCAAGTAGCCCATTGGTGTTAGGGCTATATTTTTTTGAGAATATTTTTTTTACAAAATAAATTATAAACGAAAACATAAGTTTATAGATTCGTTGAGTGCGTATTTTCATGTAAATATTCCGAAACAAAAGGACAAATTTGTGGGTTGCTGCCAAAGCCAGCCCAAGCTACAAGCTAGCCAGGCAACCGTCTGGGGCGAAATTTGTTTAAGGGCGACTTTTTTTGAGTATATTTTGCAAAACAAATTACAAACTAAATCATAACTTTATTGATTCGTTGAGTATCTAGTTTTACGTAAAGGTTTCGGAACCAAAGGGCGATTGTGGGTTGCTTTAATCATAAGGCTTACAATTCCAGTAACAATTAGCTGTGAAACAAGTTCCAGCAAACTTATATTAATTAAATCATATTTACGTTCTACTATGAAAGTTGACGATTAAACAATTGAAAACATTGTAGTATCGAAATTAAATACTGAGAAGTAGATATTTGTTGTTCAGGACATCTGTTGAAAAAATACCCTGAACATTAAAAATCAGCAATAAAACTTTTTACGGAATCCTGTGCAGAAAAATGCGCTGATCAACAGCCCCTCGCCAATTTGGGAAAAGGCGACATATTTTATATTTTTTACCTAGGATGAATTGTTAAAGAGCTACATTAGATTTTCCGAATTGCAAAATAAGGAAAAGTGACATACTATACTACAGTGCGAAATATTTTTTCTTTCCCTATATACTGATTTCCTTCTGCAACATTGATATATATAGTTCCCAAAACACAAATTTCTTTTCCTAGAAGTATACGGTATTGGGAAAAAATAAAACAACTCTGTAGAAATCAAAAGAAAAAAATCCCTGTATTTTAAATATTCAAAATATTTTTCAAAAATTTCATTGGGAGTGATTCTATGATTGTTCGCGAGTATGACACAAATCGGTACATTTCTAATTTTTCCATACATCATTCGGTTCGGCTTAAAGATAGGAAAATACGTTTTGAAAATTTAAATTCGGCATGAAATTCTCTTTTATATTATGTATTACACGATTTTTGCCGATTAGCGGTTTGCTAACTACTAACACTCTTCACATATACAAATCGGCTATTTTCTCATATTTTAATCAACCTCTTTGACATGGTTAAAAATAAAATATCACGGTTTGAATTCGACATAAAGTTCTCCTTCAAATAATGTATCGCACAATAGTTTCATCAGTGGCAGTCAATGTAAATTAAACGGGAAGAAATCTGGTCCTCGATTCTATGACATCAAACCAATTACAGCGCGTGCTGAAATTTCAAATTTTTAGGTGATTTTATTTACTCATATTTACAAAAGTGACAGAGAAAGTAATGTTTATATTTATTGAGATCGTATAGTTTATGTTTTAAGTAGTTTTTAGAGGAAATTAAAATTTATGAAATGACCCTATTCCTTTCTTCGGGCCAAAATTGCTAACATTGGCTTATAATCAATTGCTGGTGTAAAATGTCTTCCAAACAAGTATTGATGAAATTATATAACACTAAATATAATGGCTAATGCCTTTTTATTTATGAATATTTAGATTCAGCCTTTGACAATATCCATATCCTTGACGCATAAGAAATAGGTCGCTCAGTGCCATTTTCATACATATGTGACAAGATAGCTCGTAATCAACAGTTAATTTAACTTCCACATTTAGATCAAAATGAACCAACACCTGTGAAGAAGTTTTACATAAGGAATTTCTTTAATGGCAGGCAGAGCTGGGCAAGTTACTTTTAAAATGTAACTAGTTACAGTTACAGTTACCTCCAAAAAAAGTAACTAAGTTACTTAAGTTCCAGTTACTTTGGTGAAAGAACTAAGTTATTTACTAGTTACTCATTAAAAGTAACTTAGTTACTTTGAGTTACTTTCTAACTACTTTTAATGGCGTGAAGTGTAGACTTATGGTGGGTTTATGCTCGCAAAATTTAAGAATAAAGTTAAAACAGTTATAACATACGACTCGGTTTATGCTGCAGAAATAAGAATATGGAATAAGAAATAAGAATAAGGAATAAGCCAAAGTTCGTTTACTTTTAACTTTACGCCTTATTCTTATTCCTGTTGCGAAGTGCGCATGCGTGTCAACTGTCAAATACTTCAAGCAAAAAAATTGGTCATATGGTCATTCATTATTCATTCATAATAATCGGTGTTGGCGACACATAATTATGTCAAATTTAGTGATGGATTCTATGCTTTCCCAATTAATTGAATTAGTGCAGCAATATCCGCAGTTGTGGAATAAAAAAGATAATTTGCTTTCTTCATCAAACAAAGAACACTAACCGCATTAGCCAAAATAATATATCCAGCAGCCAGGGCCGGCTCAAAATATATGGGCGCCTTGAGCCAAATTAGATTAGAGCACCCCCCTATCCCTTACAAAAATTACCTATTTCTGATTTTTTGGAAATGAAAGGAAAAGACAAACTTGAAAGTTGATGTATATATACATAATTATAATTATTAGCAATAACACAATTAGTCCAAGCAGTAAAAAGTACCACGAGTTTTGCATATTGGCAGATTAGTACAGTATCCTGAATAAAATACTAAATTTGGAACCTTGGGGCGCTACCGCTCACTCAGCCATATTGGAAAAATGGCAACCAAAATTAGTTTTTTTAATATCTCCTTTCTAGTATCTCCTAAACAAAAATGATAAGTGAACACAGTGAAGCTCGCTACTTTTTGTACAAAAAAAGATTCTTACATTTTTTACCTAAGATGAACTATCAAAGAGTTACGTAAAAAAATAATTAACAAAAATTACAATTTTTGAAATTTAAAATACACAAAAAAATGCAATATTACGTAATTAATATTTACTTTGATAGCTTTTAATGCTTATAACAATTTACATTCGTCACGCATTAAATTAAGTAATATTTCGATAATTTTAAAGTTACTTTTGTCAATGTATATCCTACAAATTTTAAATTTTTTATCCACCACTCTGACATGCTTAAAGATAGGATAACGCGTTTTAAAAATTTAAATTCGGCATGAAATTTTGTTTCATATCATATGCGTATATTGCACAATTTTTACCGATGGGCGATACACGAGTTACTAACAACTTTAACTCACATTAAATTCTTCTATTTGAAAAATCGGCTCATTTCCCATGTTTTCATCCAAAATTTTGACACTATTAAAAACAAACAAAATTACTTAATTAATACGTCTGGAAATGTTTGATAAAAAAAGAGAAATATAGGTCGATTTACAGATACTATTTAAATTATTAATTAATTTCATTTGAGTTTGTTTTTAATATTTCGCGAAACGCTCATTCGTAAAAATCGTGTAATACATGATACGAAAAATAATTCCATGCCGAATTCAAATTTTTAAACCGCGATATCCTTATCCTTAAACATGCCAGAGTGCCGGATTACAAAATAAAACAAAACTAACTTTGAAGGGTTCCAAAATTTAATAATACTCGTACAAATACACATTCCATACACTGATTTTTTGTTTACTTATATATTTTATATCTTTAGTTTTTAGATTTTTTGGGAGCCCCAATAAGCCAGGCGCCCTGAGCCAGTGCCTATGTGGCTCACGAATTGAGCCGCCACTGCCATCAGCAGACAAAATAATATTTTGATTGTACTCAATATTTACAAATTAAAAAATAATAATCAAATTATAAATCTTATAAATGTTAAATCAACGCTGCTACCACTGAGAATAATAAATGTAACTACATTTCACTAACCTAAAACATTTAATATCACTACTCTTATTCTTACGCTTATTCTTATAACTGGCAGCATAAACACCACTTATAGTTATGTTTAAAATTATTCTTAACACTATTCTTATTTTTATTCCTATTCTTAAATTTTTCAGCATAAACCCACCTTTAGACTGTTGACTTAGTTATTGTGTAGTATACATATCAGGGAGTTTTTGCACTAACTACGTTAACCTAAATTTTAACGTTATTGCTTAGCAACACCCAATCAGATTATTATTGTTAATGTTAACGGACCTACAGGGCCTTATTACCGCCTAGGCCCACGAGGCCACGGCCTAGGGCCCGCTTTGACAAGGGGCCCGCAGGGCCCGGTTGCTGTGATTTTTTTAAAATTTATTAATTTATTTTTTAATTTTGATTTCTTATACCAAGAAATAAATAATCTACTTTCTTTCTAACATGACATGACCATTATAATGTATAAAACATGCAGACATTATTTCCTAGACTTATTAGTGGATAATGATTAATTTATTGGAAACCTCGGATCAGACGTCGATTTTCAATCTGAGGCCCCGCGCTCATATGGGCCCCGCACATTCAAATATCTAAGAAAATTTGATAAAAAAGTATCTTTTTATAATTATTTGGGATCCCGCTACGCTAATAACATATTCCCGAGACCCGGCAAAATCGCCAACCGTCCCTAGAGAGGAGTAACAAAATATTACGCTAAAATTTCACCTCAAACTAGAATCGAACATGCGGTACTGTATAATTGATCAGCTTTTCTCTCAGCAGGCAATTTTATTTTTTTCTTTAATAAATAAACTTACGTTATATAATTATACAAATATTTGTACGTACTTGTTTTTTACTATAAAGAGGGAGGGGGGGCCGAAAAAAAATTTGGCCTACTTAGAGCCCAAATATCTGATAAAAAGGCCCTGCGGACCTACATTATAATATAAAAATTAAAAGTGACATTTTATCTAGTGAGAAGGGAATTTGCAAAAATGAGACGAATTCAAGTCTTGCAACCCTTGGAACAACGAACAAAATACACTATTTTTTGTATAACCTGAAAATTGGAATAATTTTAATGATTTAGTGGCAGTTTAATTATAATTTATTAAAACGTATCATTTATAAGCGAGGAAAACATTTGAAAATAATATATTTTATAAGTCAAATTTAACATTTAGTGACTTTTTAATTCTACAATTAAAAGTTAAAATAATGTGTTATTTTTAGTTTTTCTGTTTACCGTACAAAAACTCTATTATTAATGAATATAATTACTTATTTATATACAAGAATTGAATTCTTAATATCCAAAATTAATTTATTTAAAGAGATGTGATATCTAAAATTCATTTCTTGATTTCCAAAATTAATTTAAGACATCAAATATTTGAATTTTTGACATCCTAAATTAGGTCTTGATTATCCAAAATTATAATTTAAGACATCAAAAACTAATTTATATCAAAAATTCATTGGATTTGACAAACTATTCGTGAAATAAGACTATACTTTTTACACTTGTTGCATAAATATTATATAAAGTTGCGTGCAAAAGTTTTGAGCCAAACATATTTTAAACTGCAGCTGATACAAAAATGAAACAATTATATTAATAAACAAATCAATTTGTGCATAAGATATTTTCATATTATAAACCAGAAACTGTGTAAATAAACTTGTATAGTAACAAAATAATTTACTGCGCTCCACTGATTATTCACTTTCTGTTCTTGACGTTAATGTCTCAACTATTTTTCGGTGAATATATAAGGTTGCATGATGTTACTCTGTATCAACTTTGAGGTTAGGTTAACGCGTGATTTGTCTGCAATGTCTGTACGGGGTTGGTTGTCACAAAAACCCCGGTGATAGTTGTCACGCGTGACAGTGGGTAACTAGGCTGAGGCTCACCCCCGGACTGAATAAATTTTATACTTGTCAAAATTGTGAAAGTGCGGCTGAAAGTGACTATGTATTATTGACCATTAAATATTTACTTAAATTCTTATTTCAGTCAAAATGCGTCTTATATTTAAATCACTAGTATCTTATTATTGTTTTTCTTTATAAACCTAAATTTTTAGCTTTGGTTTGTCCTAAATAAAATTTATTGATAATTTTTTTTTTTTTTCATTTAAATAACCCGTCACAACTTACCCCAAAGTCTGCGACAACTAACCCAGAGTAGGGGCAAATTGTCACAAAAATTTGTACAAGCAAAAAATAATTATTAATAACCCCTGAAAGCTAGGGTCTCAAAACTGCAGGAAACAGAGCTAAATAATAGGCTAATGATAAAATAGATAACTGTAAACCCTGCCTCTTAAAAAATTCAAAAGCAAAAATTATGAGAACAATCCCCGGTCTCACCTTTTTCCATTCATTTTCTAGATGGTTTCATAATTCAGCCTTGTTTTTCTTGTCGGACGCGTATTTTTAACTTTCCAAGTATGTTTAGGTTTGTTATCCTGTTGAAAAATCTATCTCCATTGCATATTTCTTTTGGAATATGAAAGTACATGCATATTATAAAATAGGTCTGTACATTAGAGAATCCAAAGTACTCTTTATCTCGACTAATGGATCTAAACCGTCATGCGCAACATAAAATCACGTTTCCTCTGTCATGCCCAACTGATTTGGGAATTGGAATTTGGTATCTAGATCTAGAATTGTATCTTGCACTTTCTGGTCGCCGAAAATACTTCGTATCTGTAAAAAATCTAATTTTGATTCATTCGAAAATAGTCGACTTCATTCCAGTGTTAAAATGTTTTACAAAATTTAAGTTTTACGTTTTTATTTCTTCTACTTACTAAAAGCTTTTTTTTAACAATGACATGTCAAATATGTTTTTCGTCTTGAAGATGTCGGGACTCGGAACACAGTACTTTGGCTGACATTGGCAAGGTTTTCTATTCGAATTTCTTTCGAAATATCCACACTAGTTTTCTCAGATTTGCTATAGATTTTAGTTTAATTATTTTATGTGTTCGCTTTGTTGGTTTACGGGGTCTTTTGCATCTTGGCTTATTAGGTAATTATTTTGGCAATTTATATTTGGTAATAATTCAATTTGTTGTTCTTTTATCGATCATTAGCAAGCCGGATATCTGAAAATGGGTGTATTTTACCATTTCGATAGATATTAGACAATAACTTAAATTAATATTAAACTTAGAATTTGATGCAAATATAAATAAAGAAAGTATATAAACACTGTACAACAACGTGGGTCGATATTTTTTAACAAAAATTAATTTCGTTTGTGCTATGAAAATAATTTTTAAAATATGTCAACTACACTAAATATACAGGTAATGTAATCAACAATCCTAACAGTAGTGTAATATGTAAAAGTATTACAAAAATTATAATCTTTCATAAGAGATAAAATAAGTATTTCAAGCCGGAACTGTAATACACCACAGATAAAAATATGTCAACATATAATTGTACATCCGACACATAAATAACGTTGTAGATATATATTTTATCAATTATTTGTATTATAATTCAATATACAGTTGTTCCAAGATTGAACAACCACATTTTTAAAATTTAAATAAAAGACGTAAAACAAGTTCCAACATGCAAAATCTCACAAAGCTTTGTTTCAGAGATCAGAGATATTCGCTTGAGAAGACCTAACAGGCGGGGAGCAAATTGTTTTAGTTATAAGTTATAATAGTGAAATATGAAACTTCTGCATCATGCAACACTGTTCTTCTGATTATTAAAATATCATTAATTGATTTCGCGTAAACTCTTTCTTTAATTATCCTAATAGAAAAAATCTGAATGTGTCAAACCTGGTTTAAGGACATCATTTTGAGCAATATAAATAAGGTGACCATTCTGAAACAATAAAATTACCCTCTTTTTAAACTAGAGTCACGTAAAAGTCCCATTTTCTAGTATTTCTTCGCCTTAAGATTCGCGTGATTTTCAAAATAGGTAAGAAGACGAGGAAGTAGTATTAGAACATGACGCTCGGAAATAAAAAAATAACCTTATTAGATAAAAACACACCCTAAAATCGTGACAGTTAAAAACATATCTCCATCGGTAAATACGTACATCTAGGTTTGATTTTACTTAAACAGTAAATACAATTTCTAAGAAAATAGAAATAACATTTGTAGGATGAGTGAAAATGTGACTAGCGTAGTACAATACATTTACTGTACAAGCGAATATAATTTACTCACTTGCGTTAGATTATTTTTCAAGTAGCAAATTAAATATAGTGAAACATATTATAATGTTAACTAATATTAATATTCTTATTACTAAGGAAATAATTTTTTCTTCTCAAAAAATTCATAAATGTTTTAAATAATAAATACTAAGGACAATATTTTACCTGACTGAAATGTTTTCTTCTGTTTGATGTAACTTTATAAAGTAACCTTCAATTATAATTTACTGTGCTAGTTAGTATAAAATTGAAATGTAGAAATAAAAGCACATACATACTCAGATAATTTATAAAAAAAATATAATTAATATTGGTTTAATACGAAAACAAAAGTTAGTTCCGTAATTACAATGCAATAGAGCAATTTATAATAAATAATAAATGTGAAGTAATAGTTATATAGGCCTTCAAGTTCCATATAGTACATTTATTTCTTCGGTCGTTTCGAGCAGAATCCGCTCATCTTCAGCTTTAAATTGTGTACAAAAATAGTCATATTATTAAAAGTGATTGCCATATAAAATGTGTTACTTATCACAAGCACAGGTACTACGCACTTTTTCCTATATCTTAGCGTTATTTCGCTACTACGTACAACGTACATACAACTCGATGTCGTCACAACGTGTATGGCATAGCGCAGCACAGAAGAAGGGGGAGAGGTAAGAAATGTTAAAAATTGCACAATATTAGCTGGTTTCTATTCCTTGAAACAGAAAATATTTTGCCCTGTTAGTAAAATCTTAGTTAAATGAGTAAACTGGATAAGCTAAAACAGTAACTTTGTCCATTCAAGTAAGATATTTTAAAACAATTGGTAAATAAATTTACTCAAACAGCAAAATATATTTTCTGAATTAATCAATTTCATTAACACAAATAAAGAATATCATTTTAGCTAAATGTCAAAAAATAAAGTAAAACAGATTTCTACACAAGTACATAATTTATTGTAAAGGTTAATAAATTTTATCTAATTTTTGTTAGTAATATTATATACTTTACTAAAACTATTAACTATAAACTAAAATAGTCTCTAGTAAAAAATATAGTTCTGCAACAGATGAAACCAACTGAGAAATACAAATTCACGTATTTAAAATTACATACCTACACTTCTATAAAAGAAAAATAAGGAACTATTTCAGATTTATTTATTTACAAATTTAGTTAATGCAACCGCATATGAGACATTATAAAACATTTCAACTAATAAAGTCAAATTATTTCTTTCCGTGCGTCGTGCTGTTTTTTTTTTAGTACTCTGACATTTTTTTACAACCGTTAAAAAAGTGCTTTTAATTTTCATTAAAGTAGGTTTATAAAGTATGTATTTTTTATATAGTAAAATCGTGAAAAATGTGCACTTTTTAAACGCAAACGGGAGTAAAAATCATACACTATGGCACTTTTTTATGCTTTTATTGGAGACAAAATATGTATGCAACTATACCTCATACTAAAAAAAATAGCGTTGGTTAGGTACTGAAATAAATTCTGCTCTCTGATTGGTCAGAATGCATACGTAGTTCACAAAAGCGAAAAAACATCACATGTCATCGACAGAATTAAGTAATATAGGTAGTCATATTTTTACCTCTCGCTTAGAGAGGTATTGGAATCATGTTAAAATTCGCATATCCAGATTTTAGTCGATAAGCACGTTTTAAGATCCCTATAATCCGATTATAATATTTTTACGATGATCTCCCTGTGTGTGTGTGTGTGTGTGTGTGTGTGTGTGTGTGTGTGTGTGTGTGTGTGTGTGTGCATGCGAGCGTGCGTGCGTGCGTGTGTGTGTACTACAAGTTCGCAATCGTTTAAAAAACTATCATATACATAAAAAAATTAATGTTAATTCTATGTTAATTCTATGTTTAAAATAGTAATGAGCTTAAGTAAAGTATCGCTTCCGGTTGGTCGTTTGTAAACAAAAACTAATTTATTGTTCCAATAAGTCGAAAAGTCTGTAAAACGAAATTAAGTATTATTAAATGAAGTACCACTTCCGGTTCATCATATACACTTAAAATCTTATACGTTGTTTCAAATTATATGCGAGTATCAAATACCAAATTTGAGAAGTTTTGGATCATATTTTAATATATTTTTTGCAAGATCTGTTTAGAGCTTCCAGTGAAGTACCACTTCCGATTTATCAATTTTAGAAAAAATCTAATATGTCGTTCTCATCATAATATATTTTTCAAGAAAATCTGTTCCGAGCTTCCGGTTCACTTCCGGTTATCCAATTTTACCCAAATCAACTTTTTATATTATTGCAGAAAGCTTAAATACGGAAAACATAAATTTTTGGAAGTTTGAAGAAAAAATCGTGTCACGCACACATGCACACACACACATATATATATATATATATATATATATATATATATATATATACATTATTGTAAAATTAGTAAATACGTGTTCTAGGGACCCTAATTCGTGCTTATTCATTGAAAACTCACTATCGAATTTTTGAATCGAAAACATTATCTCCCTTGCCTACGGTTTGGCGGGATGTAAAAAGAATAGGTACAAATACGAGACAGGGCATTCCAGCATAGCAAAGATTGCTAACAACTCTCAGGTGGAAACCTGGAAGATCACTGGAAGTTTCCGACAGTAATGTCTTCATAAGCTCTTGAAAAGTTTATTCCAGAAACATGTGACATAATTTTCCAGGTACTAAGAGAGGAATACTCTGGCTAAACTCTATGCAAGCGCCAGTCGTTCCTTGTATAACGCTCGTCGTCACACGATCATTTTCGGTAAGAATCAGCCTGAACATGGCATAAAAATTCTATATGTTGGATTCTTCATGCCGGGCAAACCAAGCATTATACCGGGCCTGACCGTGTATTTTAATTGATATATGTATATATACAGGGAATTTATTTTAACATGCAACATATGGCGAATCACTTCCATGGTTACTTACTATTGTCAAAAAATGACAGCAATGTAATATTTGTCCATTTTAAAATGCAACATACAAAATTTTTAGTTTTGTATTATTAAAACTATTTTTTTAGAAATTAGCCTACATACGATTAACAAATAATCAAAACATGAATGTTGTACATCTTAAAAAAACTTTAACTTACAAAAATTCATAACTTTCATGTAATAAATGTTAAAAATACCCCCATTCACTCTGAGGCAATATTCTAAATAAATAAATATATCATCACGGCATATTACCCATTTCTGGGTGTGCCAGTATCTACAACACATATAGACATCGGTAATGATGACGATATATTTTACCGTGTGGTCGCTTACCAGGCGTCACCTCACGGGCAGTCATAGCTGGTGTGGAGAGTGCACCACAGGGGTTACTTTTGTGCCATTTAAAATTGGAAATATTTGGCGCCTGTCGGGCTCGAACCCGGTTCCCCCAGGTTCGCGACCAGACACTCAGGCACGCGGCCACGGGACCCCCAATATTCTAGTCGGTCGTAATAAGAATTGACACCATTTGTGATGTGTTTTGGAGGTATCTCCTGTGCTGCAAAACTATTTATAATGTTGCATTTTAAAATGGACAAATTTTACATTGCTTTCATTTTTTGACAATAGTGAGTAACCATGGAAGTGATGAACTATAATGTTGCGTTTTAAAATAAATTCTCTGTATATATATATATCATTGTTGTTATAACTAAAAATGTTTGCAACCCTTACCACCTGATGATTTTGAAATGAGCTATTGTGTGATTTTACTTATTTGAACTTGTCCACTTATTTTCATTCCTAGGTCATTTATTTAAATTTTTAGTTGGTTTTTTAATCTTGGAATACCCCGTATATAATTATAATCATGGTTATATTACGCAGATATTTGATTAAAAAAAGCTTATCAAAATATAATACAAAACGCAATATACCCGCACTTCCTTTCAAACATATCTATGCTTTTGATTTTAGTCTTTTTCGCTCAGCACAGTTTGAAATCTAAAAATAATTTTTACTTTTATCATGATATTCTTTCATATACTTTTAACTATTTAACTCTTGTATTATTAATTAGAACTTTTTCAAAATTCGTTAATTTTAATTCAAATAGACAAAATGGAAAATGAATTTACTTAAAAGTTTTCCTTGGCATGATTTATTGAAATATAAGTTTTAAGAAATTTATGATTTATTACATATTTTTAATACTTTTGATACTTCGATGTGTAAAGTTGATTTTCGTATTATATTTACTTTACACAGTACTTTGAAAATTTAGTAACGTATTGATTTAACACTTACACCTATGTGCAAAAATCTGTTGTGACCAGCACAATACCTCTCTCCATTTCCATTTTATTATTATCATTATTATTATTATTATTATAAGCTTTATTACCTTACAGACTACAGTCCAATACATAAGTAATATACAGGATAAGTTACATTACAAGACTGATGAACAATATGAATATGTGTACAAATATCAATTATAATTATAATAATAATTTACATTGCGGATATCATGTAAAGAGCAGTTAAAAACATAACAGCGTTTGCATATTTTATTATAATTTGAACAGATTGTGGAAACAGGAGACATTTGTAACAAAGTGGTAGTAGATTTTGGAATAAAAAATGTACTGGTGTTTCAAGATGCAATACGAGGAATTAAAAATTTCAATTTAGACAGTAAATAGTTACAGTCAATCTCATAATTTATGAGTTTTTATAAAAAAGACCAAACTTTGTTCAAAATGCCTGGCTTCAAGCGCTGAAAATTCAAAAGTATAAAGCAATTCCTGGTGGTTATGTCCTCTTGAAGGGTAGGTTTTATATGTTTTCAGCCACAGATACTTCAAAAATTTACGTTGAATCTTTTCGAGAAGTAATTTGAAATTTTCAAATAATGGATACCATATTAGAGAGCAGTATTCCAAAGTAGACCGGACCATAGAGTTAAACATACATTTCAGAGCAGCTATATTATTACATGATCTACCATTTCTTATTATGAAACCAATAGTTTTGTTGGCTTTATTAACTAAATTAGCTATGTGGTTCTGAAAGGTAAATTTAGGTTCAAAAATGACACCTAAGTCTTTTATAACGGTTCCACGATTTAAAGGCTCATCATCAATACTATAAGTATAAGATACGATGTTACGTTTCCTCGTACATGACATTACTTGACATTTATTTATATTTAAGTACAGTTTATTAGTACAACACCAGTTACTAACATTGGCCAAATTAGATTGTAGTTGTACACAATTTTCAAGAGTGTGAATAGAGGAAAATAATTTCAAATCATCAGCAAACATAAGAATCTGGCAATTATTTATCTTAGTTGGAAGATCATTTATAAAAAGGACGAATAGTAATGATCCTAATACGGATCACTGCGGGACTTCTGATTTCGCTATAAAGTAATTAGAAATAAATCCGTTATAAGCAACACATTGTGGTCTGTTACATAGATAAGATATAAAAAAATTAACAGATTCTTGTGAAATCCTAAGAGATCAAGCTTTTTAATAAGAGTAACATGGTCAATGCGGTCAAAAGCTTTAGAGAAATCTGTATAGATCACGTCAACTTGACCTTTACCGTCTAAAACTTCTGATGCATATTGGCAAAAAGAACCTAAATTAGTTATCGATGAGCGTTTTGGAACAAACCCGTGTTGAAACGGAGAAATCCAGTTTTGTATTTGAGGAAATATACTATTATATAAAGCAATTTCAAAGACCTTAGCAAAGTTTGATAAAAGAGCTATGGGCCTATAATTACTTACATCTGAAGGATCACCAGATTTAAGAACTGGGCATATCTTTGTTACTTTACATTTATCTGGAAAGAAACCAGTTCTCAAACAATTGAATAATAACTTCAACGGCTGTACTAATATACATGAACAATGCTTAATCAAGAAAGATGGTATTTGATCTTTCCCAGAAGATAATTTGTTCTTAAGTCTTTTAATAGCATTTTCGATGTCTTCTTTAGAGAAACAAATAGTTGTAATTGATGGAAAGCTGTTATAATCATGACCAACAGTATCATAGCTATTATTATTTACATCCGATTCAATGTAAATGCTACTAAAAAAGTCTTTAAATAAATTAAGTATATCCTGGGGATCCTTTTGGATAGTGTCATTAAGGTACATGCTACCAGGAATTCTGCTCTTTTTTTATTATTAATTACGTATGACCAAAATGTTTTTGGATCCGTAATTAATGATTTCTCGACACTTGATATGTAATTGTTATAAGCATCTCTGATTTGATATTTTGTTTCACTTCTCAAACGCTTAAACTCAGACAAATGAAAATCATTACCAGTATGTTTATATAAAGAATGCATTTTAATTTTTTTTTTTTAATATTTTGTATTATGTTCCTAGTAAACCAGTGAGGATATTTCTCGCTTTTAATTTTCCGTTTTGGAACATGCATATCAATAATGGAATACAAAATTTCATAAAATTTCTCACACATAGAATTAGTACTTTCACATTGTTTTAAATCATTCCAAGATGTGTTTAGTAATCCTTCATACAAATCATGAAAATTAGCTTTCCTGAAATTATAAGGTGTGTTTTTGTGGACTTTATGAAAATTCGTGGATTACAACTTGTTTATGTTTAAATCGAAATTTAAGGTTGGATGATGAGCGTCCTCATCAACAAAAAGAAATGCATCTCGAGAAGACGTACAACATAGGTTGGTAAAAATAAGATCTAATAGTCTCCCGTTACCATTCACAACATCATTGAATTGTTTCAGCGCAAGCGTATTACTGGAATTTATTAAAGAGTTTGTTAACTCATCTCTTTCACCCTTTTCATTAAAAGCTGGTATGTTAAAATCACCTACTAGAATAATATGTTTTTTTGTAGTAATAATTCTGCAAGAAACTGAAGCAAATATTCTATGCTAAATATAGGTTATGTTCGATTTCGCATTTTGGCATTTAGGATTTAGGTCTATTTAACATAAATATAACTTTGAATGGCACACTAATGACATCCTTGGTTTGCATGGGAACATTTTATAACAACCAAACTGAATTATACAATTCGATATCATTTGATACTTCAGATTAAATGTTATAGATATTATATTTCGTAAAAAGAAGCTAGGAAGTTAATCTTTGACAGTTAACTTGACATTTTGCAGAAATTATAACATCGCACATGTGTTTAATTAGTGCGCGACAACTTCAAGGCATAGTGTTCTCCTACAAAACAGTTGACATTATTTAGGGCCTATAAATTTAGGACTTAAATATTAGGGTGATAAAAGTGCAACATCGGACATAGCCATTGTATTGCATTTCGCTGTCAAAATATAGAACTTTACCCAAATATTGTCTTATTTATTGTATTTAATATATCTTGGGCTCACAAAAATTCTAATTACATCTATTCTTTCATTCTATGAGAAAGGTCCTAAATGTTAGAGATTCATTAACAAGATTGGCGGTGTTTCTTATGGATACATGTATTTTACCTATAATTTTAAATATTAAATTAATAAAATTAAATGTACCTACTTCGTAGAAAAAGCTTTCAATAATGTCACTAAAACTGTTAATTTTTGACACTCTCAATTACAAACTATGTTACAAACATTTGAATTTGTCCACTGGTTTCCTTGCTGTAGTTTGGACAGTGCGATTTATTACATCCGTTTATATATACAGAATGTCCCACATTTAAACGGCATAACTTGAACCATGACTTAAACACGTAAAAATAAAGTGACAAATTCATTTGAGCAAATGTCCGTAAATGCTTTGTTTCAGAGATATGTTTTTCTTATTGGATCATCGCTTCTTTAAAAAATCAACTTTATAACGAGATATCAAATATTAACTTATTAAGTTGTGACAATAATTAAATTTGGCTATTGCCTAATTTCAATACAAAATTTAGTTTGCTTGCACTGAGAAAATTATCGATGAATGCAAACAAATTTATTATTTATGTACAATAAAATAATAACTATTTTTTATAACATTTGTTCAAAATGTTCACCTGTAGCAAGCAAACAGGCAGAACAACGATCTGCCACTGCATTGGTCGCTGCGTGACATTGCTCGGGAGATATGGTTTTGAATCAAAGAAATTCTCTTCTTAGGTTACATGAAATTTCTCATGCAATTAAAGAGAAAATTTTCCACTATGAATGTAATATCAATGTAATGTTTGGCTAGGTATTATTGAAAATACTTTAATAGGTCCATTATTTTTGCCACATCGTTTAAATTCAGAGAGGTTCTAAAATTTTGTAAATAATGATTTGAATGATTTAATGGAAGAAGTTACATTAGCAATAAGAATAAACTTTTGGCTAGTTAGATGGTTGCCCTGCACATTATGGGAGACAACCAAGAGAGTGGTTAAATTTACACTATCCACAACGGTGGATTGGTCGCAGAGGACCTGTACCATGGCCAGCCCGTTCGTCCGATCGAATACCTGGCCATGTCAACTACATAGCATGACCTTGAGACTTTCGGTTAGTTATGTATTACAACACTTAGCGCTAGTAGTGCTTCGTTCGGATTAATTCGTTAAAATTCGTAAATGCTCGGATGTTCGGTGATTTTAAAATCGTAGCGGCTTGGCTGAAAATCAGACTGACAATTCAAATTTGAAATTGTATTTTCGTGAAGTGTCATTCTTCATTATTGTGTTATTTTATATTGTGTTTATTTGCTTCTGCAAAATGCTAAGAAGTTATTGTGGGCCGGGTTGTGATGTTGAAAATACAACAAAACATTATTTTCCTATTCAGAAGAAATTTACAAAATTTGGGTTGAACGAGTAGCTCATTCAAATACAAGATAGAACAAGAAATGAAATGATTAGAGAACAATTATAATGTAAGTTTGTATTGGACATTGAGCAGAGAGAGCTAGTTTGGTGGGGCCATATGATCAGAATGAACGAAGCTAGACCGGTAAGACAAATATAGATGACAAAAGTGGTAGAAAAAACAGACCGAAAGACAACTGGGTTAAACTAATATTGAAGATCTTGGAGAAGTAAAATACGACGATTCAAAACGCTAGCAAGATGGCAAGAAATAAGAAGCAATGCGCGAAATTTGTACACAACTAAATGTGTATACCCTACAGCTTATGGTAATAGGATATCTGATTATATTTTTATATTTTCCTTTTTAAGAAATAAATATGCGTTCTATTTCTCGTTAAATATATATTTGGTGTTTTCTGTTTATTACTATATCAATAAAAAAGAATAAATATATTCTCAATAGTAATGCGGGATGCAGACCAATGCAGACTATCCCTGATACTACCCGCCATACTGATTTTAGTTATGTCTTACGACACCGAGCGCTAGTGTTGCAGGACATAATGCCTACTACTTTATCATTGCAGTTGACTATCTTAATAGTATCTGTTGTCTGTGATCGAATACCTTTAGATTTCTTTGCTTGGGGTGCCATAAAAGAAATAGTTTATGATGAACCGATAAATAATTTGGACACTCTACGCAGAAAAATTATTCAAATTTGCGAAACCATATCTCCCGAGCAATGTCACACTGTCACGCAGCGACCAATGTTATAAAAAATCAATATTATTTTATTGTACATAAATAATAAATTTGTTTGATTCATCGATAAATTTCATTTTTGCCCTGACCTTAGGCAAGCAAACTAAATCGAAATTAGGTAATAGCCAAATATTTGATATCTCGTTATAAAGTTGGTTTTTAAGGTAGCGCTGCTCCAATAAGAAAAACATGAATATCTCTGAAACAAAGCATTTACGGACATTTGCTCAAATAAACATGTCACCTTATTTTTACGTGTTTAATCCATGGTTCAAGTTATGCCATTTAAATTTGGGACACCTATATATACAGAGTGTGCAATGAAACGCGGAACATAGGAGTTTAACATAGGATTTTAAAAATATGCAGAAATTGGCTGTCCTGTACATTTTAGAGCAAAAGTACAAGAATGAAAAGTTGTTTAAAACTAATTTCTACTTTTAAAAATTCGTCAATTAATACAACAGAATATCTGCAGCACTAGATATTTAGAAAGTAAAATATGATATTTTCATCAGATAGTTGTGGGAATAAAAAAACAAATAAAACAAAATATCAATTAAGATCATAATACTTAAATAATTAATGCTTAATTATAACAATGTAAGCACAATAATTACAACAATAAGATTAAAATACTGAACTGAACTAACATTTCAGCTTATATTAAAAATTATAAATTATCCTAAATTTATATCAAATACTTAATAATAAAATAAATCACAATTTCTTCGGTACTGAACAAATCCATTTTATAATGCATAAACTTACAGTAAAGCAATTGATGTACTGTAATAATGTATACAAAATTATTACAACAATCAACATCTATAACACTAAAATTAACTGTCAGAATGAAATTTAGTTCTAATATTCTGTTGCATTAAATGAAGATTTTTTAAAAGTAAAAATTAATTTTAAACATCTTTTTATTCTTGTACTTTTGCTCTAAAATATACAGGAAAGCCAATTTCTGCACATTTTTAAAATCCTATGTTGAACTCCTATGTTCCGCGTTTCGTTGCACACTCTGTATATATATATATATATATATATATATACAGGCTGTAAATTTTAAAACGAGTCATAGGGCTATAACATAGAAAAACAGTTTTTTAGACGCCAAAAGTTTCTGTATTAATTTATTGAAAAAAGAATTAATGCATATTATAAAGAAAAAAAATTAAGAATTTTTTGATACCAAACACATTAAATTTCAAAATTTGCACAATTAAGAAAAAATATCATTAGCCGTGAAACTGACAGTAACAAAAAAAAAAACAATTGTTGACGCAAGACGCTGATTAATAAACTTTTTTGCGTATTATTTGTTAAATTATTATTATTTTCCCTTTATTAAGAAGAAAACATGGATAATTTGTATAATTATTAAATAGTTTTAATTGTTCCCTTGTAGTTTGCAGTTTTTCTCGTTAACTTATTACTTATTACATGTAGATCATCTTTAATTTGTAAATACCTATTACAATAAATAATAGTTGTTTCTTAAATAAATATCCTAGGCTTTTCTTTATTTTATGTTATTTTGTATTAGTTCATAAATTAATAATTGTCCTCTATCAAGTTAATAAAAAATGACAATGTTTTGTTACTGTCAGTTTCATGGCTAATGATATTTTTTCTTAATTGTACAAATTTTTAAATTTATTTTCTGGCTTTATAAGAAACAAAAATGCAATGTGTTTGGTATTAAAAAATTCGTATTTTTTTCTTTATAATATGCACTATTTTATCAATAAATCGATATAAAAACTTTTGGCGTCTAAAAAACTGATTTTCAATGTTATGTTATAGCCCTATGACCCGTTTTAAAATTTACACCCTGTATATATACATGGTGTTTCATTATTGCTATCTCTAGAACCGTAAGAGATACGAAGTCGGTTAAATTAGCAAACAATTTGTATATTATAAGACTCTTAAAATGAGCATTACAAAAATTTAATTTCAACCAGTGGTTCTCAAAATACAGAATTCAACTTTTTAATTTTAAAAAATTTAATTTTTCAGATTTAGAATTTATTTTAATAATTTTTTTTCACAGGGAAACCACTCATAGCAGTTGTAGACACGTGTTTCGCTCTTATTAGAGCTCATCAGTACAGCATAGCATGTTAACAGTTGGACATTAACTGGAAATAGTGAATAGAAAATGAACAAATTGTAACAGTACCTGTAAGCAGCCAAATACACATTTGTTGCTTTGAAATAAGTTCAACCATTTGTAGATAAATATAACATCGCAGCAGAGGAAATACACGACCACCCACCAGTCACCGCTACCTGGACCCCAAAGTAAATAAATGATTTTTATAAACGAGCGTGAAGCTGTCAAAATTTTTAAAAAAATTTTCACAGGGAAACCGCTCATAGCAGCTGTAGACACGTGTTTCGCTCTTATTAGAGCTATTTTTAAAAAAATTTTCACAGGGAAACCGCTCATAGCAGCTGTAGACACGTGTTTCGCTCTTATTAGAGCTCATCAGTACATCATAGCTAGTTAATAGGTGGACATTAACTAGAGGTAGTAATAAAAAAAAAACCGACAAAGTGTAACAGCACTAGTAAGCAGCCAAATACACATTTGTTGCTTTGAAATAAGTTCCACCATTTATAGATAAATATAACATCGCAGCAGAGGCAATACACGACCACCCACCAGTCACCGCTACCTGGGACCCCAAAGTAAATAAATGAAAGACACACATATATATCCACACTCACACACACATCCACCAACACACACATACACATACCCACGCACACACAGATACAGGCATCATTGATATGATATATTAATTAATACAGAGTCGTCCTACGATACCTTTATTTGTAGACCTAGTATAAAAATAAACTCCAGTCTTATTTATCTATTAAAGATGTAAGAAGCAATTTCTTGTACTTTACATATGACGAGAGGAAAGTATAAGAAGGAAAACTAGTTGAAATGCTTCTATTTCATATTTATACTCATGTGGTATTAAGATTTATTTACTGTGTACATTTACATGTATTTATTCTTTCTGATGTTAAATTTATTCTGTATTTTCCTTTATGGATATTTAAATGTAGGTACCTATTTATTTATATCATGAATGATTTCAACCGTCTTAAATATGATCATTAAATCACATAAAATAAAATATTTTCAAACAGTAAATTATAAGTATCAGCCCAAACTCATAACAGTTCGGCAGGTTTTCATTTTCAACAAACAAATTATAAAACCTGCGCAAATGGTGGGTAATTTCTACAAATTTCTTTGCACTGGTTTAAAATATAATTTTAAACTTGCAAAAATTGAATATGTTACTCAAGGCTTCCACCATTTAATATTGAGTGTCAACATCTTTATTAGTAATACCAGCTTTAATTCTTTAGGCATTGTATTCCTATAATATTGAATATTTTTCTGTGAATATTATACCATATGTCTTGCAATGTAGGTTTTACTGAACGCACTGTATTTTTACGAAGTTGTTTGTCACTGTGCCAAAAGTAAAGGGTCTCGATAGAAGCTAAATCTGGACTAGAAGTTGACCCTTAGAATGCCGATCGAACTATTATCACCCGTCATTTGACCTACGGTTCGATCGATCACTTATAACACTACTTGTACATCAAAAATATAAACACAAATGATATTTGACAGTTTCATGACAGTTAAAATTTGTAGGGAAAAATTAGCGCATGTTCTACATAGTTTTTCTTTAAAAGTTTTTTGTTAAAAGTCTATTCATTTGTCACTCTTGCACTCATAAGTCATTGCGTGAGAGAAAAAACTTTTCAAGTCACTTGAAAAGATAAACTTCGTCGTGTAATGCGCGCTTAACAAATTCTGATAGATAAAATGTCAAATACTTTATTATCTTTTTGTTCGAAAATGCCAAAGCTAAACAGAGACAGATATCACTAAAAATATGTTAAATTTTACAAGCTTGTAAATATAACTAATGAGAAAAATAACAACTGAGAAATCTCGAAACAGTTTTCGAAAATCGAGATCTCGGCAAATATGTCTTGTCTCGTAAAATAGACGAGACGAGAATCGAGAAATATCTCGTTTCGACAGAATCACTATTTATTACTATTTATTTGCCGGAAATGAGTAAAGTGTTAATTAACGTTAATATTTTATTTGAAATCGTGGAAAATAATATAGTGACACATTTTAAGTTATAATAGCACAAGGAGAAAATGTCTGTTCAGAGTCGTACTCATATTTTTTCCAACAGGGCCAAAAATGTGCTAGTTTAAAACGTAACGGCAGTGTAAATGCCGGTGTAAGTAAAAAGCACCATTGGACGGCACCGAAAACAGTACTGGCATTGGTTCCGGTTTTGCCGGTGTGTGTGAAAATGCCCTAAACTTTTACTCTGCGTGCTGACGTGTAGCACGCGTCGAAAACTTAATCTCAGACTTTGTCTTTTACACATGAAAGTCAAACAGATTCCCCATGTATTAGCGACATGAGTAATAAACACCGACTCATACTCCCCATGTCTTTTCTACGTGTAAGTTCAACACTGTCTAAAAGAATAGTACAGAGAAAAAAGTTGGTATTTCCAACATAATTAAAATAGTATATTGTATAACTAGTGCTGAAAGTTGGATATTTCACACGAGCGTGAAGTTTGAGCCACGAGCCGTAGGCGAGTGGTTTAATCACGTGAGGGTGAAATACCCTTTCAGCACGTGTTGTACACGATATTTTTCCGACGACCATAAAAAAAAAATCCGTTGTAGCCAGCACAAGACCTTCCGTCAATTCGATGTATTTTGTACAAATCCCATACCAAAAGGTCCTTGGAACAGATTCTATATAATATCATGTAAAATCGAACACGAACACATACTATTTTTTACAAATTCCATTCTAAAAGTTCATTTGAAAAGGTTCTTTAAATCCAATAAAATTATAACATAAACTACACTAAGTAATGTCCTTCCATCTTCTCTTTGGCCTTTCTCTGCATGTCACTTGCGAGTAACAATATGACATACCAATTTTAGATCCTATACTTTCCATATTTGGTTTTGCACTTGCAATTGATATCTGTCAATTAATTTTTTTTGAATAATTATGTCAGCTGTTTCCATGATAAATTGCAAAGTTGACTAATTTTTTAAAATTAATTTCTTTATAATGCTTTAAATTTACATCTATTGAATATGAAGGAAAATGTATAATTAAACCGTATAGAGAAGAGTATTTTCTTTAATATATATAATAACAAAATGTCAAAAAATAATATTTAACTGCGTTTTTTTAAGAAAAACTGTTAAAAACTTCAAAAAAGGGTACTTCCGGTGGATCTATTATAACCAAAATCTAATCAACTCTTCATATGGATGTACAGAAGAGGAATACGAAAGAATTATAATTTTTAGAATTGTAGTATTGGAGTTATCGTCGGAGAAAAATTTGTCACACACGGACACTCATACACACACACACACGGACACACATACACACGGACACACATACTCACACACACATACATACATACATACATACATACATACATACAGACATCATCTTAAAAATAGTAAATTTGTATTGTAGGGATCCTAAAACGTGCTTATTCATTAAAAATTCACCACCAAATTTTTTGACCAAAGACAATACCTTCCTTACCTAAAGGTGACGGAAGGTAAAAAACAATATAAAATTTACATAAAAATATTAAAACAGATTATGTTAACATCATTACTATCAGAATTCACCAAAAATTTTGTTAAAATCTGATAAATCAGGGTCCAACCTTCTTAATCCGTGTAAATTCAGCAAAATATTTGCAACTGTCAAATTTTTAAATACAATTTTTTAGGTTAGTTCGCTCAGTTATCGCAGCGTGTGTAAAATCATTTCACACAGTTGCGGATGCATCTGATTGGATAACGAGATTTCATTTCACACAGCTTTGCTAGTGATGTGCAATGATCAACTTTCAGTAATAGTTTAACTTGTGAATTTATGTACTTTTTGTAGAGGTCGTCGGAAAAAAATTAAAATTGTCAGCCTGGTACGCTTTTCGTCATTTCGCAAATCTGGCGGCAGAGGCATTACGGTATGGTCTATATACAATTTTTTTAAAACTGTTTCTGGCTTTGAAATGGGAAGCTGAAGCTATTATTTGTGGTTGTCAATAACACTTGAAATTTGATTGCAAATAATAAAAATAGACAAACAAGTATGAATTCTGTATCGTACCATGTTAATTTTATGAGCCTGTTAAAATGTGTAGCCAGTAGAAATAAATATATTATCTGTTATTTAATTTTTTTATTCGATGGGTACTATTATTATTGGTGAAAAATTTAAACAGAATGTTAAAATTAACATGACGAGTTACAGAATACACCCCCGAATGTGATAAACTATTAAACATTTGTTATTTTTTGTTTCATTTCCACGGTATCGCTATTTTCTGAGTGATTTTCGACATTTTCATACCTAATTTCTGCCGTGTAAAATTAATTTTGATTCAGATGTAAAATTTTGTTGTGCTCTACAAATTTTATTTCAAGTGTTTTTACCTAAAATAATTAAGGAAGCAGGAAATTCCTAAAGTATGATTTTACATGTTACAGTTCTATGTTCAGTGTTCAGAAGCATCGGTGACCACCCTGTTTTCATATAGGTAACTATTTCTTTCCTGACTATAAGCATTCATGTTGAAATTATAATTATATAACAACATATGTACTTTTTTTAAATTTAACAATGGAAAACATGAAATAAATTGTAAAAAGTTCATGTAAACATAACTACAAATTATTTTTTTCATTCTTGTTTTGTTATTGTGCGGTTTCTATTTTATATATCATTTTCCTTGTTATAAAAAAAAATTTCCTTGTTGAAATGACTGTTTTTTTCTAATAAATTTTATACGGGTCATCTAACCATAACACATAATTAATTATATGTCATAATCTCTATAAGGTTACTGTGACTTAGTAAAAACAAATAAAAAGGAAACACTTCAGCAATAAAAGTTATTTGTAAAACAAGGCCGCGAAATTACTCTTTAGCGTACCGAAAGAAAAACTGTCGCCGCGGCCGCTTGCGTCCGAGGCAGGACAATCTCGAGGGCGCTAAAGGATTTCGCGAACAAGTTGTACGCACTACATTTTGGGCAAAAGAAAAAAAATATGTAATTCCAAATTTTATTAATTGTGAACGGTTTCATTGTAAATAGAAAGTTGGCTTTCAAGGTAAACAAAACAATTAGTTTTGAAAAAATTATATAAAAATCTGTTGTGGCCAGCACAATACGTCTTGCCATTTTCATATTAGGCGATATAAGTTTTGTATTTAACATTTCTGGTACACACAAAAAATTCTAATTACCTACATCTATTCTTTATTTTTCATTTCATTCTATGGACAGCATAAATTTACAAAATTAACATTTAAGAGATTTTTTTTAAGAAACTACTACTTCCGGTTGTTCAATTGATACCAAAACTTTTTCAGCTTTGCCATTAATGTCAGATTAAGAAATACGTAGTTAAATTGGTCTTAAGTATTATAGTTTTTGAGGAATCGTCCTTCCAACATCCACACATACATACACACAATCATTGTAAAAATGTTAAAATCGGATTCTGGTTACCTTAAATCGTGCTTGTTCACTAAAATCTTGATATTCGATTTTTAGCATGAATCCAATACCTCTCTTAGCAAGAGGTAAAAATGTCTACGAAAATGTCTGAAGTTACTGGCAGTGATAGCGACATTTCAATTCCTCCAGAATTAAAAAATGTTGTAAATTCTGCACTTTCTAATTTAATTCCCGAAAAATCCAAACGGCAGTATGAAAACTGTTACAATGATTTTAAAGATTAGTGCAACAAGTATAATGTCAAAACGGTGTCAGAAAATATACCTATTATTGGCTTATGTAATGGAAAAATCAATTTTTTTAAAAAGCTCAAGTTTATGGAGCACATATGCTATGCTTAAGGGATGGAGTCGATATAAGAAAAAAATCAGTAGGTTGTCAGCCAAAAAAGTCAAAAATATTTACAAAAGATCAGATAAATTTATTTTTGGAGAAAGCTAGTGATGAAAATTATTTATTGTGGAATGTAAGTATTAAATAAAGTTCATCGTCCGAAACATGTTGCTAATCGCCGGATGTTCTTAAGATATAAATTGGTAAATGCAACGCACAACTTGTTGGAGTGCATAAAATTGATTGCTAAATATTTGGGATTGCCAAAAAGTAACGAATACATTCGCCACTGTTTTCGGAGAAGTTCTGCTATGCTACGTCCCAGTAACAGTCAGTGTTTCTTTCAGACTTTCGGAGGGGGGGGGGGGGGGGGATCATAATTGTTTCGGGGAGTAGGGTGGTGTAAAAAAATGCGCCGTAGGTGAATTTTTTTTTCGTTCAAGGTCAAATGCCTTATAATTAAAAGAATATGGTTAACGGATTGTTGATTTTCCTGGCCAAACAGGTTATTTTTATGTATTCTATATCGTACCATGTTAATTTTTACAGCCTTTTAAAATTTGTAGCTCGTAGGAACGAATGGTTATAACCCCCAAACCCCCCCCCCCCCCCCCTCTGAAAGAAACACTGGTAACAGTGCGATTATATCGGTTCTTAAACGTCTACATTATCAAAATTATATGTAGGAGACTGCAGCGTCTAGTTCTAATCAGGGAACACTGCCTTATACCAAACTACTGAAGCTCGGACTCATGTTTGTTTTTACTAATTTTGGTCAGAAGTGGTACACTATTGCTATCTCGAGAATTATAAGAGCTACGAGGTCGGTTAAATTAGAAAACAATTTCTATTTTATAAGACTACTTTAATGAGCGAAACTAGATTTTTTAGACCAGTGGTTCTCAAAATACGGGGTGCAACTTTCTCTATGTGTAGTCATATTTAAATAAAAATTATATATATTTAATTTTGTATATTATAATACGCCACTACCGGGTGTCTATTTGAAATCCATTATATAGGGAATACAATGCTATTTTTTCATTTTACTGTAGTTACTTTCCTATTACTTTTAGGGAGAAGTTGTAAATAAAAAAGTTGTTCAGAATTAAAAACTACATAATATGAGACTAAAATAATCACAATTCTTATTTTACGAAAAAATCGCAAATTAAAATTCGCAATTTACAGCATATTTCAGAGTGCCATTGAATTAGTGATGTTTTATTTGTTTTTCTCACAATTTTAGTTCTCAGTAACAGCAAACACTTTTAAGACAAATTCTGGGGTTGATGTGAAAGACTAATGCTGGATTTATACAGCGTAAGCCGTAACGTAACGTACAGTGCCTTAGCATAATGTAACGTATCGTAACGTGTGATTTTTTTAAGCTATTTTATACAGACCTTTTACGATGATTTGACGTAAAAAGTATGCTTATGCTCAGTCAATTTAATTGTGCGACAAATTTGTATTTGACAGGTTAGTTTATTCGTAATGCACTATATTTCGTATATATTTCCATTTAAAATATTAATATAAACTTTGACACATGACACATGTCACTCATGTCAGTCACAGTCCACAAGAAAAGACTATTCGTAATGAAGTATTTTTTATATTTATTTCCATTTAATATATTAAGCTAAACTTTAACACATATTAGCCACATAAAAACAAACAATAACATAGGGAAGTAATAATTTTCGTAATACCACAACGTATCGCAACGTTCCGTAACGTAGAAAGATAAAAGTTGGCGATCTTTGGGATTTTAATACGTTAGAGCACGATACGTCACGTTACGGCTTACGACTGTATAAATTGTCGCATTTGTTTGCATTGTTTTATTTTTTACGTTACGTTAGAGCACGGTACGTTACGTTACGGCTTACGCTGTATAAATCCAGCATAACGACTATCATTATACTGCTTACAATTTTTGACAATCGATGTTTTGATAAACAAACAACAAAATGAATCGTTTTAGAACTCTTCTTTTGAAGATATATCAAATAATATGTCTAAAGCCTCATTTCCACCGAATGTTTTATTGCTTAATGAATAATGATTAGTGCATAAGACTTAATGCATTATGACAATTTACCGTTTCCAGCTATTTTGCTTAGTAACTAATACAACAGAAATGTCACAATTTTTTCCCTTATTACTTGTTGTCTAGCAGACTGCAATTGCAGCAGCAATTCTTCTTTTTTAAATATATGATATAAATAATTTTCTGTATCTATATCCATACCGAAAAATTAAAAAATTAATAATTATAAAATAGATTGACAGTTGACAGTTCGGGTTAGAAGTTTGCAATCTTTTGTTCTTACGCATTGCTCTTAATTCTTAAGCATTAATTATAGCTCTTACGCATTAGGACAATCGGTGGAAATGAAGCTTAAGATAAGATAAAAAATGTGACTGACAGCGACGCCACTTTTCGACTCTAGGGTCTTTAAGGTCATGCATTCGAGTCACGGATAAGACACAGTCTTTTCGTCAGCTCTTTTTATGACCTCAGCGACTGAATTGAATGTAACCAAAGCAATTGGTCAACATTTCGCAAATATTTAATTTTAATGATAACAAAACATCGTTCGACTTTCTTTCAACCACTCCTTTATGTCAATATTTATATTTATGTTTATCCAATTTATTACAATTTTATTAAATAATTTTTGTCTACATACTCGTATATCGTTGAGTGGAGATTTTTAAATCGTTTCATTTACTTTTTATGTATAAAAATAAGAATTTAATGAGATGAAGAAAAAATCTTTTACTATCTATTTAAGTTATGACATAAACTTACATTTCTTTAAATGAAACCTACACGTAGGAATGTATTGAAAAATGACACCATTAGACAGTATGTTTTAGCTTTCCAAATATGTATAAAGCATAAAGCTCCATCTAAAATAATTTCTGAATTTGTAGAAATTCATACAGAGAAATAATATACTAATTGTTTGTACGTGTTTTCATCATACATTCTATTTAATATGAAATTTATTCTGCATTTATGTTCTCATGTTTTCTGAGAAAGAAAATCACTGATTAAAAATTATAAATAATTGTGCAATACTAATGTGTAAATGAAATGAATCACATTATGAGTTCAGTAATAATCTTTCTTCTTATATACAGAATTTAATGTAAGTAAGCGTACAACGCTTAACGTGGCTTAACCCTTAACCTGGCTTAACCCTTAACCGATGCTACAAGTAGAACTTTCCCTATAGATATTAAATCTGGCAATATTTTTCGTTTTACATCCTTTGTATAAGAACTGGAGCAAAATTTTGTAAAACGTAAAACTATTTTTGCATTGACATACAATTTATGTTCGGTTTATTGAATATCAAAATTCCAGATACCGTAATGATAAACATGTAGTTTTTCTATGCGAAAGTCTCAAATACATATTATCTGCCGCACGCCAATGATCTTATATGTCAGTTTTGACAATCAACATTTTTTTTCAGGGACCATATTGATTTTTGTTTTTCACAAAATTTGAAGTATGACGTAGTTACTCAATTTTAAGGTGCTACAGTTCTTATAAAAGCATTTAAAACAAGCAGTAATACCAGATTTAATGGGTAATATGAATAAAAATGAGTATATATGCTCCAAGTATGTACTCAAAAGTTTGAGCATGAAGTATGAGAGGTTTTACTCCAATTCATACTCGACTGAATAAAAGTGATATAGAATATAGACTCGGCGAGAAGATGCTCTTATGAAGAAGATGCTCATATGTAAAGCATGCACAGGTTTGCAGCTAGATCTTACATGCAGTACTGCAAGAACATCTGATGTGGTCAACAAAATACCTCCCGCTTTTTAATATTTATTAATTTAAATACATATCTACATATTTACTAATCCTGCAAACTATATTAAGTTCCTTTGCATATATCTATTGCTTTACATGATCCATTTTATTAATGTGTAGTTGTAAACTAATATTTGACACTTTGATAACACGTACTTATTCACAGCTGTTTGATTTTTAGTGCAGCAAACATATCAAATTTATATCGGATCATTCTGTACATCTTATATTTATGTATGAAATATATTATGATTACTAAACTTAATTTCATTAGACTCAATACAATCTTCTTAACACGGTTTCATTATTAATTTTAAGGTAATTGCTCTCCCCACATTAACATGGAATGCAAAATTTCAAATTTTTCTGGTTGATAGTTTTTGAGTAAACGTGTCCACACACACATATACACACATACACACACACACACACATACAGACATACATACATACATACATACATACATACATACATACATACATACATACCTACAGACATCATTGTAAAATGTTAAAATCGGATTCTGGGGGCATCAAAACGTGCTTATTCACTAAAATCTCTATATGCGATTTTTAGCACGATCCCTATACCTCCCTTATCTGGGATAGCGGGAAGCGGGAGGTAAAAAGGTTCAATTTGCAATACTAAGGTTTCCTGAAGACTAACTTCCAGATTAATAAGGAAAAATCGCGTAGCTGAAGATTTAGATTTGATCCCGTTGGGCATATTTTGATAAGTACGACAAAAAGAATACAAAAAAAATCCGCTAAATGTAGCACGAACGTGTGAAAACAGTGCATGAAATATAATATAGAATTTAGAATGTGCATAGCATAAAAAATAAATTTCAACTGATGATGATTGCTTTGCAATCGAAATGTACATTTTGTGAAGAAATGTTTATTATTGTTTTTGATTTATAAATTTCAATATTTATATGGACAAATCTTTTTTTCACATAATTTTTAACACCGTATGTACCATGAACCCCATTTGAGTATCAATAAAAAATGTAATAACTATTTTTTTGTTTAAATGTAGAAGTAGATATTCCTTTAGTACCTACCTATCTGCTCTTATGTACAAAGTATGAACTCAAGTTGGTATGAATAAAAAATAGTTCCTACTACATTGATAAAATATATAATTGGAAAAATTGGAGTTTGCTAGTGACCAGATTCAGTGGGTTCGCAGAGGCCTTTTGAAATGGTAGAATTAAAACTCATCAACTGCTAAATTTTAATTTTTAATATTTTTAGTAAATTCAAGTTTCAAATGAAGTAAGAATATGTTATCTAGGGGTATTTTGTTAAACAAATAATTGTTATAACATTTTTTTATTGATACTCAAATGGGGTTCATGGTACATTCGGTGTTAAAAATTATGTAAAACTTAAAAGATTTTTCCATACAAATATTGAATTTTTTTATAGCATGCACATTCTAAATATAGTCCTATATTACATTTTTGCACTGATTTCACACGTTCGTGCTACGTATAGCGGAATTTTTGTTTTCCTTTTGTCGTTCTTTCCAAAATGTGCCCAATGAGATCAAATCTAACATCTTCAGCTATGCGATTTTTCCTTATTACACTAGAAGTTAGTCTTCCTGAAATCTTAGTATTGGAAATTGAAACTTTTTTTATATATGTTCAGTAATGCGTCTAAGGTCTAGCTACAAACCTTTTCATGCTTTACACATCATGAGCATCTTCTACATTTTTATAAGAGCATCTACTTGTCGAGTCTATATCACTTTTATTCATATGAATTACCAAAATGAGTAAAAAAAACTTTATCAACATAGGTCTGGATGTCCAACTGTTTCCGAGAAAGAGGCCATTTTGTATTAGAAGCGAAGAAAAACTAACAAATATAGTGATAAAAAAAAGAACAATAAAATTTTATATGTCACATTTTTCTCAATTTCTAATAGTCACTAAGTTATATGAAACATAATATTGCTCAAGGTCGCCAGAACATTTATCTTAGTATAATTATTTGATTTTTTTTTTTAAACAAAAGCAAATCTAAGATGAACACTGAAAGGTGTATAAAAGCGAAAGTTTTCGATGTCTATACACATCGACGCCTAATTTTGTAGATGTTCTTTCAGCTTCCGGCCATGTCGTAGAAGGAGTCCAAAATTTTATATACCGAGTGCTTCAGAACACCTGTCCCAGGCTTTTCTTCAGAACTAAGACGGCCTCGAGGTTCAGGAAGAAAAACTGGCATGACATAATCTTATCTGAAAAATTTGATGGTAGTAGTCTCGATTTCCGGAATTTGCTGGAAGTAGGCGCAACTATTCAGGTTCAGAATTTCAAATGGGAACCTAGGTTATGTATGGTATCGTTGGATATGTTTGTGAAGAAAAGTTTTATTGTTGTTATTTTGTACAACTTTTGTTGGAAATATTTTTTATATTATTATTTATGAAATAAATACTATAAATTGTGTGTATGCTCGAAGTGCCTTCCATCATGATCGGTGCATTTTTGCAGCCGAAGTCGAACATTGTTTACTGCGCTTAACACTTTATTTTCACTCAGCGAGCAGCAGACGCCCCAATTCTTGTTCTTTATGTTATCTCTCGCGATTGGACCTAACCTATTACCATCAGCAAGTCGAATATCCTTCGCGAGTAGAAAACACCATTACATTCAAAAACTACATGCGAGTGTGAGTCAGTGATAAAAAGTAGCAAATGTAAAATTAAACAAGTAAAACACCGATCAAGGCGGCAAGTACTTCGAACGTTTGCACCATTTTTATTATTTATTTCATAAACAACATTTAAAAAAAATATTTCCAAGAAAAGTTGTTTATTTTTAAAACATCCAACGATACCACACATAACCTAGGTTTCCATTTAAAATTCAGAACCTGAGTGTAGTTACTCCTACTTCCGGTAAATTCCGGATATCTAGACTACTACCATTAGATTCTTCAGATAGGATTATGTTGGTTTTTTTCCTTAACCTCTAGGTAGGACGTCGTAGTTCTGAAAAAGAATCCCGGAACGGATGCACTGAAACACCCGATAGTATGTTATAATTAATTTTCAAAGTTTACATTGGCATTGGTTTCGAGAACAGTTAAGAGTGGCGCTAGTGTTGCTAATGAAAGTTATTCGGGAGTATTCGCAAGCAATCGGGAGTGCGCCCATAAAATAAAAATGCGAGTTTAGCTATCTATGTATATCTACAAAATCAAGTTCGATTACTTATCGCTGAAAGCGATAAAAATAAAAACCACAGTACCGATTAACGACAAATTTCGCACACTCGTACAAGAAGTATAAAAGAAGGTTCTTAAAAGAAATAATAACATATCGTTATATATCGTTATTAGGAATGACGATTGGTACCCGGGTACTCGGAACCTACCCGATAATAATGTACCCGGGTATAAAATTTCTTACCCGATTACCCGAAATATACCCGCTGCCCGTTAATTATCCGATACCCTTTAATTAAATAAAGCTTTTAATCTATTTTATGAGACATTTTTGTATCTGTTTCAGGTTCATTTTCCTTCTACAAAAGTCACAAAATCTGCCGACAAAAGCTGGGTAAACAAAGAAATAATATCAAGCAAATGGCTAAAAGAGTTATTTTTCTTGCAAAAACGCTTTCCAGAACTTTCATAAAAATATAAGAAAGCCAGACGTAAACACTCTCTTCTGATCACAACTACAAAGAAATTATTCTATCAGAGAAAAATTATGTTGTCCGACAACATTTCTAAATCGATATGGAACTTAATAAATAATTCTAATAGGAAGGTACAGCCGAATAATATAGCATTAAAAATCAATAACATCATTGTCGAGGAACCAGGTATAGTAGCAGAGAAATTCAATATTTTTTTCAGGGACGTGCCTCTGTCTATCCCAGCGAATTCTAATCAACCCACCTGCTCAACCTTGCCTGGATCGCAGAGACAGCCTACGTCTCTATTTTTATGTCCTTACACTGAAGTCGAGCTATTCAATTTAATTAATACAAAGATCAAAAATAAGAAGTCGTCAGGCCCGGACGAAATTCCGAGCTTTCTTATAAAAATAGTATCAGATGTGCTGACCGTACCACTAACACACTGCATAAATATTTCTTTCGAATCAGGCCATTTCCCAGAAATAATACAGTCGAACTTCAGTAAGTCGAACTTCGATAACTCGTATTTTTGATAACTCGAATCAAACTGGTTGGCAATAGCGCCAAGAGTGAGAATTATGGGTAATTTTTACTTGATAACTCGAACTTCGATTACTCGAATATCTTTATAATTCGAACAGAATATTTGGCGCCAGCTTCAATAAGTCGAATTCTGAGGGAATCCCCTAATTACGTGATTTTGTAACAGGTTTTTTTATAACATGATGACGGAGGCAGTTTGGGTTCTGCACTACTGAAGTTCAAACTTATGCTTTGTTAATTATTATTAAGTGAAAAAAAAATACTGTGCCTACTTGATTTATCACGTTCAAGACATTTTTATTCCTGATGATATGTCATTGAAACGTACTTTAAAAACTTTATCTATTGATGAACATTGAAGCTTTTTTTTATTGAAAATCAAAATAAAAAATTCTCTCGTCAGTCACAAATAACTGACTTTTTTTACACTAAACTAATGTTTATAACTTTGATCTGAAAATATCAATCTGTATATGTATATCATAAGGTAAGTGATTTTTACTGAGTGCCTGAGTGTCTGGTCGCAAACACGGGGGAACCGGGTTCGATCCCGACAGACGCCAAATATTTCCAATTTTAAATGGCACAAAAGTGACCCCTGTGGTGCACTCTTCACACCAGCTATGAGTGCCCGTGAGGTGACGCCTGGTAAACGCCCACGCAGTAAAATATATCGTCATCATTACCGATGTCTACATGTGTTGTAGATACTGGCACACCCAGAAATGGGTAATATGCCGTGATGATATATTTATTTATTTATTTATAAATACATAAATAATGTACATATGCATTTTATTTAATAACCCGAAGTCTTGATAACTCGAACTTTTTTTGTGGCAAGTCATGGTTTGAGTTATCGAAGTTCGACTGTAAAATTAAATAAAATCATCCCCATCTTTAAGAAAGGCGATAAACAGGAGTTGAATAACTACAGACCAGTAGCAGTACCCTCTATATTTTCCAAAGTGTTCGAATACTGTTATTTAAAAAGACTAGATTCATTTTTACAGAAAACCAATACAATTAACGACAACCAATTCGGGTTTAGAGAAAACTGCTCAACGGTCAAAGCTGTCCAGCGAATATATGAAAGAATTATCACATATCTAGAGAGAGGTGAATGCCCAGTGGCTGTGTTCTGCGATCTGAGCAAGGCGTTCGACTGTATTAACCATAGTCGTCTAATATCTAAGTTGGAGATGGCTGGGATCAGAGGTACGCCCCTGGACTGGCTGAAAAGCTTCCTAAGAGACCGCCAACAGTTTGTGTGTATTCAGAGCTCCAGCAGCTCTCAATTTGACAAAACTCACTCCAACCGGCTAACCATAAACACTGGATGCCCGCAAGGTAGCATCCTTGCGCCGATACTATTTGTCCTTTATATCAATGACCTCAATCTCATCTTTAATGACGACATATATTCAATACTTTATGCAGATGACACATCATTGATAATATCTAGTAAGGATAACACCTCACTGGAAATCAAATGTAATGAAAACATAAAAATGTTATTAAGCTGGTGTAATGAAAATTCACTTCATCTTAATGAAACTAAAACAAACTACTTACGTTTCCATACGTATCAAAATTCTAAAAATATGAATATTGATATCTGTATCGGAAACAACAGAATTAATAATGTATCAAATGCAAAAATTTTAGGATTCACGTTTGATACTTACTTAAAGTGGAATAATCACTGCGAGATTCTTATTTCCAATTTAAATAAAATATGTTACCAAACTAGATATCTCTAGCAATATTTAACAATCAATCAATTGTTAATATTTTACTTTGCAAAAGTCGAATCGATTCTTAGATATGGGATTTGCTTTTGGGGTGCGTCCACTCAAGCGCCTAATGTATTTGTGAGTCAGAAGAGAGTGTTACGGTACAAATAGGCGGGTATCTTGCAGAAACATTTTCATCTCCAACGGTATTCTCACCCTAACTTGCTTATTCATAATGGAATTAAGCATTTTCATTTATGAAAATAAAAACTCTCTCTCACTCAATAAAGATTTTCATGACTTCAACACTAGAAGGAAAAATGAACCAAGAATTCCATTTTGTAAATTAAATATTAGTAAATTGGCACCTGGCTCAATGGGAGTCAAAATCTATAATAAACTACCACATTCGATAAAAAATAGCTCAAGTTTAAGTATATTCAAGCGAAAACTCAAACACTATCTCATACAAAATTGTTTCTATGACCTGAATGAGTATTTTAATTTAATTTAATTCATTTTAATTGATAGACGAATGTCAATACTGAATGTATTTATGCTTTGTATTTATGTGTATATATGTTCCATTTATATGTATATTTATGACGCTTCCTATAAAATCTCTGTATATTTTCCCGAGGAATAAAGCTATTATTATTATTATTATTATTATTATTATTATTATTATTATTATTATTACCTGAACAGTTTTCAGCTGCCGGAAACATTGTATCTAAAAGAAGAACTTTTTATTACTATACCATAATGGGGGAGTTCACTTATATTAAATTTGTAGATAAGATTTATTTATAACTGTTTCTAATTGTATTAGTGTATTATTAAATATAAAAAAATATAATTTTATTGTAACACTTTTTTTTGAATTACGTAAAAGTGTAGCATACATTTAAATCGTCCGCCAATGACGTCACGGGATTCAAAGGTGCTACTTCCTTTTGTGCAGATGGCGCTGTTGTCTTAATAAATGACATTTGAACAAACATAAACACAAACATAACCTTTGAATTAAATGTCATGCTTGTATGTATAATAACAATACTGCAAGAAAGAATAATAATGTAACAATATATAAACACAAGAACATAACCTCTGATAACGTATGACAGTATTGACAGTAGCGCGTGTACAGAAACAGAACAAGTAAGTTCAGACATACGGACATATACTTGTCTTTATTAATGCGTGCTCTGTATATCGATGATATCACTGGCACCGGAAGTGAGGTCGGTGACGTCACAATTGCGGGAACGGTCATAGTAAAATATTCGCCGCTATTTATCTCGGGTTTGAAGCCGAATTTTCAAGAAAAAAAAAATCGGGAATTTCTAAATTTAAAAATACTATAACATAATATAAAAATAAAAAAATCATGAACTCCCCCATGTTAAGTTTTTTATAGAGATACAGTATAATTATTTATTTGTATTACTTATTATTTAATAAATATATGTAAACAAAATAATAATGAATTTTATTAAAAAGAAAACTGCTAATATAAGGGTAACTGGTAATTAACTTATTAACGAATTATGTAATGTACTTAAAGGATAACGGGTAATTAAAGGGTATTGTGTGATTAACGGGTAAAGGGTACTACCCGGGTAGTTGTTTCGGGTACTCGGGTAACAAAATTATCGGAATTCGCCATTCCTAATCGTTACGATTATGATATGATGTATAATTTAATTAAACAACTGCACATCGAATTCCAAGTATAAAAAATGCTCGAGGCTGCGAAGACCGCGGGGAATCAGCTAGTTATTTATATAACAAGCGGTGGGCGTTAACATAACATGATGAATATCATAATTCATAAACTCTTTGGCTGGTAGTGCGAGCTCGATTTTAACTAAAACACTGTTTTTAGAAATGTCAAATTCAAATTTCAATATTTAATTTCACTCTTATGTTTAAAGAACGATTTTATGCTCGCGTATTAATAGCTATCATTATAAACTCGTTGCATAATACACTATTATATTACTAATTTATATTTAAGGTGTATTATAGTTATGGTATACCGGGGTAAGTGCGATCTAAATTTTCAATAGTTCAACTTTTCACGTTATAATTTCCTTTCTTAACGAAGAAATTTATAGAAATTTGGGGGCATACTGCCAAGCTTGACATTTAAAAAAGCAAAACAAAAATGTACGTAGATTTTTAATTTGAAGGTAAAGTTCTTCATAAGTCAATGGTTTACATTTCCCCAAAAAATTGTTAAATGCAAATGAATGACTAAACGAAATATTATCATATACAGTGTGTCCCATTTAGAGTTGCCACCATTGGGATCTCGAGAACTATAAGAGATACGATGTCGGTTAAATGGAACTTTTTGTGCGCCATTGAGAGGCCATCTCAGATGTGCTTTTGTTTTTCCAAAAATTCTCATAGGGCACTAAATAATGACGAAAAACTGAATATTGTTCATTTTTTCTATTTCAAATAACTTCTAAACTATTAGTAATTGAGAAAAACTTTTCAAATATAAAAGATAGATATTTTTATTAGCTAATCAATGGCGTACGAAATAATTTTTTATATCCGTAAATTTTCGAGATATAACACAAACTTATATTTTTTTAAATGGAACCCATATCTGATTTTAGTCTCAAAAAAATCAATAATTTTTTCTATTTTCAATGATGTAAGGTTTATTATATTTTTTATTTGTTTTGCTCCTAAAATTTAATTTTTCTCTTTATTTTCCTGAATTTTCTTATTATTGTCCAAAAAAACATTATTATTTTTATTAATTATATTGTATTTAATCAAAATAATTTATTTTATGCCTTTATTACTTAATATTTACATTCTAGACTCATAATTACGAATTACACTATAATGTGCCAAGGGCGACCTCAAAATATTATAAAAATTAATTTGATACGAGTTTTGAGCAAATTTTTTTAACGAAATAAATTATTTAAATAGGAGGAGTATTTCCAAATAGAAATCTACCAATATTTTTAAAATAATTGTGAATTTAATACAAAATAAGCAAAAAATAATATAATTTTGAAAGCAAAACAAATATAAAACATAATAACCCTTACATCGTTGAAAAGAGAAAAAAATATTAATTTTTTTGAGACTAAAATCAGATATGGGTTCCATTTAAAAAAATATAAGTTTGTGTTATATCTCAAAAATTTACGTATATAAAAATTTATTTCGTACGTCACTGGTTAGTTAATAAAAATATCTATCTTTTACATTTGAAACCTTTTTCTCAATTATTAATAATTTAGAAGTTATTTGAAAAAGAAAAAGTCAACAATATTCAGTTTTTCGTCATTATCAAGTGCCCTATGAGAATTTTTGGAAAAATAAAAGCACATCTGAGATGGCCTCCCAAAGGCGCACAAAAAGTTCCATTTAACCGACATCGTATCTCTTATAGTTCTCGAGATCCCAATGGTGGCACTTCTAAATGGGACACACTGTATATATATATATATATATATATATATATATATATATATATATATATATATATATATATATATATATATACAATAAATAACGATTATATTTTTTAATTTTAATTTATCGTTATTTTCCATGCTTCTTGAGCTATTGCTTCAATCTAATCTAAGCATATTTTACTTTCGTTTTTGTAAATGAATTCAAAGTAACGTTTTGCGTTGACAAAAGCGAGCGCAAATGCATATTTATATATAAACTGTAAAAAATATTTTTAATATAAGTGTCTACTTTTTGTGTGGACCATAGGAAATACAACGGTAATATTTTCATATATAAATTCTGCCCTATTAATTTAATAACAAAAGTATAAATACAAAAAAAAAAATGTTCAGAATTAAAAACTGCATCCACAAAGTCCAAAATTATTGTTTACATGCATTTCGTTCACGATAGACAAAATGAAAGTAATAAGAATGTCATGAGTAGAGATGGGACAATTCCCGAAATTTAGAGTTACGTGAAAATTCCCAGGAATTTCTCCGGATTTTTTTTGAGAAATTTCCTGGGGAATAATAATTTAAAATGTAAACAAATATGTAATCAAACATCAGAATCAGAAAAATCAGTACTGTACGTACAGTAATAGTCCATTTCAGAATGGTATAAGCCTTCGCCTATTTTTTCCCAAAACAATTCGGGAAAATACGCAGAGCTGGGCAGTAACTAGTTATTTTAGGAACTTAGTTACTAACTAGTTACTTTTAAGTAACTTGTAACGTAACTTAGTTACTTTTTAAAATATGGTAACTGTAACTGTAACTTAACTTGCTGCGGAAAAGTAGTTGGTAACTTTACCTACGGTTTTTAGTTACTAGTTACTTAAAGAAACTCAGAAATTAGAATGTAACTTAAGTTAGTCAAAGTAACTTAAAAAGTGGAATGTAACTTAGTCTTAAAAAGTAACGGGGGGGATTAAAATTTCTAAGAAATATTTTGTTGAGGCTGATGCCTTTTTAGAAACACTAACTAAAACTGTTTTGTTTTAAATAAATGTCTGTCCAAAGTGGGAGTGTTGAGCGCAGCATCGCGCATACTTATTATTGTTGATTGATTTTAAGCCATAATAGATAATAAAATAAGTAATTATATTAATTAATAATAGGGTTTTTGTACGGTAAACAGAAAAACTAAAAATAACACATTATTTTAACTTTTAATTCTAGAATTAAAAAGTCACTAAATGTTAAATTTGACTTATAAAATATATTATTTTCAAATGTTTTCCTCGCTTACAAATGATACGTTTTAATAAATTATAATTAAACTGCCACTAAATCATCAAAATTTTCAGGTTATACAAAAAATAGTGTATTTTGTTCGCTGTTCCAAGGGTTGTAAGACTTGAATTCGTCTCATTTTTGCAAATTCCCTTCTTACAAGATAAAATGTCACTTTTAATTTTTATATTATATTATAATATAGGTCCGGAGGGCCTTTTTATCAGAATTTTGGGCCCTAGGCCCAATTTAGCGTAATATTTTGTTACTCCTCTTTAGGGACGGTTGGTGATTTTGCCGGGTCTCGGGAATATGTTATTAGCGTAGCGGGGCCCCAAATATTTATAAAAAAATACTTTTTCATCAAATTTTGTTAGATATTTGAATGTGCGGGACCCATGTGAGCGCGGGGCCTCAGATTGAAAATGAAATGAAAAATGAATAATTTAATGGTCATGTCATGTTAGCAAGAAAGTACATTCTTTATATCTTGGTATAAGAAATCAAAATTGAAAAATAAATTAATATTTTTTTTCACAGCAACCGGACCCTGCGGGCCCCTTGTCAAAGCGGGTCCTAGGCGATGGCTTCGTGGGCCTAGGCGGTAATGAGGCTCGGTAGGTCCGTTAACATTAATAATAATAATCTGATTGGGTGTTGCCAAGCAATAACGTTAAAATTTAGGTTACCGTAGTTAGTGCAAAAACTCCCTGATATGTATACAACACAATAACTAAGTCAACAGTCTAAGTCTACACTTCACGCCATTAAAAGTAGTTAGAAAGTAACTCAAGGTAACTAAGTTACTTTTAATGAGTAACTAGTAAATAACTTAGTTCTTTCACCAAAGTAACTGGAACTTAAGTAACTTAGTTACTTTTTTTTGGAGGTAACTGTAACTAGTTACATTTTAAAAGTAACTTGCCCAGCTCTGAAAATACGTAACAAAATTTCTTTCCGCAAATCGTAACTGAAGGAATTTCCCGGGGAACAAACAAAGTCCCGACGGGAATTTTTTGGCGGCACATCACTAGCTATGAGTAATACCCCGAATTGTTAAACAGTTGTATTGTTTGATTTTGGCAGATGACATCTGCCAAAATGTTTTAATAACTAATAAATTGATTAATTTATTTGCCAGTAATCACGGATATATTTATCACCGCAAAAAGTCAGTGGAACAATATTAACAATTAAATATAAATTAAAAAACTCTTTACCTGTCAAAGTCAAAATATACTTTTTTAAAAGCTTAAAAACGAATATTTCGTTTTACGTTTATCTCATGACAAGAGCCTATATCAAATTTAGGCTTATTTGATGCGGTTTTCAATTTTAAACATTTACGCTTTAGTTTTAAAATTAATTTACAGCCATATGAATATTTTACTATTATATTTCCTATGGTACATAAAAAAAATAAACACCCGGTATAATTTGCTCAAATGTGATGTTGATATGATATTACCCTCTTTTATTAATATTTGGAATAATTGTTGCTATAGGCTAGTGAAGTTTTCTTATGGATATAGTTTCGAACCATATTTTGCAAACAATATGAAAGCGTAATGAAATTTCCGCCATGACAAGTGTAACATACTATTAATAGGTTTCACACTTGCCGCAATTGAGATTTATCCACGTTATCGAAATAAAAATTCTTCTTCAAAGAAAATTGTGTCACTTGTTCTTAAAAAACACCTTTATCAAAGTACTTACCGAAAACTGCAATGAAAATACAAGTTTTTAACATATATACAAATATACAAGTTTTTAACATATATACAAATATTTATCAAACACAACAGAATTACGCATTTATGTGTCGACGCATCTAAAACATGACATGTAAATTCGGTGTTTAATTCACATTATAATAGACCTACTGGACCATAAATTGTATTACTGTAGCAATATTTAAACGTGTAGATTTATACTTACTCCGAATTTACACTTACACCAGCGTACAGTATTCTTCACGTAAGACTGTCGTTGAGCAATAAAAAGTGTATGATTCTTGACGACATACATATATGAAATAGTCTCTTTTTGCTATACAGGTCATAAAATCTGTTCATTTATCATATATTTGTTATTGCGCAACAACATTCTTACTTAAAGAATACTATACCTTCACGTACGATAAGTTTTTTTTTTTGTAAATAGGTATATTACTCGTATAAAAATTATTTTGACATTTTTGTAATAAATAGTAAAGTAACCAGGGATGATTAAGCAATGACTTAAATAACAAATTCAGTTGTTATTTAATCATAGACATGTATTTTTAAAGTGTAGTCATGGTTAGGCGGCGGTTACATTGGATGCGAATTCGTACGAAAATTTGTTAGTACGAATTCGCAAGAAATTAATTCATACGAATATGTAAGACAAAGTGGTTACATTGGCTGCAAAATCATCGTACGAATACCAACATGCAACTGAATTTTATCTTACTAGAAAATAACAGACGCTTTTGGGTAGACGACTACTTCATGTTTAGGACAGAAAACGGAGAATTCGGAAGGTCATTTGACGAACTGCGAGAAAACGATCCAAAATTCTTTGAGTATACAAGAGTGACGCAATCTACATTCAGTTATATTTTTTGCAATTAATTGTTCGTTGTCCATGTTCCGCATTGTTGCATGAATAACCCATGAAAAATAAAATGTTTTGTTAGTATTCAAACAGTCGTACGAGTTCGTAAGACTTCGTATATAATATGAACGAAATAGTCGTAAGCATTGTAACCGCACATACATTCGTACGAAAAAGTCTCCGTACGACAATAGCTTTGTTTTAATGTATTTTGGGAAAAATAGCAGTCTAAAACCCAATATATTTAATTTTCTTGTAATCCAAAATGGCAGAATATAATGCCATCGGTGACCAAAAATTTGGTAGATTCAATAACTCATCGCTTAGTTACTGGTGGAAAAACTAAAGGAAAATCATACAAATATTATATTTCTTTATGAAACATAAATAAATGGTTTATTATTTAAATGTTTTGGTTATCGTACGGAGACTTTTTTGTAATGAAATTATGAATACTTTCAATGTTTACCCCATAATATAAATAATGTATATTATTTGTTTATTTTATATTTATAATAACGTATTTAATTTACTGCGTTTCATTTTGGATTAAAAGAAAATTAAATATATTGGATTTCAAACTGCAATTTTTCCTAAAATACATTAAAACTATTGTCGTACGGAGACTTTTTTTATGACTGTATATACTTGTATTGATTTATTTACTTCTGATGATTTCGTACGAATTCGATGTATATAGGATGTAAATTTTAAAACGGGTCATAGGGCTATAACATAGAAAAATAGTTTTTTAGGCGCCAAAAGTTTCTATATTAATTTATTTTAAAAAAGAATTAGTGCATATTATAAAGAAAAAAATTACGAATTTTTTGATAAAACACATTACATTTCTGTTTCATATAAAGCCAGAAAATAAATTTAAAAATTTTGCACAATTAAGAAAAAAATCATTAGCCGTGAAACACAGAAACAAAACAAAACAATTGTTGACTTAAAACTGTCATAAATAAGCGTTTTTTGCACATTATTTGTTAAATTATTATTATTTCCGTCTTATTCAGGAGAAATCATGGATAATTTGTCTCATGAAGAAAAATTACAAATTATTAAATGGTTTTAATTGTTTCCTTGTAGTTTGCTGTTTTTCTCGTTTCTTATAACTTATTTCCATGTAGATCATCTTTAATTTGTAAATACCTATTACAATAAATAATGTTTGTTTCTTAAATAAATATCCTAGTGTTTTTTTTTTTATTTTGGGGCAATTTTTTATTAGTTAATATATTAATAACTTTAATATTTAATTGTCCTCTGTCATGTTAGTAAAAAATGACAATGTTTTGTTATTGTCAGTTTCATGGCTAATGATATTCTTTCGTAATAATTGTACAAATTTTAAAATTTATTTTCTGGCTGTATATGAAACAGAAATATAATGTGTTTGGTATTAAAAAATTCGTAATTTTTTTCTTTATAATTCCTTTTTCAATAAATTAATATAGAAACTTTTAGCATCTAAAAAACTGTTTTTCTATGTTATAGCCCTATGACCCGTTTTAAAATCCTGTATATATGCGGTTACAATGCTTACGACTATTTCGTACGTACTTGTACGCACTCGTACGACGGTTTGAATACGAACAAAATATTTTGTTTTTGGTGCGTTATTCATGCGAACGGAACATTGCAAAACATGGACAACGTACAATTAATTGCATTTGTACAAGAAAGACCACCGTTGTGGGATCAAAAATCTAAACACCATCATAATTTTTATCGTTTTCTCGCAGTTCATCGGGATCAAAAATCTAAATACCATCATAATTTTTATCGTTTTCTCGCAGCTCATCAAATGATCTTCCGAATTTTCCGTTTTCTCTTCTAGATATGAAGTAGTCGTCTACACAAAAGCGTCTGTTGTTTCCTAGTAAAATAAAAGTGTTTCTAACAAATAAAATTCAGTTGCTGGATCCATTGCGCTTAAGCGCAAACTGAAAGTTTCGTATTCGTATGACTATTTTGTAGACAATGTAACCATTTTGTCTCACATATTCGTACGAACAAATTTTCGTACGAATTCGCATCCAGTGTAACCGCCGCCTAATTAGTTAGTGACGGTCACCAAATTTTTTAATAAATACTACTAGTCAATAAATTTTAGTTGAATATTTGTAGGTAGTGTGTAATTGTTCCTAGTCCATAGAGTATCTACCTATACATTTCAGATTTATTTTATGTTCTCTAATTCAGATAGTAAAGTAATACTAATACATTACAGCTAAACTGATAAAACTATACAAACAAGGAAAAATAATATTAAAAAAAAACCGTATAAGGAAATTGTGCTAAAATTAATCGGTGAAGTAAATATATACGCTTCAATTTTCCATGGAATGTTTTTTTAACCTCATATTTCCCAATTTTGATTTATTTTATCTATAAATTGCTTCACGATGTAAATAAGTTTTAATATTTAGATTATAAAAATAATAATAAATAATAATGATAAGTATGCAGTTAACTAGAATTACAATAAGTATCAAATATTAAACTTTTTAAATTAAGTATACAAAGGTCTGTAATTAATGTAAACCTTTACTTATTATTTGTTGATTGCCTCTATGATTTGCTTCCTTGAGCCGCAAAGTAGCGAAACGAACAAACTTACATAATACGTAAAGAAAACAAAAGTCTTAATTAATATGTATTTTTCACGGAGATGGTGTAAAAATCGGTATGTTGCAAAATGTGTAGATTTCTGTTAAAAAGTATCATGTCAAATGAATGTGACCCGAAAATATGAAGTTTTTACTATTTTGCAGGATGTTTGAGTCAAATCATTCATAATGAAAAGGCCAGTTTTCTGTGAAAAAGTAATTATTTTCAAATGCGGTACATATAGTATATTCATGTTGTTGACTAGCTGCAAACGCCATTTTTGTTTATTTAGACGCTTTTTTCTTGCATTATGTCGGCTTGTAAAATATAACTGATATATACATATGGGTACTCGCATATACAGGGTGTCCCAGATTTAAACGGCATAACTTGAACAATGGATTAAACACGTAAAAATAAGGTGACAAGTTCATTTGAGCAAATGTCCGTAAATGCTTTGTTTCAGGGATATTCATGGTTTTCTTATTGGAGCAGCGCTACCTTAAAAATAAACTTTATAACGAGATATCAAATATCTTATTAAGTTATGACATACCAATTAAATTAATTATAGGTAAATGATTTGGCTATTACCTAATTTCGATACAAAATTTAGTTTGCTTGCCTAAGGTCAGGGCAAAAATGAAAAGTATCGATGAATTCAAACAAATTTATTATTTATGTACAATAAAATAATAACGATTTTTTATAACATTTGTTCAAAATGTTCACCTGTAGCAAGCAAACAGGCACGACAACGATCTACCACTGCATTGGTAGCTGCGTGACAGCGTGACATTGCTCGGGAGATATGGTTTCGCAAATTTGAATAATTTTTCTGCGTAGAGTATCCAAATTATCTTTCGGTTCATCATAAACTCTTTCTTTTATGGCACCCCAAGCGAAGAAATCTAAAGGTGGTAGATCGGACGAACGGGCTGGCCATGGTACAGGTTCTCTGCGACCAATTCACCGTTGTGTATAGTGTAAATTTAACCACTCTCTTGGTTGTCTCCCATAATATGCAGGGGATCCTTCTAACTGTAGACAAGAGTTTCTTCTTATTGCTAGTGTAACTTCTTCCATGAAATCATTCAAATCATTATTTAGAAAATTGTAAGACCTATCTGTATTTAAACGATGTGGCAAAATGAAAGGGCATATTAAAGTATTTTCAATAATACCTAGCCAAACATTACATTGAAATTCATAGTGGAAATTTTTCTCTTTAATTGCATGAGGATTTTCATGTACCCAAAGATGAGAATTTCTTTGATTCAAAGCCGTATCTCCCGAGCAATGTCACGCAGCGACCATTGCAGTGGCAGATCGTTGTAGTGCCTGTTTGCTTGCTACAGGTGAACATTATGAACAAATTTTATAAAAAAATAGTTATTATTTTATTGTACATAAATAATAAATTTGTTTGAATTCATCGATAATTTTCTTTTTTTTCCTGACCCCGGTGCAAGCAAACTACGTTTTGTATTGAAATTAGGCAATAGCCAAATCATTTACCTATAATTAATTTAATTATTGTCACAACTTAATATGTTAATATTTGATATCTCGTTATAAAGTTGATTTTTTAAAGTAGCGCTGCTCCAAGAAGAAAAACATGAATATCTCTGAAACAAAGCATTTACGGACATTTGCTCAAATGAACTTGTCACCTTATTTTTAAGCGTTTAATCCATGGTTCAAGTTATGCCGTTTAAATCAGGGACTGGGTATACTCGTATGTCGTAGACATGCAGATCGTAAAATGAATATTTGGATATTTTTGTTTGTAATTTTTCTAAATATACCTTTACCCTTTACGTAACCTAACCGAACGCACACCTACAAAACTATAACAATATGAGATTAAAATCAATTATACATATTTTATTTTACGATAAAACGAACTAAAATTCGCTATTTAACAGCTATCTCTTTCTAACGCTGCACATAAGTAAAATGGCGCCAGCAACTGCTAGGTTGTGAAACGAAATATCAAAAATACTGCAGTAACTATAATACATACTTGTATTCTCTGTGAAAATTTGCATCGTATGACAATTTACTCCACTAAAAGCTTTTGTAACTTTTTTCGAGAAGTTTTTTTAAAAGTGGACAATAGTATATCAAGACAAGTACCATAAGTCAATCTGTTAGCGTACGAGTGCGTTAACAAGCCTTATGAATAGTTGTTTACATAATCAGTTATGAAAAGAGTGATATTGTTTGATGAACATAATTAATATTTTCCAAAACGAGCAATGTAAGTTTTACAAATTATGTGACTATATTGATCAATATCACGTTTTCATCGCCAATATGGGGATTCAAATTAACTTTTCCCGCTATTATACAAACTAGTTGTGACGCTACAACTGAGATGTACATCTCGTCAATCTATCACTAATACTGCATTTTATGCTTTTTGTGACTGCGAACTCTAGAAAATTTCTAAGAAGCAAATATTTTAGTTTAAAATTTAGCCACCAGGTAGAATCGCGAATAAGTTTATTTAATTCCGCTAAAATAATTTTAAAATATACAAAATTCTAGGTTTTTCTATGATATCTCCATATACATATTTCAAAATCAATTTACAAAAGCGTTGCCGTAAAAGTAAATCTATTTATAGGGATCGTGCTAAAAATCGCATATCGAGATTTTAGTAAATGACCACGTTTTAAGGTCCGTAGAATCCGATTTTAACATTTTCACGGTGATTCCGACTGTATTCTAGTATGAAATGAGCTTTTAGAATTTGGTGTAAAATGGATAACTGGAAATGGCATTTACTTGAAACTGAAAATAGTTTTCCTTCGAAAAAATTCTTTAAATGTAATTTTGTACTGTTATAAAAATTAAAGAATAGTAAATGTTGTACAGGTATGCATGCATACTCTTTCTATATATTTTATATAGATGAATTTATATATCTAATAATCAGTTTTATAAATCCCGCAGCCTGCGTTTTAACGATAAGCAATTTCTTAGTTACACAATTCAGATTTCAAATATATGTAAATGACAGATAAATGTCACTGTTAAAAAACACATTTCAAATTAATAATGATAACGTTTTAAAAAGAAAATAATAAATAAAACAGTATAGTTGTAGTTATATTGTACGTATGCAGGGGAACATAATAAGTTTCTAACATTAATAAAAATGTAGGTATGTATTTAAATTAATAAAGTTAAACAGCGGGAGATGTTGGTCACATCAGATTTTTTTAATTTAATGTTTATGTCAGTGCATGCGTTTCATCATTGAAAATAAGTTCTGAATGTGTTCTGAAACTGACGTAGACCTTCCTTCTGATGTAGATGTAAAGAGGAATTGGATGTCGATAATTCATAAATTGATATTAAAGAAATCATTATTGATATATTCTTGTTCCTTTTTGTATCAATTGTCAGTTGTGTAATATTTTATTTTTATCTCTACACTGTCAAATAATATACTCATAATTCAACCGATTTTTATCATTTAATGATCTATGTTACTTTTGCTAATTGAATAATATTGACAGTTCGGTGAAATTATATTATTATTCAATCGTTATGTCAAATTCAAATCTTACCTACCTTTCAGAGAGTGTACAAATAAAATTACTTTTTCCACATAAAAAGACAAAGTGACACTAACTTTGTCTTTTGCAAACTTCTATTTCCTTCTTAAACTTAACCGGTAGCTGAATAGTCGATTTTTAATTTTTTCTGCTAAATGTCAAATCACTTCATAATTTTGTTAAAACAAAAGGTTGCTGCAACAACGATAACTAGATTTGTCTATGTCTACTTATTTTTTAATATAAGTATGTCACTAATATGTTACTATTGACAGTTGAGGATAAAGTATAGTATTCTATTTGCATGTAATTGCTATTGCTAATTCGAATGGTATATATATACAGGGTGTATCAAGATAATGGAACAGTGCCATTTATTCGTGTAAGTGAAAAGATACAGAAAAAAGTGATTAGGATATTTTGTAAGGGATAGAGGGGGGCATATTTTAGCATAAACTTTATTATCATAAATTTAGTGGTACTCAAACTATAGGGCAATATTATATTTTTTTAAATGGCATTATATATATTTTTTATTAACTCATTAAATAGAGAATTTTGTTCTGAATCAACGATGTAATAATATCATACCCTTACATTGCGAAAAAAATTATAAAAATTAATTCAAAGTTAGTATTTCATTTCTACTGTATCTAAGTAATCTGAGCAAACATTCAATCAATAAAACAAAAAAATTATTTTAAAAGTTGAATTTATTGCCAAAATCGTAGCTTACTTGAATGTAATAAAACTAAAATAAATTTTATTTTGTTTTATTGATAGAATGTTTGCTCAGATTACTTAGATAAAGTAGAAATTAACTTTGAATTAATTTTTATAAAAAAAAATCGCAATGTAAGGGTATGATATTATTATATCGTTGAATTCAGAACAAAATTCTCTGTTTAATGAGTTAATAAAATATATATAATGCCATTTAAAAAAATATAATATTGCCGTATAGTTTGAGTACCACTAGATTTAAGATAATAAAGTTTATGCTAAAATGTGTCCCCCTCTATGCCTTACAAAATATCTTAACCACTTTTTTCTGTATCTTTTCACATACACGAATAAAATGCACTGTTTCATTATCTTGATACACCCTATATATATATCACTCGCCTCCCGGCTCGAAATGCAAACTTCATTCTCATGAGTAATAGTAGCATACATTACATGCTCCTTGAATAATATTACAGAACTCATTTTATACCAATTAAGTAAAAAGTGATATTTCAAACGTTATAAAGTTAGGTACAATTCAACTTTTTAGAACGGAATTAGACAAACACGTTTTTTATACTATTTTTTTCTATTGAAGTGATTTTACAATGAGATGTTTAAAAAATGCGACTTTTCAAAAATATGACGGTGTTTTTTTGTCAGTTATTTTGATTGTGCTTCCCACTAATTATTGCAATTTCATACTTTGACAGTTTATTGTGTGTTGTGAATTTTGTATGATTGCATACATTAATACATTGTATCAAAGAATGCGCTTATTGATCTTCTTAACGACGTGTTTTCAGTGCTTTTATAGACTTATAATAACAATGAAATAGAAAAAGACTTTTCTCACATTATTTTACGCCGTAATTTTGTAAACAGAGACACCGTGAATCTGAGCAAGGAAGCACGTAACCACACCTTATTATGTGCAGATTTATTGCTTATATTTCTATTTCTTTAAATAGAAAATGTCTATTATTTAAATATTACAATGTTCTATAAACAATAAATTTTGTTCATATATTGCAATTAGATCGCAAAAAAATACTCTAGTGCTTGTAGAGTTCAAATCCTATTTCATATGTGCGCATTTTTTTTTCGAATTTTAATAACTTTTATTCTAATTTTAGAATTTTAATTTATGTACCTATCTATAAACAAGGAAAAATGAGCATACATACATATGAAAGAATTTGTGACATTGATTTTTTATATAACGAATAGGTGTTACAAAATTTGTACTTCTACTTTTACTTTTATTCAAGTTCATTTAGTTGTTTATTGATATTTCTATTTTTACCTTATTAGTAAAATAAATGTTTGAGTGTTCCAATACTCTCAATTTAATCTATAAACAATGATGGCGATTAGATATTGTATAAGCCAGTGAGGAAATTTCTCTGCTTTTTCCTTGTTATATTGAAGGTCACTTACTGCGTACATGTCAGGAACTCAACAGGAGTAGGGAACCAACCGCACATCGGTTCACAGGAAAAACCGAGTATTTTACCTGATATGTGAGCAACGAACTAGAGGGGGAATATTATGAGGCAACTTTCCTCATCGTTTTGGAGACTCTGACACATATAACGCGGTTATAAATAAAATCCAATATTCCTTTGCCGTACGTTGTAACAGTAACAGTATTATTTTTCTTTAAAAAAAAAAAATGAGGGAGAACTACACCGACCTTACTTGTTATTCTAACCCCAGTATTCAGTATAACATAGTAAGTCTGTTACCTGTTTAATTTTAAAAAAAAGTCGCATAACATTAGTGAAAACAAATTTTTATTTATATTGTATACAATAATAAATTAAATGTTTCATACTTTTGCAAAAAAAGTAACAAAATAATATTTAATTTGTAAACAAAAATTTTAAATATCAATAAGTTAGTTTGAGTTAAAATATAAATAATAAAAAATCTGTACTAAAAAGGCAAAATTTGACAAAAAATAATTTTATATCTTTCTAGGATTCATTTAAATATGAACCTGAGCAACAGTGGGATTCTGGATATCCAACCACATATCCATGGGATACTAGAGAAACCTTGGATTATTGCCATCAATGTAAGTATTGAATTGAGCGGGAATTCCCATTTTGACTATACATTCATTATACAAATATTAGTGACGTCTTTAAACCGGTTTGAACTTCATAATATATTCATTCTTCCGACTAAGGAAAGGTGATTCCCATTATTCGCAATAATTACTAGGAAATTAAATACTCATAATCATTTCCAATGTAATGTAAAATATGTAAAAAATCTATTTCGTCAATTCCGGTTTGTATTAGAAGTATTCTTTTTTAGAAAAAAAAAACAATCATTACTCTTAAATATTTCATCCGTTTTTGTTTGTACATAGCCTGATGAGACAATGAAATATATAGTAGAAACAACAAATGAAATATGTAGAGAATGAAACGTAATTTAATATTTAATATAATAACAAATATTGCGGAAATAATGTATTGTGAAAGAAGTATGCGGAACTAACTTTTAGAGGAGAGTGGAGTAAGTAACGAGCCATAAGCGAGTGGTGCAATCACCGAATTTAAAAAAGGCTTCACGCATATTTTTTCTACTATCAATTCAACAAAAGTTTATCCTTTGCAAAAATTATAAGAGCTCTTATGGGCGCATTGCATTATCGCCATTAAAAGAAAAACTTCACGTACTGCGAAACATATATAGACGCACACAGACATCATAAAAATCAAAATCTTATTCCAAAATATGAGGTCTCTAAAAAATGTTTATTCATTGAAATATAATTATAAATTATTTTACTTCCCTTACCTATTGGTAGGCAAGAGGTAAAAATAAATGTATTTTGTGAAATTTATATTTCTGTTTTCCGGTTAAAGATCAAACATTAGAACAAACATATACAGGATTACCAGAAGATGAAGCCACAAATGACTTAATACGTAACAGCAAAGTCCGACCAACTGCAGTAGAAGACTGGAAATCTCATCACATCATGGGATGGATAATGGAACTTTATGCAAATGAAGGATTTAGTTATGAATCAGTGAATATGCACTTACTTCGCAACTTCAATGGATCTGATTTATTGAAATTGCCTGAATACAAGTTTTATGAAATTCATGAAAGTAAAGGGAGATGGTTATATCAGAAAGTTAGAGATTTGGCGTACAAAACAGGTAAAACTGATATTAATTTTTCATTACATGATCTAAAAAATATTATTTTATTTAAAATTTGCTGATATGTTATTTAAATTTTAAAATACTTACGCATTGGCTGACTATATTTACTATGAAACTTGTTTACTCTATTACTGAGAACAGATAAAATGATTCATTGAAAATTAAGTTCAAATCATGTACTAAAATTCCACGAAATAAATTTTAATGAGGAAATATGAAATTTTTTTACTGCAAATGTAATTTCCAAATTTGAATGAAATCAAAATACATATAATATAAACAAACAAGAACTAATTATTTATTGTTTTTATTGCAGATGCTATGAAATTTAGTTTCACTGAAACACCATTCAGAGTATTTGGAAGTACAGAAGGCACTTTTAGCTCCGGGTCAGGTAAGTTTTTTTAAATTAAAATTTCGTAGATTTAAAAATAATATATAGATTTTTTTTATTTTTCAGATTGTGAAGCTGAGCCTATAAAGCAGAAAAAACGTGGACGACCTAGGTCACTGAATAAAATACGAAGAAAATCAGGTAATTCAATTGGACAATATTTAAATAACCTCACAATCACAGTAACATAACGTATATGTTATTAGAAAGAAATTTATTTATATAATTTATTTATTTAATGCATGTAATACTTAAACCCTTTCATTTTACGAAATATGCACATAAAACTTTTCTACGGTACAGAAAACTGATTATTTATGTTAATATTAAAATTAGATTTCTTGAAAGAAGAAATTTAATTTATGAGATTGTCTTTTTAGACACATCTTGTCTAGAGATATGTAGATAATAATAAAGTAACGCTTATGATTTAAAAGACTGATAACTTCGTATTCCTATTTTTATTATATATTTATTAAAAACACATGGTAACTAAGACACTTAGAAAAAGGAATTCTGCTTCTGAATCTGTTTATCTATGCGCCAAATGGAACTTCAGCAGCTGCGTTGAAATTTTGCAACTAATCAAATTGAAACTAGTATTTATTTATTTATTTTTGAAAGGGTTTTTGTAAAGTGTATATAATATTTTTGTTAAATAAATTCAGAATTTTAATTAATCAGTGGTTATTTATTGAAATATTTAAATTTCAGAACATAAAACGGGAAAATTATGGGAATTTTTACGAGACTTGTTACTGAATCCTGAATTTTGCCCAAGTTTGATTTGTTGGGAAAATCACGAGCAAGGAGTGTTTCGATTTGTTTGCAGTGATAAAGTCGCTAAAATTTGGGGTTCGAAACGCGGTAACGATGAAATGAATTATGAGAAACTCAGCAGAGCTATGCGGTACATATTCGTTCATATATTTTTCGTGATTTGTATAACATGTCAGTATATTTATATATTATTTATTATTTTAGTTATTACTATAAAAACAAAGTTCTCTTGCCAGTATTGGGGAAAAGACTTGTATATAAATTCGGTCCGAACGCAGTTGGATGGCAAACAAATAATCCGAATTTTGAAAATTAATTTGTATGTATGAATAATCTGTGATTTTCTAAGTATTTATATATTTTTATATGTTTATAAAACCAAAATCAAGTGCCAAAATATGTTTTATGTTTGTAATAAAAATAATATACGTACGTTGTTCTCTACCTTTTTTATTTTTTAAACAAGTTTCCTCTTAAGACAATATTTGAAAAGTAATTCAAATTATATTTTTTAATGGGTCCAATTTATTGCACATTGAAAAAAGAATAATTGATAATAAAATAGTACTACATAGCAATAAAAAATGCTATGTACAATTGTAAAATAGTTTCACGCTAAACTAATAGTTTGAATAAAGAAAAAATATGCATAAATACACTGCACCGGTGTTGGCTATGTACAGAAAACTCGAGAGAAAACTGTTTTATACATCTTCACGTAAGTAATATGTAGACGATGTAAACAATGTCGACAACGTAAACAGGTACTTTTCTGAATAATGAAAATGAGTTTTTTTGTTAATATTTTTATTCAAATATCTATATTTTTGTAGTTAACATATGATTAAATGAAAGTGGGTAGTGGGTTCTCAATAAGTAAATTAATTTATATATTTTTTAAATGTTTTCCTTATATACCACTATAATTTTCCATACATAAAATTGAATATTTTGTTTTAAATTATAATAATTATTTATACTGAGTACATAATGTCCGATCATTTTGATGATGTACTTTACGTAATGTTCTGCGTGTATATAATTATTATGTATATTACATGACGTAAATTACATATCCAACACTGCACTACACAATAAAATAGGGTAGTTACACGCTAAAATATTTATAATGGCAAAAAATTTACAGTCCATGATATAAAATATATATAAAAAATGCGGAATGCTAATGCCTCAGAATTTCTGAAAAGCAACACTACGATTAGAAATATTTTACTATGACTTGTTATACGCTAACAGAATTTGAATTTACTGAAGTATAGGTACTAGTGGCATGCACACTATTTTACAGCAACGTTATTTCGAGGCTACAGTTGGCCGACTGTTCCCCACTTCTCTTGTAAACGTTGGTGATTGGTGGAACACAGTACGTTTGGTACTCTCCCTTTCCGCACCAGCTTTCTTTGCTTTCTCGGACTGTAAGTGTAAAGCCGGTATCTTACTCTAATTTTTTTTACAAAATATTTTTATCAAAACCGTTTTGGCAGCAATTTTTATAAAATCTATATTTACGTTATAATTTTAAATATTTAATTAATAAAACCATAAGGAAGATTAAATGTACTTCCCAGAAAAAGCTTTCAGAATGTAACTAAAACTTTTGATTTTTGACACTGATATCTGTCATTTACAAATTATGTTATAAACATTTTAATTTGTCAACTGGTTTCCTTAGTGTAGTTTCGCCTACTCGACTTATTATATCCCGATATTCTACATATTATAGCGTCTTTATCTCTAAATTTATAGAAGATATGATAAAAAATTTAAATGTATCAGATGTAGAATTTTGTTCTTCAAAATGCGTAATATCAAAAATTTTCAAAAAATAATATTTAGAAGATTTTTAATAAAAACTACTACTTAAGCTCTTCCCAGGAATGTCAGATTGAGGAATTCATAGTTAAACATGTCTTATGTCGTATAGTTTTTGAGTAATCGTCCCTCCAACATCCACACATACATGCACACATACACACACCCACACACACACACACACACACACACACACACACACACACACACACACACACACACACACACACACACACACACACACACACACACACACACACACACACACACACACACACACACACATCATCATCATCATCGTAAAAATGTTAAAATCGGTTTATATGGACCTTATGGTGCTTATTCACTTAAATCTGGAGATGTGATTTTTAGCATGAATCCAATACCTAACTTGGACGTCCAAGTTATTGCCGGGCATGCATATATTGTCTAGAAAATTGTATACATAAAAAGGTAACATAAAAAAGGTAACATTTACGAACTTTTCTTGTTACCTTGGTTACTTGTTGTTTTTGTTTTTTCACATTTTTATGTCAATTTCCCCCGAAGAAGGCACCAGTTTATGGTGCCGAAACGTTAGGTTTTAATAATAAATAAATAAATAAATAAATAAATAAATAAATAAATACAGAACTTAAACTAAAAAGGTGTATAGTAGTATTATTCCAATTATTAATATGAGTTCTGAAAGATATTTTAATTACTTCAATAATCTTTAATTTTCATAATAACATAAAATGCGAAAAAATGACATTTAATGATATTTTTGAAAGAAAAACCATTATGAGCTTCAAGTGAAGTGGCATTTCCGGTTATCCGGTTTACACCAAAATCTTTCCATATAAGAATAGGGTCGAAATGTAAAATTCTGAAACCTTGTATTTCGACCCTAATTCTAATATGTAAAGATACCATTAGATTTTGGATATCGGATAACCGGAAATGACACTTTATTTCAAACTCATAATGGTTTCTTGTCAAAAAATATCATTAAAATTTCATATTTTCGCATTTTATGTCTTATGAAAATTAAATTGATTTTTCTGCAGGTATACGTTACTACTTTTTACCTCCCGCTACCCTTGGTAAGGGAGGTATAGGGATCGTGCTAAAAATCGAGATATTCCCTGATCGAGATTTTAGTAAATGACCACGTTTTAAGGTTACACAATTTATTTTTCAAATGCATGTAACTGACAGGTAAACGTCATTGTCAAAAAACTAATCACTTCAAATTAATAATAGTGACATATTAAATAATAAAGAAAATCGTAAATAAAGCAATGGCTATATGCAATGGAACATAATATAGTTTGAAGCATTACTAAATACGTAGGTATGTATTTAAATTAATAAAAATTAAATAGCGGGAGGTTTTGTGTTGGCCACATCAGATTTTCACCTCCCGCTACCCTTGGTAAGGGTGGTATAGGGATCGTGCTAAAAATCACATATCGAGATTTTAGTAAATGACCACGTTTTAAGATCCCTAATCCAATTTTAATATTTTCACGATTATGTCTGTACGTGTGAATGTGTGTATGTGTATGCAGGGGCGGATTGGAGAAGTAAATCGGCCCGGGCGATTATTCTTAGTCCGGCCCTTTTCAGAGTGAAAATTATATATTACATACCCGTATATGTACAATGCTGAAAAAAATCGGACACTTGGTTTTTTAATTTTTAATTTTTGTTATTATCTCGAGAACTTTAAGAGCTACGATGTCGGTTAATTAGACGAAAGTTGTCCTATATTAGAATGCCATTTCAGCAATGTATTGTTTATTCAGAAGAAACACATAGGTCATTAGATACAGACAAATATGTAAATTTTATAGATATATACATATTTTTTTGTTTTTGAAAACTTCTAAGTATGAAATGATTCCAGAATTTGATTTTCACTTCTGTAGGACACTTTTTATGGCGATATCCATTTTTTGTCACTACTGTATTTCACGCTATATTAATAAACCGACTTCGTACCTCTGATAGTTCTCGAGATAATGACAAAAATAAAAATTAAAAATCAAAGTGCTGACTTTTTTATCCATCAGTATAATAATTTTTATTTATGAAAATTATCACATTGTATATGTATATATTTTTTGTGTCTCCATCCGGTAAGTAATTGTATATAATGTATTTCAAAATTGTCCAGAAACATGTTACCGGCCTAGGCCTATAGGCTAATAGGATTGGCTTTGAAAATCAAATTTTCCGATGATACCAACATAAAAAAAACCCTAGTATTTAATATTTGGAACGAAATACATTGGCAATATTGCATGAGGTAAAAAATGCATACAATTTTTATTTGATAACTTGACCTTAAAATTACTCGAAATTCTTGGTAACTTTAACCGAAAACTGGAATCCATCAGAAACAGAACTTCGTTAAATCTAATATTTTGGGGAAACTCCTAGTTCTTTTTATTTGGTTTGATTTGTAAGTTTTGAAATTGGACGAAAATTTTATATGTATGTGCAGGAAGAATTTTTTTTATTCCAACAGATATCCATTTTTTTCTGGCATACTCGTATTCAATTTCGAGTTATCGAAGTTCCACGAAAAAATAACATGTTTTCCAAATATTAGAGTAATTGTCCAAAATTTATATTTTTAAATTATAAAAAAATATATTCTGACTACATTATTTAATTGAAGGTGGCCAACCGGCCCTTTCGACCAGTCGGCCCTTCGGGATTTGCCCGCTCGCCCGATAGGGCAATCCGCCCCTGTGTGTATGGATTTTGTCTTCGCTTTAACTCAAATACTATCATTCAGAAAATTCTGGAATCTTATATTTCTATCCTATTCTAATATGAAAAGAAGACATTAGATTTTGGTGTAAATCGGATAACCGAAAATGTCACTTTACCTGAAGCTCATAATGGTTTTTCTTCAAAAAATACCATTAAATGCCATTTTTTCGCATTTTATGTCTTATAAAATTTAAAGATTATTGAATTTTCTACAGGAATACATTAATACTTTTTCTATATATTTTACAGATAAATTTAAAAATTTTTTTTTTTATTCGTCCCGAAGCCTAAGATAAACACAATTCCTTTGTTACACAGTTCATATTTCAAATGAATGTAACTGACTGGTAAATATCACTGTCAAAAAAAATAATCATTTCAAATTAATAATAGTGACATTTTAAAAAGAAAATAGTAAATAAAGCAACAGTTATATGCAATGGAACATAATATAGTTTGCAGCAATAGTGAAAACGTAAAATTAAATAAATAAAATAAATAGCGAGAGGTTTTGTGTTGGCCACATCAGATTTTTATATTATATATTTTACAGATAAATTGATAACAGGTAACAGGTAAAGTGCCATTTCCGGTTATCCGATTTACACCAAAATCTAATGGTTTCTTTCCATATAGGGTAGAAATACAAGGTTTCAGAATTTTCTGAAATATGGTATTTAAGTTAGAGCAAAGACAAAAAAATCCATACACATATACACACACACGCACACACGTACACACACACGTACACACACACACACGTACACACACACACACGTACACACACACACACACACACACACACACATACAGATATCGTGAAAATGTTAAAATTGGATTCTAGGGACCTTAAAACGTGGTCATTTATTGAAATCTCGATATGTGGTTTTTAGCACGATTCCTATACCTCCCTTACCAAGGGTTACTAGCATGCAACATACTTGATACATTTAATGCTCTCACCTTCCACATTTATCCCACCTGTACCTTCCAATGCTTCATCCATGACATGTAACTACCCTGCCTAACCTCCCTCCGTATTGTTTTTCCATCTGTCTCCTCATCTTCAATCCTCAATACTACTTCCTGGCATGTGTGAAATAGTATATTACGTTCCCAGTTAAGAAAAGTGGAAGTTTATCAGACGAGTTACGGTAAAATCGTTTTTCTGACACGGTGCCTATTTTTTCGTATTTTATAATAGTATTAAAATTTTAATTTTTTGCGGCATAATATACTGAATTAAAAACACCTAAAAAACATAATAGTTTGACTCTCAGTAACAAAGTAACTTGACAGTTATTGTTTCTTGTACATGAAAACGATTTAGAAAATAAACAATAAAAAATAAAAATAATAAAATTCCTTGTGTCAAAATGTATTTTAATGACGAAACCATTGCTATGTAGTAACGGTTGCTATGTTATAAAGTAACCCATTACTGTATGATTTTGAGCATATTAAAATAGTATACTACTGTACAAAATACGAAAAAATATATTAAAATTATATTATGAAAGAAGTTGAATAAGAGTAATTTTTATATTTCGTAATTCATTATCTGTTTTTGTTTCCCACATTTCTATGACATATGATATTATTTTGAAACCTATTTACGTAGATTAGTGGTTTTGTGGTATTTATATTATCAACAACAAGAGGATTACACGAGGTCTGGATTTCGAAATAGTATTTAAGACAATATTTTTTAAATAGCATATTGCGTCATATTTAAGCGAATAAAATTAAAATATACTCAATTCATTCTCAATTTTCAAATTAAAAAAAAATTTAGGAGACGTTTAAAAAGTAAATATCAAAAAATCTACATATCAACAAAATTAAATTATTGGTTTCAATTTAAAGTTTTGTATTCTATGTACTACGGAAATAAAACTGTAATCAATTAGAGTATTAAACCATTTGCAATTTTTGAATACATACATATTTGGAAACTTATCACTTAGGTGTACCATACCCCATGTATTAGGCAACCCTATATTCACTGAAGATATGAATTTGTTCTAAGATTTTTCACTGCAAAGAATAACAGTTTTATTACCGTTGATAGGATATTAATTGTACACACATTCTTTTATTTAATGACGATTTTATTATAAGTAACCATAGATACCACTCTCAAACAATTAATGTCAAAACTTTAATGGGGTTCTCCACTCTTTTTTTTATTATTTTAAATGAAAGTTCATTTAATTTTGAAGCAATTCGTAGTAATAATAATATTAATAATAATAATAATAACAATAATAATAATAATAATAATAATAATATTTATTTGCTTAAAGAGAGGTTCTATACAAATAGAAAGGCAACAATTGCATTTAGTACTCGTATATATATTTACATTTCATTTTTCGTGTGCAATGCAATATTTATACATTTAACATAAATACTCTCAGTTTAAGGGCATTCTTCATATAGTTGTTTAGATCCATCATCTTCGTCTAGACTGGTGTGGAAAGTAGATTACTAAGGGCATTATCTGGAGTACAGTTAGAGATGTGTTTGAGAAGGAATGTTGTCCTGATGTAGTCGTAGTATTAAAAAGTCATAATTAATTGTTTTTAAGTTAACTGCATTTGATTTTTTGCGAAACCATTGCTATCTTACTCGCGCCAGTTTCGATAGTAGACTTCGCGAGAAAGATAGCAATACTGTGACGTCACACATGTACATTTTATTATTCTTGTTATGGTGGCGGACCCTATTGTTAAAACGTTGCCTAAAAGATATTTTGATGGAATAAAATTAAATTTTCTCCAAAAAGAAATGGTGAACGGAGAAATACTGTAAATAATGCATGTGTTAAAATGTCTAAAGTTAGTCGTCCCTTTTAACTCATTTGTGTTAAATATAACCACATACAAGGTATATTAGAGGAATACAAAAATCAAAAATGCTATGTTCGCATCTTTTAATTATCATGTTTGGGTTGTTAATTATAAATGTACAACGAATAATAAATTTCGATATAACACATAATAAAGATTGATTATCATTTCTCAAGTTGTTGCTTATTATTCGGTATTTTGTTTTATTGAATATGGGGGTTTAATTCAAGTTAAAAGACCAAGGATTAACAACAATTTCTGCTTTTGTTGTTGATTCAATTTCAAGTATTTGAAATACATTTTTATAAACGGAAATTTATTTTAATTAATTATAATGAATAATATTTATGAAAATATTAGAAAATTTAGTTTTGTAATTAATTTTTGCTGTTACAAAATTCAATCAAATAAATTATCAAAAGATGCGAGTATTTCAAAAATATAATTTTTTTGTGTTTCAGTAATTGGTGTGTGTATTTCTGTCGATCGTTCATTTGGGGTTTATTAATGTTTTTTTTATTAATAATGAACAATTTCAATTTAATTAATTATACTATTGCTAATATCTACCTAATTAAAGTTAAATTTTTAAGTGTTCCTTTTCCTTAAAATGCAATATCGAAATGTCAAATGGGAAAAGTAATATTGCTGAAAAATTTCGATTTGCATTTATTTGTTTAAACTTAATTAATGATTGGCTTATGATGGATTTAATTTACAAATTTAGATTTTCGAAGTAACATTTATAAATATAAATTGTACATAGCCGCCTTTACGGGTTCATAATAAATTTATGATTTAGAATTTACATTTAAAATATCACCATATTTTGTATTCTAAATGTACATTTGTAAATACGTCCAATCATTTCACAGTATTTCAAAAAATTATTTTGGTGAGGAGAATGAAATTTTCAAGCGACAGTTGAACAACGGTGTTCTAAATAACGAAGGGTTAAGTAGAAAATGTCACCCAGCTATAGATGTTTAAAGTTTACAAGTAATTGCAAGAGGTAAAACAAATATTATCAAACCAACTTGAGAATCAGATAAAAACTGTTCAAATTGACGTCATTTCTGACAGGTCACAAACAAAAGTTTAGAATTTTATAACCAACTACAATAACTACATCAATATTGTCTAAACTTTATTACTTTCGGTTGTCCAATTGTTACCAAAATCTAATCACCTCTTCCCCGGTATGACAAATTGAGGAAACTGCAGTTAAATATTTTTTATGTCCACACGGACATCACCGTAAAAATGTTATAATCGGATTATAGGGACCTTAAAACGTGCTAATCCACTAAAATCTGGATATGCGATTTTTAGGATGATTCCAATACCTCTCTTAGCTCATGCTAAAAATGGCATATCCAGATTTTAGTGGATAAGCACGTTTTAAGATCCCTATAATCTGATTATAACATTTTTACCTTGATGTTCGTTGTGTGTTGGTGTGTGTATTTGTGTGTGTGTGTGTGTTTGTGTGTGTGTGTGTTTGTGCGTGTGTGTTTGTGTGAGGATGTAGGAACCACGGTTTCTCAAATACCCACTATAAGACTTAAAAAATATTTTCCTCAATCTGATATTCCTGGGAAGAGCTGATTAGATTTTGGTAACAATTGGACAACCGGAAGTAGGTACTAGTTTCTTAAAAAAATTTCTAAATATTATTTTTTTAAAAATTATGTTATTACTAATATTAAAGAATATAAAAATTTCTACTCGATACATTCAGAATTTTTATTATATCTTCTACAGAGTTGAAGATAGAGACATATAAATATATAAAATATATAAAATAATAAGGTTTAAATTTATCTCGCAGCCCATGGAAAACAAGTGGAAAAATTAAAATATTTGTAAATGACAGATAAATGTGAGTGTCAAAAAGCCAGAGGCATTACTGAAGACTTTTTCTGGGAAGTACATTTAATATTTCTTATTTTACTATTAATTAAATATTTATAATTATACATACATACATATATTACATATACCCTTCAGAAATACTGTCGATCGCATCAATGAATTGGACGAATCTTGAACATTAGAAGAATAAGACAAAAGTTGATCATAGAGTGAATTAAAAAATATAAAAATATGTAAAGAAGATATGTATTTTTGTGTGTACCAGAAATGATAAATATGTGCACTACTTCACAGCCTAATATGGACATGGCGAGAGGTCTTGTGCTGACCACAACAGATTTTTATTATTATTACTATGTATTTGAAACCTTTAATGGCAATATTTGTATTTGGAAATATTATTATTATATATAGCCTAATATGGAAATAGCGAAAGGTCTTGTGCTGGCCACAACAGATTTTTAATATTCAGGAATCGTGTATTTTACAGATAAAAATATTTTTGTTATTTACAAAGTTTGATTCCACGGATTTAAATGATTTATTTAATGCATGCAAAAACGATCGGCTCTCAAGTGTTATCTGTTATTTTCTTACGTGAAATGAAGTATAATTCCAAAATTTTGATAATAAATTTGCTACCTAACAAATTTTGTTCAAAAAATTATGACCGTGTCATACACTCTTCAGATGTAATACAGGTGGGCCATAAAGATTTTTTCAACAAATTCTCTAAAATAACTATAAATCTTATCAAATTTTTTTCAATTTTTTATTAAAGCAAACATTCGAGAAAATCATTTCTTAAAAATAACATTATCTAGGTGTGCGCCATCGCGTTGCAAACACTCTTCAAACCTGGACTTCAAATTTGAGAAAACTTGCTGGCACATTGTGCGTGGAATAGCAGCCATTCCTTCTCGAATATTCTCTTTCAATTGGATTGTCGTGGCTGGTTACGTGTTGTAAACCTAAGACTTGAAGTATCCGCAAAGGAAAAAGTCTCTCCTGGGGGGGCATGGAATATCCCCTCTACGCGAAAGTTTTCCTGCAAACATTTCGTTTACGACAGCCAAAGATTGGTTAGAGGTATGGCATGTGGCGCCATCTTGTTGAAACCATGTCCTGTTGTTGTAGGCTTCAAAATCTTGCAATTCCGGGAAGAAAAAATTATGTAACTTTGTTGTATACCGGTCGGAAGTTACGGTACGCCTCGCCTCGCTCGTTTTCGAAAATAATAGAAGCCTATAAGTCCCTTAGCTGAAATGGCTGTAAATACTGTAACTTTCGGAGAATGTAAAGGCTTTTGATGTTTTGATTTCGGATTTTTCTGATCCGATAATTATGTTTATTAACATGCTCGTTTAAATGAAAATGAGCTTCGTCCGAAAAGAAAATGTTGTTAAAATCCGCAAAACGCTCCAACATGGTTTCAGCAAAAGCACGGCGTAAATTCAGATCATTTGCAATTTAAAGTCTTTTTTAAATACGTTACAAAGATGTTCGTGGAATTGCAAGGTCAGCTGATCTCTTACGAGTTAATGATACGGGATCCCGTCGCACAGAAGCTCCAACTTCATTAGCATGTTCCTCGGTTCTTATTGACCTTGGACGTCCCGTACGCTTCTGATTGAGGGTGAATCCCATAGCCTCGAATTTTCTGACCCACGTCCTAATCGCACATTCACTGGAACACTGATTTAGATCATGCAGTCAGTGCGAAACAAACGTTTAACAAACTTGCATGAATCAACATTTTGTAAAACTGTTTTACCCCAACATGCGCGTACCCCTCCTGCTTTAAAATGGAAAATATGTAGAAATGATATCAATATTGCACTACTCCTTATATGTGTAGTTTTTACTTCTTGCTAGAGGTATTGGATTCATGCTAAATAAGCACGTTTTAAGGTCACTAGAATCCGATTCTAACATTTTTACAATGTTGTGTGTGCGTATGTGTCTGGATGTTGAAGGGACGGTTTGTCAAATTCTATGAGACTAAAGACCAATTTAACTACGTATTCCTTAATCTGACATTAATGGGTAGAGCTGAAAAAGTTTTGGTAATAATTGGACAACCCAAAGTAGTAGTTTCTTAAAAAATCTTCTAAATATTATGTTTTGGAAAGAATATAAAATTCTTTATCCGATACGTTGAACATTTTTATTATTTTATCTTCAATAGATTTAGAGATAGAGAATTATAAACATAAAAGGATCCGTTGTAATGAATCTCACAGCCCAAATAAATCTATGAAAACCAGTTGAAAAATTAAAATGTTTGTAAATGACAGAAAAGTGTCAAAAATCCGAATACATTACTGAGTATTTCTTATTTTATTGTTAATTAAATATTTAAAATTATCGTTGTTATTTATTTTAGTTGACTGATAATAATGGCGAAATTAATGGAGATGCAGTCTTTTGATAGCAATTCATTTATTGAAACATCGCTGTTTATGTTTCAATAAACGAATTGCTATCAAAGGACTGCATTATATACATATTATACATACGCATCAGAAATACTGCCAATCTCGTCAATGAACTTGAAAAATCTCATACATTTAGAAGAGTAGGAGGACACTTAGTTATAGAATGAATTAAAAAATAATAAAATAGATATAATTAGAATTTTTGCGTGTGTGTACCAGAAATGTTAAATGCAGTATGTACTTATATAGCCTAATATGAAAAAGGCGAGAGGACTTGTACTGGGCACAACCAATTTTTTATTATTGTTATTGGGTGGTGGTTCATTCTGTGACCTTTCTGGCCTATTGTACCCTCCATGTTTTATTCCTATTCTAGGAGTCTTGTATGTTTTGTGAACTTCAGGATTTTCTTTATAATGATGTCCTTTACTGTCTCATTATGCAATTTCTTTGCTCCTAAAAGACTATGTCTGCTTGCCATAAATGCATCGCAGTGACATATTAAGTGTTGAGGAGTTTCATCCTCTTCTCCATCTCCTCTGCATATTGGTTTTTGTTTAGGGCCCTCCATATATAAATGTTTATTAAATTGACCGTGTCGTCCTGTTACCAGTCCCGTTTTAATCTAACATCGTGCTTGCTCATTACGAGAAAGTTGTCAGTTCTTTTTTTTGGATGGCTCATTCAGGCAGAGCTTGGAGTGTCTCTGGCCTAATGTGGCTGTCCAATGCCATTTGTGCCATTGTCAAAGCAAAGTATTACTTTCTGAGTGTCCGGGTACCCATATTAGTCTTAATTTGTTCCTCGCTCCTATGGCATTTAATCTGTGGATGCAGTCCAGAATTAATCCTGACCCTACCTTGCACGAGTTTAATGCTTTATGTGCGGTTTGGCTGTTTGTTACTATGGAGATTCTTTTATTGTGGTAGTTCTTCTCCGAAAGTAATTGCACGCTCGTTTATATTGCATATACTTTTGCTTGGAATACTGTTGCATTTGTCCCAAAGCCAACCAAATGGTTGTGTCTCAATCCTTTTGCCCCATGTATTCCAGTTCCTGTTCCATTGGCTGTTTTGGAGCCGATATGTAGATGACAACGTCATCTTTTCTATCGGACTCTGAGAATGTTCTCATGCATCCCTTTCAGGAATTATTATTCTGTAGGTTTTGTCAATGGTACACATTTTATTGATTCGGTCAGGCACCATATATAAAATGGAGCGCTTGTTCATCTCTGTATAAATTTCAAAGTGTCCATATCTACATTTATCCATTTTTCAGAAAACTTTTATCCTATATGCTCCTGTAATTGCCCTTGATTAAGTGTAGTGGGGGCAGGCTTAACAGAGTTTTCATTTATCTCCTGTTATCCCTAAGCAGGCTAGCCTTTGTACCTTGCTTAGTGATCTTGACAATGCTTTGTCTTTGCCACCAGACCAGGCTGGCGTGCTCTATAACGGGTTTGATCATTACGGAATAAATACAGTAAGTCATAGCCGGTGATAGTCCCCAGGTTTTTCCAAACGCAGGCAGGCCCACAAGGATCTTATGGTTTTGTTTGTTATTCTTTCTACATGAGGTTTAAATGTGAGTCTTTTATCTAGTGTTACATCTAGATATTTGACTTCTCCTACCACGATATCTTTTTCATAGAGATATAACTGTTTTAATCTATCAAGTTTTCGTCTTCTTGTGAATGGTACAACTATGGTTTTTGTCGGGTTTACAGATTATACCTCTTTGTTGCACCATTTTTCAACAAAATTTAGGGCTCTTGGCATCATTTCTGATACTGTTTCCTTTAATTTGTCTGTCACCAGTATAGTTACATCGTCTGCGTAACTAATGGTTATATAGCCTACCTTATTTTGGTGCCACGAGGCATTACAATTAGAGGGAAGAGAACTTTGTCTTGCGGACATCCCCGAATGTCTTGTACCCTTAAAGTCTGGTTGTTCGAGAAGGCATAAATTTCTCTTTTTTCTAGCATGTTAGAGATCCAGCTACACACTGTACAATATACTCCTTTGCCAGCAGCTGCTCTGTTTATTAATTGCAAGGAGGTGTTGTCAAACGCTCCCTCTTTTCAACAGTTTTATAAGGAAAGATGTTAAGCATATTGGCTGAAATGATTTCGCCTGGGCGTATGTTAAGTATGAATATAACTTTGACTTGTCTCCACATTATTGGTATGTATGCTAGTGCCAAGCTGGCTCTAAACATTGTACACAATATGGGAGCCAAAGGATTTAATCCCTGCTGTGACATAGCAGATATAATACCACCTTTTCCTGGTGATTTAAAGGGCACAAACTTTTTTTAACTGCCTATTTAATTTTCTTTTTATTAACTACTTGTTTGGCAAGTGTCCAGTCACGAAGATCGGTTTATTACCTTTATTTGGTGGTGGATCGCATGGTTGGTTTATTACAAGATCTCTATCACATACGTTTCATAAAGGTGTAATATTTAAGTTTTTCTCTGAGGCCTTTAATTACATCGCTGAAAGTCCAAGATTACTAAGGACATACGAATTTTGAATCTGGATGTGACCCAAAACTTTTTCTGGTTCCATCGCTGGCCACGGTACACACACTATCGCTTGCTCTGGCTTAGGAAGGTTTTTCGCCTCAACGAATTGAAGCGTCGCCCCTTACAACGGTATCTCGTTGCGCAACAACCCGACAAACCAGTCCAGTGTGGCCTGGTCGCAACAGGCAATGTGCAGATGGACCTCCCCAGTTTGCATTGCGTTGATCCACACCTTCAGCTTCTCTGTCTGCTCTTCCGTCAGGGAAGTGCCCGGGTCCTGATGTGTGATCGCCATCTTGAACCCGGTAATTTCGGAATGGGCCACTGTTGCCCTTTTACCTACTTCACGGGTCTATCCTTAGACTTACTGCCAACCGCAGTTCCGCGGAAAGGCCTTGATACAACCGAGTGCGGCCCGGTGCTCGAAGGTGTTGCCAATAACGACTGATCTTTTATTCAGCCACGTATCCCTTCGGTCTGGTCTACCCTACCTTAGGATTTAGGATTTTTATTAAGGTTTTCTCTTCTTGGACCGGGTGGTAAAGCCAAGTCTCCTGCCCTATTTCTACCCCGCGAGACATGTCCACAGTCAGTAGAGAGGAACGTGGTTTTACGGGTTAGGTATTACATTCAGCTTAAATGGAAGTGCATTCAATTTATTTTTCATTAACTAGAACAGTCACACGTGTCAAGTTATTTGCTCTCCAGCGTCATTTTGAACGGAATATCCTTAGCTACGACACGACAGCTGGGTTAGGTGTATGACTCGGCCAGGTCGATCCAAGCAGTATTAAATCAGGGCACGACACAAAGGAGTTTTACATCCCGGTCGGCCCATAGATAGTTCACGTCTCAGATCTTCTAGACGCCGGGGACCCACGGACTATGAGGAAGTATTGCACTACGTGGAAAGTTACTAACGTCATTAGACAACCTAACTGCTTTCAACACCACTTTCTTTGGTCCCCTATACGAGTAGTTAGAAGATGCTAATAAACGTTGATCACACAAAATTAAATACAGAATTCCATTTCAATTTAATAAATAAAATTACTAACAAACAAAAATAAAGATATCAACATACATTTTGTTTAATCGTATTTTATATATTTGGTCCTCTGCCTGTAGAAAATGAATATTTCTGAAGATATGCCGTAGGGATAGGAGATAATGCCCAAAACAATTCTTATTTTAGCCTCATTAATTACGTTGTGACGGAGAATGCTAATGGACTGTGCATATTTTTAGATTGCTCGCGAATTGTTGTATCAAACGTACAATTGACCAAATGGGAGACAGGGAATATTCAAGGGAAGGTAGGAACTTGTCAGGGCAAATTGATGCGCAGATCCAACTACTTGCAGCAGGATTCGATAATGAAGCTAGCTGCTTCTTGAAGCTGCGACCAAAAGGATGCTCTTGTAGACTTAGAGTGACTCACACCTTGAAATGGCGGAAAATTGATGCATTGCGCTAAACCACGCACAATAGTAGTGGGTACTCTGGCTCGAAGAATCAGTAGGTTTTAGGGTAATTGGGTAAAGTTGACCCCTTGTTTTGTTAATACACAAACACAATTAAATTACAACTGCTAATACACTTTCACTTTCACTAGCTCTGAAAGATGAACATTCCCCACTATTCAAGAAAAATGACGATTTAAATTCAAATAAATAAAATTTAATTTTCTTAAAAGATTTCGATGAAAAAATTGAGAATAATTTATGGAGGAAACGAAAATACCTCTGAACACCTTTATGGTTCACTACCGACTTGTTTATATATTTGTTTTATAATATTTTGTTTCTCATTGTCAATAACAATTTTATTGCCATCGGCAACTCTGATCTTTATCCGTGAACACCTCATAACAAAACGTAACATACCTACGTATAATTGTCTTTATACTCATTTTCTTTGTAGAAAAACACGGAAAGTACCTACATTAAAATCAAATTTTAATTTTTCCTCAAAGATACTTCCTATATCAAAAATTTTGGGAGTGTTAAACCAAAATTGTAAGCCAGTACCGATTGTTGAATTCTTAAATAACCTTCTTCACTCAAAATTTAATAGAATAATAGAAAACGGATATTTAATTGTTCTGAACCAAATAATACCTAAGTAGAATAAAGATGTTGCATATTCAGTCGATTAAGCGTACAACATGAAATTATAAAGCGGCGAAATGTAAAGGTAATGGATTGTATTCATTGGCAGTTTTCAGTTACAAAAAAATGGTACTGAATTTTTAGTATTCATTGGCACTATTTAGTTGTAAAATTCATATCCACTCAGATTTAAAATACTGGGTGTTCCGCGACTCGACCAAACAAACTTATATATTCCGTCATTACGATAAAAAAATGTAATATGACCTATAGGTGAATTCCTCTTTGTTTCGGAGATATCGAAGGAATTTAAAAGAATGATAATTGAGGTAGCCTTGACGAATTAACGAATATTTCACAAATGAATAACTTTTGTGCTGTCTACTTTATAATTAATAATTACACGGAAGATGGAAGCTCGTTGTGGCATGTGGTTCCAGCAAGATGGAGCACCATCACATTATGGGAGACAAGTGAACATTTTTTGATCGTAATGACCCCCGGAATATATGGTATAAGTTTATCGGTCGAGTCGCGGAACACCCTGTATAGTGATATAGTGAATATGCAATAAATTAAAAATGACGTATGTATTATGTATACAGGCTGTATTGAAGAAAGTGTAAAAAAATGAAGGGCATATAGTACTGACAAAAATGAGTAAAAAAAGCTTAATCAACATAGGTCTGATCTTCAACTGTTTCCGAGGTAAATGAAAAATCGAAGAAAAACTGACAATGATGGTGATCGAACAAAATTTTGTCTTTGTCAGTAAATATACTATAATAGTTATTTATGTTATAAGGATCATAATGTCAATAATTATGGTACTAGTCGTGAAGATTATCATACGAGGCAAAGCCGAGTTTGATAACATACAAAATTTTATATGCTGGCGTAAATCAATGAGAAAATAAAATACATTATTTTTTTGACGTCCCAAAAAATTAAATCTAAAAAATCAGATATGCTGATTTTGATGTTCTCTTTATATGGAGTTATGGTAACCACATAGTAACAAATTACTTGTTTACAAATAAACAAGGTTTGACAATAGTGTATGCATATGGTCTGTGATTTTCGGCAAAAAATGAGTGATTCTGAAGAAAGTTTGCCTTCTGATATAGAAAATTCAGCGCAAAATGTTGTTACATCACTTTTACCACAAAAAATCTAAAGCAACTTACGAAATGACGTTCAACCGTTACGAAGAATGGTGTATAAAGAAGAAGGTGAAAAATATTACAAATGAGAAAGTGTTACTGGCATATTTTGAAGAGTTGGCCAAAAGAAGGGTTTTGTCAATTAAGAAGAACATTGATATCAGCAAATATATACAACTGGTCGCATTTTTGAAGCGGAAATCCGAAGGCTATAGAGCTAAGAAGTCCAGAATTTTTACCAAAGAAGACATCGCAAAGTTTTTGTTAGATGCAGATGATAAACAGTTTTTAATGATAAAGGTAAAAAAAATCAATCAAAATAATATTTTTTTCTATTATTTAATCAATCTTTTATATTTAGGTAGTGTTCATCATTGGATTAAGTGGAGCATGTAGAAGGGAAGAACTGAAGGATTTACTTGTAGAAAATGTAACTGATCAAGATCAAGTTTTTAGAATTGTTATTCCTAACACTAAAACTAAAATTGCTCAGGAATTTTTTGTTACATCTGGAAGTGTTGAAGGTGTGAATATGGTAGAACTTACTAGGAAATATGCCGCCTTGCGTCCAAAGCATGCCGCCCATTCTCGTTTTTTTGTGTCATATAGAAACAATAAATGTACAACGCTCCCAGTAGGAATTCACACATTTGGAAATATGCCTAAACTCATCGCTACGTTTCTTAAGCTTCCTAACCCGGAGGAATACACTGGCCACTCCTTTAGAAGATCTTCCGCCTCCTTGTTAGCAGATTCCGGAGCAGATATTCAAACTGTTAAACGTCACGGAGGATGGAGAAGTAATACAGTTGCAGAAGGATACATAGAAAATTCCGCAGAGAATAAGAAAAAAATATCTGCAGCAATTCTGGGTAAAAAGAATATACCAATGCAGCAGAATATTCAAAACAATGTTCAAATTAGTAATCAAACAAATGAAACACTTTCGACTTCTTTGCCTGGTGTTACGCTTACCAATTGTAGAAAATGTATTATAAATATTTACAATAATTAAATTGTAATTAAATAATTCTGCGAATTTCGTTGTTACATTTTTACATAATTTCATTATGATACTGAGTACCATAATGGTTTCATTATGGTACTGAGTACTATAATGAAAGCCATTAGAGTACTGAAACTGAGGTTTATAATGTTCTTATTATGATACGCCAGCATATAAAATATTTTTCACTGCCTCCTATCTCGGAAACTATTGAAGATCGGACCCATGTTGATTAAGCTTTTTTTACTCAATTTGGTAGGTACTATATGCCCTGAAAAAAATTTACACTTTCTTTGAAACACTCTGTATAGTTAGTGACACAAAAATGAGGGTTTATACGTATATTACAAATTTTTATCGGACTAATCTTTATTTAATTATATGAATTTTAGAAATATTTCTTTAATTATTTATAATATAACGACAAAATAAGATTAACCTGGCCACGTATTATATTTACATAGCAGCAAGCATTGCATGTGTTTAAATAATAATTAAAATCATTTCATTGGATTGCATTTGTGCGTAGAACGTTGTACATACTTTAGACCGAAAGAAGATTACATCCTTAGACGAATAAAAGACCTCCGCCCTCCGCTGCGCGTCGGGCTTCAAATTTCGTCCGCAGGCGTAATTATTTTCTTTCGGCCCTCTAAACTCTATGCGTAAATAACTCTTGTTATTGTTGGAAAAAGGTGGTTTTTGCCTCATACCCATTTCCAGCTTGTGTTTTAGTGACCGTATTGCAACGCGTGAGTGTTAATTGAATTAATTAGTGACACTACTAAAATTTTGATTGATTTACATTACGCATCTGTTTAATCCGGCACCGATTCCGCTACCCTTGATCTGAATTAAGTTTGTATTAATAAATTTATTGTTTTAACTTTCCGGTCCAGTAAACTTTTTATATTGTATTGTACAGGTATAAGTAATGTTAAACGCTACCAATCTCGGTCATCTTGTTTTATTTTATAATAAAGGAGTAAAATACCGTTCCTATTACTCCATGATTGCATTTATGGTGGAATGTAAATTCTGAATATATGTACCTACTTTAGTATATTTCTTATAACTAAAATATTTATTCAAAGACTTTTTGTTATAATTCTAGACAAGATTTGGACATTCGCATAAATGTGTAACTAATAAAGAAATTTTATACAATATTAAAACAAATACTATGTAATTGCTGAAGATGGACAAATATTGTCCGAAACGTCCTAGTTTTTACCTTCCGTCACCTTTAGGTAAGGAAGGTATTGTCTTTGGTCAAAAAATTCGGTGGTGAGTTTTTAATGAATAAGCACGTTTTAGGGTCCCTACAATACGAATTTACTATTTTTAAGATGATGTCTGTATGTATGTGTGTGTGTGTGTCCGTGTGTGTGTGTGTGCGTGTGTGTGTATGTGTGTCCGTGTGTGACAAATTTTTCTCCGACGATAACTCCAATACTATAATTCTAAAAATTATAATTCTTTCGTATTCCTCTTCTGTACATCCATATGAAGAGTTGATTAGATTTTGGTTATAATTGATCCACCGGAAGTACCCTTATTTGAAGTTTTTAACAGTTTTTCTTAAAAAAACGCAGTTAAATATTATTTTTTGACATTTTGTTATTATATTTATTAAAGAAAATACTCTTCTCTATATGGTTTGATTATTCATTTTCCTTCATATTCAATTGATGTAGAGTTAAAGCATTATAAAGAAATTAATTTTCAAAAATTAGTCAGCTTTGTTATTTATCATGGAAACAGCTGACATAATTATTTAAAAAAATTTAATTGACAGATGTCAGTTGCAAGTGCAAAACCAAATATGGAAAAAAATATAGGATCTAAAATTGGTATGTCATAATGTTGCTCGCAAGTGACACGCAGAGAAAGGCCAAAGAGAAGATGGAAGGACATTACTTAGTGTAGTTTATGTTATAATTTTATTGGATTTATAGAACCTTTTCAAATGAACTTTTGGCATAGAATTTGTAAAAAATAGTATGTGTTGTTACATGATATTATATAGAATCTGTTCCAAGGACCTATTGGTATGGGATTTGTACAAAATACATGGAATTGACGGAAGGTCTTGTGCTGGCCACAACAGATTTTTTATATAATAAAGACAATTATGACTGCTAATCATAATTATTGGAACCTACGGTCTGTTTTTTCCTTTATTGAAATTTATTAAAATATTTATTACAATTTATAACATGCAAATAAATATAATTATTTTAATTATTTTTATGACTGAATAAATTTTAATATATTGAGCTCATTACATTACAAATTAGTTCATTAATTTCACATGAATGACCACACGCACTTTTATGTTTTAAAAATGTTTTTTTAAAAATTCATAGTGTGGAAACAATGTAAAAGAAGAAAGCCTAAAGTCAGTCTACCAAATCAGCCAGGGAGGAATATAAAAGAACAGTCTGTCTTCAAGTTCACCATCAGTCGTGTTTCCTTCTTTTTGGTATAAACTTCCAAACAACTGACAATGAAATTCCAGGTACGTGCTTACGAGTACATCGCTTATTGCATATATTTATAAAACACAAATTGACTGCAAAATCAAACGAATACCTGGTCTTAGACTGTCAATAAATGATTTTGTTTTTTGAAATTTATTTAGTAATGCACAAATATGTTTAATAACATTGCTGATTACTATTTGCAATATTGAATATGAGTGATTAAAGCGCAATTGACTTTAGCAAATTTTTATGCATATTTTTACGACACTTTTTATGATGAATTAGTTTCCACATTTTTATGAATTAACGATTCACATCTAGCAATTACTTATTTTAGTCTTATATTAAAAGGACAATTCGAAATAAATTTGTAAATCTTACAGATCTGTAAATTTGTAAAAACGATAAAAAGCATCAATTTTTGTTGATTAAAATAAATTATACAGCTTTCTTTGCGATTTTATTCATTATTTATAGATATGTAAGACGTACAGATTTGTTCAGAATACAACCATAAATTCCGATTTACCTCGTGATTTACATTTACATATAGTCTGTCGTTATGATTAAATGCTAAATTTACTTATTTATAAACGAAAAAGGTAAATATCACCTATTAATTATAGAATATTTGCAAACGTTTGAAATTTAATATAATTTTAGTGATATCTGTCTCTATTTAGCTATGGCATTTTTAAACAAAAAATAATATAGTATTTGACATTTTATCTGTCAGAATTTGTTAAGCATGCATTACACGATGAAGTTTTTCTTTACAAGTGACTTGAAAAGTTTTCTCTCTCGCACAATGACATGAGTGCAAGAGAGACAAATGAATAGATTTTTAACGAAAAACTTTTAAAGAAAAACTGGAACATGAGCTATGCGCTACTTTTTCTTAAAAGTCCCAACAAATTTTAACTATCAAGTAACTGTCAAATGTCATTTGTGTTTATATTTTTGATGTATACAAGTTGTGTTATAAACGATCGATATTATACTAAAAAATGGCAAAATGGGATAGAGAAGTAATTGAAATCTTAATCTAAGTTTAACTTAAATTTTGACACTTGGATATTTTAATTCACGCAAAACTTGATCGTGTAAATATACTTGTAAGTATAAGTTTGTCGGTCGAGTCGCGGAACACCCTGTATAGTGATATAGTGACTATGCAATAAATTAAAAATGACGTATAGCACTGACAAAAATTAGTAAAAAAAAGCTTAATCAACATAGGTCTGATCTTCAATTGTTTCCGAGGTAAATGAAAAATTGAATTCGCGCAAAACTTGATCGTGTAAATATACTTATAAGGTCAATTAAAAAGACACTTTTCAAATCACTTGAAAATAAAAACTTCATCGTGTAATCCAGACTTTAGCTAAGATTTTTAGCGTTATTTTCTTTTTAATGTTTTATAACAGATTAGAAAATGCTAGATAAATATTAAATTAATATAATTATAACAATAAAATTTGCACAAGTTTTAGGTTATATAAAATTTTGACAGATAAAACGACAAATATTTATCTTTTTGTTCAAATTACTATTAATACTAAATTACATAAATTTAATAATTAGTTTATGGGACCAAAATATACATATTAAATTTCCGTCGAGAAATCTCGGCGAGAATCTAGGCCAAGACGAGACTCTATTAAACGAGACGAGAAAAATTTCGAGACGAGACATAATTTTATGAATTTAAAACGAGACGAGACAATGAATTTCTCGTCTCGACCGAATCACTATTGACGACTGCCGCGTTTCACTAAACTTTCGTTTCATCGTCTGTTGACGATAACTGTGTTTTACAAAACTTTTGTTTTCTTGCCTATTGACGATAATCATGGTCACAAAATTCCCGCTTCGTTGTTCGTGGATGATTGCCGTGTTTTACAAAAAAAATATTCATTCATCTGTTGATAATTGACAGTTCATGTCAAAGGGTAAATTGACATTAAAATATATTATACTGACATATAGAGTGTGTCCCATTTAGATGTGGCACCATTGGGATCTCGAGAACTATAAGAGATACGATGTCGGTTAAATGGAACTTTTTGTGCGCCTTTGGGAAGCCATCTCAGATGTGCTTTTGTTTTTCCAAAAATTCTCATAGGGCGCTAGATAAAGACGAAAAACTGAATATTGTTGATTTTTTCTTTTTCAAATAACTTCTAAACTATTAGTAATTGAGAAAAATATTTCATATATAAAAAATAGATATTTTTATTAGCTAACCAGCGACGTACGAAATAAATTTTTATATCCGTAAATTTTCGAGATATAACACAAACTTATATTTTTTTAAATGGAACCCATATCTGATTTCAGTCTCAAAAAAATCATTATTTTTTTCTCTTTTCAATGATGTAAGGGTTATTATGTTTTATATTTGTTTTGCTCCTACAATTTAATTTTTCTCTTTATTTTCCTGAACTTTCTTATTATTACCCAAAAAAACATTATTATTTTTATTAATTATACTGTATTTGATCGAAATAATTTGTTTTATGCCTTTATTACTTAATATTTTTATTCTAGACTCATAATTACAAATTACACTATAATGTGCCAAGGGCGACCAGATACAAAATATTATAAAAATTAATTTGATACGAGTTTTGAGCAAAATTTTCTAACGAAATAAATTATTTAAATAGAAGGATTATTTCTAAATAGAAATCTACCAATATTTTCAAAATAATTATAAATTTAATACAAAATAAGGAAAAAATAATAATTTTGAAGGCAAAACAAATATAAAACATAATAACCCTTACATTGTTTAAAAGAGAAAAAAATAATTATTTTTTTGAGACTAAAATCAGATATGGGTTCCATTTAAAAAAATATAAGTTTGTGTTATATCTCGAAAATTTATGGATATAAAAATTTCGTACGCCACTGGTTATTTAATAAAAATATCTATCTTTTGTATTTGAAACGTTTTTCTCAATTATTAATAGTTTAGAATTTATTTGAAAAAGAAAAAATCAACAAAATTCAGTTTTTCGTCATTATCTAGTGCCCTATGAAAATTTTTGGAAAAACAAAAGCACATCTAAGATGGACTCCCAAAGGTGCACAAAAAGTTCCATTTAACCGACATCGTATCTCTTATAGTTCTCGAGATCCCAATGGTGGCACCTCTAAATGGGACACACTGTATACATGTGATTTCATGGTGAAAAACACGGAAATGATTCGTTTTAGGCATAGGATACCCTTAATAACAAATAAAGATAATACAGAAAGAAATACGACCAAATAATAAAATACAGGCTGTCCCTTTTGAAAATGACGAGTTATAGTCATTTCAAATTGAGTAAATTTGATTCACTTATTTAACACTCTATGTAATAACATTTTTAAAAAATCATCTGAGAACAGCATAGAGTATAGTTTATAGTTGATATAATAATGCATTGTATTTTTTTTTATATTAATAAACAATATTTTTTATAAATGCAGTAAAAACCTAATAACTACACAAATTTATTATATTTTATTCAATTTTGACGTTTTAAACTATCATTGTTAGCTCCATAGCAACAACTATAAGTAACACTTTATTCACAAGTGAATTAAAAAATTTAAATCACTCTCACAAAATTTTAACTCACTCGGTAACAAATAATGCCTTTAAAATAAAATCAGGTACGAAAATAACACTCATATTTATCAGGTATTATCAGTCATTTTTATTATTTTTCACGGCACAAATGACAGACAATAAAGCATTTCAAATAGATGACTTGACGTCTATCAGCGACGATTGTCGCTCAGCCTACTAACTGATCAGTTTTTTATTTTGTCAAAATTAAATATTATAATGCTTTTTATTATTATTTCGTCAAAACTGAATAAAATGTTGTACAAACCATGTGAGCTAAGAATTTTTATTCACTCGAAGAAATTAACTCACTCGCCCTTACGGGCTCGTGAGCTAAACTTTCTTCTCATGAGTAAACCTTAGCTCACTTGGTGTGTAAATATCTATTAGTTATCTTGATTATTGGAATCAATTATTTTCTCTTTATTTATTACAATGATATTATTTTTAAATGACTGTAATAGGAAAAATAAATAATTTTATTCATTAACAGGTTGGAGCTATATTGTTTCTGGCTGGGCTAGTCTTTGTCGCTGCTGGAGAGAAGGAAAAACGCGGTCTGGACTTAAGCCTTGGAGAAGGAGGCAATTACAACGGACATGACTATGACTACCACCACCACGTACCGCAACATACCAACATCAACATCCACAACGTGCAAGTAGAACACGTTCCCATCCCCAAGCCGTACCCCGTCCATATAGAGAAAAAAGTACCCGTGCCGTATCCCGTGGAGGTGAAAGTTCCAGTGGAGCACCCCCGTCCCGTGCCGGTCATTAAGCCCTACCCCGTGCACGTGGAAAAGCCAGTGCCCTATCCAGTGGAGAAGAACATCCCCGTGCCTGTGAGGGTACCCGTGCACGTGCCCTACCCCGTCAAGGTATCCGTGCCTGTGCCCCAGCCCTACCCCGTGCACGTCACCAAGAACGTGCCTTATATCGTCAGGCAACCCGTGCTTGTTGAGAAGCGGGTGCCTGTGTACGTACATGAACCCCAACATCATGAAGGAGGATATTCTGGTGCCAATGTAGGATACGGGTCTAACTACGGACAGGGTTCTCACTACTCTCTCCACTAATTTTCATCATACATTTGTGAAATAGAATAATGTGTTTTGTACATTGCCTGTAAATAAAATATGAATTCTTTTATGCAATATTCATTTTGATTCTTATTGAAACATGACATGATCAAAACTCAAATGAAACTGTTATAATTTTACCTACATACAGTGGCGGACTAAGGGGGGGGCGACAGGGGCGGTTCGCCCCGGGCCCTGCCAAACAGAGGGGCCCCCGTTTCCAGGTTTAAAAAAACGAAAAGGTTTAGTTCTAAGAGTTTTTACTACATAACGACATTCATAAATACTCGAGACGGTTTTCTTAATGTCTCTTTTCTATCAAGAAAAATTTATTTTTGTACATGAAAAGGGAAAAATATGACTTTTCTCATCCATTGAAAAAATGTAACCTTGTATTATAAGGCATTTGACCTTGAATGAAAAAAAAAATTCGCCTACGGCGCTTTTTTTCCGTCGCAATCTCCCAGAATGACCCTCTAGTTCCCAATATAAGGGGCCCGACATTAAAGGCCGCCCCGGGCCTCCAAAGATGTTAGTCCGCCACTGCCTACATATTATTATTGATCATGTTCTGGGGGTCTCTGGTAAAATACATTATACATTTAGGTCCATTTAGGCATAGTGTGTGGACGTGCACAACGATTAAAAACAGTGCAAAAGATATTTGCTAAAATACTTTATTTAAAGAAAATCTTTGTTTAATAATTGAACGAGAGTTGGACAAAACTTAGAACACAAAATGAACTAATTTTTAGCTTAGTATTTTAAATGACATGTAATTTAAAAACTGAATATCTTTTTTACTTCCCGCTACCCTAGGTAAGGGAGGTATATGGATCGTTTTGATGTCCACAGAATCCGATTTTAACATTTTTACGATATGTGTGTGTGTATGTGTGTGTGTATGTGTGTGTGTGTGTGTGTGTATAGATCCTGTGGACACGATTACTCAAATACTATCAATCAGAAAAATTTGAAATTTTGTATACCCATTCTATACTAATTTGGAAAGAGCTCATTAGATTTTAGTGTATAGCGGATAATCGGAAGTATAATTTATACAAGCATTTAACAGTTTTTCTTGTAAAATATTCACTGAATATAACTTTTTAGCAACTTTTACTAATAAAAATTGGATATAATGGTACAGTCTTTAATCTTCAATAATAGCATTTAGTAAATAACTTAAAATAACTTTAAATATTAAATTATAAAATAATTTATATTGTACATCATCTTGCCTATGCGTCAAAGAAAAACTTAATAGTTTAATAATCATTTAAACAAATGTCACTGTCATTCAACCTTCCAGTACTCGCGCTTATTTTTATAACAGGAGTGCTCGCGCGCGGACTGTTAGTCCGCAACAATAAAATGCATTATTTATAAAATACAAAAACAGAAATGAGCAAAATACTAATTGTTTATAACAATGTATTCAATTTATAAACAAAATAAATTTAATACACGTAATTAGTAATTTAAAAATAGACAGTAAACGACGATTAACTTGTTGCCTAGCTTAACAAAAATATAATCAACCAAAATATAAATAAAGATGAGTAAATATTGTTTAGGGAACACTATTCAGTGTCGTCTTTAGCATTAGAACAATTTTCACAAACTTTTCTGATCATTTCTGCTCTTCTTCCCACGAACTCATTTATATATTATTTACATTCATATTTAACAAGTAATTATTACACAAGAAATATGCATAACTCACGTTAATTATAAGCTTGTGACCAAATTAGAATTAATCTAATGCGCACAAGAAGGCTCACCTACGGGCTGACCCTCCGCACAAATATAAACACGAATGCTCGCCCGCGGACTGACACTCCGCAAAAATATATACACGAATGCTCGCCCGCGGACTGGCACTCCGCACACCCTACCAATACTTTAATATGCATTTTAAAAAAATCTAACTGTACACAGAGCATATTGCGTACAGAAGAATTATTTACAAAATAAAAATCTTGCAGAGCGAGAGTCCGCGCACGAGCACTGAAAGGTTAATAATGAAACCGTTTTAAGAAGATTGTATTGAGTCTAATGAAATTAAGGTTAGTAAAAATAATATATTTTCCATCATACATAAATATTAGATGTACAGAATGATCCGATATAAATTTCATATGTTTGCTGCACTAAAAATCAAACAGCTGTGAATAAGTACGTGTTATCAAAGCGTCAAATATTAGTTTACAACTACATACACATTAATGAAATGGATCATGCAAATGCAAAGGAACTTAATATAGTTTGCAGGATTAGTAAATATGTAGGTACGTGTTTAAATTAATAAAAATTAAAAAGCGGGAGGTATTGTGTTGACCACATCCGATTTTTTCTAATAGGATATTTCACCAATTTTTTTTTATTTTATGGAAGTATGGAAGAATTATAGTATATAATTCATAATTTCACTCAAAAATAATTTGTAATATATATGAGAAATTAATAATTAAAATGTGATACAAAATTCAAATTTCGTTCAACGTCATTCTCCCTGAGACCGGAAAGAGAGAAAACTGTTACAGACACTAGCGCCTCCAAGCGAGTAGCGATAGAAGCTTGTTTGTTTACATAGAACATAACCATGATAATTCTGCAAGTTTAATAAAATATATTGTAAACTTGAGAATATATTACTACAATGCAAACTTACCAAACTTATTAAATGAGATAGTTGTATAACAAAAGTCGAATATACAATAAATACAAGTCTCTGCCAAATCACAATTGAAGGGTACAGGGGAAGAAGGCGGTTTGTCAAAAAACGTAAATTTTGCAGGAGACAGTTTTTAAGATTTTAAGATCGTGTCATTTTTTGGATAATGCCTCCAGCTATGCAAAACTTTGATGCAGGATTCTTCACTGTTTTGTAAATGAGTACCTCAAATTAGAATACTTGTCTGGCATCCTATTTTGGTGGAAATTTCGGTTTTTTAATTTGACCCCAAAATAAAAAATCAAAATTTTCACCAAAATAGGATGCCAGACAAGTTTTCTAATTTGTGGTACTCATTTAGAAAACAGTAAAGAATCTTGCATTAAAATTGTGCATAGCTGAAGGTACTATCCAAAAAAATGACACGATCTTAAAATCTTAAAAACTGTGTCCTGCAAATTTTACATTTTTTGACAAACCGCTTTTTTACCCCGTACTCATCAGTGGCGGCTCGTGGTATTTTTGAGCGGGGGGGGGCAAATTAATCTGTGGTCATGGAACTTTATTTAGAAATCCGATTTGCTTACTAACAATTTTAATATTAATTATCAACAAGAATATAAATACAATAGAAAAAACTAGAAGAAGACCTCCAAAAACAAGAGATAACGATACAAAAATATATTACAATAGAAGGAAGTAGAAGTAACAAGATAAGAATAAGTAGTAAAATTGGAATATTACAGTTTACAGTACTACACATTCAAGCTTTGAGTAACGCAAGTTATATACCTATATACGACAGACCTGAGACTGAGGTGCTTTGTGAGACTTGCTCTTACTACGCGAAACGCGAGGTACGAAGTGCTCCGAGTACGTACGATTCTTTCCGAATCACAACGTGGGCTTGCCACGAGGCTTGCCACCTCTGAGGCTCTCTCACTCAGATATTGGGATTATTTTTATGAATTAATTTACAAGCTTGAAAAATAAGCAAAACATTCATTTGGAAATTAAAATATCAATTTTGTTAAAAAAACTCTTCGATGATTTTTTTAAATACATGCATATTTATTTATTAAAATTCGTAAATAATTTTTTTTGAAAATACTTTATGTATGTTGTTATATCAGTTTTACAGAATGTTTACTTTAACTTTAAATTATTAATTTGTTTTATACAAATTAATTCTGTATAACTCCATATTAATCATTAATATCATATAATTTATTATAAATATAATATATACATATTTATTATTTAAATAATAAATCCAATGTTTAAATGCGAACAAACCGGTAAATAGATTTCATATTTTCATAAGAATAAGAAAATAATAAGAATACTGAAAATATAGTGTACCCATTAGTACGGGTAATTTGCTGTAGAACATAAGTAAAGAAATCAGTATTATAGATGGCCAGGGGGGGCTTGCCGTCTCTGTGTGCTGCGTGACCCGACGTACGTCTCACTTGTGCATCACTGGTGAGCGCTGCAATAGTTACTGCACAAGTTTGGAACGTATCGCGGAGTATAATGCCATAATTTTTCTCTGAAGGGGGCATGCCCCCTCAAGCAGAGTTTGATGCATATTGCGCTGTTGAGCGGCATAGCGCTAATTTCAATTTAAACAGTACATTGTTTAATGCTAACTATAGGATCAAATTGATACTTTTATAATAATTAATTTATAATATATTGATGTAAAAAAATCTGAGGGGGCACTGCCCCCTCTGCCACCCTGGACGAGCCGCCACTGGTACTCATCAACTTTCTTGATATATGAGAGTGGACAATCCACCTTTTTGCTTGGTACCGCATGGACATACCCGCCTTCTTCCTCTGTACGACAAATTTTCCATTGGTAATAATTTCTGACCTACCGTGTTTTTGCCCAAAAGAAATATTCCACGTAAAAGATTCGGTATTTACCTACAAGATGGCACGAAAATCCTAATTTCAAATTTTTTGTGACAAACCGCTTTCTTCCCCTATACCCTTCAATTAGTAAACATAATCTCTAACGGAGAGAAAAACCAAATGTCAAAAGTAGTTAACATTAGCTGCGTTCGAAAATCAAGAATACCGAGTTTTAGCGAAGAGTATGTGTTTTGGAACGAATGAGAGTTTTGTTGAAGTAAAAAATTGAAACTAATTTAAAAATAATTTTAAAAAATTAACAAAACTAGTTATAATTACAACATTAATGTCAAGCCCGTATTAAAAGCGCACTTTTATAATAAAAGCGCTCATATAGCACTCTCCTCAATATAATGTGAAAGTACGCTCCATAAAAGCGCTTTTATTATAAAAGTGTGCTCGTAATACACGCCAACGTGTTTACTTATGTTCATTTTCAACCAAAAGCATGTTTTCTTTCTCAAGAAGGCAAATTACTTTCATATGTTGAGGATCGTGAGCATCTACGTTTGAAAATATTATGGAGTAATTTTTGTACCCCCCTCGATAGTAGGGTAAGTAGAACATCACTTTGGGTTTGGAGTCAAATTTGGCTGTTTTGGAACATGTTGAGTAAACTCTGAGAGCAAGGTTATTAGTTTTGAAACGACTTTTGAGTAATTTCTTACTCTAAGAATAGGATTTTGAAACCATGGTGGAATGATTCCACTATGTTTCTCTTTCCTAATTGTCTCAATTTCCAGTTGCAGGGAGCGTGACATGAGTGAATTACTTATAAATTAATTGTAAATTTATTTGAATGCGTGTAAAATTGTTTATATTTTTTTCAGAACTATTGAAGTGTTATAAAAAGTAATTTATGCCTAAATATTAAAAATGTTATAGTGGTGGAAGACCCCATTCCCATTGCAATGCCTCCGCTGCCGGCTTACTTAGCTTGTATATTTTTCTAAAAATAAAAACAATTTAACGCACAAGTCACGCTTGGAAAACGCAGGCCATGTTTTGTACATTAGGTTAGGTTATTGTTGTTGTATTTAGAGAAATATACCACTTCTGTCGTCTCAAATGAGACGTCATAACTGAAGATTGAAGTCGGAATCAGACTGCGATCCCTTTGTCAGGACACACACAAGGCACACCGTTAGATGAATAATGGACACCAACTTTCATTTTTGACATATATAGCAAATCAAAATAACATAAACAAAGCGGTGAAATCTGAAAATCCTTTTCCGCCAGCTTAATCGGGCGTTACTGGCAGAAGAAGCACTGCCTTAATAAATAGCTTGAGTTCCGCCACCTTCTTACACAGAAAGCACTGCATACTGCATGCACCCAATGGGAAGGATATGCTTGCCTTCAGTGATTCTCCGGACCTCTGCTGCTCCGACTCTTTTTTCCAATGGAGATCTTTGAATAAGCCATTTTAGTCAACGTGGTACAAACGAGATTTGAATATTGTAAAGTTTATGTGAAATGTAAAATCTGAAAAATATTAATAATTAAAATATAAGTTTATTAAGAAAAAAATAATTAAAAAATGAAAGACTAAGAATATTATTAAACACTACTAAGATCATTTATATTTATCTCACTATATTTACTTATGTAGTTATTTATTTATTTCACTGTTTATTTATATCACTGATGGCGAGTCAAATAAATATGGATTGATGCTCAATTTTCCCTTCGCCCCACCCTGTCTCTTACCGTGAAGAATTGCCGCTTCTTCATAACTTAGCATTTTCACATGACCAACGGAGTCCATATTTATTTGACGACAACTATTTATTTCGCAATGCGTGTCGACTCGACTTATAAACTTCACTGACTAGACTACTATGCGGCTGTGTCGCTTCGCAAATGTTTTCGAAACGCTCGCGAACAAAGTCGCGCTACGCACATACTAACCGCGCGACAGTTACGTCATCGTCATACAACGACGAAATATAACTAGATAAAACTTAGTTTGTTTTGATTTCGGCTGGCCAGATAGAGATATGTTTTATCTAGTTCGAGCATTTCTCACTAGAGGCGCAACATCATTGACATTTTAAAATAGAAAGTTTTTTAGAATATACATCAAGTTATACATATATTTCAATTATAAGTCAAATCTGTAAGTCTTACAGATCTGTAAATCTGTAAAAAATTTACCAAAACGCATCTATTTTTGCATATGAGGCGCGGGCTTTTGACATTTGCTTGTATGGCCCACCGCAACAAGGTTGCCAAGAATACAGCTTGTGTACCTTGCCTGTGTCGCCAAATGAATTTGTGCGTAAAATTAATTTATAAAAATATACATTATGTTTTGTTTATTTCATTATGTATAAGCTTTGATATTATATTAAATAAAAACCAACGTGTCCCTCAAAAACAAAACCGCAAATATCAAATTACACTGATATATTCAAGTGTAGTGAGAAATTCACGAACTAGATAAAATATATCTCTGTCTCTGTCTGGCCAGCCGAAATCAAAACATTCAGTGAAGAGGGATAGGGAATGTTTTGTCTAGTTATATTTCGTCGTTGTCGTCATGGCGAAGCTTTCCAGTTTTCCAGGTACATTCGAGAAATAAACAGGTCTACAAGGGCACGCGGCGCATATGTTTGTTTACACAACTGCCGACCGGTCTAAAATCGTTCCACCAGTGGCGGCGGCAATCGGCAACGCACACGTAACAATATTATGTCCCCAGAATAGATAGAAGCTTATGACCATTACTTTAGTAACAGAGAATAATAAATAATAAAGAAATTTTCAGAAATGATAAAAGTCATATCATTTAATTTAATTTTAAAATAATACATGAATTACATGGTGACAGCGGGAAAGCAAAATACTCATCACAGTCCTAGGTACCACAATATAATAGTGTTTTACAATACAAGTCAGGTAAAACGGTTTTTACTACTGAAAGGAGAAAATGACTGGCGAGCCGAGTAGGCGAGCCTGTCACCTCCTTGAGGTAAAAATAATTTCGATACCCCAATAATTGATTTCAAATACAAACGTACAACTTCAATGTAAGAATGATACAACAACGAATAACACTCTAAACACTAACATCTATTTATTACAAAGATTAATTTTTTTGCCTGACTTTTAGTAATTCGCCTCGCGCGAATCGCTTACTTTGCGCACTTGTTGCACAATATACTATTTGATTGCCTGAGTTGCGTGCGCATAGTGGTTCATTACCTAACAGTGCGAATGGGCCTTGTGCAACGTAAAAGAGCAGTACGCTGTACGCAAAATCACACTTTCCGCTCGCCGAAAGAGTGTGTCACATGCGCGTAAATTTGTTCATTTCTTAGATGTGCGCAACAAAAATAGGCACGAGAAAAGTCACTTTTTGGGCAAGTTGGGCAAAAAATATGTTCTTCGCATACTGATATCAATGCACAAACAAATTTTTCTTGACAGTTACAGATAGTACACGGTACAGAAATGGATGCATAATTCTTGTCGAGACACACCGAAGGAAAAATAATAAACTCTCCTAAGCTATACATATATACTATTTTTTACCACCGTGAGTAGAAACTTCCAAAAAATGCAAATTTTTAAGAAATAAAAAATCTGATATGGCCCGCCATTTAATTTTTATTAATTTAAATACATACCTACATATTTACTAATGCTGCAAACTATGTATATTAAGTTTCTTTGCATATAACTATTATTTTATCTAATATTTTCTTTTTAAAATGTCACCATTATCAAATTGAAATGATAGGATTTTTGACAGTGACATTTATCTGTCAGTTACATTTGAAATATGAATTGGGTAAGAAAGGAATTGTGTTTATCCTAGGCATCGGGATTTATAAAAAAGATTATTTTTTAAATTTATCTGTAAAATATATAGAAAAAGTATTAATGTATACCTGTAGAAAATTCAATAATCTTTAATATTCATAATGACATAAAATGCGAAAAAATGACATTTAATGGTATTTTTTGACAAGAAACCATTATGAGCTTCATGTGAAGTGGCATTTCCGGTTATCTGATTTGTACCACAATCTAATGGTTTCTTTTTATATTAGAATAAGGTCGAAATACAAGGTTTCAGAATTTTCTAAATGATAGTATTTTTTGAACTTCCATATCCTGAAATCAAATTTACTTTTTCTGAAAATGAAGTTGAAAAGGTATAGGTCAAATAAACGATGACAAAATCGATGAAAACCAAAATAAAAATGTTACCTACTCCTGCAAAGTAAAAGGACTCTTTCACAATTTATTTCGTTAAAAAATCTCATGTCAGTGATAGTTCTTTCGTCGACGACTCTGATATAAAATTAAAATAAAAAATTGAGTACATAACAGATAACGAAACGGTGCCCAAAAAAATAAGAACTAAAATTTTCTGTTATTATATTTGTGGTCATTGGACTTGAAGATACAAAATTTGCATTTTGTATAAATGTTTAGGTAGTAACTTTTAGAGATATTAAAGTATTTTTCAGTCTTCAAGGTTATACGTTTACATTTAAAATTAATATTTCTGTGTTAGTAAACAAATACGTCCTGACATTTTTCTTAGAATGTCATAAGCAGACAAGATATATACGTAATACATAGATATGCCACGTATTCTTACCTTCCGTCACTTCTGGGTAAGAAAGGTAATGTCTTTTGTCAAAAAAATCAGTGGTGAAATTTTTAATAAATAAGCACGTTTAGGGGTCCGTAGAATTCGATTTTGCTATTTTAAAATAATTTCGGCCGCAATAACTCCAATACTAAATACAATTTCAAAGGTTATATATTCGTCATTCTTACATCCATATAAAGATTTGATTAGATTTTAGTTGCAATTGCTCAACCGGAAGTACCCTCATTTGCATCTTTTAACAGTATTTCTTGAAAAAAAAAAACAGTTAAATATCATTATTTGACATTTTATGTTATTATAAATATTCAACGGATATAGAGTTAAAAAAGTATAAACCAATCAAATTTTATAAATCAGCCAGCTATGCTATAACCTATAACCATGGAAACGGCTAATATTATATTAATGCCTCGATTATGGTCATGCATTAAAGCCCTATAGCGCTTTAACACTTTAAAATTTAAGAATTAAAGTTGAAAACAATTATGGACATAACTTTAAATATTTACGCTTTAACTCTTTAGAATTTAAGAGATAAAGTTTGAAGACAATTATGGGCATGGCTTTAAATATTAAGTTACTAAATATTTCTATAAATTTTACAGTGACAAAAACCTCGCTATAAAATTTAATTTAATTTTTTGTAATCAAAAATCCAAGCAAAATATGGACAATATTCCAATTTTTGTGGTTTTATTGTTAAATGAAGATGATGAAGGGTAAAAAATACATATTCTTATAATCTTCCAAGTTAAATTAAAAAAAATTTCTTATGTAGGAATGAAATGAGAATTGAAAGAAGAATATTAAGGGATACTACGAATATTTTCGAATATCCCGAAAATAAATTTATTAAGGACTTTCGTTTAAACAAAGTTATAATTTAATTTCATAGCTAATTCTTCCCATTTTTTTTCAATGTAATCGGGAGGTAATGTTGGGTTTATTATTCCCGTTCTAAACACAGTGGGTGTGGGTGGTAGCATGAATGGAGAAGGAGAAGACTAAGGAGTAACAGTGTTTTAGCGCAAATACTTCAAGTAAAAGTTACGGACAATTAATTTTTCTATAACTGCTATTTGAAGTATTTTTTTCTAAAATAATCCATAAACGATTTGTAGCGCTAAAACACTGCTAGTCATTTCCTAGTTAATCACCCTTAACGTGTTAATCACTTGTTCATGCTACCACCCAGTATCACTTTCCATAACTCCTATAACTCTTCATATTGTTCAGTAGATGTATTGGCATGCCTTACACGTTTTTTATTATTTATTAACTAGTATATTAACGTGAATACGTGATATATTTTATTTACCATGAGCTACGGTGAAAATTTTCCAATTTTGATGTGATAAATATGTTTTATTTTCTAACCTATGTCACTATAACAGCAACATAACGTAAATGAAGTTAGCTGCTCTATAAAATGACATTTCGAATTTAAGAAATTAAATTTAAATGACCGTAATCAGAATTCGTTAAATTATTTAAGAATCTCTTTAAGACAACTCTTTAAGCTTAAATTCTATAATTCTTAAAGAGAAGACCATAATCGGGGTATAAGATAATTTTGATTGACAGTGTCAAGTGTATGTAGTTTACAATATTTACATGGTTTGGTTGAATACGATGATCGACTGGTTACAGAATGCAAGAGTGGAAAATAATCGGACACGCAGTTAAGCAAATATTTTTTATTTCCTGGCCTACGTTTGAAATGTATTACTGTCTTCTTCAGGACTACAAATGATCAGTTATAAAAGTTAACATAGGGAACCCCTATACGACCCATTGGATATAACCAGGTGTAATTAAATATATTTGTATAATATACATATTATATCAGGTCAAATTTAAATTGTTTAAGATGGAACGCCAACGAACACAACAACTTTTGTAATAATCAAAAAGTTTTTCAAAAATTTCCAATGGTTTGTTCATGAAATAATTTTACTGAAAACTTATAATCTTTTGCAAGAAACTGTGTTGTACAAAATATCTACATAGAAATTAGATTTTTATTATATATTTAGCAACCGAATTTCCAATTTAAAATTATTGTATTAAAATAACATGTTCACATCTTTTATTTGCACTGTGGTTAAGTTTGGAAATAATGGATAATATGTAATAGATATTAATACACCAAATAATAATAATAATAATTAATAATAATTATTATTAATAATAATAATTAATAATAATAATAATATAAAATAATAATAATATTTATATACAACCGGTAAATAATTCTTATCAAAATCATAACTTAATGTGCTTCATTATTTATCGAGGGAAATAAAGTACTCCCTAGGGAAATAAAGTACTCCTTAGGGAAATAAAGTAATTCAAGTCCATTGTTAATTGATATTTGTTGAAATTCAATGGGAACACAAATTGAGTTTGTTTCTAAGGAATTATTATTTTAAAATGAAATGTAAAATACAAATATAAAAATTTGATGTGGCCAACACATGACCTCCCGCCAATTCCATGTTTAAAATAGCAGTGAGCTTTAAGTAAAGTATCATTTCCGGTTAATCGTTTGTAAATAAAATCTAATTTGTTGTCCAATAAATAGAAAAGTCTGTAATACGAAATTTTGGATTGTTTTATTGTTTTTCCTCAAAAATTTGTTAGAGCTTCAAATTAAGTACTACATCCGATTTATCATATATGGTTAAAATCTAATATGTTGTTTCAAATTATATATGAGTTTTAAATACCAAATTTGAGAAGTTTTGGATCATATTTTAATAGGCTTGAAGGAAAAATCGTCACACACGTACATTCTTATAAAAATCAGCATCATCTTCTACGTGCTCTAAAACGCAATCTTTGTAAATTCTTCGCCGTACATAATCCATTTCGTAAATGTGTAGTTGTAAATTAATATTAATTTATAGTGTTGCAAAAATAGCAATTAGCAAATTTAAATCAGATCATCTAACATTTATGTATGATGGAAAATATATTTTTTTTTCAAACCTTAATAAAATATTTTACTATTATATTCTCATTAACACGGTTTCATTAATAATTTTAATATAATTGCTGCCTGTCAGTGACATTTGTTTAAATATGTCAAACCTGTCATTAAAATTATGATTTTGTTTGACGCATAGGCTAGGTGATACATGGAAATAAATTATATTATATATTCATATTTAAAGTTATTTAGAGTTATTTACTAAATGTTATTATCGTAGAATTGAAGATTAAACCATTATATTCCATTTTAATTAGTAAAAGTTGCTAAAAAAATATATTCAATGAATTTTTTACAAGAAAAACTGTTAAAAGCTTGTATAAATGATACTTCCGGTTATCCGATATACACTAAAAACTAATGATCACTTCCCATATTAGTATAGAATGGGTATACAAAATTTCAAATTTTTCTGAATGATAGTATTTGAGTAATCGTGTCCACAAGATCCACACACACAGACACACACACACACACACACAGACACACACACACACGCACACACAGACACACACATACATACCTACAGACATCATTGTAAAAATGTTAAAATCGGATTCTGGGGACATCAAAACGTGCTTATTATATAAAATCTCTATATGCTATTTTCAGCACGATCCCTACACCTCCCTTACCTAGGGTAGCGGGAGGTAAAAAATAGTAGCTGTGTAGAAAAATGAAATATCATTCATGAGTTGTCAAAATATATAGAATAAAAAGTTATTGAAGCCCGTATTGTATTGAATTAAATACTACTTATTATCGATATTTCAAAAATATTGATTAAAAGATAAGGAATATTTTCATTTTTATTTATTTTGGAAAAAAATATAATGATTTTTGTAAAATTAAATTTAAAATAAATAGTTTTTCTTCGTTTATAGTAATGTCTTTCACTCTTCTTCTTTTCCGCTTGTATATAAAATATTGTATATGACACGGGACTAAAATGTCATTATTTGCTATTAAAAAAATTAAATACGGAGATCATTAATAGCATTTTCAGCTATACAATAAGTGCTTTTAAGCTAAGCAGTTTTTGTCGGAATGAATGATTTGTTGGTTCTACAATAATGTTAGTAAAAATTTTTTTCTTTAAATGTACCTATACACTTAATTAAAATGTATATAAAACTGGTTATGGGATAATGGATTATGTGATATTATATTTATATATATATTTGCTAACTCAATTTTGATTATGTTGTCAATTCTTTTGTATGGGCCAAATGCCCGATAGCAAAATAAATAAATAAAAATAAAATAATAATAATAATATATATATATATATATATATATATCATCACTGCATATTACCCATTATTGGGTGTGCCAGTATCTTCAACACATGTAGACGTCGGTAATGATGACGACATATTTTACTGTGTGAGAGAGTGCACCACAGGAATAACTTTTGTGCCATTTAAAATTCGAAATATTTGGCGCCTTTCGGGATCGAACCCGGTTCCCCCAGGTTCGCGACCAGACACTCAGGCACTTGACAGTATATCCATTATTAAGAATTTTAATAATTAATCCTAAATACCATCGTTGCCCGTAATAAATGGCATAAAATTTTCCACATTCGGGCAAAATTGATTCTGGATTTTGATTAAAGGTAGAAGACGCCATATTTTCATCAGTCCCATCCCAAGATCCATCCGAAAAAGTGTCAGTGTCTGTGCTGTCAGCGAATTTAATACTAATTTGGTCACCATCTGAAGAATCGGAATTAAATGTCTGTTTGGCTTGAATTTTTCTTACAAATTGCTGTGCATGGTCTATTCCTTGCAATCTTCTTACTCTTTGGTAAAATGTTGGGTTCAACAGAACCGTGACTATATGTTTGTGATTTGCTTGTAAAAAACCTTCGCAACCTATATGTACTTATTCTTTGTGTTGTTTCTTCTAACAACCAACACAATGAAGATTTTTTAATGACAGTTGACTTTCCCGATGCTACTATTACACGTACTAATGGTCCCTTTTCATAAACAGTTTATTTATTGTGAATTGCTGCATGATAAAACAGGACAGTTGTTGAGCTTTACGTACCGTACAGCTCAATAGCGAGAATAACCCTGAATGTGCAAAATCGAATATTGAAAAAATATAATTGTTTAATCGTGCGCATGAGACGAAAGGATTACAGTTTAAATCTGATGTCAAATTTGAATTTTAAACTTATAGTTAAAAAAGAAAATTATTTAAATGTTTTCATTGTTATTAAAGTCTGGTTTGATTGTTTAATGTGTTGTATTACGCGAGGTGTTACATTTAATTTTTTTTGTGGAACTTTGCCTAAAATTTTATAATTTTTATTAAATAAATTATTCTTGCATGTAACTTGTAATATACCCACATAATAAAAATTATACAAATTTTTTTATGCACTTTTATATCATGTTTCCTATACATGTTATAGCCTGCCTATATGTAGTTAAATTTAATTTATTTTCGATTTATTATATATTATCTACATAATATAATTTTCATAATTAGCAAATTCTTTTAGTTTTAAAATTAAGTGTAGTTCTTTAACACATATAATCAGTGAATGATAACGTTTTTTTCTTTGCAACAAATAGGCACCCTAAAAATATAGCGCCCTAGGCAATTGTCTAGGTTTGCCTATTAGCACAGAGCACAAATTAAATTAATGTACTAATCTGTGTAAATTAGTTGAACCAGCTCTGCTTAAATACCAAATTTGAAAAATACTAAGATCGTGTTGTAAGGACCATAATTTATGCACATTCACCGAAAATTCACCACGGCTGAAAACATAAACTGCCTTGCCTTTTATCTAGGTAAAAATATTATAAAAATGAATTAAGAGCAAAAACACAAACTTGCAAATTGCAGATAAATGAACTGACAGTATCTACGGAATTGCTCAGAGTAGTGTGAAATGTTTAGTGTAATATAACATTGTCACTAGGTACAGAAAATACCCGCTAATTTGCGAAATACATCACCAGGGAATTGAAACATAGTAACCATGTAATATTATGACATTAACCACGAGGACGTAGTGCGTACGCATTCGCGCGTGCGCAATTGTCACTTGAATGTGCATGGAAACCAGTAGCCTTTACCCTCTGCCAAAATTGTACGGACAAAATAAACCTTAAAGAAATGATAATAAAAATAATTCGCATTCTGCGAAGTATAGGCCTGAGGGTCTTGGCAACTGTTTCTGACCAGGGACAGAATAATGTAGGTGCCATTAAGTCACTTTTAAGTGATACAAATGATATGTACAAAAGAAGAAATGAAGAAAACAGGTGTCTAGGATATGAAATTGATGGAACAGAAGTGTTGCATCTCTATGATGTTCCCCATTTATTGAAAGGGGTGCGCAATAACATGATAACAAAAAATGTTATTTTTACCGATTTGGAGGGGAATAAAAAAACCGCCAAATGGCAGCATATAATTCAATTATATAACATGGATCAGGTTTCTGATGATTTGAGGCTTTGTCCGAAGCTAACGGAACAGCATGTAATGCCGAATAAGATAAAGAAGATGAAGGTTGCGTATGCTGCTCATGTAATGAGCCAGAGAGTTTCGGCAATAATGAGAAAATTAGCGGAATGGTCTGGTGAGTTCTTATATAATTTTTTATAAATCTTGATTTATTTTATATTTTTTAATATTTCATTATAACATTTATATCATATTTAATTTTTACTTTATTTGACTACTTGTATTATTTTTATTGTTATTATTTTTCAGCTGACGGTAACAAGAGCGATTTGTTGGACCCAGCAGCAACTGAAACCGCGGATTTCTTGTTGTTTATGGATAAACTTTTTGATAGTGTCAATGGCAGTTCCGTTTCTCCTCAACACGGAAAGTATCTGCGTTGTGCGGTGACTCGAAATTCAAATCATGATGCTTTTTGGAATGATGCCATTTCCGTTTTAAGAACAGTTCGTTTTATTTGCCCGAAAACCATGAATCCGAAAAAAGTACCGTCAATTGAAAATTGGATATTTACTTTAAAAGGATTTATATATCTTAGGAAAAAGTTGTTAGGGGAAGGGGTTAGATTTATAATACCACGAAATTTTAACCAGGATCCACTGGAAAACTTTTTTGGTATTATACGGAGTCATGGTTTTCGGAATAATAATCCAACATGTTCTGCGTTTATGGCATCTTTCAAATCATCATTGATTTGTAATTTCATGTCATCGCATTCAGTGGGGGCCAACTGCGAAAGAGATGATTCGGAAGGTGCCTTAGACACATTGAAAAGTTTTGTCTTGGACAACATCCCGATGGAGGAGTGCAGCGATAAAGAAATTCCGTCAACATCATTGCAGATCCAACCAGCCAGACCACGAAGCTCCACAAGCATACAAGAAGAAGTAAAAAAATATGTGGGTGGATACATTTTAAAAAATGTTTTAAAAGTAACTAAAGGGTGCAAAGAGTGCAAGAATAATATTAGCAAAGCTATTGAGGACGATCTCGTTTCTTGCAGAGAATACAAGCAGGGAATTTTGTACCGCCCTAATCACAGGTTTAATACCTTCTGTTCCGAATTAATTAAAATTTTCGAGGATAACATAAATGGTATTTGTTTCGAATCAAATATAAAAAAAAAAAATTATAAACTTCATTACGGCGGATATACTAAATTTATATAATTGCCAAGTACATAAAAATATTGTTGCCAGTAACATAAATTAAATTTATGATTTATGCATGGACAAATAATATAAACCGTATATTATATGGTAAAATAAATAATAATTCTAACGACACAATGAAACTGAAAGCTGCATCATATTATAAAAAACATTTAAAGGTGCCAAAAAAATAAATTGTACAAATGTACTATTTAATTGTATAATAAATAAAATATATAGGAATACACAATTATTGTTATTATTATTATAATTATTGTTACATTACATTTTCACTTTTTCTAAAGCAGCTAAATTAAACTACAGAAGTAAATAATTTTGTTAAAAGATAAATAATAAAGTTGTTTACTACTGTAGTTTAAAATAGCTGCTTTGAAAATATTTCAATCTTTTATTTTAAATTCCACGGTCTCATTTATTTCATGGGACAACCGCTGTGGCGCTGTCTACAAGGGATTGCGCATTACATTGAGAGTTAGCGTTCTATGACTCAATATATACTCTCTTTTCTATGATGGAAATCCACAAAAATTCACAGAAATCCACGGACATCCACAGAAATCCAGGGACATCCACAGAAATCTACGGACATCCACGGAAATCCGTGGACATCTACAGAAATCCATGAACATCCACGGAAATCCATGGAATTCCACATGTGTGTACACCAGAAATCCACAGTTGTTTACCCCTCGCCTGAAGCGATTGCATCCCTCGGGCTACGCCCTCAGGATTCAATCTTCGCTCTAGACAAATAATGACGAACTTCACTCCCTTGATATTTAAACTACTATTATTTATGCCTTAATTTGTTTTTAATTCACTAGCAAATAAACAGTTACTTATATTATAATTGTTGCTATGGAGTTAATAAGGTCAGTTTAAAACCTCAAAATTGAAAAAACAAAAAAGTAATTTACTATAATAAAATAAACAGTTATTTATAATTGTTGCTATGTAATTAATAATGATAGTTTAAAAAGTCAAAATTGAATAAAAACATTTATAACGAAAATTTTAGTTTAATTGAATTCTGACTAAAAATGCGATGCTACAAATTATTGTTAAAGAAAGAAAAATATTTTTGTAACACTTATTTTATCACATGAGATAATGTTAAAGGTCAGTTTGATGAATCACTAATATATTTCCTTTCAACCAATCAGAATTTAGCAGTTATTTTCCTCACGTTATTCAACCTTGAAACTTTGTACGTGCATATATTTAATGTTAATTACGTGTTTATATATTTTCTTACATAAATGTTTCAATATAAATCCAATATCTTAAATTTATACCTACAAAAATATTTGTTCATTTTGATTTATAAGCCGTATCAACTATACATATTCCGCAACTTTACAATTTCTAACAAAATAAGTTTTTAGTACATCGTTATAGGTCACTAATTATATTTTTTATTAATTTCATAACTTCTATTTTAGAGTTACCCATAATTTGACTAATGATGATATATAGGACAAAAAATATTTGTAGATGTTGAAAATTAATTTTTATTGACAAATTATTGCCAATTAAATATTCGACTAGATTAACATTTACTTATTTAATATGGCGTAACATGACCTTTAGCTTTTATTATTGTTTCATTTCTTTTAGACATAAAGTATACTAGTGCCTGATTTTCTATTACTGTCAATAAATTCCATACTTCTTGATTTAGGCCCTCGAAACTTCTTGCGTTTTGTATGCGTTGTTCCTCAGTTTTTGTTTCATTTTGTGGAACAGTTTCAATTACATGTAAGTCCAAATTTCTGGAGGACCTATTCAGTACTGTCATGTCATAAGTTTTCTTTGAATTAATTTCGGGTGGTTCTGGCCAATAACATAAGGCTCCGTTATGTTGGAAAATAAACCTCACCTCTGAATACAATTTTTCTATAACAGTGCGCTTTAAGGAGTCGTTATGAAAAGTCTCATTTTGCTATGAATCAATTTTTCTATTATTACCTACATTCCCATCAAATTTATACTCTTTACTAAAAATAATAGAATTCCGCTGGTTTTGTGTCCATGTCCTCCTTTAATTACACAGATTAAAAGCTTTTTTTCTATCGGCCAGTCAGGAACGGTTTTTCTTACTGATTTTCTGCAAAAATAGAATACCGCATAAAAAGTAAGACCCATTATATGAATCCAGTTTCTACAAGTTTCTCTCGAAAATGTATGTTTTGCACCCTTATTTCACTCTGTCGTTATTTCCTTTATCGTAGCCTCTCTATTCCTTTTCACTATTTTTAACAGTTTTCTTTATTTGGCGATTTGATATAAAAAACTGGCATCCTGTAATTTTCGCATAATATGAGTGTTTTCACCATAAGATCTTATAAGTTACTGTTAATTTTGATATTTCAAAGTTGTTGGCAATTTTCCTCCACAACTTTCGGTAGAGTTGCTATATCTTGAGCCATTTTAAAATAATACGTTCACACAAAATTAACAAATAAATTCTAAAACGCATGAATCACAAAACACTCACTTCATAGTTAATAACAAATTTCAGTCATCTACCCTTGTAATTGCTAATTTCTAAATTAGTTATACAGTATTGGCCGAATATTTAATTGGCAATAATTTTTTAATGAAAATCATTTTTAAACAACCAGAAATATATTTTTTCTTCTATTTTATCGTTATAGAAATGCCAAATTATGGTTGTATCTAAAATCGAAGTTATCAAATTAATAAAAAATATATTTAGCGAGTAACGGGACATTAAAAGAATAGTTTTATAGAAATATAAAGTGGCCGAACATATAATTGTTTGTAGGTATGCACTCGATCTCGAGCCGGGCCGGGAAGAAAATTTTTTATTCGTGCCGATTTGGGTCAGTCATTTGGAAAAGTTGAGTCGACTCGGACTTCTGATTTTGGCCCGGCCCGAAAAATTAAGCTTTTCGGGCCAACCCGAAATGTCTTATAGTTAAATCAAAGGAACAGTTTCCTTAATATTTCATTGAAAATGGATGGTTTTAAAAGGATTAAAATGATTTAATAACAACATACATCACACCTTAAATAAATAAAAACATGTTATTATATACTTCAAAAATTCAAGGTTATTCATTAAAGCATAATAATGCTATTGTGATGTTTTTATTATTATTATTGTTACTACTCGTATACTTAAATAAAAGTAATTGTTGTTCTACCATAATGATTTCTTGATGGTGAAGTTAGATAAAAAACCTTCCGTAAATTATCGTATATTTTTTTATACCTATAAGATTTGTGAAAAATTTGTTTAAATTTTCGAACGCCTGCGGTAAGCAAAGTGTTAATACTCGTAGGTCTGTAATATTTATTTATTTTTTTAAATTTTATTTAACTTACACTAGAAGCATATCTTTTTTTAACAACTTATGTTAACTAATGTTGAAAGTTGTTAGGATGGAGAGGTTTTTTTAAAAATTTGACACGAAGAAAGGTAAACATTTCGCTTTATATAAAAATAAATCAAAATTAAGAATGCAAGATGCACTCAATTTCGAACTTTGGCCCGGCTTTTTTTCAAAGCCATTTTCGGGCCGGACTGGCTAATTTTATGTCGAGTTGATCTTCGAATCGGGCTGGTAATTATATTTAAGCTAATACGGAAAATATAAATTTTTAGAAGTCGGATCGTGGAAGAAAAATCTTCACACACAGACATCATTGTAAAAAATAGTAAAAATGTGTAGTGGCGCAAATCTAGCTCGGAAAATTGTATATAAGGAATCAGATAGTAAATTTACTGTAAAGCTGAATGTTTCCATGGCGATCAGTTGTTTGTTTATTTATTTATTTCTTATTTCCTCGCAACAAAAAATATAACCTATAGATTTTTATTTTTCTTTTTTCAGGACCGCAAAAAATATTGTACACAACATGTCCTGAAAGTGTCTTTACTGGGTGAGCAAACATATTCCAGAGCGAGCCGTGTTTTGTTACGTAAATTACTTTACTAGAAGCTCTAACAGATTATCTTGCAAAAATTTAAATACAAGAGTTGTCCAGTACAATTTAATCTATAATTTAGCATAAACAAATTTTTTTGCCATGGCCTACTAATTTTCCGAAAAAACATCCCACGGGACCTATATGTAATGTAATGTAACAAAGCAAATAATAAAATGAGAACCGTCAGCTGTGGTTGTGTTATTCTAGTATTTGCACTTGTACATCTATGAAATCAACAAAGCATTTCAATTTTTTCACTAAATTTTTAAACAATTTTTTTTAAAAAAAGCTTAATGTGGTTTCAAGTACGTTGAATAACCACAATCTGTCGTGCCCTAAATTTTGCGCTTATCATTTGTTTGTGTTCAGTTTGTGCTTCACTGTGCAGTAGTTAATATTAATGTAATATTATTAATAAACATTTTATTTAAAATATTCTTACTGTGGTTACAGGTACGCTGAGTAACCACAATCTGTTGTGCCCTAAATTTTGCGCTTATCATTCGTTTGTGTTCAGTTTGTGCTTCACTGTGCAATAGTTAATATTAATGTAATATTATTATTAAACATTTTATTTAAAATAATCTTACTGTGGTTACAGGTACGCTGAGTAGCCACAATCTGTTGTGCCCTAAATTTTACGCTTTTCATACCTTTATGTGTGCAGGAAATTTGGTATTACATACTCCGGAACCGGAAGTAATAGAACGCTTTTTTGAAACGATATCTTATTGGCCATATTATCTATAATAAATTTTCTTATTTGAAGATTTCTCTTAATAACGGAGAAAATTGCTGGTTCATTCTCACGTGATCATGCTATACAGTATGTCCCATTTAGAGGTGCCACCATTGGGATCTCGAGAACTATAAGAGATACGATGCCGGTTAAATGGAACTTTTTGTGCGCCTTTGGGAGGCCATCTCAAATGTGCTTTTGTTTTTCCAAAAATTCTCATAGGGCGCTAGATAATGACAAAAAACTGAATATTGTTGATTTTTTCTTTTTCAAATAACTTCTAAACTATTAGTAATTGAGAAAAACTTTGCAAATACAAAAGATAGATATTTTTATTAACTAACCAGTGGCGTACGAAATAAATTTTTATATCCGTAAATTTTCGAGATATAACACAAACTTATATTTTTTAAAATGGAACCCATATCTGATTTATGCTTTCGTATACCATTCATCCAATTACGATGAAACTTTGGTGAGTTGTTCTACACCGGCCCGCGAAGGTTTTTGCCTATTTATTTTTTACCTCCCGCCTATTATACAGACTGTCTCTTAAATAGAGGGACATGGCATAACCACAGATTCTTGAGGCTAAAATAAGACGATTTAACTAAACTTGCTTCTACCGGAATGTGCACCATTTAGCCAGTATTCTGCTACAAAGTTCTTCGAAAAAAAAAAAAATTTGCTTATAATAACCGGACGCTTTATTCGATTTGGATGAAATTTGGTATGAGAGTTCGTATGGTTATAAGTCATCTTTTAAGATGATACTTGTTATTATTAGTGAACCACTAGTATTTAAAACTTAGTTGTCCCAACATTGATTAGACCGTAACTTTTTACTGGCCACGCCGATAGCGTATTTTTTTTTTTTTTTCAGAAAGATACATTCAATAGTAAATTTTTCTCTCTTTCTTTAATTTGTGATATCTGTTTGGTTCAGACAGAAAAAAATAAAACCTGAGTGACTGCATCATGAATTTTTTAAAAATAAATTTAAGCTAGCAGTCTGTCCAAATGCCAAACATCTAATTTTTAATTACAGTAACGAGTTGTCAAGCTTCTCAACTTGTTTAGGAGTAAGCTAACATATTAATTCATCTTATTTATAATAATGTTAGTAAATACTATTAGGCCGAACAAACGGATGTTACTAGTTTCTGAATATTGCGAAGGAATTTTTTGACAATCCATAAACAATTGTTACTGTCATCAGAAATTACTTGTTTGACATTTGGATAGACTGCTAGATTAAATTTATTTTAAAAAAATTCACGATGCAGTTACTCAGCTTTTATTTTTTTCTGTTTGAACCATAACAGATATCACAAATTAAACAGAGAGAGAAAAGTTTATTATTGAACGTATCTTTCTGAAAAATAATAATTTCATGTTATCGGTGAGGCCATTAAAAAGTTAAGGTCTAATCAATGTTGGGACACTTAAATTTTATATACTAGTGGTTCACTAATAATAACAACAAGTATCATCTTAAAAGATAACTTACACCAAATACAAATTGTACCAAATTTCATCCAAATCGAATACAGCGTTCTGTTATTATAAGCAAAATTAATTTTTTTTTGAAGAACTTTGAAGCAGAATACTGGCTAAATGATACACTTTCCGGTAGAAGCAAGTTTAGTTAAATCGTCTTATTTTAGCCTTAGAAATCTGTGGTAAAGCCATGTCCCCTTATTTAACGGGAGGAAATGTTTTCGGTCCAAAAATTCGACCAAAACTTTTCAATTTTAATAGGTAAGACTTTGATGTTAATGAAAACAACATATTCGATTTATGCTAAAATTGATAAACCTGAAGTGATAATTTACTTGAAGCTCTGAACAGATTTACGTGAAATATATATACAGGATGAGCCATTGAAATTCCCTTCTTCGATAGATCTCTTGTCGTTAGAAATACAGCATAAATTTATTGACATAATTTATCGGACTACTAAAGGAGCATAACGTAAAATTATTTTCACATATACAGAGTGTTGCATTACGGCTCGGCAAGAATTATTTGTCTTTTTTTAAATGGAACATCCTATATATTTTCATAAAGTTTTATTAGTATTTTATACCCCTATATGGACCTAAGAGTTGTTTTTTTTTTGTTTTCCGCGGCGTTGCCAAGTTATTCCGCTTTTTTCATAAAAATGATCTAATACACGCGTAACTTTATAAAGGCATACTAACTTTATTTTAATAGTAAAAATTACGATTTTTTTTTCTGTATAACCATAACTAAACTCTATGTTTTCACAGAATTTGCATACTCAATTTAATTTTTAATTAAAATGAGTAAATTTAGAGAAAATGGTGAAAAACTCCAAAACTATTGGTTTTAGGCATATGATACTTTTAATAAAAAATAAAGATAATACAAAAATAAACACAACTGAATAATGAAATGTAGGGTGTTTCGTTTGAAAATGACGAGTTGTAGTAATTTGAAATTGAGTATATTTGATTTGCTTTATTTACCAGCCTGTATAATAATGTGTAGAAAAAATTATGTGAAAACAGAAAGTATAATTATGGTTATACTGAGAAAAGAATTTGTAGTTTTACTATTAAACAAAGTTAGTACGCCTTTATAAAGCAATGTGTGTATTAGGTCATTTTTAAGGAAAAAACGAAAAAACCTCTTAGATGCATATAGGTGAAAAATATATACAGTTCAAACGATATGAATTTCTTTGTAATTTTGCTTCAATTTCATGGGTATCGCTACAAATGAGCAATATTTGTACAATTTCAAATTAGATTTTACAAGTTACTAAACCTGCAAAGCTAAATCTGTTTAGTGATTTAGGCGTAGAATATATCTACAACATTATTGAAACATTAATTGGGGACTTTTGCGCAAAAAAAAAAAAACTCTTTTCCCATGTTAAACGCCTATGGCCAGGATATATATATGTCGTTGGCTGCCAACTGCAAAATAAGATGTATGAGGGGTACACTGCTCTGCAAATTGTCATTTCCCTGGGATGCATCTTCATGGATTTATAGTAATTTTATATGTTAATTAGGTGTATTATTTAGGTTTAAACAATTAACTTCAGATCTAACTTCAGAAAACTCTGTATAAAAGCCGCAATTGACAAATGAATTAAAAATAAAAACATGGGTAAACCAAAAACTAAGGATAGGGAGGCAGAATTAAAGGTCCAACGAGAAGTAGAGAAGGAAAGATATAGGCGAATAAAGGTTGAATTAAAATAAAATAAAATAAAATTAATAAATATATCATCACGGCATGTTACCCATTGCTGGGTGTGCCAATCTACTTTGTAGACAAATTTCGCCAGGGCTCGTTTTCTAAATTTTGACGCGTGCGAAAAGAACATGTCTTATAAAACTTGTGCTTTAATATAATATATGATGATGAAAAGGAACCCAAGTGTGATAAAAACCATAAAACTCTTAGCCACAGTGTCCTATATTTAGAATTAAGTACTACATTAATATTAAATACTGCACAGTAAAGCACAAACTGTACACAAAAGAATGATACGCGCAAAATTTAGGGCACACCAGATTGTGGTTACTCAGCGTACCTGTAACCACAGTAAGATTATTATAAATAAAATATTTAATAATAATATTACATTAATATTAACTACTGCACAGTGAAGCACAAACTGAGCACAAATGAATGATTAGCGCAAAATTTAGGGCACAACAGATTGTGGTTACTCAGCGTACCTGTAACCACAGGTAAGATTATTTTAAATAAAATGTTTAATAATAATATTAAATTAATATTAACTACTGCACGGTGAAGCACAAACTGAACACAAACGAATGATAAACGCAAAATATAGGGCACAACAGATTGTGGTTACTCAACGAACCTGATTCAGCTTTTTGAAAAAAAAATGTTTAAAAATAAAGCACATTTCATTTTACATATTGCACAGTGCAACACAAAATAGGTACAACGTACTGCATACAAAAAAACTGGGGATGTGGTATATACGGTTACAGGTTCTTAGACACGATCTATACAGATATGTTACGTTGTGGACGACCAAATACCGAAATTCGCGTTGTGGTCGTGTTTTTTAGAAGTTGCCAGTTAGGTTATGTGGTAGTTTGTATTTTTTTTGTTTTTAAAAAAATTCGAACCGCAACGTAACACAAATATAATAACATTTTACCTGTCAGAAACGTATCCGCCAAATTGTGACATATTTTATGTGTCAGTAACGCTCTTTTTGAGTCATCATAATTGTAAATGGAGAATTATTCACAGGAAAAGAATATATAAATCAATGAGCAGTATTATTTTGATGAAAACTATATTTTATAATTTCTGACAGATAAAATGTCATAAAATTTGTTGATTATTGATTTAGATGCAGAATTTAATTTTCTACAATATTTATTTGAAGCATTTTTTTGTAAAATTAATAGGCCACTTTTGCGCAAAAAAAACTGTTTTCTCATGTTAAACGCCTATGGCCCGGTTTTCGTGTTATACCCGGTATCCAAGCTTATTTGTTGCGGGTACACTAACCTTTATATGCTATAGTAAAAATGTTTAGGCAGAGTAGTCACGTCATCAAAGTTTGTAACTAGATAATAACGTCACGAAATTAGTAGGTTTACATGGTACACTAATTTAATTTTAGAAAATAATTGTATTTACCTGCGATGCTAATTTATGTGATCAAGTTAATTTATTTAATAGTCGAATAATAATTGAATATTATTGTAAAATGTAATATATTTTCAATTTATGGTATTGAAAATTCGGTGTAGGGCACACCGAGTCGGGTTTCAGAAGGAATACGGGGAGTGAATGAAGAATGAAGCACTTGATGAAAAATAAGAAAATTAATGAAGAATAAATGACATTGAATATATTTCTAAAAAAATTGATTTGATTTTATTTAGATTTACAATTCTGTAGTGTTATAGAAAAGTAAAGAGTAGCACTATAAATTCGATTTATTGAAAATATAATTAAAATAACATTTAAAAAATATATTATATTTGATTGAAAATACACCAATAATACAATTTACAATTATGGAAATTAACGCAAACTAAAAACAGAAAAGTAACGAACTAATGACAGCAGACGCTTGATAATTCCGGAAGAAACATGTCATGTAAACGTATAAATATTGAAATCCAAAAGTACCAACATGTGGTGAAAAAATGAACTACAATTATTTTAAATAAATTAAAACTCATTAAAAACATTGGCTGGTAGCACAAGCCTTGTTTTAACTAAAACACTGTTTTAAGAAATGTCAAATTTCATTATTTAATAACAAAAATAAATAACATCAAATATATTAAAATATGATTTTGAAGCAGCACATAGTTTGTATTCAATCAAATATTTTTTAAAAAATCGTTCTTTACACATAAGAGTAAAATTAAACATTGAAATTTGAATTTGACATTTCTTAAAACAGCGTTTTAGTTAGAACAGGGCTTGTGCTACCAGCCATTATGTTCGACTTTAAAATAATTGTAAATTTAATTAAAATGTACTTTACTTATAGTATGCAAAAAATAGTATTTATTTTCTTCGTTTTCCTAAACATATACAATACTACAGTGTTTTTTCATTTTGTAATGAAATGATGGCGTGACTACTCTGCCTAAAAATTTTTACTATAGTATGTAATGGCGGCTACCTGTGTTACTGGGTGACGTTACAGCTATAGAAAGAGATAGAGCGATATATGCGCAATGACATATTTTGTATTTATAGTATCATGCTGCAAATGCAACACATATTAGCTTTGATCCAACCGGTAAAAACAATGAGACGGTATTTAAGCGAATATATTTATACACAAGTGACAGGTACCTAATATGAAAAGTAGATAAATTATTTGACAACAACAAATAACAAATGTCTTCGTCGGCCGTTTTTTTAAAAATAAAATAAAGTTATGCCATAAGAAAACATAACCTTAAAAATAATAACATAAAAATATGGTATTAGTATCTAATTCTAATAAATATAAATTTCGTCTTCTCATAACAGATGGAAAATAAGAAAACTAAACGGAATTTGTAATAATTGCGAAGGCTCTGATTCTATTAGCAGAAATAGCTCTGATTGTTTCGACTGTCAACTAGTTTATTATAGTCTAAAATCCCATTCAGATAGAGCTTAGTGCAATTATTGTAGTTGCAATGTTGGTAGTGCATTTGTGTTGTAGTGCGAAAGTATCGTTCACATAGAAAATTAGTGCAATTGTATTTGCAATACAGAATAGATACGCGTACTTAATTTGTATTATAACCTATATTCAATGTCAAATAAAAATGGTCGCGTTCAGCACCTCTCATCGCTATCATCGCTGACCACCGAAGTTTCCCGAACACAATGAATACACGAATGTGATTGGTCCAGCAATTGCATTCGGCAATCATCGGCGCTTAGCGGTGCTCATTGCTACCAGCGCTGCTGGGGTGCCGTACGCGCCCAATGTTTTTTGCACCAGTACGACTTATTTATTAGCATATACAGCAGTACTATTATTGAAAAAAAGAAAAACAAAAGGTTGTCGCTGGTGGGTTCGTCCAATATATATAAAAAAAAAATATTCACAAGGTGACTATCATAACCTGTTAAACGAAATGCGTCTACAAGATACAGATTCTTTATATGTACAAGAATGTCATTAAGTTGTTTTGACAAGTTATTAGCAATAATTGTAATGACATTTCGGATTACTACATTATCTACAGTTTCAAATAATATGCCTCGTTTTAACTGGTCGTTGCAATCGTAGCGTTGGTAGTGTAGTGCAGAAGTTTGAACCTTTCAAGCTTCTGCACTGTAATACAACTGCACTACTACGAAACTCTGAATGTGAACGCTTGCATTTACTATCTCTATACAATCTTTCTGCGCTACAATACAACTGCAACGACTGCACTAAGCTCTATCTGAATTGGGGCTAACAGTACATGTTGGAACACCTAAACAGCAGTGGCAGGCTGAAACAAACCTAATACTACTTCTTTAATGCCCAGTTGCAACAACAATGCTTAAATTTTAAGCGACCCTTAAATAAAAAAAAATGCAAATTGAAATTTTGGCAGCAATGTATAATTCATTTGATAGTTCACGTCGATGCAATATTGTCAATTTAAGGAACGCTTAAAATTTAATATATGTCGTTGGTGCAACCGGCCATAAATAATTTCCAGAAACGTGTCAGAAACAAAGCATCCTCATTTAAAAAATCTGCTAAACGACTTTTCTCTGTTTTCGAAACAATTTATTCTTGCGAATCTATATAGGTCACCCCACGGGCACTCATTGGAATTTTAAATGGCACAAAAGTGACCTCTGTGGTACTGTGGCGCACCCTCCACGCCAGAGATGAATGCAATACATAATATACAAAATATATTGGCTGGTATTCTGACTCAGAGCGCCCAACTAAGCAAGCGGTAAGCTAGTCACTCGACTAAATGTTACAATATGTACTAAAGGGCTGGTTTATGACGAATTTACTTTATAAATTTACATTTTGATTTAAAATTTACAAATTTCTGTCTGGTATATGCTGGATTTTGATATTCTGGATCTGATCAATTAGTATCTATCACATGACTTGTCTCTGCTTGTCATTCATAGCCATGAATTTGTTACCTACATGCAAATGAACAAGATGATTTTTTAATACTACCGGGATTGTTTTGTTACTATTGTTTATTTTTATAATAAAGATATGAACACATTATTTGTCAATGAGCAATAGTATCATAGTTTGTTTCTGAAAATGAAATAATATCATGAACAATTCTTCAAATATACTCGTATAAGTGTGCACGTAATGTATTTAATTCTATGCCATCCCTCGTTGCATTAAAATTACGCAAACGTTTTAATTTTTGTACATTTCATTGTCTTTGTCGTACAAATTACGATGCTCGTGAAAACTGCTTAGTAATAAGATATCAATTTGTTCCTGTGAATCCATCTTCAAACTCACATTCTCACATCTCAAGCAGAAAAGACAGCTGACGGATGAAACAAAGTTATACCTTACTGCCATCGCTATCGCTATGTTCTCTTTGTGATTGATCGAATTTGAAATTTACATTTGGAAACATAAAATGTAGTTATATTTCACACTTAAATTTCTAATTTCTAAATTTGTAAATCGGTCATAAACCATCGTATGCGTTTTAAGTATGCATGCATTTTAAAATCAAATTATAAATTGTAAATTCGTAAATTAAGTTCATCATAAACTAACCCATGTTGGGAGAATAGCTAGTCGCTTTCTTAGTCGGGATTAGTCGCGATCTCAGAATACCAACTAGCTATTATTTTCTTGTATTATCTAGGTGTATATAGGCAAAATTAATGTTTATTTTTTAGTTCTTGTTTATATGTAATTATTAACCCGAAAACTCTAATCGGATCTCCCCCTCTTATTTTTTTATTATTTTAAATGACAGCCTGAATTGTTTTTAGTTAACTACATATGATTGTTAAGGTCAATATGACGTCATGGAGATTGGCGACACGCAAAGTAGGTAATTAATATTTTTTTATTTTCATCATTAGTTATTGAGTAGTACTTAAGTATAAAGTACATTTTATTATTTTTGTTATGGTGGATGGCTGTATTGCGACTCTTTAAATAACAAACGGCTCGTACTTGCATCAACTTCGGCCATCCTTACTATAATGTATAGAATGTCTCCCGACAGAATATCTATATTCCATGAACAATTACTAGTTTATAATTTTTTTGATATTTTTATTTTTTTTATTTTATAATACAGAACAAGTCCCAATTACAGTACAACACTAAATATAGATACACATATAAAATATATAAAAAAAATACAATCAAGGACGTATATTATCTATTTTAGTTATTTTAATTTAAACAAATAATCGCTAACTTTAGTTGACAGATCGGCGACTTGTATATGATGTTTTTATTAATTGTAAATAATAACCTCACTTGTCAACTGAGAAGAGACTACTTAGTTCAATTGAAATTACATTATACAAATATACCGGGAGTATTTTTCAACGTGAAACATTGGGTTGGTCATATCCATGGTTACGATTCGACATTTGATTGACAGCAACGTATTTGCGTGTCCCATTTAAAATGAAACATAGGGAACGAATTTGACAGATGAATTATATTTAAATATTGTAAAAAATTTAGAAAAGTCAGAAAACCACTCAAGAGCACTAAACATATTTCGGGCACAAGGTGCACACAATATTTTTTCTACAATTAAATTTAGTTTTTAGGAAACAGATATAATTATTTAAACAAAATTAACCTCTAATGACATGTTGTCAATATGCCTAATAACCGCTGAATTTTCCTATAAGTTACTACTTGACATTTGACAGCAATGTATTTGCCTGTCTCATTTAAAACATAGGGAATGAATTTGACAGAAGTATTATATTAAAATATTGTAACAAATTTGGCCAAGTCAGAAAATTACTCGGACACTAGGTGCACACAATATTTTTTCTACAACTAAATTTAATTTAGAAAGCAGGTATGTATAATTATTTAAACAAAATTAACCTCTATTGACCTTTTGTCAAATGTCAAATTCGTTCCCTATGTTTCATTTTAAATGGGACACGCAAATACATTGCTGTCAATCAAATGTTGAATCGTTACCATGGATATGACAATCCCAATGTTTCACGTTAATAAATACTCACGGTAGATATACAGAGCATTCATAAATACAAGAAAATCTCATTATTAAATGCTAGCACAGTATACGAATAAAATGATTTTTGAGAAATGATTTAAAACAATATAAAGAGCATGTGAAAATATCAGGTGAATTAGAAACAGATAAAAATTTATTGCAAGTAATAGCTAATTAAACAATGAATAGGAGAATTCATACCATAGTTTGTACTAAATGTTTGTAGGGAGAATAGATCATTATTTCTGGTAGAACATGGAGATACCCTAAACGCAAATTTAATAGAGAAGGACTATCAATACAATTATTTAATAATTTGTACAAGAATAACATATCTAGAAATATTCGTCGTTGTTGCAACGAATGAAGTTCAGTGTAGAAGGTGGGATATTTCCCCTGTAAGATGGCTAAAAATTTGCGCTGAATACCTTCAATTCTATTAATATACAGATGATAATAGGGTGACCAACAAACGGAGGCATATTCGAGTTGAGAGCGAACCAGTGTAAAATACAAAATGTTTAATGTTCTGGGATTATAAAAATGTTTTCCTACTCTCAAAACGAAACCAAGCATTTTATAGGCCTTTTTAACTATAAGCTCTATATGTATATCAAAGATCAATTTGCTGTCAAGAGTAACACCGAAATCTTTGATATGATTAACTCGACTAATGTTGATTCTGGAGATATAATTAAAATTGAATATATTTCTATTACGTGTGAATGTAATACAGGCACACTTATTAAAATTAAGCAACAAATCATTGTTTAATAGATAATTACTAAGTCTATCTAGATCAGCTTAAAGACGTAAGCAGTTAGATATAGATTCAACAGGAGTATAAAGTTTTAGGTCGCCGGCGTACATAAGAAACTTAGAAATATGGAAACATTCTTTGATGTCATTGATGAAAATTATGAACAGGAATATTTCGCAAGAGAAGTAAAAACAATTGTATTTTTTAGAATTTAAGAGATTTTTTTATACCATTATCAATTTAAAGGAATAGAGATAAAGATAAATACTTGTATAAATTGAATAAAAATGTATAGTTTTTGAATTGAGTAAATTAATGTCACAAAATGTGTTTTTTTTTTCAGTAAACGATTATTAAGATTTGGACTTCGAGGAATATTTTCGAAGTGATATAGTCTGAAGTACGGTCCTGGTTATGTTTGGGTGAGGTGTGTTTTAAATTGCACCGATGATAAATCCTAAAAATAAGGAAATTATCGTGCCGTTTTAAACAAAAGTGTATAGAATAAAGAGTTTAGTGGTACATATATAAAAATTTAGAAAAGCAGTGGTGCCGTAGCGCTGTAGGTAGGTGTATAAAATTGTTAAAACTTCTAAAATTTTGGATGGCCTTGACAACGTAACTGAGCGAGGAGCGACGGCCAAGCGAAACGCGCGACGCGCAAACGCACTAAGATATAGTCAGGAGGGTACTAAGTGAAAAAAGGGAGTCACATGAATACTGAATATAGAAGCCGTACTAATTCCACAGAGAAAAGAAAAAGGCAGGAAAATAAAACGGATAAAGAAACAGAGGAAGAGCTAATATTTAAAAGAAGTAAAATATTTCAAAGATCACCAGTGAAACAAGCAGGGAGTGATATAAAAGATATGGAAGAACTGAGAAAGTTAACGTTAGATATATCACAAACAATGAATGGAATGAGAGAAGAAATGAATAATAATCATGAAGTTCTGAAAAACGAAATAAAAAATAATTCGCTATCAATAGAGAAATTAAATGAAGAGTACAAATTAAATCAGCCATAAAATTAAAAAGGAAGAACGCACCACCAGTAATCGTAGCAGAACTAGAAGATCATGATGATAAAATAAAGGTAATGAAAAACAAAAACAAATTGGGAAACAAGAGAATATTTATAGACAATGATTGGACAAAGGAAGAGAGAAAAATGCACTATGTAATTAGAAAAAAGGCAGAAGAGGAAAGAAAAAATAACAGAAACCCAAAAATCTACTACAATAAAATACAAGTAGGCAACGAGCAATATATATGGAACAAACAAATAGAAGATCTAGTAGAAGTAGATGTAAGTGCAAAGCAAACCTCAGATGACGATAGCCGTCCAAAAAACTAATGACAAACACCGGTACAGAAAACACAGGAATTATAACTTGGCTAAGGATACGGCACATGAATAGAGGAAATACAATTAGTTTTATCAACATGGAACGTAAGGGGAACAAATACGCCAGGAACTTATAGGAATATAAAGACTCTAAATAGATTAGAAAGGAAAGAAATATGTAAAAAAGCCATAGGCCTATAAGGCCTGCAGAGCTGTTCTATTATTATTATAGTCTGTTCAATCTTAGTCCAGAACTCAGATTGGACATTACTTAACCTTATTATACCCACAGATCGGTCGATTTTCCACTTATGTATGTCGGACCTAATTTTACTACAGATACATGATATATGAGTAAACCTCAAAGTAATAATAGTATGTACTCGTACATTTCCATTTCATTGATACATATTACGAATATTTAAAAAAAAATCTCAATAAATTATCCATGTAGTTTTATTTGTTATCTTATTCAAAAGTAATTTTTATTAATGAATAGGCATTACTAGATTAATAAATTAAAAAAAAAAATATTCTTCCAAAAAATTTCAATAAAACCTATAGATTTTTACCTCTCGCCAAGAGAGGTATTGGAATCATGCTAAAATCGCATATCCAGATTTTAGTGGATAAGCACGTTTTAAGGTCCCTATAATCCGATTATAACATTTTTACGATGATGTCCGTGTGTGTGTGTGTGTGTGTGTGTGTGTGTGTGTGTGTGTGTGTGTGTGTGTGTGTGTGTGTGTGTTTGTGTGTGTGTGTGTGTGTGTGTTTGTGTGTGTGTGTGTGCCTGTGTGTGTGTGTGTCTGTGTGTGTGTGTGTCTGTGTGTGTGTCTGTGTGTGTGTGTGTGTGTTTGTGTGTGTGTATGCGTGTGTGGATGTTGGAATCTCGGTTTCTCAAATACTATAAGACTTAAAAAATATTTAACTGCAGTTTCCTTAATCTGACATTCCTGGAAAGAGCTGATTAGATGTTGGTAACAATTGGACAACCGGAAGTAATAGTTTCTTTAAAAAAAATCTTCTAAATGTAATTTTTGGAAATTTTTGTTATTACAAATATTTAAGAACATAAAATTCTCCATCTAATACACTTAAAAATTTTATTATATCTTGTATAGATTTAGAGATAAAGGCACTGTTTATATAGAATAATCAGAATAATCTAAGGTAATACATCGCAGAGGCTAAGACACTAAAGAAACCGGTTGACAAATTCAAATATTTATAACAGTTTGTAAATTACAGATGTCAGTATCAAAAATCAACAGTTTTAGTGACATTCGAAAGCTTTCTCTATGAAGTACATTTAGTCTTTCTTATTATTTTATTATTTAAATATTTTAAATTGTAGGTAAAATGCGTATATCCATCAGAAATACCGCCAATCTAGTTAATGAATTGTAAGAATGTCTGACATTTAGGAACTTCCTCTTACAATGAAAAATAGATATAATTAAAATTGTATGTTTGCAGAAGACATTTTAAAGACAATAAAAACAATATTTGGGCAAAGTTCTGTAATCATTTTGGTCAGTACTACATGCCCTTTAAATTTTTCCCTTTTTTAACACCCTGTGTAATATATACAGAAAATTAAACATTTTATCTTTTACATTTTTTTCCAAACTTAACCTAACTCTTATCTCACAATACGTGCCCCAGTTTTTTTAAATAACTTATGAGCTTATGACCGGTTGCACCAAAGTAACTTGGCTTAAATTGACGATAATGCATCAAAATGAAATGTAAAATGAATTATAATATATTGCTGTCAAAATTTCGATATGCATTTCTTGTTTAAGCCTAGCTCAAAATTTAAGCCTTGTTGGTGCAACTGGGCATAAAACTCTTAATATTGGAAGAATTGAATAAATTTCAAGCAAGTTTATATGAACCATTGTAATTAATTATGTTGTCTATAAATTTTGATATCCCCCAATAACATATTACTATAGTTTTTAAATATAAATATCTATTATCTGAAATACTGAAAAAGATTATCAATTTTTACTAAAAATAGTTTATTTCTTCAATTTAAGATTAAACTAAAAAAATATACCATGAATGTATTTATAATAATATAAACAAATATTCGTATTTACGATAACCTAATAAATATATGATTTCCTATTACGCTACTACTATTTCTTTTTCTAATTACTATATTAATCAAAAATATTATTACCTTTCTATTTAATTTTTTAAAATTAAACTCACTATCAGTTATTTATTAATTTATTATATATAGTTAACAAAAAAGTACAAATTAATGATTGCAGTGAAATGAATTTGAAAAAAATCTGCGTTCCTGAAAATAATTACATTGTTCTTTAAATGTAGATATTCAAATATTTATTTTATGTCAAATAATTTCTAAATCTGAAATTATACTGAAATAAATATTAATATAAAAAATAAACAAAGTTTCATATTTATAATTCAAACGATCTTGAATAATATAAGATAAGAAAAATAATAGAGATGAAAGACAAAATGTTATAGAATATAATCAGTATGCACACGTTATTCTCGGAAGTATTGTTTCGCTTAACGATATTTTTTTTTCCATGAAGCATATACTTTACATGTAAAATCATACTTTACTAATTATTGCACCACTTCAAGAATAGTCACGTGATACATATAAATGGTAGATAAGTGGTGTAAAAAATAAGCAACTTTAATCATTCGTTCCAGCAACGTCTAGCGCGCGCAGTGATTTGTTTTGTGTAGACAAGTGTTGCAATGCAAAAGCAGGCAGCCTCACTTATTATTGAGTTGTAAACAGCGTATCACAGCAAGTTCTGTACATTGCAGAATAGTTAATATTATACTTTGTTGTGATTGTAGTGTGTAGCCCGCAGCGTATTTAAACATGTCAATTGACGTGCTCTCACCATCTACGGACTACCTAAATTCCGAGATAAATTCGATTCCATCTCTTTTTGGAGAACTCTTATTATGGGTATGTAAAATTATTATGTTTCATTGTTATTTTTAGTTACAAAAAATGTTTCAATTTTGCTTTTATGTTTTAAAATCTAATTGCAATATAAATAAATACACTCAAACTTGTTTTTGCAAGGATTATTTTTACACTATTTAGAAATAAAGACTGTTTAGAAAATCGCCAATTTTATTTTATCAAATCTTCGTATTTATAAAATAAATTAAAAAAAATAATATTTTGATTGTGTATGTGTAAAAGCAGGTTTGAGTGTATATCATCACGCCATATTACCCATTGCTGGGTGTGCTAATCTGCCGAATAATCTGCACAGTAGGCACAGTACAGGCGTCACCCACATACATTCACTTCTGACGCGGAGAGTGCACCACAGGGCCCATATTTGTATTATTTAAAATTCGGAATATTTCGTTTTTCGTGTCGGTCATGATTGAACCCTACATAACCATATTTACAATTAGTGAAAATATTAATGAGAATTGATCTATCCGTTAGAATTTAGTAATTAATTTTACATTGTAATAGGAAACTTCATAATATTAATACCTTAACATAGCCAGGGGTCCACCCAGACATTTTATTCGGAGATGGTTTTAAAATGACCTCTTATATCACGGTGGAGAATGGATTTCCCTACCATTCCTTTATTATTTTACGTAAAAAGCTTCAAATAGAAAGTGTAGAACTTGAAATTCTGTATCTGAGTCAATAAGCAATATTCATTTAGCATGCTTTGTTACGGCAGAAATATGGTATGCAAATCTCGAAAATCATCCCAAAAATAGCGATAGCCGTGGAATTGAAACAAATTAACAAATGTTTAACGAATTACCCGACATGTTAAGTTAGTTTATTTTTATTAATTTCAATAGATCAATGTTCACTTGAATCGAAATTACAAATACACAATAATAATAATAATAATAAAAATAAACCAATGTAATTTGACAGATAAACAGTTAAACATTTGTTAATTTTTGTTTCAATACCATGGCTATCGCTAATGTTATATGCATTTTACAAAGCATGAATAATTAATTCAGGAGTAGTATTTTAAGTAGAGCTGGGCACGGGCTATGAATTTTGTCGGGTCACGACGCGACCCGCGTGAACGTGAATATATTTTATATTTTGCGCCGTGATTGGACGTGAGCGCGAGGGTCTAAAAATATACCATGAATGATCGGGCGTGATTGAAATTTAATCGGGCGTGAGTGATATGTTTTGTCGTTATTTTTTATTTAAAAAATCTATTTTTAATTTCCAATTTTGCTTTATTCATATAAGTGTATTGAAATATGTAGTCATAGTAATTATGTTTTTTCGCTTAAAAATAGATGTTCTAGAGAACCCAAAATTGTGTATTCAAATGGTTCTGATTTTACTAAATATATGTCTCAAATTTAGAAACAATTACGTGTCACGAACGTGACCCATCGTGCGTGATCGGTCGTGAATGTCAAAATAAATTCGTGAGCGTGAGTGACCGTGACTCAAACATAAAAAGTCATGCGCGACTGTCCGTGATTACATTTTTAGTTTCGTGAGCGTGCGTGATCGTGAACAAATAGTTACTCACGCGCCCACCTCTAATTTTAAGTCCTATAATTTATATTTAAAGCTTTTTACTTAAAATAATTAGGGAAGTAATAAATTACAAAAGTATGATTTTTACATGTTAGTCATAAATAAAATGACATTTTACAACTACGTATTTTACACTTTAAATTGTTTAAATTATGTCACTTATATCAGCGCATGCAGCGACTACCTTCAACGACTTCTGCTATATATTGGTTTGGTGTATCGAAATGGAACCATTCTACAATAATAAGGACGCACAATTCAAATGAGTACATTTCATAGATATTACTAGCAGTAACAAAAAATTTACGTACATTTTAGAACCATTTTATTATGTTTTTACATAATGTTGGGTGTTGGGTTGGGCGAAACGTGAGGTAGTAATTCACCTATTACACTACTCAGCGACCCGAAAAAGAACCGTGATCGTGAAAGCTTAAGTAACTATATTATATTTGTTATTCAGGTAAATTAAATCGAAAGAAAATTAATGTTATATTAATGACAATTATGACACAAGTAGTTATTACCTACTATACTATATGCGAACAACGAACATAAGATGTGGCGTTAACAAACAAGCAGCACAAAAATTGATATTTTAAAATACTTATTATTTAGGAATGTGAATAATTTAAATAAATAATTATTAATGCTTAAGTTAGATACTGGCTGCTATCTACTGAATTTCAGTTTTTGAAGCTCACGAACAAAAAATCTGAATTCCATCCCGAAAGTTCCCTGGAAATGATTCTATAAATCGAATAAAATTATAACATGAACATACACTATGTATATTCTACTTGACACTGATCTGTCAGATAGAATTATTTGAATATATCAGCTGTTTCCATGATTATAGCAAAGCTGGCTGATTTATTAAAGTTAATCTGTTTATAATTCTTTAACTTTATTGAATATGAAGGAAAATGATAATCAAACCGTACAGGCTATAAGATATTCTTCCATATTGATAATCACATAAAAAGTCAAAAAATGTTATTTAACCGCGTTTTTTCAAGAAAAACTGCGAAGAACTTCAAATAAGGGAACTTCCGGTTGACTAATTATATGCAAAATCTAATCAGAGCGCCAATTTTGTAACTAGAAAGCAATAGCAAATATCAATTCAGATGGAACGTCAGTGAAGTTTGTCAGAAATTTCTGCAATATTGTATTATTATTTGATATATAAGTTAATATGACGAAGATTGTTAATAATGTTTTAAGCAGGATGGCTCATTTATTTCTTTTATTTTATTGTGAGGAAATTATGAAAAGTAATAATACTTCAAATTTAAGGCTGAAGAGAAGAAGATTACCATTAGAAACATTTGGGAACATATTTTGGTAAATTTTATAATTAATACTGTGCGGCAAATTAAAAATTTCAAGTTGAATAAATACATAATTCGTTAGAATTCGTGAATGTGAATAGAAAATAAAAATGGCGTGCTCGCCATATTGGATTCGTATTCATTATCGGTTTCTAGCTACAAAATAGGGGCCCTACTGTATGGATGTAAAGAAGAGGAATATGACAAAATTATAATTTTTAGAATAATGGGGGATTACACCATTTTTTTTTTATAATTTCATCTGAAAATATTAGGAAAACTAAGACTATTGATGAAAATCCGGTGAAAAAAATCCTATTAATAAGCGAGTTATGGTTTCCCGAATTTTGAAAAGATTGACGTGACGTCACTTTTATGTGTTTTTATATCAAACTGTTTTCATCATGGACCTAAATGTTCTTGAAATATATGCTATTTTAAGTTATATTTACATAAAAATAAATGAATATTATAACACTATAAGTCTACATACTTTATAATTACAGGTGTATTTAAATTATTAAGTTTAATGCAAGAAATTTATGTTAAAATAAAAACTGTTTGAAAACTGCTGTACAGGAATGTTAGCCCCTCCTTTCGAATTTGAATTTCTTAACTTCCATTGGTAGTAATATCCCCACCTCCTAACACGCTATTTGTAATGCATGTATAGGTGGTCTCTCGGTCGCCAATCAAAATATTTTCATATTAGTGTCGAAGCGCTATAACAAAAAACCCTTTATTTCCGAAATATCTCAATTATACCATTTCATTTTTTTTATTAATATTCGTTATTCAGCATATACATTCGTATTTTTTTACTATTTTCCTTTAATTCGATTGAGCCGTAATCCACCATTGTAGTATTGGTGTTATCATCGGAGAAATTTTTGTCACACTCACACATACACACACACCACACACATACCCACACACACGCACCTACACACACACCCACATACCCACACACCCACCCACACACCCACCCACATACACACACCCACATACCCACACACCCACCCACACACACACATCCACACACCCACCCACACACACACACACACACATACACACACACATACACACACACACACATACACACATGTAGACATCATCGTATAACTAGTAAAGTCGTACTCTAGGGACCTTAAAACGTGCTTATTCATTAAAAACTCACCACCTATTTTTTTGGCCAAAGGCAATACCTTTCCTACCTAAAGGTGACGGAAGGTAAAAAAGTTAATAACTAGACCACGCAGAATAAACCACTTTTATATTTTATTAATGTAAAGTACATATCCATTTATGTATATCTGTTATATTTTCTTTTTCGAGCCTGTTTAATTCTATACAGAGTGTTAAAAAAGGTATTTTTTTTAGAGCATAGCTATAGTACTGACTAAAAGGAGTAAAAAAATTTAATTAACATGGATCCGATTTTCAGTAGTTTCCGAGTTATAAATCTGTGAAAAATAAGTTTTTACGGGATTTACCTCTGCTATCTCGAAAACTAGAAGAGTAACGACTTCGATTAATTTGGACTTTCCGTTTACCTTTGAGAGGACATATACGTTTGTGTTTTTGTTTTTCAAAAAAAAAAAATCAGTTAATTGTACTAAGTTAAATGTTATGGCGTCCTTGGCCAATATATAATTTTGAAATATCTTCGTAACATCGTAACGAAGAAATTGATAAAAATGTGTCATATAAAATGTTATTACTTCCTTGTACGAAGTAAAGGAAGTATTGTAATCGCGAAAAATTTCGGTTTCCAGATTTTAACGGAAATATCCATTTTGAGCATCCCTGAATCCATTTTGACTAATTTCGTCGTGACGTCTGTACGTACATACGAATGTACGTACGTACGTATGTACGTATCTCGCATAACTGAAAAACGGGAAGCCGTAGAAAGTTAAAATTTTGTATTTAGAACTGTTATAACATCTAGTTGTGCACCTCCTTTTTTGGTCATTACATAACTTGCGGAAGTGGTACTTTACTTGAAGCCTGTAATAGATTTTAATAAAAAACTATATTAAAATATAAACCGAAACTTTTCATTTTTTGTATATAAGATTTTTATATCAATGGGAATAACATAATAGATTTTAGTTAAAATGGTCTATCTGGAAGTGGTACTTTACTTGAAGCCTATAATAGATTTTAATGAAAAACTATATTAAAATATAATGTAAAACTTTTCAAATTTGGTATATAAGACTTTTATAACAATGGGAATAACATAATAGATTTTAGTGAAAATGGTTTACCCGGAAGTGGTACTTTACTTGAAGCCTATAATAGTTTTTAATGAAAAACTATATTAAAATATAATCCAAAACTTTTCAAATTTTATATATAAGATTTTTATGTCAATGGGAATAACATAATAGATTTTAGTTAAAATAGTGTACCCGGAAGTGGTACTTTACTTGAAGCCTATAATAGATTTTAATAAAAAACTATATTAAAATATAATCAAAAACTTTTCAAATTTGGTATATAATACTTTTATATCAATGGGAATAACATAATAGATTTTGGTTAAAATAGTCTAACCGGAAATAATACTTTACCGGAAGATGTTATCAGTTTTTTTTGAAAAAAATGAATTTTATGATTGTGTCTGTTATAATACATATTTTAATTATTAACAAAATATGTACATATAGTGTAACAGGCGTACAAGGAAGTCATGTGGTGTCCACATCAGATATTTTTTCTTTATAGTTTATTTTTTACTGACAGACAAAATTTTGTTCGATTCTATCTTTATCGTTTTTTTTTTCGATTCTAATACAAAATTGCCTTTTTTCGAAAACAGTTGAAGACCTATGTTGATTAAGCTTTTCTACTCATTTTGGTCTGCACTATATACTCTCAAAGTTATTTACCTTCTTTTTAACACCCTTATTATTGTAATCTTTATCTTTCCTACAAAAAATAAATTAATATTTCTTTTATTACAGGATGATACAGAACAAGCCAATGTAATTCAAGCCAATGATGCACTTGAAAGTGATATTCCCAATGATTTCGAAACTGGAGAATTTGAATGTAAGTATCGTGTGTTAGAAATATTAAATAAGTGGCCTTCAAAATTTAGACAAAATTATCTTTACAACCGGAAAAACGAAAAGTATATTTATCTAATCTGACATACGCGGATATGGTGGATGTGGTTTATTTGAAATTTATCAAAACAAATTATCATAAGTAAATACATACATTTACACATATTTCCATCATTCGCTGTTGCGTTCGTTGCCTAAACTTATGTATCTATTTTATCTAATAGTGTTTCTTAGATTACTATCCCTATAATGTTGGAAAGGGGTGCTGTTTCTTTGAAAAAAAAAAAAAAAAAAAAATGCGAGCTGTCGCGGGACGCTTGACAGATCTGAAACATTGAAATTAATTTGTATTCTTTACAAAGTAAACTACAATTACACTTTACTTTATTTTATTTTGTAAACAATGCAAATTGATTCCGCTCAGTCGTATCAACAAAAATATTCTTCCAAATACATATTGTGGTTGTTTTATCGCGAACCGCTGTTGAAATTATGTAGGTTGAACTCACTCGAAACGGCGAGACGAAGAGAGCCGACGAGTCACGAGGCTGACCGATTGGCACGTAGCGTCGCCGTTCTTACCCCGTATAAACGCGCCAATAGATGTTTTACATCAAAAACTTTTTTGTACTATCTTTTTTATAAAACTAATAACAATCTTCTTAATTGTACACAGGCTCCTTATTATTTTATAGTCACACTTACACCATGAACTGTAACTGACAATAAGTAGTAAGATCGAGAATTTAGTTTCTTCCTAAAAATTCACACCGAAAAAATTACTTACAGTTCGAGGTTAGTAAGTTATTTTTTGCAATACTTGCAAAAATAAAAGAAAAATAGGTACAAAATTAAAAGCTGTCAGACTGATGATACGTAAAAAAAATGGATAGCGGGGCCAAATTACAAATTTTCAAGTATTAAGAGATGGCGCTGATCGCATTAAACAATGGTACATTTGTAAGCATAGCATTGCTGTCAATTGTCATATAGTTGTAGTTTCATGCAAATGTCAAATGTGTAGCACTGTTTGTCGTTCTAATATTCGCCGTTAGTTAGCGTTTTCTTATTTTAAAATCCCAATATTTCTAGAGTTATTGAATAAGATATTCAATTGTTCATTATACTCAAATACGAGTACAGTATGTAAGTTGTAAATTGGAGAGAAATGATGATGATATTGAGAATAAAGTGATAAAAATCAGATGTGGCCAGCACAAGACCTCCCGCCACTTCTATGTGTAAAGTAGCAAGTCTGCAGACGAAATTTTGGATTAAATTTTATTGTTTTTCCTCTAAAATTTGCTCCAAATTAAGTACCATTTCCGGTTTATCATATACAGGTGTCTCTTAAATAGGGGGACATGGCTCAACCACAGATTCCTGAGGCTAAAATAAGACGATTTAACTAAACTTGCTGCTACCGGAAAGTGTACCATTTAGCCAGAATTCTGCTTCAAAGTTAAAAAAAAAAAAATAATTTTGCTTGTAATAACAGAACGCTTTATACGATTTGGATGAAATTTGGTATGACAGTTCATATGGTTATAAGTCATCTTTTAAGGTGATATTTGTAATTATTAGTGCACCACTAGTGTATGAAACTTAGGTATCCCATTGATTAGACCGTAACTTTTTAATGGCCACGCCGATAACATATTTCTTTTTTTTTGAGAAAGATACATTCAATAGTAAACTTTTCTCTCTTTTTGTAAATTTGTAATATCTGTTACGGTTCAGACAGAGAAAAATAAAACCTGAGTGACTGCATCGTGAATTTTTTAAAAATAAATTTAAACTAGCATTCTATCCAAATGTCAAATATCTAATTTCTAATGACAGTAACAATTGTTTATGGGTTATCAAAAATTTTTTTCGCGATTTACAGAAACTAGTAACATCCGTTTGTTCCGCATAATAGTATTTTACTACCATTATTATAAATAAACGAATACATATGTTAGCTTACTCCTGAACAAATTGAGAAGATTGACAACTCGTTACTGTCATTAAAAATTAGGTGTTTGACATTTGGATAGACTGCTAGATAAAATTTATTTTAAAAAAATTCACGATGCAGTCACTGAGGTTTTATTTTTTTTCTGTCTTAACCGGAACAGATATCACAAATTAAACAGAGAAAGAAAAGTTTACTATTGAATGTATCTTTCTGAAAAAAATAATTTTATGTTATCGGCATGGCCATTAAAAAGTTACGGTCTAATCAATGTTGGGACTCCTAAGTTTCATACACTAATAATTCACTAATAATAACAAGTATCACCTTAAAAGATGACCTATAATCATATGAACTGTAATACCAAATTTCATCCAAATCGTATAATGCGTTCTGTTATTACAAGCAAAATTATTTTTTTTTCGAAAAACTTTGAAGCTGAATGGTACACTTCCCGGTAGAGCCATGTCCCCCTATTTAAAAGACATCCTGTATAGTTAAAATCTAATATGTGGTTTCAATGAATATAACTTCCTCGTACACACACACACACACACACACACACACACACACACACACACACACACAGACACACAGAGAGAGAGAGAGAGAGAGAGAGAGACGCGCACACACACACACATATACAGACCCACACACACACACACACAGAGAGAGAGAGAGAGAGAGAGAGAGAGAACGCACACACATACAGACACACACACGCGCGCGCACACACACACACACACACACACACACACACCCACAGACATCATTGCAAAGATGTTAAAATCGGATCTGAGGACATCAAAACGTGCTTATTCACTAAAATCTCTATATGCGATTTTTAGCACAATCTCTATACCTCCCTTACGTAGAGTAGTGGGAGATAAAAATAAAGTTGCCAAATCAATTATTGTGTGAGTCCAACCATTCACTATACAGGCTGATTCTTGACTTATACGCATAAATGTGAGGAATGATTGTGATAGGTGATAACAGATAAGAAAAAAAAAATTAATAAAAGTTGTTTATTTACGGAGATAACGAATAAAGTTTGAAATTATTGTAGTAGCAATAAACTAATAAAAAATTATTTAACTAGGGTGCTGTGCATTAGTGTCATAGCAATTATTGTTTTCAATCGTGTCTGTCATTATTTCGTAATCTTTCGTGTATTTGAGTTTTTATTATGGCGCATCATTTCACCAACGCAGAATTTATGGATGTGATATTAGCGTAGGTACGGAGAAGCAGAACAAAATGCAGTAGCTGCAACTCGCCTTTATGCACAAAGGTTTCCCCAAAGACATCATTCGAGACGAGAAGTTTTTCTACGAGTGGTGCAGCGTGGTAGATAAAGTGGTCATTTGCAACCGAAGCTCGAACAATTGCTATGATACTAATGCACAGCACCCTAGTTAATTAATTTTTTATTAGTTTATTGCTACTAAAATAATTTCAAACTTTATTCGTTATGGTTGATTACGATGATCGACTGATTTCAGAATGTAAAATTGGAAAATAATCAGACATGCAGTCATATACAGTGTGTCCCATTTAGAGGTGCCACCATTGGGATCTCGAGAACTATAAGAGATACGATGTCGGTTAAATGGAACTTTTTGTGCGCCTTTCGGAGGCCATCTCAGATGTGCTTTTGTTTTTCCAAAAATTCTCATAGGGCACTAGATAATGATGAAAAACTGAATAATTTTGATTTTTTCTTTTTCAAATAACTTCTAAACTATTAGTAATTGAGAAAAACGTTTCAAATACAAAAGATAGATATTTTTATTAACTAACCAGTGGCGTACGAAATAAATTTTTATATCGGGAATTTTTTGAGATATAACACAAACTTATATTTTTTTAAACGGAACACATATCTGATTTTAGTCTCAAAAAAATCATTATTTTTTTTCTCTTTTCAACGATGTAACCCATTATGTTTTGTATTTGTTTTGCCTTCAAAATTATTATTTTTTCCTTATTTTGTATTAAATTTATAATTATTCTGAAAATATTGGTATATTTCTATTTAGAAATACTACTTGTATTTAAATAATTTATTTCGTTAGAAAAATTTGCTTAAAACTCGTATCAAACTAATTTTTATAATATTTTGTATCTGGTCGCCCTTGGCACATTATAGTGTAATTTGTAATTATGAGTCTAGAATGAAAATATTAAGTAATAAAGGCGTAAAACAAATTATTCCGGTCAAATACAATATAATTAATAAAAATAATAATGTTTTTTTGGGAAATAATAAGAAAGTTCAGGAAAATAAAGAGAAAAATTAAATTTTAGGAGCAAAACAAATATAAAACATAATAACCTTTACAACATTGAAAAGAGAAAAAAATAATGATTTTTTTGAGACTGATATCAGATATGCGTTCCATTTAAAAAAATATAAATTTGTGTTATATCTCGAAAATTTACGGATATAAAAATTTATTTCGTACGCCACTGGTTAGTTAATAAAAATATCTATCTTTTGTATTTGAAACGTTTTTCTCAATTACTAATAGTTTAGAAGTTATTTGAAAAAGAAAAAATCAACAATATTCAGTTTTTCGTCATTATCTAGTGCCCTATGGGAATTTTTGGAAAAACAAATTCACATCTGAGATGGCCTCCGAAAGGCGCACAAAAAGTTCCATTTAACCGACATCGTATCTCTTATAGTTCACGAGATCCCAATGGTGGCACCTCTAAATGGGGCACACTGTATAAATTATTTATTTCCTGGCCGACGTTTCGACTTTAACAAAAGTCTTCTTCAGTTAAAGTCGAAAATAATTTATATATGACTGCATGTCTGATTATTTTCCAATTTTACTTTATTCGTTATCTAAATAAACAACTTTTACTATTTTTTTTTTTTTTCATTATCTGTCATTAGTGTCAACATTACCTATCATAAACTATCATTCCTCACATTTATGCGTAGGTCAAGAATCACCCTGTATATATACTATAAAAATAATTATACAGTCAATGGTCCAACCATTTTATAGAAGCTAAGTGCTTTTCTATATTTGCACAATATAATTCTCTTTTCTATCATCGCATTATCTAGAAAAAAATTCTTGCTAGTAATTTATTTAAGTACACGAAACCTTAACGAGACATCGCGTATAGCTATTTGGCTTATATTTTTGATAACAATATGGCATTTATATTAGGGCTGTCAAAAGTATTCGGTTAACCGGTTAACCGGTTAATCGGTTAACTGGAAACCGGTTAATCGGTTAACTGGAAACCGGTTAATCGGTTAACTGGAAACCGGTTTTTCAATAATGAAATATTCGGCTAGCCGGTTAACCGGTTTTGTAGCCGGTTTTTAACCGGTTAATAGCCGGTTTTTTACCGGTCAATAGCCGGTTTTTAACCGATTAATAGCCGGTTATTAACCGGTTAATAGCCGGTTTTTAACCGGTTAATAGCCGGTTTTTAACCGGTTAATAGCCGGTTTTTAACCGGTTAATAGCCGGTTTTTAACCGGTTTATAGACGGTTTTTAATCGCCATATATCAAAATAAATAAATTTCAAATGCTTATTGAAACTGTCAATGTTACCAACCTTAATATGTTATTATTTCTTTTAATAATATTTTTGAAATAAAAGTAAATTTCATCGAAATAGAAAATAATTCATCAGTCACGTGATATGTTTTCCGCCAATCAACATTCAGAATTTCCATAGTTACATGTCTATCAGCGATGATAAAAAACAAAGAATATCACCTAATTTCTATTCGTTACTAACTACTATGGCATTTTTACAACATTGACAGTTAATTTTAATAAAAATTCATTATATTCTCTCATTAAATATAAGCTCGTGATATTAATAATGAAGAAAGGGGTGAAAGGACCAAGCGTTGAATGGTTTATAGATGAAAAGAAAAGGCATAAATGGTCCACGTGTATTGTAAAATTATTTATTCACAATCATTATAGTAATATACCGATTCCTATTCCTAACCCTTTGGAGGTTGGGAAATACGTCATTCTCTTAGGTTGGAAATAACGGATTTTACTTCCATCTCTTGGGTTGGAAATGTTTATGTAGAGGTTGCCTAGCAACATTGTCATAGATCCTTATAATAAAGTAGGCTAAAACAAATTTTAAGAGAGCTGTCAAAAAATATTAATAAAATTAAAGGTTAAAACTCATTGATTTATTTTGAAAATTATTGATTTAAAATGAGCATGATTGTGAATAAAATAAGATTCATAACCTCGGTGGGAGTTTCATTACAGCCTCGCGCTTTATCTCATACGCATATACATAAGCCCTCGGCTGTAATGAAACATTTCCCACCTCGGATGTAATATACTATTATTACGGACTTTTCGGGCTTAAGGCAAGCCCATCTTCAGCAATCGTTGAATATACAGTAATAATTAAAATTTATGACAAAAAATTTTTAAAGTTGTATTAGACACGATGATCTATATGAGCAACATCGAAAACAATTTTAAATACAGCATTTCAACAACCTTCCGAATCAATACGGAGTTGGTGAAATATGAATAATAATCGGAGATACTGCTCGCATACCATATATACGTACAGTTCACCCAATTTGAACTGGCGGATGACCATTGGATGCGCAGTAGCACGCTAAGCTCAGTAGTAGAGGTAGCTTAGTTTCTATAGTAAAAATTTTTAGGCAGAGTAGTCACGTCATCAAAGTTTGTAACTAGATAATGACGTCACGAAATTAGTAGGTTTACATGGTACACTAATTTAATTTTAGAAAATAATTGTATTTACCTGCGATGCTAATTTATGTGATCAAGTTAATTTATTTAATAGTCGAATAATAATTGAATATTATTGTAAAATGTAATATATTTCTAATTTATGGTATTGAAAATTCGGTGTAGGGCACACTTAGTCGGGTTTCAGAAGGAATACGGGGAGTGAATGAAGCACTTGATGAAAAATAAGAAAATTAATGTTAAATGACTTTGAATATATTTTTTAAAAAATTGATTTGATTTTATTTAGATTTACAATTCTGTAGTGTAAAGAATAAAAAATTCTGAAAAGTAAAGATTAGCACTATAAATTCGATTTATTGAAAATATAATTAAAATAACATTTAAAATATATATTATATTTCATTGAAAATACTCCAATAATATAATTTACAATTATTGAAATTAACACAAACTAAAAACAGAAAAGCTCATAAGGGTACAAAAGTAAATTTTAAAAAATATACATTATATATATACATTATCATTATGGGGGGCGCTCATTGCACAAACATGCCTGTTTACTCACAGAGCGGCACTGCAAGCTCTTCTTCGTCGAACTAATGACAGCAGACGCTTGACAATTCCGGGAGAAACATGTCATGTAAACGTTTAAATATTGAAATCCAATAGTACCAACATGTGGTGAAAAAATGAACTACAATTATTTTAAATAAATTAAAACTCATTAAAAACATTATGTTTGACTTTAAAATAATTGTAAATTTAATTAAAATGTACTTTACTTATAGTATGCAAAAAATAGTATTTATTTTCTTCGTTTTCCTAAACATATACAATACTACAGTGTTTTTTCATTTTGTAATGAAATGATGACGTGACTACTCTGCCTAAAAATTTTTTACTATAGCATATTTTATTTGTAGATCGATCAGCTAGGCAGTTTTGTACAGTCAGATGAGAAAATTATGAAGTTCAAAAGTAAAGTTCGCGGTCATCAGATTAAAAATCAGAACCAACAACCCAACTCCTAACCCTCCGTCCAGTGTGTTTAATTTTTCTTTTATAATACTTTTGATATAAAGAGCGAAACAGTGTTTTTTTTTTGCATAGTTTCTTCCAATCTTGTGTCGTGAAGTGTACTTAGTCAAGCGTACTACCTGTCTCTTTCTCGCCTAATACTTTCTCTCTCTGCGCGGCAGCGATCTTCATCCGCCAGTTCAAATTGGGTGAACTGTATTATATCATATACCATTGCTGAACAATAAATTGTAAAAATTTTAGTGCACACAGGAAAACTTTGCAAAGTTTACCGAAATTTATTTCCCAAAGACGAAGTGCGATGTTTCCAAAAAGTTAACGGCGCCCTTAAAACTCGATATGTTTTGAGGAAACTTTTGAACATGCACCAAATTAAAGGTTATAAACCGGTTTTCTGACCGGTTAAAACCGGTTTTTTGACAGGTTAAAGACCGGTTTTCTGACCGGTTAAAAACCGGTTCTTTGACCGGTTAAAACCGGTTTATTGACCGGTTAAAACCGGTTTATTGACCGGTTAGAAACCGGTTTTTCTGACCGGTTAAAAACTGGCCGGTTATTGACTTGAAACCGGTTATTCGGTTTTTCGGTTAACCGGTCTGTAAACCGACGGTTAACCGGTTAGCAATTTCAGCCGATTTTGACAGCCCTAATTTATATCATGCACACTTTATTACGTAGGAACACTAGAAAATAGGTAGATGATTCATATATAGCTTTGGATTAAGATATAAATTTCTGATTTTTTTTAAGGAAAAATACGACTTTTTGACAGAAATATTATATCGATTATTTTTAATTTATTTTAATAAAAAAAATGTATAGGTATGAAACAAAAATAAATCAAATTGAGCTTTGAGCTCATATTTTCTCATTTCTTTATTTTTCATATTTTTTTCATCTTTTCCTATATTTATTGATTTAATCGTATCTCTGAAAATGTATTATGTGTTCTTCCTGAAATATATCAAAACCAAATGATTTAATATGTAAATAAATAAACATCTTATTTAGCCAAAGGTCATTATAAATAAACTGATATTACTCATATTTTCACCACATGTACTGTTACAAAAAGTGAGTGAAAAACAACATACATGTCTTACGATATAAAAGAAATAATTATAAATAACATGCATAATGCATCCCATCAAAAAAAAAGATCTTAATATTTTTAATATGAATTCAACATGAAATGTCTTCTATAAAACCAAATAAATTAATTACTGGGAACAGGATTATAGAAAATTATATAAAAAAAATATATCAATATAAAATTAATGTAACACATGTGTACATACTTTTGAAATTAAATTGATAGACAAATACTGTTCATACAAATAAAAATTACTGAACTTAGTTCAATTTTCTATAAAAGTTACAATTTGATTTCATAACTCATAAAATATAAGCTTCGCTAATAAAATTAGTGTAGTAGTAATTTTTTTATTGTACCATTTTTCCAAAAATAGAATAACTAACCATTTTCGCATATCCTATGCATTTTTCGGGATTAACAAATACGAGGGGATAACTCAAATGGGCTACTGATGCGACAATTTTTATTTAATTTCTTAATTACATAATTTTTGTGCCACTTTATCAGCCCGAGCGGTCGGTGGAGCTGAGTCCTACTTTGTTGGTTTACAGCAATTCTTAAACTTATTGGGCCACCACCTTCTCTCCAAAGATATTTTTTTCAACTTCTCTTCTCAGGAAATTTGCTCTAATCTACATAATCCCTATGTCAACGTGCTATAAATGTTTTTCTATGTAAATGTGTGTCATGTCATATTTTAATTTCTGAAATCTAATGTGAAAATAAAATATCGTGGAAGTGCAATTTTAAAATTATGATTGCATATGACTGCATATCTTTATATGCATCCAAGAGAAAAACTATAGAAAAATATTTTTTTTCTTCAAACGTCATAAAAATGGCATCTTTTGTGACTTGATTCACAAGGTTGAAGTTTCATTTCTACGCCGCCGGAGTAGAAATAGTTAATTTCTACATCGCCGGAGTAGAAATGAAATAAATAAATATCCATGGCAACTGTATAAAATGAGCGAATAAGAAGTGACTAATAAAATAGAAACCTGTAATATCGCCCCAAGTTGCACTATAAACACACTAACCTAAGAATAAAGTTACTAAAAACCTCCAACAGCTTTCAAATTTGAATTGATAATCTACAAATTGAAATATAAATAGTTTATATTTAACGAAATAACATATTATAAAATAGCAGACTTACATATTGGTAATGACGATAGACGATAAGAATACTTAGAATTAAAGAGATGAAAAAGTTCATATTGTTTCTTAGCGATTCCTCGACATCATATTCTTCAGCCATATTGTTGAATTTCCATTCGATTGAACAACTTCAACGGCCGAACTTGGCCATACTACAAATTGTGATATAATTGCACATAAGGAGAATATAAAATTGCATAGTTTTTATTTAAACGTCAAAACATGAAAATTTTCACTTGAATGTTTATAACAAAAAGTGAACAAACACGAAAGTATCCATAGCAACAGAGCAATTGAAATCAGCAAACGTCCTTCACGTAAAATATTTATAATTATTGCAACGTCAAGTTGTAATTATTTTATTTAAATATGTATGTTTGAAGAAAAAATATAATGTGTCATTCGGAGTAAAAGTGTCATTGTGCGTCTCGCATGTAATTGTCCGACTCGCTAAAGCTCGTCGTTCAAACTTACATGCTCGCCACACAAATTTTCACTTTTACTCTTAATAACACAATATACTATTAATATATACTATATATACTTTCTTTTATATTTGACTATTATCGTTTTATTTCCAAATTTTCTTAAGAATCTCATCCTATATCGTTGTTTGAGTCTCGGTTTGTAGTCTATGTCTCCGATTTGCATATATTTTCATTTTAGTATTAGTAGTATTCTTGAGAATCTCTTTTTTATTCAGAAATGTGTTTTTTACATAGTTAAAAAATAGCCTTGCTCCTATTGCTACAAGTTCTTTTTTTATCCCTTGGTGTATTTTACCATATTATGATACCATATTTAAGTGAATAAATTTTTATACCTGCCGTGGTCTTTCTATTCCCAGGTGGATTTTATGTTGTCTCACTTTTTTACTTATCATCATGGATTTCTTTTTTCTTAGTTAATTTTTATTTTTGCCTTTTCTGGTTCTTGTTTAAAAAGTGACTATGTAAATTTAACAGAGACGATGAAGAAAAAAAGGCGTTGCAAAATTTACAAATTCTTATTATCTACTACTATGGTTTTCGAGATCCTAATGATGATCACGTTATCCTGGGCACAAATGTATTTTTATTCGATAATCATTACCTAAAATATATTTAATACTTCTTAATTTATTAATAATATTAACTTTATTTTTCTGCTTGATTCTATATATATAAACAGCATTATTAGGTATTATACTTACAACGATAGATAGTATGAATACATTACATTATGAAATGATAATAAAACGTTCTAAAAAAAATGTTCGTATTAATATATTTCCGCGTCTTATAATTTTTTATTAATTTAAATACAAATTGACATTAACATAATTCATGTTACCTACTTATATCGAAATATTTCTTTGTTATAAATTAAATAAAACCAAATATGTATTAAGTACCTATTTTTATTTCACAAAACACATCAAATTAAATAAGTTCTGTTTCAGTGATGCAGTTGAAAAGCAAACACGAAAATATAAACGACAATGAAATAATAGATTCTACCTCTGTCACATTTAGCAGTCTTCCGTATAATTTAGAAGAATGGACATCTGATCACATTAAGCAATGGATTTTATATTTATACAATGTAGCTGAATATAGATATGAAGATTTAAGTTTACAAGTTCTTAATAAATACAATGGACACTTTTTAAGGAATATCACTGAGGCAGATTGTCAGCATATTGATAAGAAGAAAAGTAAATGGCTTTATGATAACGTACAATGGCTTATACATTTTCAAAGAACAAATGTTTCAGGTAAATTTATATTTCATTTTATATAATGCTATAAGTTCTATTTCTAAAAAATATAATTTATTAAAAAACATATTTTTTACTCCCATACGTGAAATGAGTACTTCACGTATCAGTTATGCGTGAAGTTTGATTTTTTGTACACTGTGCGTGAAGTGTTACTTCACGCATAGTGTGCGTGCGAAGTAACATTTCACGCACAGTTCATTATTTTAAATATTACAAACTGAATTGTATTTTAATAAAACAAAGCTGTTAAACCCCCGTAGCGTTGGTAACCATGGTTACACAAGTCGATAATACAAAGGCTGTACGTTAAAAGAATGACAATGTGAAGAAAAAATTATATTTTATTGCAAGATCGTAGAAAAAGTATAGTATGTAACAGGTGCGTGAAGCCTATTTTACTTTCGGGTGGTTTGCAACACTCGCCTTCGGCTCGTGTCACACTCCACCCTCATGTAAAAATTTCAGCTTCACACATTTGCCACAATATATACTATTAAAACATATCATATTTATAATTCTGTTATTACTAGAACATGGTAGAATAAAAAAACAATCTGTTTGTGTCATGTGCAAGACTACCCCGGCGCTAAGTACCGTAATAAATATTGCAAGAATTAATAAATTATGCGATGGAATAGCGAGCGTTTAATGTCACACGTTCCGTATTCTGAAGTTATATTTCGGTGAAAAGTGCAGCTATAATTTCGTTTGTGCTGCTTTTAGCATGTAAAATTTACTTATTATGTTATGATACGTCTCTAGTAAATATTTGATAGATAATTAGTTATTATTAATATATTTTTTTACTTTTTCTGATAATTAATACAAAGATAAGAAAAAACAACATAAAGAATGAGAAATGTTATATTTTTGAAATTTTTAAGTCACTGGTACGAAATAAAAGAAGTAAAAGTATTAACGTGTGTTGTTCATAACTTCAACTATTTAATGTTAACTCTAAATTTAATCTATTTGAAGAATATCTTTTTTTGACCTATTAAACCTTAATCTTAAAAAAGCAAACTTGGAGTTTTGATTTGTTTATTTTTATTAATGAATTTTAATATCATTTGTTCATATTTTCTATTAAAATACCAATTTTACAGAAATACACCACCAGGTAGAAAATGACGTCACAGGGATTTAACATAGGCGAACTAGATTTTTCCAAACTCATATGAATATTGAAATTAAAGGAGTTTTACGCTATATTTAGTGATATGCATTTTTCTTATAAATAAAAATATCACTGTGATACCCCTTATTATACAGAAACTTTTGTTCCATATCACCAAAGTTATTTTTCGAAAAAATCATAGCTGCCCGAATAAGAATTCATGATAATAAAGTCGTTATGAGAATAGAAAAATCATGTTACTACTACTTATATATTAAGAAACACAAATGTAAAAGAATACATTTATTTCGTATAGTGCAACATATTCCTTATTTTTTTCAGCAGAGCCACTAGATACCAGATCCGAATATGTAATGGATAGTAAATTACAAAGAGTAATGATCAAAATATGTGAGAAATTTCCAAAATCTGTAGAACACTGGAGTCCAGACCATATTATGAAATGGATACTAGAACTATACGCTAAGTCTGGATATAAATACGAGCATTTAAAATTAAATATACTTAAAAAGTACAATGAGAAGTTTTTACTATATCTTACTGAAGTAGATTGTGAAGAAATCGACAAGAACAGAGGAAGCTGGCTTTTTGATAACATACAATGGCTTGTAAATTATCTCAACAGACGTGCTAAACGTAAGTATTATGTACGTGCTAAACGTATTATGTATAGATATAGATGATACATAATCTATGAACAATATCGACTTCACATAAGGTATACATTTTTAGTGTACTGATTTTGCATTAGTTAACTAATTACTTGTATTTTTTAAAAGTTAATTTAATTTTTATTTTATTGAAAAGAAGTAATTGAAACAGTGGCACTAAAAATATAAATTTCATATAAAATACAGTGGGGTAAAATTACCATAGTAATATAACTATCTTAAATAAGGAAGGGAAAATGCACATAAATTAATATTAATATTAATTCGTTCGCAAACTACAAGCACGTTTTCACTACAATTCTTAGTTCATTTTGTTCTTGCAGAAATATATTAAAATTGGTGTAAAACCCCATTAGTTTTGTTCGTTTACCATAGCGGAAACTGCGGGCGGTAAAGTAGCACATGCGGGCGGTAAAGTAGCACATGCGGGCGGTAAAGTAGCACATGCGGGCGGTAAAGTAGCACATGCGGACGGTAAAGTAGAGCAAAAGCCCAGTGACTGGTAAACAAAACGTCAGAAATACAATTAGAAATATAATCAACATGCTCATTTTTAAAAAATAATATAAGTTTTGCTAAAGCTTCACTAGCTTTTATTAGAATTGCTTGAGGAATTTCTTTAGAAATTACATCCAAGCCTAAAACTTGATATTTAAAAACAAAATCACATAACCAAATAGCTAGCAATGCTGCGCAACACCTTTATTGTTTTGTGGCATGGCCACCTGGCCATGTAATATTTTTACATAGCAAGAAGACGTAATGCCTTTAAGCCTCATTCACAGCTCCGAAAATAAAAATAAAATTATACATAGAAATAAAAATAACGATATAAACAATAGATTCTTATGAAAGTGTTCACAGCTCTCGGAAATAAAATTAAACATAAGACATAAACAGAAGGATTTGCAAATGTTAAATATTTTACACAAAAATAAGCACGTACATAACAACTGTCATTTGAGCTGTCAATTTGCGTTCTGCCACGATTTAATATATACTGGTTATGCCACTTGTCATGTTTTTCATTGTTTCTGATGGTCCGCTTGATACGTGTTTCCTTGAATAATCCGCTAGATGCGCTACGTGAGAACGACCCTACCACAGCAACCTATTTTACATAAAATATAAAAAATGAAATGCATAATGAATTTATTTTTAATATAAATTTATATATTTAATGGAAACCTGAATCAATACATTGTTAGAATTTAAAATTGGAAAAACTAAATAAATTGATAGAACCGTAGACTTCCAGATTTCCATTCGGTAATAATATCTTCTTCCCGAAAATGTTTCCGACAAACATCATTCAATCTTAATTCGCGATCATCTCTACTAATTGCATATTGCCATTTTTTAAAAGGTGATATATCGAGTGGAGCAGCAAACAGATTCTTTTTCAGCGGATTTCTTATAACCTGTTTCACATCCAGGAATGAAACATTCTCTATTTAATTTTCTTTTCATTTTGTATTAATTGCAATATCTTTCAACAAAATATTTATATTACGTTACATATAATACGAATATTGCAGTTGTGCGTAAAACGTTTACATATCTCCGGCCGAAAGAAGTTTACACTCTTGGACAAATAAAAACCTCGTCCGCAGGCGTAAACCTTTTCTTTCGACGTTCTGCTCGTATATGTAAATAACTATTTTCTTCTTTTTACCTTCCGTCAAAAGGAAGGTATTGTTTTTGGTCAAAAAATTCGGTGGTGAGTTTTTACTGAATAAGCACGTTTTAGGGTCCCTACAATACGAATGTACTATTTTTAAGATGATGTCTGTATGTGTGTGTGTGTGTCCGTGTGTGTGTCTGTGTGTGTGTCTGAGTGTGTGTCCGTGTGTGTGTGTGTGACAAATTTTTCTCCGACGATAACTCCAAAACTACGATTCTAAAAATTATGATTCTTTCATATTCCTCTTCTTTACAACCATATGAAGAGCTGATTAGATTTTGGTTATAATTGGTCAACCGGAAGTACCCTTATTTCAAGTTCTTGACAGTTTTTCTTGAAAAATCGCAGTTAAATATCATTTTCGACATTTTATGTGATTATCAATAGAAAGAATATCTTATTCTCTATACGGTTCGATTATACATTTTCCTTCATATTCAATAGATATAGAGTCATAGAGATTTTAAGAGAGATTAACTTTCGAATATCAGTCAGCATTGCAAAAATTATGAAAACAACAGATACATATATTCAAAAAAATCTAATTGACAGATGTCAGTGGCAAGTGCAAAACCAAAGTGAAAAGTATATGATCTGAAAGTGATATAAGTGACAGAGTGTCCCTCGCCAGTGGGAAGAGAAGATGGAAGGACTGTATAGCAGAAGATTTGAGAGAAGAAGAACTGTGTAACGAATGTGCTTTGGACAGGAATGAGTAGATGAGAAGAGTAAGAAACAGCGACTTCTAATAAAATAGGGCAAAGTTGAAGCAGGAGGAAGTGTTAAGTGCAATACATAATGTACGTTCGTATTCGTATTAAAATTTTATTAGATTTTAGAATCTTTTCAAAGGAACTTTCAGTATGGATATGTAAAAAATAGTGTGCTTGTTACAATTATACAGGATATATAGAATCTTTTTCAAGGAACTTTTGGTATAGGATATGTACAAAATACATCGAATTGACGGAAGGTTTTGTGCTGGCCACAACAGATTTTTTCTTTTAAGAGCGCGTTAAACTGCTATGGTCATTACGCCAATTCTTTTTTATTCGTGAATATATCATGTATCTACCATATAATTTTTTCCGGAAGTATTGAACAAAACTGTCCTACGTCATAGAATACACGAAAAAATATTGATAGTAGTGAAAGACTATCTACCAATTAACACACAAATTATTCGGCATGTTACATTTCTCTACTTGAATATTTTTGGAAAGATTTAATATAAGAGATGTAAGAGAGAAAGGGCTGTGTGAAGATGATGCATTAGATAGGAATGAGTGGAAAAGGAAAATAAGGAACAGTGACCCCTAATTAATAAGAGAAAAGCTGAAGAAGAAGATGTAAGAATGTAAGATGAAAATAAAGTAGAAGATAATTTATTTAGACTACCACACAAAATTGAGTTTTGAAGTATTATCTAACTTCATATAAAAAATTATGTATATGTTTACACTATTAACAAATTTATGCAACTGTACAATGATAAATTTTATTTTTTAATCATACTTATAACAAAAACCGAACGATATTTAAAATTTGAAATATGTAGCTAACATAGGGAACTCAACAAATATGCACAGGTTGCTTATTATAAGTACATATGCAAAAAAATCGAAAAAATATTCTTGCGTTTTGATACCTAGTACCTAACCCAATAAATATATTCTACAGCATGTGGAAAATATATTTAAATTTTACACGTTTCTCAAATTGACAGTACTACATCGAAATGAAATGTCCAATGAATTATTATGCATTGCTGTAAAAATTTCGATTTGCATTTTCTTAAAATTTAAGCCTTGTTGGTGCAATTAGGCATTATACTAACATTAAATTTGTGTCAATTATGCCGGGTGGTGGTGGTTAGAAGTGAACATAGCATAAGGCACAGAGCACCGCTACATCACATTACTACCTTAAAAAAATATTTTCAATTTTTTCGCCCCAATAAATCATTGTTTTTATTCATATTTAAAGGAAAATTATGTAGACATATTATAAATTAGGGCTGTCAATGTATTACGGATATTCGGATGTTCGGATTTTAAATATCCGGCATCCTGATTTTTTAATTTTGGAAATTGGAATATCCGGTTCCTCCGGATTAAATCGGAATCTGGATATTATTAAAACCGAATGGAATCGGAATCCGGATGAAACTGGAAATCGGATGAAACTGGAATCAAACTGTAACCGACATCTGGCTAAAAACTGGTCTCTATTAGGTTTAGTCAAACTTGTCACTCCTGGCCATATTCGTTTATTTTTGTCGAACATTTTGTTTTATGAGTGTTATTTCTGGAATCGTATCCCGCAAATACATATCTTATATCTTCACAAAATTAAATTTGTTATCAGACCACCTATTTGTCTAAAAATCGAGATATTCGCTTTCTATCTATATTGGATTATCCGGAAACCGGTTTCCCCCGGATACCCCCGGTACGTCAAGATTTGGATACCTATTTCCGGATATCGGATTTTGGCTGTCCGGATTTTGGTTTTCTGTTTTGCAGATATCGGATTTTTCGGATACCAGTTAAGTTTAATATCCGGAAAATATATTTCTAGGATTACGGATAGATTCATATCATGATATCAGAATAGAATAAATTCCGAATGTTGATATTATAAGTAGTAGAAAAGCCTATAAAATAAGAAAAAAACTGAGACTATTTCTTTCAGCATAGATTCCCAATTAAATATGTAATATGTATTATATTTGAGTCAAATGAGTAAGTGTACAAAAATTCAATTACACTTCGTTATTTTCCCTAAAAAAAAAAAAACTGTGTATAAATTTGTGAAAAACTTTTTCTTTATCTGTCATGATACGAGACATTTACAACATTAGCAAAAAAATAGTTTTAGCATGTAGCTTAAAAACTAAAAGCAATAGAAAATTAATAATTAAATTTGTCGCAAAAAAAATATCTACACTACCTTTTCAAAAAACAGTAACATTTACTGCACTATGAAGTATACTTTCAAAAGTTTAATTATATATATATATATATATATATATATATAGTGAAAAGTCTGGAGACGGCGATTTATTGTCGTTAATATTCATTTTAGGACATTATGTTTAATACAAAAGTTTTTTAAGAAATTTTGATCTACATTTGAGAATACTTGAATTTTTTTTCTTCAATTGTTTTTGAGTTACTCTACCATTCGATAGAGCGTTTTTTTTTTTCTCTCTAGACCATTCTAGCCCTGAAGAAGACTATTGTATAGTCGAAACGTCGGCGTGAATAAATTTTATTAATTGACTGCAAGTCAGAAGAATTCTTACTTTCCTGTATCTACCTCTAAGACTAAGATTTAAGCACAAATTACAAGAAAAACCCTTATATAAATTATGCAATGTGATTATTATACGAATAATATCAATACATATTATTAGGGATTCACCAAGCCAAGCTACTTGGCTTGAAATAAAAAAGCTTGGCTTGGCTTGAAAATTCAAGCTTTTTTAATGTTAGGCTTGACTTGGCTTGGGCTTGATGGAACCAAAGCTTGGCTTGGCTTGAAAACTTCAAGCTTTAAAAATTTTAGGCTTGGTTTGATTTTCAAGCTTTATCAAGCTTTTTCAAGCTTTTTCAAGCCTTTTCAAGCTTTTTCAAGCTTTCAAGCTTTTTAATGCTCATTTCCGCATGCACATATAATGCTTTTTATTTCATTTATTTTATTTTCACGGTACACAGATATGTATAATATAGGTCTTGAAACGAAAAATATAAATTTTTCATTCTATATAGGTTTATTAGTTAGACTTGATTTTGGTGTGTTTTAATAACTAAAATAAATAGGATCTATTTTCATAATGCCATTTTCACTCGAAATGACCTCCCCAACAAACTGTAAGTTTGGTATAATACATAGTTCATATTTACCCTTTATTAATAAATAAAACAAAACAATACCCCAAACACTCAAGAACCGTGTTCAAAGAAATACATAATTCTGGAATACTACCTATACAGTGGGATAAAACTGACCTGCTAAGTATAGTAAAAATTTTTAGGCAGAGTAGTCACGTCATCATTTCATTACAAAATTAAAAAACACTGTAGTATTGTATATATTTAGGAAAACGAAGAAAATAAATACTATTTTTTGCATACTATAAGTAAAGTACATTTTAATTAAATTTACAATTATTTTCAAGTCGAACATAATGTTTTTAATGATTTTTAATTTATTTAAAATAATTGTACTTCATTTTCTCACCACATGTTGGTACTATTGGATTTCAATATTTAAACGTTTACATGACATGTTTCTCCCGGAATTGTCAAGCGTCTGCTGTTATTAGTTCGTTACTTTTTCGTTTGATCAACATTTGTCTACGTTGTTTGTTGTGTTTTCTTTAGAATTCCATTACTGTTGCCTTGCTGTCGACTATTAAATAAATTAACTTGATCACATAAATTAGCATCGCAGGTAGATACAATTATTTTCTAAAATTAAATTAGTGTACCATGTAAACCTACTAGTTTCGTGACGTCATTATCTAGTTACAAACTTTGATGACGTGACTACTCTGCCTAAAAATTTTTACTATAGGTATCCCTTTTATACTTCAAATACATCTGGAAATAATAAAATCCTATAGACTGGGATTTCCTCGATATTTTGTTTGTTCGTGAGACATTAACTTGTACTTTCTATTTTGAACATTATAAAATTTGTGTTGATTTTTTATTACAGAGTCATGTAAAGTTACTTCGTATGTATAATTACCCTAATTATTTCCAATTTTCAAATAGCACAAAGGTATTCTCAACAATTTAGATATGTTTTCATTACCAAAATTTGCAAATAAAAGCACATTGGCACTCCCAGAACTAGGTAATAAGCCGTTATTATATATTTATTTAATTCATATACCTACATATAAACAAGGGAAACTTAAATCAAGGAAATATTTAGAAGAGAATAATCTCTTTGTCGGTTTACATTTTTATTATATTGTTATACTGCCTCAGACAAGGCCGTTTTATTAGGAGCAATATTAGGGGCTGTACTAAAAATAGCATTGAAATCTTTGTATACATACATTTCCACAAACACAAACTTTCTCGTTTCTATGATTCGGAAATACCAGAACAACAAAACATTGTAAATCCATAGCTGACAAAAAAAATTCAACTTTTGCGAAACATTTAACAAAATGAAACTATGATATTTTTCATCATGATACGTAGTCTCTCAATTACCTTGTGTTGAGTATATTATTATTTCTTATAATACTTATTCAGCTTCAAAATTATAATTCATAACACCCGTGGTTTGTTCAATATTTTATCGGTTTGAGAAAATGAAGACATTATTTCTAAGTAATATTTTCTGAAATGCCAAGATAAACGGAACAATTATTTTGACATAATATGGCAAATATTCAAATTATGTGCTTTAGTGCTTTAATCATCAAGGTTATTATTTTAGAATAAAATAAATCGTGTTACGAACGATACACTAATGTGAGCATTATACTTTCATTTTATTTTATTTTGTAGACTATTGTTGAATGTCAGTATCGTCTAATATATATCAGCTCTATTTTGTAAGAAGGTTGGTATGTCTTAGCAACATGACAGATAAAATAAAATAATTGCGAGGACGGAAAAAATATGAAAACGACAGGCTATACATATGTTTCTATTGGTTAAACTTTGCTAAGACTTAACAATTTCCTTACAAAATGGGGCTGAATATTTTTTATATGGCATAATATCCTGTAACAGGTAAAATAATAAATATTATTTATAGAAGCTTGATGCTTGGTATTTATGATCAAGTTATATATAGTTAAAAAAATAATGAATATTATTTAATTGTGAAATATAATCAGATACATTTAAAAATAATAAATCAATTTCTTAAATCTTTGTTTCTATAATTTATTCCAGTTACTTAAAGATTTATGTATCTAATTAATAAGTTTTTATATAAATTACTTTTATCTTAACAATAATAAGAATTTTTAAAAATTTAAATAGTTCTATAATAAATTATCATTATCTACTTAAAAACTTTTTTAATAACTATAAATTAATTATGTACTTGATTGTGTGCGTGAACTAAAGTGTGCAATTACTTAGTTCAGATTGTGAAAATAAGTGATCTGTGGGACGATGGGATAAACTTTCCCATTTACAAATTTTTGAAGCCTACTAAACTGTTCCTACCTCATCTCTGAGAAATTGTGCTCAAGCAATGAAAAAGTACGTTACCTCCATAAAATTTTGGTTTTGCCGACCTCGTCAACAATTCTTGTGAAAAGCTTGAAAAAGCTACTTGACAGTCGGAGGCTTGGTTTGGCTTGAAAATTCAAGCTTTTTTTAATGTTAGGCTTGGTTTGGCTTGGGCTTGATGAAACAGAAGCTTGGCTTGGCTTGAAAAATCAAGCTTTTTTGAAAGGCAGGCTTGGTTTGATTTTTCAAGCTTTTTCAAGCCAAGCCAAGCTTTCAAGCTTCAAGCCAAGCCCGTGAATCTCTACATATTATGTATTTTATTTTTTTATTTGTATGGTTATGGTTTTTATACCTTTACCGTAACCACAGAGAAATCCTTTATTACTTCAGCTTGCCAAGTAATATCGTCCAGACTATACTAATGCATAGCACCCTAGTTAATTATTTTTTTATTAGTTTATTGCTACTAAAATAATTTTAAACTTTATTCGTTAACTCCGTAAATAAACAACTTTTACTATTTTTTTTTTTAATTATTATTATCTATCATTACCTATCACAAACTATCATTCCTCACATTTTTTTTATGCGTATAGGTCAAGAATCACCTTGTATACAGGGTGTTCATTTTAACTGGTACACTATTGCTATCTCGAGAACTATAAGAGCTACGAGGTCGGTTAAATTAGCAAACAATTTCTATTTTATAAGACTACTTTAATGAGCAAAACAAGAATTTTTTTAGATCAGTGGTTCTCAAAATATGAGGTGCAACTTTCTTATTTTAAATGGCAACCTATTTTTTTTATTTGCTTATTCGATTCAATATTTTTTTCTGAATTCAACGATATATTAGTTTCATACCATTGCATAACAAAAAAATCGAGAAAAATGCAAAATTAAATATGCGAAATTTTTATTTAAGTATGGCTATACAAAGAGTGCTATGGAAGAAAACAAATAAATCAGATGTAGAAATAATTGCAAAAACTTGAATAACTTTTATTTTTATTTAAGTTGTGAATAATTATTTTATAATAAACATATGAAGACACAAATAATTTATTTATCTATAAAAATTGTTCAAAATTGTCACCATTAACATGAATACAAAGTTCTAACGACTGGAAGCAGTAATAAAGGCAACAGGAGAAAATATGCGTTATTGATAATTTAATCATTGAAGTTAACTGTAATTTTCCTTTTTGTAATTTTGTAATATTTTCTAATTTTAGTAATAATTCATAATTAAATGCATTCAAACAAACTAAAACTACTTAAAATGTAACGTACTGCCATTTACACATTTTTTCTAAAATATTGGCATAATAATATTGAATAAAAAAATAAAAACCTTAAAATATAAATGATGTGAGTGTATTATTAACTAATTATTTATAAATTATTTTAATGAAATCAGTAATTATTAAAACTTTATGACAAATGTCATCCGTTTCCGTTAAACTCTAACAATACTGTTTAATATTTTTGTTCTATTTCTCATGGTTAGAAATTATAACTTTTATTTGCTTCTCTCTCGTGTACGAAACACACGTAAAACAATCATTTTTGAATTATCAGATGTAGTTTAATTCTGAACAATTTTTGTATTTACACTTTTGTCCATAAAAAAGTAGAAACAAATTCTTTACATTTTACTAAAAACTTTAAATGCCAATTTGTAGATTTATTCATATTTATTAATTTTAATTTCATTTTCGTTTATTTCAGACGAAACTACTGCTACTACTAATACTGCTACACAAAGGCATCCTCTTGGTATAAGTCAAACTTCGGGAAAAAAGAAGCGTGGTCGACCTCGAAATCCAGGAGTTGTGCGAAGACCTGAACAAAAAATTGGTCGTGTTTGGGAATTTCTACGTAATTTGTTGTTAGACGACAAAACTTGTCCTAGCTTAATATATTGGCAAGATTATTCTACAAAGACATTTAAACTTCGAGACGGAAATAAGATTGCTGAATTATGGGGAGGAAAGAAAAATAAACCGGGTATGACATACCAGAATTTCAGCAGGACAATCAGGTATGAGTATCTATATTATTAAAAAAATAAATACCAATCAAAAACGAAAGTGTTCAAACTGTCGTCTGCCCGTCTGTCAAATTTTTAATTTGTTTTTGGATCGTAAAATCTTGTATGGAATTCAAGTGTAAACAAGCTTTATGACATTCGGTCAATAATTTTCGTGACTCGGAAAGCCTCGTCTCGAAATACGTGACCTCATGTCATAAAGCTCATGTTTAATATAAATAATTATTATATTTATCGGTTATTTCCAAAACCAAGTTTTTTATTGCACGTTGTTTTTGAAAAAAAAAAACATTTTTTAGTATTTAATGTAAAAATATTCATTCTTAAAGAAATTTAAAAATTAAAAGTCAAAGAAAATTAAATGCTAATCAAAGTAAAAATAAATTTATTATCATTTATGTTATACAGTTTTTATTGATTTCTGTTAAATCTATGACATGAGATTTTGTAGAACAGAATAACTTAAAATAAGAAACAAGCACCGTTAGTATGAACAACTGAAACTGAATAAGGCTGATTAGCATTGTTTTTCTCTGCCAATCGTTTATGACTTATTTTGGAGAAAAATTAAAACATGTGTGCCTATAATTATTTTTTCCATAACTATTATTCGAAGCGTTTTTCTCTAAAATAATCAATAAACGATTGACGGGTAAAGTAAGAATAACGATTACCTACACGTGTACCAGTAATTTTTCACATTTACTTCGGAGACATGCGCTGCGTAGGGAGCCGGCAACCTGCCTCGCATCGTACATGTAACAGGTTCCGCATACTGTCCAACCGATCCACACATGTCTCCGGTACTTTTACTTATGTACATATGATCAGTGTTGTATAGCATTTGAAATATATGTAATTGAAATAAGTATTTGAATTAGATAAAATATTTTAAGTAATTATTTGAAATACTTAAAAATAAAAGTATTTTGCATTTTTAGTAGAAATACTTTCCACAAGTATTTTATATTTTAATACATTAAAATACTATTATTTATATGAAATACTATTTTTCAATATTTGAAATACATTTTTTATTTGAAATACGTTTTTGTATTTTAAAATACTCAAGTATTTGAAATAGATTTATGTATTTGAAATAGAAATCCTCTGTCGAATGTTGTCTGTTAACATGGAATAATTCTCTAATATTTTTCTTAAATAAACACTTGCCTATGATATGGTACGAGTTTCTTTTTAATATTAATAAAATGACGCGATTAAGTTGAACACAAAAAACATTTTTACAATACCCTAACATATCTTATTTGTTTTCAAATAATTAAAAGTAAAAGTATTTGAAATACTTGAAAGTATTTCAAATATTAGTATATTTGAAATACTAATAAAATAATTGTATTTTACCAAACAGATGAAATACTTTTATTTAGTATTTTGTATTTTCTATTTGAAATACGTTTTTTTAAGTATTTTATACAACACTGCATATGATGCAAGCTATCTTTCCGACAAATATCGAAAATCTGCCCACGGTTAAAACTTAACTATAGATACAAAGATAAAAAAAAATAATTGAAATCATCCCCTATTGTTCCGCCTTGAGGGATGATTTTTCAAAAACAGTAAAACACTCTTTATTTCTTACCAAAAGCATAAATAAGTATTTTTATATCCCTAACTTGAGAAATGATGGGTTCTCCATACAAACTTTCATCCCCAATTTCACCCCGTTCAAGTTTTATTTTCGCGTCAAAAGGTAGCCTATGTCCTCAAATTTCCAATTTTCTCTATACCAGAATGGGGTCCTATACCGTAGTCATATTTTAACTATCTTAAATAAGAAGACGAAAATATACATAAATTAATGAGTATTAGTGAAAAAAATTTCTTTAAATATTGACTAGGTCACAAACTATTAGCGATTGAAGATGATTACTAATTGGGTATGACGCGATAGGTACTAAGAATTTGATTGGTCGCCTGATTTTAAAAAGGAGATTCGCGCGTCTTTAGCGGTCACCTTTAAAAGAATATGAAATGTCATGTTGTTCCATAACCTAACAAAACAATTAACAAGTTTGTGTTTGATGAATTTGTTTAATTATAACATCTAGTAATATTAACAATAATAATATATTTATAATTAAATCAATTTGTAATATTAATTAAATTAATAATAATATTAGTTAAATTAATATTGAAACTTCAAAACAGGCCAACACTGGCGCCATCCGTCGTCATGCTTTGTGTAATAATATTATCAAACTGTTTTAATGTTCTATAATTTATTAAGAAAAAAAGGTTATTATTTACGTTATTTATACTTAATAATAATTTCTTCATGAATATAACGTATAAGTTTTTATTTACAAACATTTCAGCTATACAAAAATGAAAAAAATTGTTCCCTCTATAACTAACAGTTTGTCCCATTGTTTGTCGATCACTTTGTTAGTACCTGCTACGTCACGCACAAATTCTTAAATTTTAAAAATTCATATCTCGCTTATTACGTAAATTTTTTAAGTCGCGTTTGCACTAAAATTCTTATTTTATCCTGTTCTTACAGAAAAAAAAAATAAAAGAAAAATGGTATAGGACCCCATTCATCAAAATTAGTTCAGCGGCAGAAATGATGGGTTCTCCATACAAACTTTCATCCCATATTTAACCCCTTCAAGTCTTATTTTTGCAACAAAAGGTAGCCTATGTCCTTCTCCAAATTCCAATTTATCTCTATACCAAAATTTATCATAATTGGGTCAGCGGTTTAGGCGTAAAAACGACACAGAGTTACTTTCGCATTTATTATATTAGTATGGGATATACAGGGTGTGTCAAGATAATGGAACAGTGCATTTTATTCGTGTATATGACAAGTTACACAAAAAAGTGATTAAGATATTTTGTAAGGCATAAAGGGGGACACTAATTTAATAATTTCCAACAATGATATACGACAATGACAGATAATTTTCTTTTCTTTTAATAGTTGAATGTTTGCTTAGTCTACTCAAAATTTTTGAAATAGAAATGAAATACTAACTTTGAATTGATTTTTATCAAAATTTTCGCAATGTAAGAGTATGATATTATTTAATTGTTCTGAAGAAAATTCCCTATTTAATGAGTTAATAAAAAATATATAATGCCATTTAAAAAAATATGACTTTGATCCATAAGTTGAGCACCACTTGCTTTAAAATAATAGTGATTATGCCAAAATATGTCCCCCTCTATGCCTTACAAAATATCTTAATCACATTTTTATGTAACTTTGCAGATACATGAATAAAATGCATTCGACCGATATGCTTATACCATATATTCCGGGACCAAAAAATGTTATATGACCTATATGACCTATTGGTGAATTCCTCTTTGTTTCGGAGATATCGAAGGAATTAAGAAAAATGATAATTGAGTTAGCCGTGACGAATTAACGTATGTTTGGCAAATGAATGATTTTTGTGCTGTCTAATTAATTTAAGCCATTATGCTTCATTTTACTAATGCAGAATATGTCGATATGGTTTTCGTATATCGTTTTTGCAATGGAAGTAGACGTGCTGCAGCTGCGGAATGCCTCAGGCGATACCCAGATCGCATTGTTCCTCACCACACAACATTTTCAAACGTTTTTCGTTGCTTGAGAGAGACGGTATTTTTCCCACGTCGTCGTGTAGAAAAAGATCGAGATGGGCACGCTGAAGTAGTTTTAAATGGAGTTTAACAAAGTCCTTCTACCAGTATTCGTAAAATATCTCATACAACGGGAATTCCTCAAATCAACGTATAGAGAATTCTGCACTATGATAGGCTTTATCTCTATTATTTACAAAAAGTTCAGCATTTACTTCCTGAAGATTTAGAAAATCGAATACGGTATTGCCAGTGGTTACAAAATAGTTTGGAGGTTATTCCACACTTCCACACATGCTTTTTACGGATGAGGCCCAATTTACAAGGAATGGTATTAACACATGTAATTCTCACATCTGGACGGATCAAAACCCACACAAAACAATCGTGGTTAACCATCAACATCGTTTTTCCGTCAACATAGGCTCTTCAACCAATTTTTTTAAAATTTATTTTTCGAAAATAGACGTTAATATATGAATATTTTTCATATTTTCATCTGTATTGTGATATAATTAAGCCTGTAATTAATTGGAAAAGATTCTACACAAAATTGAAATTTACGGTGTGACGTCATACCGTCTGATGACAGAACAACGCCGCCCGTGTAGAATTGCGGAACTATTCAGTCAAACTTTTAAACATTTAAACAAGTTGACACATGAAAGCTGATGTTACGTTGTGAATTGTTTGATATTTGTATTTATGAGTAAAGTTGTATTTATATATTCTAATATTAAAAAAAAGTGATGCAGAGTGGTTTTGTAAAGGCAGATTCATGCAATTTACTTGTTGTTGATATAATGATTTAAATTTTTGTTGCTGTTGTTTTCACAACTTGGCACAAAGCAATACTTTATAACCATAACCATAAAGATAACCTAAACAGATGACAACAAAAACACAACTGACAGAACAGATGACTAAATGCAAACGCCAAGATCATGCGCACGCAATCTTTGTCACAAATCGGTATGACGTCACAGTCGAATTGGAGGTAAAAAAAATTCTACTTCTAATAATTAATTACAGGCGTAATATTATTTTTTAAATAAAGTGTTATATTTTTTGACATTGTTTTCAAGCGTATTATTGAAAATTAGTACCAAATATGCTAAATTTTAATGTGGTTGAAGAGCCTATTATCTTATTGGGCCTCATTTTATTGAAGGACGTCTTAGTACAGAAACTTACCTTCACTTTTTGGAAGAAGAATTGCTGGATTACATGGAAGATATTCCTCTGGAAGCTCGTCGTGGCATGTGGTTCCAGCAAGATGGGGTACCACCACATTTTGGGAGACAAGTGAAGGTGTTTCTTAATGAAAATTTTCCGGATAGGTGGATAGGACGAGGTGGTCCTGTACATTGGCCAGCTCGGTCACCTGACTTGTCGCCTTTATATTTTTTTCTGTGGGGTTGCCTCAAATCTCGTGTGTATAGTAATGGTAAACCAGATACACGCGAAGAGTTGACTGACTCTAAAGAATAAATTGACAGTAAATTAACTGGCAACATTCTATGATTCGAAGGATAGCTGTATGTTTAGAAAATAGCGGTTCTGATTTTGAACAGTTGCTGTAATTTTGTGTTAATTAGCTATCCATTGATGAATAAATTTTCTTTTATCATTTTTTCTTTAAATTCCTTCGATATTTCCGAAACAAAGAGGAATTCACCTATAGGTCATATAACATTTTTTGATCGTAATGACCCCCGAAATATATGGTATAAGTTTGTCGGTCGAGTCGCGGAACATCCTGAATATATATTATAGAACCTAAAAAAATATTTTATGTTTCAGGCACTATTATAAGGATCATATAATATTATCAGTGCCAAATCAAAAAAAGGTGTATAGATTTGGCATTAATGCATCGGGAGTCGAAACATCAAACCCAAATTTCGGCGTTCCAGTTGACATCTAATTAATTTTAAATTAACTGTTTATAATTTCATATGTTTATGCCATATTATTTTAAGTGTTATTATGTACTAACATACGTTATAAATAAATTATAAAGAAATTGATGTGGTCAACATTCTACCTGCAGTAGTAGAGTGTAATAGCTGTACGCTGGCTGCACAGGGATGGGCACGTAACATACGTCACGTATTATACGTTATTTTTTACATAGATAATATTTGAGATTTTTTACGTAGATAATGTAAAATATTATTACCATGAGTATATGTTTTTTTAAAAAAAGATATTTTCTTTTATACAAAAATGAATATTCCAGTACAAGCAGTCCACGTGACATCAACAAGTTTCTTTGATCAGACAAACAATTAGGTAGGTACCTTCAAACTATCAACAATCAGATTAGTAGGGAAATATATTCCTAAGGAATGACCTCCAACGTCAAAGTTTAACCACATTTTACGTCAAAATTAGACTAAAAAGGTGGATTTATGCAGCTTATTTTTTATTTTACTTTTTCTTTTCTTTTTCGCCTTTACTTTCACTTTAAGTTTTTTACTTTATGCAGCTACTTTAAAGCCTTCGGTACACATGCGCAGATGTGATTTTTCTGGCATAGCAGTTGTTATAAAAAATGTTGTTATAACCTGTAAAAATGGACACAAATGTAATAATTTGTGCATCTGCTATATTACTTGTAGCTTTACCTATTTTCTAATTTTTGCAATCTTACCTACACAAAAACAAATAAATACAGGACACTCTGACGTTTGACACGTGAAGTGATGCACATGCGCAGTTGTGAAATTATTTTACTTTAACAGTTGAAAGTTGGTCAACTCTAGTTCTTAAAGTTTAAAAGTGTGCACATAAAGTAGTACATTTATTAACACACCTTTAACTTTCGTAAAGTAAAATAAAAAGAAATGGTAAAATAAAAAGTAGGCTGCATAAATCCACCTTAAATACGTAAATTTGAAGCATATTATATTTTTAAAATGTTTTATGTAAATTTTAGGCAGTTTTGTAAAGAAATAAAGACATTTAAAAATGGCGAATAAAAAAAATTGCAAAACTAAAATTTCATTTTCTACTTATTAATCATTAATAACATATAGTTTCAAATAGATTTAAATCATTAGCTCCAAACTTATTGAAAATGAATTTTATACAAATTTTAAGCATTTTATGTTAATTTATCTCTAGTTCCAGATTTTTTTTTTAATATTTTACAATAAATTCAGTCTCTTTCTTATCAACTTATCATAGTTTCAGTGGTTTTAGAATATATTTATGATAGGATTAAGGAAAGTTACTGTAATGTGACATTTGTAAACAAGTCATCTAGTGTCGTTATGAAGAACTAAAATTATACATTATTTACGTTTTGTAATTATTTAACATTTTTTACACGTAAACGTAAACACTATTTTCTTACGCGTAAATGCACATCCCTGCGGGTTGCACGTTTAAGTTTATTTTGCATATTTTTTTATATTGTATTTTCTATTCTATTTGTTTATTGTAATTATTTTGAGTTTAATATAATCTTTGTTTAATTGTTTTGACTATATTGTGGCAGTTTTTTTGAACCCGTAAAAATAAAAGTAATATAACACCTGTTAAAATACTCATTTAATTATGCTATACTCTTTTTTTAACCAGGCGGAGTAAATGTGCAGTGTTTTAGCACTGTCAATCGTTTTTTGATTATTTTAGAGAAAATAACTTCCAACATATATTTACAACTGGCCTATCAAAGGTCATGAAATAAATTTGATATATTTTACATAAGATGTGAGAAGACCACCCCCATTGAAGTACCCTCATTTTACTTAAATCTTGATAACATAATGGAGTTTATTTTCTACGGACAATTGGGACTTGCGTCCTAGTAGCCAGTACATTTTCTTTGTCTATAATAAATTGTTTTCGCTTTGCTCTTATATGTTTTGCCACGTTTATCTTGGTAGTTCAATTTGTCTTGATATGTTGTTGCGAGTTTCTTAATTTGTAGGTGGACATATGGTATTTTGAAGTATTTATGTATCTGTGATTATTAAGATACCAAAGTACAGTGTGTCTGCTGTAAGCGGGCCACCATTGCTAACTTTCTTATTTCAAGAGATAGAAAGACGATTAAATGGATAAAGTTGGATAAACTTGTTTTTCGCTCATTTCGAAAATATCTCATAACTTATTTATTAAGGTAGTTAGAGAAAAATTGTTTTAACAAATTTTTTACCGTTTTTTAGGTAAAATAAAATGGCGTAGGTAATTAGATTTTTTGGAAACTTCATAATTCTTGAGATATAACACAAACTTATGATTTTTTAAATGGCAACCTATGTTGAAAATAGTCTCATCTTTATGCTTATTTTTTAAGCTTTTCAATGATATATAACAAGTCTACATTCTTTTGTTTTACACATGAATAAAAGATGATTTATTGTTTTTTTTTTGTGGTGAAAAAATTGAAAATTATTAAGAAAAATTGAAAAAAACTGTAATAGTTAATCATTTGTTTATTTTGATTCCATATCTACTAATTATGATCTCAAAATCATTTTAAACCAATTATTTTCGGATTAATTAAATTATTATTTATCGACGCCGCAAATGGCTTTGACCCAATTCGAAAAAATATGTTTTTAAAGTAAATAAATTAAAAATATGTGCAAAACTGAAGCAAATAATATTAGAAATAAACAAATGACGTACTATTATAGTTTTTTCATTTGTTACTTAATAATTTTCAATTTTTTCAACCCAAAAAATTAATAATTCATCTTTTATTCATGTGTAAAACAAAAGAATGTAGACTTGTTATATATCAATGAAAAGCTTATAAAATAAGAAAAAAGATGAGACTATTTTCAATATAGGTTGCCATTTAAAAAATCACAAGTTTGTGTTATATCTCAAGAATTATGAAGTTTCCAAAAAATCTAATTACGCCGTTTTATTTTACCTAAAAAACGGTAAAAAATTTGTTAAAACAATTTTTCTCTAACTACCTTAATAAATAAGTTATGAGATATTTTCGAAATGAGCGAAAAACAAGTTTTTGCCTGTAGCTCAGAAATAAAAGAAGATCGAAAATTTCTGTGGTGACTATTAAACTTTTCTCAAAAAGCTGACCCTGGAATGTGCAAGCGATTTTGCTCTATCATTAATATTTCCCGAGGTACCCTAAAAAAACATCGAAAATGAGACATTCTGTACATTATCACTATGCCTCTAAAATTAAAAGCAAAAGAGTTATTTCAAGTTGAAATTTAAATATTTTATTTCATATTTTAATACACATATATCATTGTTGCTATGGAAAGAACAAAAACAAATAACGAAATTAATTATTAACTAGTAAGCTTAAAAAAATTGTTCAAAATGTTGACCATTTCTTTCACGACAAATGTGTGCCCTTTTTATCACAGACTTCATTGTTTTAGTCAACATCCTTTTTAATATTAGAGCACAGGTAGCAGTAATTCTGTTTTTTAATTCATCAACCGTATTCACTAGTATTTGATATACTTTATCTTTAATAAAACCCCAGACAAAAAAATCTAGGGGCGTAAGGTCAGGTGACCGTGCTGGCCACGGAACAGGGCCATATATGCCAATCCATTTTTGAGGGAATCTATCATTCAAATAGTGCCTCACTGCTAGCGCATTGTGTGCTGTAGCACCATCCTGTTGAAAGAACTTCATATTTCGTGCAACGTTTAATGGCATATTATCAAGATAGTTCTCGAAAGTATCTTGCAGAAAATGTAAATATACTTCTTGAGTCAAACTTCTTTCAAGAAAATAAGGGCCAATCAAATATGTATCTAATACACCTAACCAAACGTTAACACCGAAATGACCTTGAAAACTTGTCTGTTGGGTCCAAAAATTTTTTTGATTACTCCACCGATAATGAATATTACTGTTAAAGAAGCCATTTTGCGAAAAATAAGATTCATCGGACCATAATATTTGATGGCTAATTCTATAATCCCGTCGATGCTCGTTTAATATCCACTGGCAAAATTCAAGCCTTCTTTTAAAATCACGATCTTGTAAATGATGAATTTTACGACATTTATATGGATGGAATTTATTTTTCTTCAAAATTTTTCTTTCAGAATCTTTATTAACGTTAGTATTAGTTTCAATTTCTCGTAATGATACTTCTTCAGTATTTTCCACTTTGTGGTAAGTATACGCCAAAACATTTTCTACATTTTCTTCGTTTTCTGTCACTTGATCACGTTTTCTTTTTTCTTCACGTAATTTAGCGGTTGCTCTTAAGTGGATTTCAATTTTCCTAAAATATGTTCTATTGGGTTGAGGTCTATTAGGATATAGTTCTAAATACTTTTGCGCACTGGCTACAGAATTTTTATTGCACTTTGCATAAACAAAAAGCATATCAACTAATTCATCATTAGTATATGTTTCCATTTTGTTGACAACATCTATCAATAAAATGTCAATTGTTCTTTGTTTAATATTAGTTTCTGTTGTTTCCATAACAACAATGATATATGTGTATTAAAATATGAAATAAAATATTTAAATTTCAACTTGAAATAACTCTTATTTTTAATTTTAGAGGCATAGTGATAATGTACTTTTATATTCAGATAATAAAAATCTTTTAAATGGTACCATTTTCAATATGGCATTCCATTTAAAAAAATGTTATTTTGTTGAATAAGTCGCGTATTTGATGTTCAATTGTTTTGTATTTTCCACCGTTAAATTTGTCGTAATAATATCGCTCAACTTTGTCCATTTAATCGTCTTTCTATCTGACTTATTTTCCATATACTAGCCCATTTCTGTATTTGCTTCAGAGATCTTAGCAAAATTTTGTATATAATATTTGGATTTTCGTGTGACGCGAATATGGGTGTGTCCTCTGCATAATATGTGGTTGTTACTGTCTCTTCGTTACTTCGTTGCATGGTCTGCTGTGTAAAGTTGCTATAGAGAGGGTCACAACACGCTACTACCTTGAGGAACTTCTGCCCTGATTGGATAGATTTGGGAAATATTCTTTTCGTAACATACTTGAAAGTATCTTTCATCTAAATACGATTTCAGTAACAGACAGTTACTGGTATGGTAATAATGACTTGATTTTGTATAGCAGTCCAATGTGCCACACTTGGTCAAAGACTTGGCCGATGTCAGTGAAGGCTGCAGAGCATATTTTTTACCTTGGCAGGTTTTTTTCAATTTCTACCACTTTGCTGTGCACTTGCTGTATTATAGAGTACGTGATGGTATTATTTTTGGGTCGTGATTTTTTTAATCCTTTTCAGTAGTATTTTCGCGAACAGTTTGGATTGTAAGGGGAGCAGAGATATATTGGTCTAAAAGATTTTGTTTCACGTGCGGGTTTGATTAGGATTCTATTTGCAAATTTCTACTGTATTGAAAAATAAATAGGATAATCTTATTATAGCGTTGTATGTTCTTTTGGGATTTTTCCGTTAATTAAGTCGTATCCGGGCGTTTTTTTGTTATTTATATACTTAATTTCATTATTTATTTTTGTTGAAGTTACGTGTTTAATTGGTAGCGATAATTGTGTTGGAGACAATAAGTACTCTTGTATTTCATCTTCAACTAATTTTTGTGCACATGCAGGTAGCGATGAGGGGTTTGGTGTTTTCGATAGGTATTCCGCAAAGATATCACCACATTTATAGAAAAATGAATTTTACAAAACTTTTATTTCAAGTATTTTTCTCTAAAATAAGCCCTAAACGATTGACAGAGTTAAAACATTGCACATTCACTCGTTCCTGGTTAAAAAACAAAATATAGCAAATAGAAATACTCACATGGATTATTTTCATATGTAATATAACAAGTGATATGATTAACATCGATGATATTTTCGAGTGAAACTTAGTTGCAGATTTCACGAGTAATATCTTCGTTATTAATCATATCGCGAGCTTATATGAGAGAATATAATGAATATTTGTTAAAATTAACTGTCAATATTGTAAAAATTCCGTAGTAAAGAATATAAATAAGGTGATAATTTCTTTGTTTTTTATCATCGCTATGATAGACATGTAACTAGGGAAATTATGAATGATGATTGGTGGAAAACAAGTCACGTGACTAATGAATTATATTCTCACGGATATACGATATACCCATTCCAATGTTTTATTCATATTATCTTTTCAAAACTGTACTAATACTCATATTTTTTTGTGACATTCATCAATTATATATGTTTATTATATATGTATATTTGAATACATCCGTGTACCCAAAGAGTAAAGAGAAATTATTTACAAAACATGGTCTGTAAGATTTTTAAAAATTAATTGACCTCATTGCGTTTCTCCGCGGTAGTAATGAATAAGAACAAGGGATGTGCGTCTAAGCGTAATCTGTGATAGCAGAGTGCCTGGCGCTATGAAAACCTTCAAAAAGGGTTTTCTGGGGGAATCGGTGTTATAGCTGGTGCGCGTTTAATTGAGACTTACACTGTGCATTCTAGCCAATCTAAAAACATCGAGTATTCTTTGGCTAGTAAATGAATTCCCTTTTCCCTTCCACTTTATACCAATTTTAATTGTTAATGGAGTGTTTTTCTTGTTGTTATAATAACATATAATGATTACTAATAAATAAGGTTACAATTAATTTAAATATTCTGCTAAACGTCCATATACGCAATTCCCCTAATGTTACAGTTCGACCCGTCCAAATAGGTTCTGCGCATATTAGATCAGCTTAAAATAACGCGCGCCAGTTATACAAGCTTTAAATTTTCACACATGAAAATCAAATTTTTCGAATTTTGAAGCTGTAAACATCGCAAAAGAGCACAAGGATAAAGAACAAACTTCTGAATAAATTCAAATTAAAAAAAAAAACAGCTTTTCTGAAATATACTCGACACATTGGGGCTAATGGGTTTAAGAAATTTTAAATCGAATTACTCCAAAAGTAGCCGATGTTTATGTTTACACAAGATTATCTGAAAAAGTAAAAGAAATTCTTTGATCTTTTACGGACGCAGTGTAACATTTATAATGGAGGTATGGTAATTTAATCATTTTACGAATTATAAAATAGGACGATGTTTTCTTGTAACTTTACATTGCTTCAACGTCAAGCTTCATGTATTTATACAGTGTACAAAATAAATAAGTTATCATCGTCATTTAACCTCTCGCTAAGAGAGGTATTGAATTCATGTTAAAAATCACATATCCAGATTTTAGTGAATAAGCACGAATTAAGATCCCTATAAACCGATTTTAACCTTTTTACGATGATGTCTGTGGGTGTGTGGATGTGTGTATGTATGATTGTGTATATGTGTGGATGTTGGAGGGACGATTACTCAAAAACTATAAGACATAAGACCTGTTTAACTATGAATTCCTCAATCTGACATTCATGGAAAGAGCTGATAACAATTGGACAACCGGAAGTAGTAGTTTCTTAAAAAAAATCTTCTAAATATTATTTTTTTTAAATTTATGTTATTGCAAATATTAAAGAATATAAAATTCTCTATCTAGTATATTGAACATTTTTATTATATCTTCTATAGATTTAGAGATAGAAAGTTATAAATATATAAAATAATCCATTGTATCCATCAAATAGCCCATGGAAACCAGTTGAAAAATTAAAATGTTTATAAATGACATAAATGTCAGTATCAAAAATCTAGAGACATTGCCGAAGGCTTTTTCTGGGAAGTACATGTATTTTATCATTAATTAAATATTTAAAATTATAGATGTAGATGCCGCACTTTAAACTGACGCTGTTCTGGAATGCGGAAAACCTAAAATTCGTACTTGGACAAGTCGAGATGTAATAGTAATTATAATATTCTATTTTTATAACGAGGAAAAGACTCCGTCAACATCTAAAGTTGGTATAAACAGAAACGGAATTCATTTGTAAGCCAAAGTATGTACAGTAACAGGTCAACCAACAGGCGCTTGCTATACATATATTTCATCATATATCTTTCAGAAATCCCGCCAATCAAGTCAATGAATTAGAAGAATCTCGAACATTTAGAAGAGTAGGAGGAAACTTGTTTATAGAATGAATAGAAAAATAAAGAATAGATGTAATTAATTAGAATATTTTGTGTGTACCAGAATATTACATACAATATTTATACCCTAATATGAAATGAAGTATTGTGCTGGCCACAACAGATTTTTTTTTATTTGAAGGGATACAAAAACGGTTAAATGAGAAAGAATGTGTCATTGTTTTAACAAACATACGAGTAGTGCGTTGTACAAAAGCGTGATAATTGTTGTGTAATCCAACGTATTTAATGTTGTTAGAACAATAGAATCGACTTTGTGATTTAAAAAAATTAATATTATATTACATTTTGTACAGTATAAGTTAGTATTTCAATTATTTGAAATTAATGCTGCTACTGATTAGGCAGTGATATTTATGCTGCGCGTCTTTGTAAATATTACGAAATATCTACCAGGAAATCTACACAAAAATACAAGGCTGTTTTTATAAAAAGTTAATGAATAATGTATTCGTTTTCCTTATAGAATAGAACTAGATAGAAGTTACTATTTTTGTTTAGAATTTTGTTTAAAATTAAAGTAGAAATGATAATTTGAATTGAAGAACACGATGAAGCGATTATGTATGTTATCCTTTATCTTTGTAAGACAAGGGGCGTAACGAACTACATATTTTGACGCATGAGACAAACCGCACTAGTATTCCGTTTACGAAATGTTTTAAATTTCTATTGAGTTAAAAAATTATTTTCTACATCCGTTAAAAACAGTCCACTTTTTACCTTCCGTCACCTGTAGGTAAGGTTTTGTCTTTGATCAAAAATTTCGGAGGTGAGTTTTTAATAAATAAGCATGTTTTAGGGTCCCTATAATTATTTTACTAAAATAGAAACCGCCATTTTTTCTCTTTTCAACGATGTATTTTAAAAAATTCGAGAAAAATAAGAAAATTGAGAAATATTAGAAATAATTTTTATGCAAATACCATACGTGAAAAACAAAATGTAACCATTAAATTAATGTCAAAAAAAGTATGCATATGTTTGTTATTTAACTTAATGTATTTTGTAAACAAAAGAAAGAATCTGTTGTGGCCAGCACAAAACCTTCCGTTAATTCAATGTATTTTGTACAAATCCCATACCAAAAATTCCTTGAAAAAGTTTTTATATATCCTGTAAAATTGTAACATGAACACACTATTTTTTTACAAATTCCATACCGCAAGTTCCTTTGATAAGATTCTATAAATACAATAAACACGAACGCACATTATGTAAATTGCACTTTACACTTCCTCCTTCTTCAGCTTTTCCCTATTTTATTAAAGGTCGCTGTTTCTTACTCGTCTCTTCTCATTCCTGTCCAACGCATCTTCTTCACACAGTTCTTCCCCTCTTAAATCTTCTGCTACATAGTCCTTCCATCTTCTCTTTGGCCTTCCTCGTACTCCCGTCATTGAAAGTTCCAATCATGAGGAGAGGCTGCAACTGCAAGTCACTTGCGAGGGACACTCTGTCACTTATATACCCAAATCATTCAAGCAGCCAATGCACGTCATCACTTAGTGTAAAAACCTTAATGCATTAAAATCACTAATAGTGAAAAATGAAATAAAATTTTAATCATTTTTAACCGTCAAAAAGTGTGTAGCCTTATGTAATTATTATTAAGATGAATAGTACAGTTCATTACTATAAATAATGTACATCAACGTCATATTATTCGTTTAATTGTTGCTATAGTTGGCAACATTGATAATTTGTATGTTCATACTGTTAAAGATATTATTTGAAAAATATTTGTATCGTGTTTGAAACATTTTTGTGCTCTTTAAAGGCCTATTTATAATAAAGTAATGTTAAATGCAACGCAACGACGCAAAGTGACCGTTAAGGCAAACACAAACTCTGTGAATCTGCCAAAGGTAGCTCTTCTAATCAATAAGAATTCGGTATATTTCTTTGAAATTCGGCTCACTTTTATTTATTGCCTTTATATGCCATACATAAGTATAAATAAGGTTAGTATTATAAAATAATTTAAATAGAAATGGACAGTGACGAAAATATAGTATTTATTTTGTAGATAAAAATTCTAAAACCTCTACAAACGTATCAGTACATGACGTCACACATCTAGTTACTTTTATTCAATTTTTATTAATGACGTGCATTGGCTGCTTGAATGATTTGGGTAAAACACTTTCTGATCCTATACTTTCCACTTTGGTTTTGCACTTGACACTGACATCTGTCAATTATAATTTTTTGAATATATCTGCTGTTCCATAATTTTAGCAAAGCTGACTGATTTTTGAAAGTTAATCTCTCTATAACTCTAAATCTATTATATATGAAGGAAAATATATAATCAAACCGTATATATACAGAATAAGACATTCTTTCAGATAAATAATCACATAAAATGTCGAAAAATGATATTTAACTGCGTTTTTTCAAGAAAAACTGTTAAAAACTTCAAATAAGGGTACTTCCGGTTGACCAATGGGCTACTTGCGTGGTACTGAAAATCCAATTTCTATCACTTATGTCGAAAACATGAATAAAAATATAAATTTTATTTTAAAAAAATTATTTGTTTTTTAGTAAATTAAAAAAGAATTTTTTTTGTGACGTCATTATATTGAACTGAAGAAGGGAACCATGTTTAAGAATGTAACTTATAGATGACATTGCGTACGAGAAAGTTTTAATTTGAATTTGACATTTTTCTCTCTCTGGGCTCTCAAATATATTAATTACTTTACAAATAAACAGATAGGTTTCATGTAATTTAAAATATCGATACGAAAAAGACAAACTAACCTCCAAACTATTGTTGAAACGTCAAACAGGAGATCTGCATTACCCGTACCACTCATTGGTGCGGCGTAATTCTACGTCATATGTACATGGCGGTAATTGAAATAATCAAATTTCATTATTTTTTTTCTGGCTAATTAATTAAATTTTTGTCAATAGAAAAAATGGGTAGCAAGTTTTTACCTGCTCTTCAAAAATATGAAATAAAAAAGGTACGCAAGTAGCCCATTATAAACAAAATCTAATCAGCTCTTCATATGGTTGTAGAGAAGAAGAATACGAAAGAATCAAAATTTTTAGAATTGTAGTTTTGGAGTTATTGTCGGAGAAAAATTTGTCACACACACACGGTCACGCACACTCAAACCGACATCATCGTAAAACTAATTAAATTGTATTTTAGAGACCCCAAAACGTGTTTATTCATGAAAAACTCATCATCGAATTTTTTGAACTGACAATACCTTCCTTACCTAAAAGTGACGGAAGGTAAATACGTTTTAAAATGTTTGCGAAGAACAAATTAATTAATTGATATGATTCTAATAATTGGTGAATCGACTGGAATCATAAGAAAAGCAAAAACAATTTACCGGGAGCGGTTTCCTAAACTTGGGCAACCGAGTTTAAGAGCACTGAGAAGTATTTTTACCCGATTTGGAAAAACAGGTTCAGTTGAACAACCTAAACGAAATACATCTCATATCATAATTCATAATAAATGAAGAATGTTTGGGGTGGCATAATAGAAGATTAAGTTGTTGAGACACATTTTTTTGAAGGCCTATTGAAACCGAATGGAAACGATTATATAAATGTTTTAGTTATGATCCTCCCGGAATTAAGTAACAAAGAAGGAAGTGATGAAATAGAATTAAGAGATTTAATGAAAATTATATTACAAATAAAGAATGATACAAAAGAGATAAAACAGGATCAGAAAGAATATCAAGAAGAACTACTACGAATGAAACAGAAAAATGAACAGCTGAAGGAAGAAAACATAGAGATCAAAAAAGAATTGAACGACATGAAAGAGAGAATCGAGAGATTAGAGAAGGTAAAAATCAAAAATAATTTCGTGATTGTAGGGCTAAGAATAGACTCAGTCAGCAGAAGAGATCTAAAAAACACCGTGGAAGACTTCATACACAAGAAAATTGGAGTTAATGTACAAGTGAAGGAAGCACTAAAGATAGGAGAGAAGACATGTAAGGTACAAATGGAAAATTTTCAAGATAAACAAAAAGTAATGGCGAATAAAAAGAACCTACGAACTTTAAAGGACAAAATTTTCATAAACAACGAACTAACAAGAAACGAGCGCGAAATACAAAAGGAAATAAAAATGTTAGCGGAGAAGAATAAAAAGGCAGGTGACATATTGAAGATGGGCTATCAGAAAATAACAATAAATGGAAAGGAATGGAAATGGGACAAAACAGAAAAGAAGCTGATAGAGGTCAAAGAAGAAGGAGGTACGGCGTCAAAAAACTAAGGGGAAAACAAAGAAGACTGCAACGAAAAGGAAAGACGTCGCCAGCAAAGAAAAAGGATACGATAAGGAACAACAAAACACATATAATTAAGTACGGGAAGGGCAAAATAAAAAATAGAGTAAATAAACCAAGGAAAATAATAAAATTTGGAACATGGAATGTAAAAAGTTTAACAGGGAAAGAATATGAATTAACAGAAGAACGGGGAAAAATGAATATGGATTACGTGGGTATAACAGAAACAAAGAGGAAAGGCAAAGGAATCACAAAGACACAAAATGGATACTGGATGTACTGGGTAGGAGTATCGGAAAAAGAAAACGCCAAGGCAGGGGTGGCAATTTTAATTAAAGAGGATAAGATGAAATATGTTTCGAAAGAAAACCTAATGAACGAAAGACTACTATCAATAAATGTTAAGGAAGGAGACGAAAACGAAGAATACACTTTAATTGTGGGCTATGGATCAAACGAAGACGCAAGAAAAGAAGAAAAAGATAACTTCTGTAAAGAACTACAAGAAAAAGTAGACAGAGGTGAAAAGAGAGTAATAATTATGGGAGACCATAACGGGAGGGTAGGCAATAAGAATGATGGAATAGAGTGGTGCTTAAGGAGGAATGGAGAGAATGTGGTGAATACAAATGAATTTAAAATCGGAAATACACACTTCAAGCACAAAGAAATACATAAAATAACTAGACAAGTTATAAGCAGAAATGAAAAATCGATTATAGATTATAGAGTAAATGACATAAAAGTAAAAAGAGGACCAGAGATTGGAAGCGACCATTTTCTTGTAACAATGCTACTAAATCAAGAAGTAATCACAAAAAACGAAACCAAAAGAAAGATAGTAAATAAGAAAATAAAATGCCATGAACTTAGAAGACAAGAGATAGAAGAAAAATTTCAAAAGAACGTCAACGAAGAGTTTAAGAAAAAAGCAAAAGAAAAAGAAGGAAATATAGAAAAGAAATGGAAGAACTTCAAAAAGACAATACTAGAGGCAGCAGAAAAAAAGCTGCGGCACGACTAGAATAGTGAACAGAAACACAAATAAAACTAGATGGTGGTCGGAAAGGGTAAAAGTTGCAGTGAAAGAAAAAAAGAACAAGTGGAATAAATATCTACAAACTAAAAAACCTATGGACTATGAAAAATATAAAGAACAAAGGAAAAATGTAAAAAGAGTAATAAAGGAAGAAAAAGAAAAAGCATGGAGAATTTGGTGAAAAAATGAAAAATGCATACAATGAAAACCAGAAATTATTTTTTGGAACACTTAAAATATAAGACAAAAGAAGACAGCAACAATTACGAACATTAAAGACAAGGAAGGAAAGACGATAGCAGAAGACAGAATAATGGACAGATGGAGACAGTATTTCATAGACCTACTAGAGGGAAAGCATACTAAAGATGAAGAACAACAAGAAAGCCATCGCACACGAACAAAGGAAACAGAAATAACACAAGAAGAAGAAATAAGCTTGAAGGAAATAATAGAAGCAATAAGAAAAACCAAAAGAGGAAAAGCTCCCGGACATGACAAAATAATAGCAGACATGCTGAAAGCACTACCCGAATCAGCACTACAGGACAGGAACTTAAAGACATAATGAATGAAGCGCTAAAAGAAATAACACCAACAGAATGGCAAATAGGTACTATAACACCAATATTTAAAAAAGGAGATAGCAGAGAGTGCCATAACTATAAAGGAATAACCCTAATAAGCACAGTGGTCAAAATATATGCAAGAATCCTGGAGAGTAGATTAAGAACAGGGCTGGAAGAATCGTTAGAAGAAACTCAATTTGGTTGTAGACCAAATAGAGGAGTAAATGATGCGATATTCATACTAAGACAAATAGGGGAAAAGGCAATAAAAAAAAGGGAGAAACGTACATGTGTGCTTCATTGATCTAGAGAAAGCGTTTGATAGAATCAATAGAGAAGACATATGGAAAACGCTAAGAAATAGGGGACTATCAAATACGTTAATAACAGGAATTCAGAGCATATATTCAAAGACTAAGAGCTATGTAAGAGTGAAACAAGAGACCTCCAATACATTTGAAACTACAGCCGGAGTAAGATAAGGATGCATTTTGAGCCCGCTTCTGTTTACGCTAATTCTTGACGAAGGAATAAAAGAGACAAAGAAAGAAATAAAGAAATACTACATAGGACATTGGAAATTGAGAAGAGTGGAAATAGCAGAACTATGCTATGCAGATGACATGGTCATCATACAGAAGACGAAAAAACGTTAACAAGGAATATACAAATATATGATAAAGCACTACAAAAATTAAACATGAAGATCAATAAAGAAAAAACAAAAACCATGATACTAGGAAGAAATAAACAACACCACACGATACAACTAAAAAATGAAAATCTACAGCAAGTCCAAAAATTTAAATACCTGGGGTCAATGATCTCAGAAGATGGAAGATTTAATGAAAAAATAAAAGAAAGAAGAACAACAGGAGGCAAAATATTCAATAGCATCAAACACAGCTTTTTAGGAAAGAAAGAAATACCGAAAGAGACCAGAGTACAAATATTTAAGAAAATAGTGACGCCTATACTCATACACGGGGCTGAAACATGGACATTAACGCAAAGACAAAAAGAAAAAAATTACGGCCACCGAAATGAGATTCTTGAGAAAAATAAAGGGGAAAACAAGACTGGACAGAATTGAAAACACAACCTACAGACAAAACTTAAAAGTAAAATCAATAGAAGATAAGATAGCAGAAGGACAGATGAGATGGTATGGTCATGTAGAAAGGAAGGGAGAGGAGAGAATAGTTCAAAAGGTGTTTGAAGCAAATATTGGAAGAAAGAAACCACGAGGAGGACCAAGAAGAACGTGGCTGGAAGAAGTAAAGGATGCAGCGCAAAGAAGAGGTCTAACTTGGGAAGAAACGAAGACAGCAACACAAGATAGAGCAGAGTGGAAAGAAATATGGAGAAGATCAACGAACCAGAACTCAACCCCCTCCCCCGCAAGCCGGGGAACGCCTTATACCCGTGAGTTTAGAAAGGTGCAGGCTTAAGTAAGTAAGACACGTATATACTGTAAGGAAATTTGCAAGTATTTCTATATCAATCTCTATTCATTTTAAGGAATAAAAATAATTTTTAAAATGTCTTTATTAACTCCATAGTAACAACTATAAGTAACATTTTATTCACAAGTGAATTAAAAAAAAATATATCACTCTCACAAAATTTTAACTCATTCTGCAACAAATAATGTATTTAATATAACGTCAGGTACGAAAATAACATTCACCACAATATTTATCATACATTATCAGCCATTTGCATTATTTTTTACGACACAAATGAAAGAAATGAAAGCTTTTTATATTGATGACTTGACGTCTATTATCGACGATGGTCATGCACAGCCTACTAACTGATTAGTTTTTTATTTTGTCTAAATTAAATATTATAATGGTTTTTATTATTATTATTTCAAAATTGAGTAAAATATTGTATAAATCATGTGAGATAAGAATATTTATTCACTCGAAGAAATTAACTAAATTTTCTTCTCCATGTATAAACATCTTAGCTCACTTGGTATATCTATGAAATAATTGTATTCGATTTTTATACAATACGTTGGCATAACCATGTTTACATTAAATTTTATATTGATCCTGTCACTATTTTGTTTGTCAGCTTTCTCTCCTATATTTTTTTTTTTTTTTTTTTTTTTGTTGAATTTATTTTTACATAACAGTTACTTAAGAATTAAGAAGTCGTTCGCCGAGCAGAGAAAACACTGTATAGAAAAGAAGTTGCTCTAGGAGCATTCTTGGACATAGAGGGAGCGTTTGACAACACCTCCTTTCAATCGATAAATAGAGCAGTTGTTAGGAAAGGAGTACATCATACAGTATGTAGATGGATCTCTAACATTCTGGAAAAAAGAGAAATTTATGCCTCCTCAAACAACCAGACTGTAGGGGTACAAGCCATGCGGGGATGTCCGCAGGGCGGAGTCCTTTCCCCCCTATTGTGGTGCCTTGTTGTGGACGAACTACTAACGGGAACTGAATGAGGCAGGTTAAACAACCATCGGTTACGCAGACGATGTAACTATACTGGTCACAGGCAAATTTGAGGGAACGGTATCAGAATTGATGCAAGGAGTCCTAAATTTTGTTGAACAATGGTGCAACAAAGAGGGATTGTCTGTAAACCCGACAAAAACCACAGTTGTACTATTCACAAGAAGGAGGAAACTTGATGGACTAAAACAGTTATATCTGTACAGAAAAGAAATCATGATAGGAGAAGAAGTCAAAAATCTAGGAGTAACACTAGATAAAAGACTGACATTCAAATCTCATGTGGAAAAAACAACAAACAAAGCCATTAGATCCTTGTGGGCCTGTCGGCGAATGTTTGGAAAAACCTGGGGACTATCACCAACAATGACGTACTGGATCAATTCAGTAATGATCAAGCCCGTCATAAAATACGCCAGCCTGGTGACAAAGAACAAAGACAAAGCACTGTCAATATGCACTCAGCAAGGTACAAAGGCTAGCCTGCTTAGGGATTACAGGAGCTATGTCAACCACACCAACATCGGCAATGGAAACTCTGGTAAGCTTGCCCCCACTACACTTAGTGGTAAAATCAAGGGCAATAAGGGGAGCATATAGGATAAAAGTTTTCTCAAAAGAGGATAAATGAGGACATGCACACTCTGAAATTTACACAGAGATGAACAAGCACTCCATTTTACAAAGGGTGCCTGATAGAATCAATAAAATGTACACCACTGACAAAACTTACAGGATAATAATTCCTAAAAGGGATGCATGGGAACACTCTCAAAGACCAGTGGAAAAAGATGACATAGTCATCTATACAGACGGCTCCAAAACAACCAATGGAACCGGAGCTGGAATACATGGGGCAAAGGGACTAAGACACAACCAATCGGTTGGACTTGGGACAAATGCAACAGTATTCCAAGCAGAAGTACACGCTGGTTAATAAACGAGCGTGCAATTACTATTGGAGAAAAACTACCACAATAGAAGAATCTCCATATTAACAGACAGCCAAGCCGCATTTAAGGCACTAAACTCGTGTGAGGTAGGCTCAGGACTAATTCTGGACTGCATCCACAGATTGAATGCCTTAGGAGCGAGGAATAAATTAAGATTAATATGGGTACCCGGACATTCAGAAATTGAAGGTAACCGGGCAGCCGACCATCTTGCAAAAGATGGGACAAATAATATACCTTTTATAGGACCAGAACCTGTCTGCGGAATAACTGCGCAAACAGTTAAGCAAGAACTTAATACTTTGCTTTGGCAATGGCACAAACGGCATTGGACAGCCATATCAGGCCAAAGACATTCCAAGCTCTTCCTGAATGAGCCATCCAAGAATAGAACAGACAACTTACTTGTAATGACCAAGCAAGATGTTAAACTAATAACAGGACTGACAACAGGATACTGTCAATCAAATAAACATCTTGCACAATCAAAGCACATAATTTAAAACAATAAGATTTGAAAATTATTTTGACATATTCAAAAAATTTGGTTCTCATTTTCAAAGAAAACTTTGATCATTGTTTTTATTTACTTATCTCTTCGCCTCCTGACCGGTGTACGTAATCACAACACAATCACTTACCGATCAGTAATTTGTAAATAAAACCTATCGCCTTTGAAACCCTATTGGTAAACGTTGGAAAAATCCGATCGTGCAAAAAGGTGTTTAAAATATGTTAATGTTTAATCAAAGTTACAATTATTAGGTTTTGTACCCGTAAGTAGATAATGATTATTATAGCACTGACTTAACTTATCCAATCATTTTCTTTGCTACCAACAATAAAATGAAAAATTATTAGAAAGTTATTGCACTTAGTACTGTAATCGTGTCATGGCATTAACTTTAATAATCGTATATAATAATTTTATGGAATTACATGATGTTATCGTTTAAAATTTAACCCAATTCATCTCACTTATTTAGTACTTTTTTTAATAGCAACATAATTACAATATTAAAATTGATATCAGATATCAAGGAAAACAGGCGGTTAAAATAACATATGTAAAATATTGAAGTGGCAATGAGCAGCATAAAAAGTACAAGGTCTTTAGTAAGAAATATTTTAAACTTATCAAATCTAAATTAACTGGGTATTTAAGATCATCAATAACAAAACCCAACAAATATTTAAAAAAAAAAAAATTATATTTAAATTATTATTATTAGGATTCTTCTCTTATCCATGACAAGTAATAAATGGTATTTTACATTACAAGCTTGGTAAAACAGGTTTTTCTTCTAAAAGAAGTAAATGAGTAGCCGAGCCGAGTAGGCGAGCCTGTCACCTCCTTGAGGCAGTAAAACATTTATTTGGCGTGTATTCGTATTGTACAATAATTTATTTGTTACACACTTGGCTGTGATGAAATTCGCACTGAGATATGTGTACCATTTTAAATCAATAATTATCAAAATACGTATTGAGTCATTGAGTTGTAACCTTTAATTTTATGCTTGACTCTATTATAATTTGTTTAGCCTACTTTAATATAGAGATAACAGTGTCACTAGGCAAACCTACATAAATATTTTCTCTACTTCCACTGCACATGACGCCATTTCCGCGTGCTGAACAGTGTGGATATGATAGTTATATCCACTATAGGGTGGATATAAAAAACAACTGAATTAATTTCAACTCGACTGGAATGCTCATATCCCAAACTTCCTCCTCAAGTAATATGAGACTATTCCACCTGTGGAGGAAAGCTTGATTAGAGGATTAGACATTACCCACCAAAGAAATTGTCATTGAAGTTAGGAATGAATGACATAATTATTTCTCATCCTATAAATTCTGCTATCAACTGTAGTAGGTAACTATCAATTTAGTAGTATATAAGACGACCGTTGAACCAAACCAATTCTATAATAAAGAGAAAAATCCAGTTGTGACAAATCTCATTTCGATTTAATATATAAATATATACAGGTGTTATGTAAGTTAGCGTACAACGCTTAACCGATGGTAGAACTAACCCCATAGATAATAAATTTTGGCAATAATTTTTGTTTTACATGTTTTTTATAAGAACTGGACTACTGGAGCCCCTTAAAACTGACCAATTACAATTAGTTATTTTTTTTTTTATATTCAATAAATCGAATATAAATTGTACATCAATGCAAAAAGCGTTTCACATCAGTTTTGACAATAATCTTTTCTTTTTAAGAGAACACATTGATGTTTATTATTTTTTTACATAATTTTGAACCTTAACGTAATTGATAATTGGCTTACTTAAGGCTGGTTTATGTAAGCTCTAAACTTATGTATTTACCTTAGCATTAGCATTATGATGACTTTGCATTAAACTTTACATTACACTGTCCAGTTCCAGTTCATGTACTTCTTAGGGCAAACCAATAAGAGCAGGCCGGTAATGTCACTTTTTGTAAAATCGACACGTCTTTTTATAATAAATATATCTACATTGTCCAATTCACTGCATTAGTTGGACATGTTTTTCAATGACACTCATTTTTAGTGAAGACAATGTGACAGAAATATTCAAAAATAACAACATGATAACAGATGTCAATTGACTGTCATAAATATCGCCAGAATCAAGCTGTCGTCCACGAACATTTACTCTTCTGATTGGTCGGCATTAGCATTATGACTTGAAATTTAGAAACTGTCATATTCTAGGGTAAAGGCATAATGCTATGATTAAAGTTATAGCTACATGTACCGCAGCACGCATTTGTCTATACTTGAATTATTAATACAAAGTCATAATGCTAATGCTAAAGTAAATTCTTAAGTTTACAGCTTACATAAACCAGCCTATAGCCGGGAGCATTTTTTTTTTAAACCTCCCAACAGGATTAAATCCCAATTACAGGGTAGGTTTACATACACAAACATCCATGCCTTAGTAGGATTCGAACCCAGAACCCCGAGCGCACTCATGACTAAGAGGCATTGCTCTAACCATTGAGCCACCGGAGCCGACATTTAGACTCAAAAAGAGCAAATAGGGGAAAGTTTCTCAATAGTCGTGATATTTGGTACCTTTATGTTTTTTGGGTCGTTGGACACGAATTTGAGGTTTGCCAATTCCGATTTTACCCGGAAACATGTTTTTTTTGGCAAAAAACGTGTAAATGTTGGCACTTTTTTTGGTTTTTGGCCTATAACTCGGAAACTATACGTTTTTCCGATAAGATCATTCTATATAAAATTAAAGTAAACAAAATTTCCTACATTCTTCATATAAAAATTTTTTTCTACGACCAACCCTTCAGCCGCTAAAGTGCGCCAAAAATAGGTCAAAAAAACTAAGAAGTGCGAAAAACGTTATTCACGACTCTGTACGTCTAATTTACGCGGAAACTACACATGTTACGTTAATGTTAACTATGTATGAAATGAAAGGTGATGAAATGCACTTACAAATGCATAAAATACATGAAAAATAAATTTAATGTACATGACATATCTGGATATAATGTAAAATCCGAATAAAAAAATTTAAAAAAGTAATTCGTGATGAACTTAATTTACAAAGAAAAGTGAATAATAATAAAAAAGAATACCTACATATAAATGATATAAAAAATACATGTGATAAAACTAATAACATATAAGTAATAGGGAGGCAGGGGCCTTAGCCTCGGATCAGCTTCTTCAGCAAATAATAATAATAATAAAGTTTTATTTTCCAAAGACCAATACATTGGTATAAGAATAGTCAACACATATACAGGTATACATTATAAATAGAATAGTCTAAAATATTAAAACTAGTCATTAAAAAAATCCTCGATAGTGTAGAAACTTTTATTAATTAAATATGTTTTTAATTCAATTTTAAATTTTTTATTTTCCGTTATGTCCTTCAGGTATTGTGGCAATTGATTATAAATCTTTAATCCGAAGTAACTAGGGTTGTTTTTTGATTTATTTAAATTAATTTTTGGTATTTTAATATTACCTTTACCACGCGTGTTGTATTGATGTATGTCACCGTGCGTTTGTAAATTATTTATATTAGTTTTAGTAAATACAGAAATATATAAAATGTAAATGCACGGCAGGGTTAAAAGGTTTTCTCTTTTGAACAAATCTTGGCAAGATGATCGAAAGGGAAGTTTGAAAATATTTCTAATCGCCCTTTTTTGTAACTTAAAAACTCGTTGTGCCGCTGATGAGCAGCCCCAAAAAATTATTCCATAACATAAAATAGAATAAAATTTCGCAAAATAAAAAGTTTTCGCGGTGTTTACATCTGTTAAAAGTCTTAATCTATTGATTAGATAGCAGATAGATGCCAATGTACGACAAATTTCATCCACATGAGAATCCCAGATTAAATTTTCATGCAAATGAATTCCTAACAATTTGACATTACTCACTTGTGGCAGTAGCTGATTATTGCAACGAATTAATGCACTTTCAGAACGCTTAGCATTAGAAAATTTTATAACTGATGATTTGTTAATATTTAAAGTAAGATTTAAATTTACAAACCAAAGAGACAAATCTTGAATAATTGCAGAGATTTCAGAAGACACATTATCCTTATTGTTATGGGATATTATTAAACTTATGTCATCTGCATATGCAATAAATTTTGTTGATTGTAAGACAATTCTAATATTGTTTATATATAATGAAAATAGAATCGGACCCAGAATCGATCCTTGAGGCACACCATAAGTTAAATCCTGAAAGTTTGATTTATGATTGTTATATAATACTAATTGCTTCCGATTACTAAGATACGATTCTAACCATTTGGAGCAAATACCTCTCAACCCATAGCTTTCACATATGTTTATGAGTGTTGGATGATCTACACAATCAAACGCCTTGGATAAATCCAAAAAAATTCCATAGATATCAGTACCATTATCAAAATTGCTATAAACTTGATTTAATAAATTTACCAATGCTGAAATTGTGCTCCGGCCTTTCCTAAAACCATGTTGCTCATCGATCAATATCTCATTTTTCTCTAGGAAAGATGAAATTCTGGCAAACATTACTTTTTCAAAAATTTTATGAAATATTGTCACTAAAGAAATAGGGCGATAGTTTGACACTAATTCTTTGTCCCCCTTTTTGTGCAGTGGAATTACTTTTGCAGATTTTAAGATTTCTGGAAATGTTCCTTGCAATAGCGATAAATCAATACAGTGTTTTAGTGGCAAAAGAATAGTTTCAACACAATTTTTCAGTAAGTTACTTGAAATTTCATCAATTCCCGTGGAAAGTGGATTATTTAGTGATATTATTAAAGAGGATAATTCAGTTTCAGTGACTGGCTCTAAAAAAATTGTAGATTTGCATTGCCTATTTACAATGAAATTAGTACAATTCGAAGGTTTTGGTAAGTTTTGTACAAGTTCTTGTGGGATATTTATAAAATAATTATTAAATTTGTCAGCAATATCTGAAGGATTATTAATTTTGATATTACTTTTTAAATCTATGATATTATTTATGGGCTTATCATGATTGGTCGTATTTAAATTATTTTTAATTAGTTTCCACACTTTAGAGGTATTGTTGTTACATTTTTTAACAAGTTTTGAATTATGTTGTTGCTTTGCATTTCTTAGCATATTTCGATATTTATTTCTACAGATGTTATAATGTTCTTTACTTATAAGTCCTAATTTACAAAATTCATATAATTCTTTCATTTTCAAAGAGTGTATTTTGATGTCATTCGTAAGCCAGGTGTTACTTTTACTTTTTCTTACTGGTGCTATGACTTTTGGGTGTGTTATTTCAAAATTAAACAGAAAAGTTTCTATAAAATTAGTGAAACAAGTATTAACATCATTGTTATTAAAAACATTTGACCAGTCTTCATTTCTTAATCTAGATTTAAGAGTTTCTAAATTACTTTTTGAAAATACGCGTTTTTCAGTTTTAGAATAATCAGAGGAAATGTTTGATTTGAATGTCACACTAATATTTTGGGCTGAATGATCGGACAAACCATAATGAATGACATTTGATCTATAAGTGTTAGAGTGAAGATTTGTAAATATGTTATCTACACATGTTTTACTTGTTTTGGTTATTCTCGTTGGTTCATTTATTGTAGGAAATAAATTATATGAGCTCATTACATCAAGAAATAGCTTTTTCGATAAGTTATCATCTAAAATATTAATGTTAAAATCACCTAAAACAAACAGATTTATATTGTTGTTATATGACAATATTTTTGACAAGCACATGTTTAATTGTCTTAAAAATTCATTTAAATTTGACGATGGACATCTATATATACATAGCACATAATTAATAGTATCTTTATGCTTAAATTTTATACCACAGCATTCGAATACTAATTCAATATTAAAGTTTTTCACACAGTCTACTTCTTCAAAGGGGATATTATTGTTACAAAGTATAGTAACACCACCATGAGTGTGATTTTTTCTATAAAAACCACTTGCTACATTAAAACCGTTTACATTATATGCTACCTTTTCATATTCGTTCATCCAGTGTTCAGTAAGACATAAAATATCACAGGGATGTGAATGCAGGAACACTTCCAGTTCTTCTATCTTGTTTTTCATACACTGAATGTTTTGGTGTGAAATGGCAATAGTTGACGAATACAATGTAGTTGATGCACATTGTACGGGTTCTGGCTCTGGATACCCTTTACATTTGTGTATGCTCTCCGTTAAGGTTTGCTCCTGATTGACGAAAAAATTTATATCTGCGGACGACTATTCCATTTGGCCAAAAGGTTCCATCATTTAAAGTGTCAAGCAGATCGAGGTCAGCTCGTATTCTGTAAGAGTTATTAGGGGATTGTTCATTTGACACTTGTTTTACTTCAAATGTTCTACCAGGGCATTTTTTAGTCAAAAAACTTTTCATGTTATCCTCTGTAGTATCAGAATGAATTTTACCAACATATAACCATGCATATTTATTACCACTACGTATTAATGAGTTATTTGAATCAGTTCCAATTATATTATTCTGTTGAGATTTATTTCTTGGGTTATGTTTTTTGTTTATATTATTTTTCTGATTATCGGCAGTTAGCACAGGTTGTTCAGGTATCGGCTTAGTCGCAAGTTTTGTTTTAGTTGTTTTTTCTTCGGTGTTAGATGTCGTTGAATGTTCGGCGTGTCGATTAATTACCGGTCTATTAATGACCTTGTCACTTTCATTATAGTCTTTATTGCTAATTTTAATTATTAGTTCCAAATCACTTATTCTCTTTTCTAGGTGATAATTCAATTTTTCGAGTATTGCACATTTGTCTTTAGTTGCATTATATTCCAAAAATTCACTGCCATACTTAAGGTTATTACCTTCAACGTCAATAAAACGATCCTTTTCTGTTTCACTAACACTTTTAAAATGAGATGTAAAATAATTTATTAAAATGTCATTGTCGGTAACTGAAGCAGGAAGCTCCTTCGAAATTATCAGCTCAATGAGCTCACTTTTTTTAAGTTTATTTAATTCGCTAGTGATACTGGACACACTGTGCACCGCCATTTTTTCGATACGCGTCCACTAGCTTCGATATCTATATAGGAAAGACAGAAAAAAGCCGTACGGAATAAGTTTTTTTTTTATTGAGACTAAAGAATTATGTGGTACAGAGTTATCTAAAATGGTATTGTTGCATCCCTCTTGTGGATCAAGGTCAACGTCTTGTGTGATTGGGTCCTCAGGTTAATTCCCCCTTTTGTCTTCCTCCTTTTCTTAGTGGGATCAAAAAAAAAAAAAACCTTACCCTGATTCACATATGATTTCCTATATTTTTTTTGTAGACACACAGATGTTTTCCCCATCACACCCTCCACTTTCCATCGTTCCGAGCTTTACACTCATCTACAAATGGTGCAATACCTTGTTCTTTCACCGTTGTTACTTTTCCACCCTCTAATGACAACTCAGAAATAAAACATTCCATCACGACAAATTCACGTGGGAAATTTCCAAATTATGGAGAGAAATGATCTCTGAACAAGCTCAAAAAATAAAACTGAGGTGTCTGCTTTTGGGTTTTATACGTCCTTGAAAAAGACTTCAAAAGAGGGCCCTCGCAGGTAGTCTAACATATGTCTTCCGGGCTCCCAGCGGCAGACAAATAATGCAACATTTGCTCAAATAATTATCCTCTTCACTTTTTTTGAAGTGAAAACTTCTTTAGGTGCACATTACACACTTTTTCCTGGGCAGAGAACAAGGCTGATCCGTCACGCGTGACATGTCACGGTCATTCGGATAAATTCGAGAAGAGTCGAACGTGGCGTCAAGTTAATTCAGGTCACAGCCGACGTTACGTTATTAATACAAGGCTGGGAAACTGGGAAACATCACACAATCTGTCAAAAATTCAAAAACTCGCCGTTTTAGCGTGACTTATTCCTGCTGTCACTGCTGCCATTACCGATATCTCATTGGTACACTCAGCTTAACACTCCCAGTAATGGGTAATATGCCGTTGTACTTTTTTAGTAAGTACTTGTGTGATTGCAGCTGATTTCAGTATAAAATGCTAACAGCAATCACACAGTGTAAACATAAATTAACTTTAAATTGTATAAATGATAAATATAAAAACTAATTGCGGAGAAAGAATTTTGAAAAGTGTATTTTTTTATTTATAAACAACAACAACTCAACTTTTATTTTATCGTCATGACTTTCAGTTGTGGCGAAAAATATCATCCAAGTCGCCACACCGTGATATATTTATATAGTTATTTATATATAAGTAAATAAAATATTGCTTACCTTTGTATTTGTTGTAGGTTTTATTTGTTTATAATTTTAAAAAACGTGGTTACCACCGCTAAATTCATATTTTGAAAGTTTTAAAATGACATTTACGACAACGGGAATAAATCGTGCACTCATTACCGGTTTTTAAAACTAGAGTTTTTGGGTTTTTCGACAAGATTTTAAAATAAAGTTTGAGTTATTTCCTAGCTTTCTTCCAAGAAAATTAAAATTCTTTATTGAAAATTATGTTAGAATTTGACATTTTATAAAAAAAAATATGAGTGTAAGCCCAGCACACTTAAATAATTAAGTTTATAATACTTCCGGGACCAGTCAAGAGATGGCATGCTGTACAATCCAAATGTCAATCATTTAAGTTGTCACTTCAGACGTGTGGTCTGAAGCACACACAATTTTCTTTTTTATTCGGACTACATATTATATCCAGATATGTCACATATATTAAATTTATTTTTCATGTATTTTATGCATTTGTAAGTGCATTTCATCACCTTTCATTACATACATAGTTAACATTAACGTAAAATCTGTAGTTTCCGCGTAAATTAGACGTACAGAGTCGTGAATAACGTTTTTCGCACTTCTTAGTTTTTTGACCTATTTTCGGTGCCCTTTAGCGGCTGAAGGGTTGGTCGTAGAAAAAAACTTTTTATATGAAGAATGCAGGCAATTTTGTTTACTTTAATTTTGTATAGAATGATCTTATCGGAAAAACGTATAGTTTCCAAGTTATAGGCCAAAATCAAAAAAAGTGCCAAAATTTACACGTTTTTTTGCCAAAAAAAAAACATGTTTCCGGGAAAATCGGAATTGGCAAACCTCAGATTCGTGTTCAGCGACCCAAAAAACATAAAGGTACCAAATATCACGACTACTAAGAAACTTTCCCTTATTTTTCCTAAATGCCCCCGACTACTATACATAACATTCTGTATATCATCATGACTCATTACCTATTCTGAGTGTGCCACTTCTATTGACATATTTCGCATCTGTACCGTAGAATGCGATTACGAGACGTCATCATACCACCACACGGTCTCTCTAAGGCTCCAAGCAGTCTAAGCTGTCGTGGAGAAAGCACTACAGGGGTTACTTTACTATTAACATTTGGAAATCATTTTCAAATTTTCTGTTAAATTCCGGTCGGAATATATGCCTTTCGATTTTCAATAATTAGAAATTTAACCGACCCCGATGGTGTAGTTGGCAACGTAGTCGACTCACAACTCAAGGGTTCCGGGTTCGAATCCCGGGTAAGGTATGGATGTCTGTGTTGTTTCCTTTCTTCTCACCCCCATCAAATCATCAAATTGTAATAACTTTGTAAGTTGAATACAATAAAGAATTTAGGAATGTATAGTTGTAAAGTCTGTAGAACACGTATAGTCCGGGACACGAAAGATGAACTATGGAAAATATTTTAGCACAAATCACTGTCTAATATATGCGATGCGTTTAAATCCACAGGAAATACAATTAATTTACATTCCGCATACCTAATATAACATAAGTTTTAAAGCTACGCAGCCTTTCTTATATTGGCAGTTGATCTGTGCAATGGAGGATTCCACGATTTTTTGATTTTTCTATATTTTATACTCGTAGTATTTTTAAATTCAGAAATTCCATAATTTTTCTTTTTTTAAAATACGGCTTCTTATGGAAGAAAAAGAAATGGTAAATATTTGGTATCTACCGTTTCCCGCCTTACGACGTAAGCGATCCCAATAGTGGAGAGTAATGGCATTATGTCGCGCTTTCTCTCTCAGCAGCTGCTGATACCAGAGGTTCTAAACCATTTGTCAATATTGTGCGGCTAAGGTTATATATCTAAATATTTGAAAATTTTATTTTTTTCTTTTTTCTTTTCTATTACTTAACTTAAATTTAGTATATTGTAGTTATAGTTTATTAGCATGTAATGAAATTATAATTCCATAATTCAAATTTTAAATATTGCCGCGCTCTCACGAGCGTCGGTATAGTAGGCCGGGACAGGTGTATATAAAAATACTGATCTAAGTAAAAGAAACACGTGTCTTTATTGTTTATGAAATAATTGAAATTTTACTTGCGGTTAGGAACTGACATTATTGTGATTAGTGACATTAAATGTCGTTTCTTTAATTACAGGTAAAATTTGTGTAAATAATGTAAATAATAAATTTAATAAACTTTAATTACAGAAACTCAGCTGTGTTACTGATTGTTGGTGTCATTTATCCTAATCGATACAAAGGAGCTTATAAAACGACATTTTTAGTATGGCAATAAAAATGAAAAAATTAAGGTTCCAATTCACAATACTAGGATCATCAGATGGAAAATCAAATGTAACATGCATAACCTCAATCGAGACTCCAGATGGACGTGTTTTTGATATCCCAGATGAATTCAAGCCTGTAAATAAACATACGTACATAGCGAATTCCAGCACATTTACAAAAGTAAAAAATTCTCTGAAAAAGAGAGGTCAAAAACGAAACTTATGGATAACAGTGGATGATGAAATTAGGAAAATCTATCTGGATGAACTTGAAAATTTAGTTTGGTGACCAGTATTTAGAAGAAAAAATACAACCTACGGCTACTAGCCATGAAGATGTACCATAAATGGATGGAAGAATTTGAAAAAGAATGTGAAAGATTTGAGATTCTAGAGGATGAGAAAAAAATAGAAACCTTAAAACATCTACTGGAAAAACAATGTTTAGATTGGTACCGTAGTATGTTAATTAAATTCACAGCCAATTCAGATTGGAGAATTTGGAAAAAAACTTTTGTGATACTTATGAAAAGAAAGGCTGGGCCCAAATCAAATATGCTTTCACCTTCAAATACCAAGCTGGTTCTCTATTAGAATATGCCACAAAAAAAGAAAGATTATTGTTAGAAGTTAATAAATCAATTGACAATGACACACTGATAAACCTGATTGTGTTAGGCTTACCAGAAAATATAATGAACAAGATTGATAAAGAATCATTGACTTCAACTACTCATTTATTCAGTGAAATGAACAAGAATGAACACTTGATAAACAAACAAAATGAAAGAGTATTCTTGGATTATAAAGGAAATCTTGAATCCAAACAATACAAAAACAAACAAAGATTGGATACAGAGAAGAAACACAAATGTAGTATTTGTGAAAAGCTCAAAAAAGGAATACGCTACCACTCAGTATCGACTTGTTGGTTCAAACCAAAGGACAATCAGGCTAACAAAGATGATCAAATTAGACTTATCAACAACTCAGAGTTAGAATGCGAACTGCAAAATGAAAATCCAAAAAACTATTAGTGTCGCCATTAATACAGATAAGGTTAGTATTTAATAAAAATATTGAGGTTTTTGGAGTCTACGACTCAGGCTCAAATGTCTTATTAATTAACTCAAGATTATTAAAAATAAAAAATAAGAAATCAATTGATTCTAACAGTACTAATTTGAAAACTATTAACGGCATTAAAAAATCAGATGGCATGGTAACATTAAATATAAAAAATTTTGACATAGAAAAAGAAACTAATATTTTTGTAATTGACAAAGATAATTTTGATTATGATTTTTTAATTGGCTTAGATTGTATACAAAATTTTTATTTATCTCAAGATGAAAACCTGCAAATAAGCCAAAAAGTGCCTATACAAAAAGATTATTCAAAAAAATCTGACATATCGAAGTACATAAAAGGCAATATTCAAAAAACAAAATTTCTTTCTAAGGAAACAAATAAAAATGCAGAAGAAACTATAATTTCCAAAGAAATGGAAAATAAATATTTAATATATTTTAATGAGCCCTTTAATGAGAAAAACTTCGAAATTTATATAATCATTTGGATTGCGATCAGCAATCAATAATAAATGAATTAATACGAGAAAACAAGTCCGTTTTCGCCAAAGATAAATACGATATCGGGACAGTAAAAGATTATGAGGCACACATCGATTTATTAGAAGAAAAATACTGCACTAAAAGGCCGTATCGATGCACAATTGATGATAAAAAAGAAATTGAAAAACAAATCGCAATGCTACTGGACAAAAAGCTAATAGAAGAATCCTACAGCCCCTTCGCAGCCCCAGTAACATTAGCTTATAAAAGAGATGAAAATACAAAATCAAGATTATACATTGATTTCAGAGACTTGAATAAAATTGTTGTGCCTCAATCACAACCGTTCCCACTCATAGAAGATCTAATGCTGAAGACAAGAAACTGTAAATTTTTCTCAACACTGGACATAAATTCGGCATTTTGGTCTATTCCTCTGCGCATAACGGACAGACACAAAACCGGGTTCGTCACACACACTGGACATAAATTCGGCATTTTGGTCTATTCCTCTGCGCATGACGGACAGACACAAAACCGGGTTCGTCACACAAGAGGGACATTTTCAATGGACTTGCTTGCCATTTGGCCTTAAAACATCGCCAGCTATATTCCAAAGAATAATGTGTAACATAATAAGAAAACACAAGCTTGCAGACTTCACAGTGAGTTACATAGATGACATACTCATTTTTTCAAAATCATTCTCGGAACATATCAGGCACTTAACACAACTATTTCAAGCAATCAAAAGTGAAGGTTTCAGGTTGAAATTTGTAAAATGCACATTTGCAGCTGACTCAGTGGAATACTTGGGTCATACAATACAAAATAATTCTGTAAGGCCATTGAAGGATAACTTGATTTCCATAAAAAAGTTTCCAATTCCGAAGATGCAGAAAAATGTAAGACAGTTTCTAGGTAAGATAAATTTTTACCACAAACATGTGCCAAACATAGCAATAAAATTGGACCCGTTACACAACCTACTGAGAAAAGGACAACCATTTATTTGGACCAAAGAATGCCAAAAATCGTTCGACGATTTAAAAACCATATTATTAACTCAGCCTGTATTAACTATCTTTGATCCAAATCTGCCAATACATATATATACGGATGCTAGTTTACTAGGAGTAGCAGGTGTGCTAAAACAACCACAGAAAAACAAAGAAGAAAAACCGGTGGCATATTTCTCAAAAAAATTAAACGAAGTACAGAAAAAAAGGCTATATACCTGGAGTGCCTGGCAATAAAAGAGTGCGTTAAATACTGGCAACACTACTTAATAGGAAAAAAATTTTACTGTCTTCTCAGACCACAAACCATTGGAGAATATGAATATAAAATCTAGGACTGATGAAGAACTAGGAGATCTGACATACTATTTGTCACAGTATGATTTTGTGGTCAAATATTCTCCAGGAAAATACAACGTAGAAGCTGACTGCCTTAGCAGAAATCCTGTCTTAGAACCAAACGAAAATATGGAGGAGCAGTTAAAGGTTGTAAATGTGATAACACTTGAGAATATATTGGAAGACCAAAAAAAAAAAAAAAAATGAAGACATACAAAAAAGAAAAAATAAATTAATAACTAAACATAATGTATATTACAAAAAAGTAAGAAAAAAGGAAAAAATCATTCTAACCGAAGATTTTAGCATAAAATTACTAAAAGATGTACATAAAAACTTGTGTCATATAGGAATGAAACAAATGCATAGGATGATTGGACCATATTATACTGCTAAAATTTTAACAAGAAACATTAAGGAAACATGCAGAAGCTGTGCAGTATGTATTAGAAACAAATCAAGGGGACTAGGAAAATCGGAGGTTTTGGAGGTTCTCGATCTACAAAAAAGTACTTACTTATCTTCTAATAGATCACTTCAAGAGATACGCATATATCCTAACATCGAAAACACAAACTGCAAATGATTTTATTAAACTTGTGAAAAGCATTTCAGAAACAGATCAAATTGGTATGATTCTTTCAGACCAATATCCAGGAATAAATTCAAAAGAATTCAAAACATTTTTGGAGGAATAGGCCATACCAATAATCTTCACCGCAGTAAATTCACCATTTTCTAATGGCTTGAATGAAATATTGAATCAAACCCTATTTAATAAAATCCGATGCAAGATTAATGAAAGAGAAAAAAATCTGCTTGGGCAATCATAGCTCAAGAATGTGTGCGCAAATACAACGAGACAGAACATACTGTCATCAGTTTAGCACCATCATATTTAATGGATGGCACAAATGTTACAATGCTGCCAAACGAACTAAAAGAATTAAATTCCGAGAAAGATTGGATACGAGACAGGAAAATCGCTCTGGATAGAACGATAAAATCTCATAATTATAATAAATATATTTACGACAAAAACCGTAAACATTACGACTTCAACATAGGTGATTTGGTGTTTGTGGAGAATGGCAACAAATTGAATAGAAAAAAACTTGACGAATTAAAAATTGGACCATACGAAATCACTGAAAAATTATCGAATTCGATTTACAGGGTAAACATCGGTCGAAAAAAAGCAGAGTGAACGCTTTTTCATGTTTCCAAACTGATTCCAAACCAGACACCTGAAGAAGAAGAAGTTGAAGAAGATGGCAACGATTATTAAAATTGTGAAAATATTCTGTAAATATTTTCTCCTCCGGCAGGGGTGATGTAATGAAATTATAATTCCATAATTCAAATTTTAAATATTGCCGCGCTCTCACGAGCGTCGGTATAGTAGGCCGGGACAGGTGTATATAGAAATACTGATCTAAGTAAAAGAAACACGTGTTTTTATTGTTTATGAAATAATTGAAATTTTACTTGCGGTTAGGAACTGACATTATTGTGATTAGTGACATTAAATGTCGTTTCTTTAATTACAGGTAAAATTTGCGTAAATAATGTAAATAATAAATTGAATAAACTTTAATTACAGAAACTCAGCTGTGTTACTGATTGTTGGTGTCATTTATCCTAATCGATACAAAGGAGCTTATAAGTATTTAAATATTTGTAAAAATAATAACCAGTGGAACAGTCTGGCAGTTACTGGTTTGACGATGAGAACGCTTACTTACAGTGTCGGCTAATAAAAGAGAGCTGGATTCGGTAGCATCATCAAGCCCGGAAAAATCCGCGAGTTTTGAAAGTGTGTAATATATTTTAGCATTTATAAAAAAATGATGAAACATGTAGAATAGAAATATGCGTTAATAACACAGTTATATAGGGAGAAATAATTATGTGTATAATTTATATAAAAATTCGATATAAGTGGAATCCCCTATTGGTATTCGTATTAGTTCCTGTTTAAAAACTTTACGTCTCGAGAAATTATTTACGTGATGGAAGGAAAAGCATAAATGGTGCCCCGAGAGTTCTTTACGGAAGTTTTTAATAGGCTGAGAGTCTTCGCTTCGCTGGTAATTTTTTTAATGCGAAATTTTTCCTCTGTTTAGCTAACTTATTAATTTAATAAGCAATTTAATTTCAAAGGATAAAATGTATTTTAAAAATAAATTATAATTTTTACAAAATTATCAAAATTAACATAGGAATGTTTACGAACTTTGATCATGGTAAAGTAAAAAATGAAACTACATTTATTATTTAACTGAACGAGAAAATGAGATATTAAATATAAGGAAAAGATCTTCACAACTGTAAATATTATAATAATCATCGCAACGTCACATAAAAAATAAAATACTTAACTGATGTTACCAAATATTTATAGCTGGATATTTCATTATTAAACAATTGAAGAGAAAGCTGACATGTTAAATTTAAAAATAGTTGATGAGTCTGAGTTGCGGAGCCGGAAAATACATTCACATACCTACGTGAACTTCATCATGATATTAAAGTTGAATTCTTAGAAACATAAAATATAATTATTTATATAAAAAACTTACTTTTTAGAAAATTTCATGTACCTATTAGAAATTACTAATATTAGTAATATTACCAAAAAACCACCAATACTATGTTTCATATGTTTACTAACAATAATAAATTTATTATAATATAAAATATAGCAGAATAGAATTTAGAATTCTATTGTAGTTTTATGCTTATATAAGATTTAACATGTACATACATAACTCCCAATGAAAATGAGACACTAATAGTATTAGAAATATATTTAAAATTTGCAATAACCTCCTCCTAAAACATATTTAAAAAATCTGATGTGGCCAACACAAAACCTCCGCTATTTAATTTTTATTAATTTAAATACATACCTACGTATTTACTAACGCTGCAAACTGTTCCATTGCATAAAACTATTGTTTTTTAAAATGTCACTATTATTAATTTGAAGTGATTAGTTTTTTGACAGTGACATTTACTGTCAGTTACATTCAATAGAAATATGAACTGTGTAACAAAGGAATTGTGTTTATCTTATGATAAACACACACACATACATACACACACACACACACACACACACATACAGACATCATCGTGAAAATGTTAAAATTTGATTCTAGGGACCTTAAAAGTGGTCATTTACTAAAATCTCGATATGTGATTTTTAGCACGATCCCTATACCTTCCTTACCAAGGGTAGCGGGAGATAAAAATGTTTTTTAAATTTATCTGTAAAATATATAGAAAAAGTATTAATGTATTCGTGTAGAAAATTCAATAATCTTTAATTTTCATAACGACAAAATGCGAAAATATGGCATTTAATGGATTTTTTAAAATAAAAACCATTATGAGCTTCAGGTAAAGTGCCATTTCCGGTTATCCGATTTACACCAAAATCTAATGGCTTCTTTTCATATTAGAATAGGGAAGAAATACAAGGTTTCAGAATTTTCTAAATAATACCTAGTATTTGAGTTAGAGCGAAGACAAAATCCATACACATACATACAGACACACACACACACATTAATCCAAAATTAAATTCCCCAAAGTTTACTATAGAAGTGAAAACATATCTAGGAAAGGAAGCACGTGTAGAAACCATAAGAAGAATATTGAGACTAACTATCATTCGGCAGAGTAGTTGAGAGAAAGCCATATAAAATAAACTAAAAAAGTATGCAGTGTGCCGAAAGCCATATGAATATTTTTTAAAATTTTGGCAATCACTTATTTAGTGGTGGAAATAAATTTAACTTATTGATTGACATCAGATGGGCAAGTAAATGTCTGAAGAAAACCAAATGAAGAATGGAAACCTATACATTTGGGCGACACTGTAAAAGATGACGGCTGATATACGTATGTATAATGGTATAGGGCTATGTTTTGTACAATGAGGTAGAAAATTTACCATTTTTTTAAGGAAATATGGATATATGTTTTTAAATATTTTAAAGTTGAATTCAGTGTAAAGTGCTGACAAATAGGGAATAAAAATGATTTCCACTTTTATCAAGATAATGATTCGAAAGACACGGCCCACATAGTCAAAAACTGGTTACTATATAATTGCCCGAAAGTAATAAAAACTTTTCCACAGTCCCCAGACTTGAATATTAGAGAAAATATGTGGTCAAAATTAGAGAAAGAAATTAGAAAACATCATATATTAAAGGAGATTTGGCAAACTGTTAAGGGAAGAATGATCCAAAATTACCCCTGAATAAATGAGAGAACTTTAATTAAATCTATACGAAATCGATTAATAATGGCAATAAAAAATAAAGAAGGTTCAATAGAATATTAATTTTACAATTATCAAATGTTATTACTAGGTGTATCATTTTCAGTGTGAGATTAAATTTTGCCATTTTGAGAATATTATTTTTTTTGTTGTATTGTGATAAAAAAAAATGTAATTATTATTTTTGTATAAGGGAAAGTCTAAAGCCTATATTCATAAACACTCGGAAAGTTTCAAAACGGCTCATTATAATTTTTGACAAATAGAATCACACTTCACAAAATTTCGATTTTTCTTTCAATGTCGACTGTTTTTATTGGATAAAAATTATAACGAACCGTTTAAAATTTTACAAGTGTTTATGAATACCTACGGGCATAAGGAAAATATATATTTATTTTTTGTAATAAATTTAATTATTCATAGCGCATTTGTTTCTACTACATACCTATAAAAATTATATTTTATTTTTACAAATTTAGAAATTATCAACATTTACGTTTCTTGAAAGGCGCATACTTAATGTTCATTAATAATCATTATCGACAATGCAAATACCTATTACATCAGTTCAAAGATCGTGACGTCGTTAAATATTCTAGTAAATAAAATTAAACTCGTAAGCCAGGCACGAATTTTGCACGATTTCCTCGTGGCAAGGTCATTGTATTTATGAATGTAGTTCCGATGACATGACATAGCGCTATGTTTGTTCTACTTATAGCTATGCGCGCAAGCTGACGTACGTCTGTTCGCATGATTGTGTGAGACACATATGTGTCGAAGTGTCGGGTAGAGAGCTAGAGCTCAGTTCTCAGTTGTAGTAATCACTGTGTGATGTTAACTTGTGTGTTGTGTAAACTAGTATAAAATATTTTTATTTTAAGTTTTTAAGTGTATTGTTTAAACAAAATGTCGTTCCTAGAAGTACAATCACCAACTACGGAATGCAAATCTTTGTTCTCTTATCCATTGGAAGACTATATTTTAGTAAGTGAAACTATAATAATACATGACTAATCTCAATATCGGAATTTTTGTGAAGGTTGAATTCTTCTACGTAACTTGTTTTGTTGAATGCAGAATTTAATTTCTGTTATAAAAAATTTGATTCTAGAAATGAAATTAAATTAGTTTGTTAAATATTTTACACAAACATATATTTTTGATATGTTATCTTTTATCTGGTTTAATTTTACTAAAAGCCATTTAATGTGCTTTATCTCTTTCTGTTTTTTTTTTTTTTTTGTGTAATAAAGTGTTGTATGTAAATATAAATTAATATTTCTTTTGTTGTAGGACGCCAAACATTTAGATCTGAGTCATCAAGCAGTTCCTGTACCTGACAATGATATTAATATTGGATGTGAAGTTACTGTGTGTAAGTAGTTTTTTTTTTTTTTTTTTCATTTAATATTACATTTTCTAAATTGATCAATAGTTAGATGAATAATATCTTTACAAACGGAAAAGTGAAATAATAAACATAGTCTAATCTTACACAAGCGGAAATTGTGGAATTGTGGTTTAATTCTATCTTGAAAACAAGATAGGTTTATCAAACCATACAGTTGTTTTATCTGAAAGTAAATAACTTGTGTTTGTTTAAGTATGCTATTTTATTTTTCTTCGATTATTTATTTGTTTACAATAAAGAATAAGGACGCTATGCTGGATATCTATTGCGATATTAAGATAATAACGTAATAGTCATCAGAAACTATAAATAAAAATATGAATGAAATTCTTTTTAGAAAAAAATTCTGTGATTTCCGAAAGCTCTTAAAAATATGCTCAAAAATAAATATTGTAGGTGTTTTGTATTGTTTGAAAAATAATTAATGTAATTCTTTTAGTGGCGCCGTTGGAATGCAGGAACGATTGTATCTCGGATTGTATATACGAACCCATCAGTGACGATGAATCGAGAGATTCAATGTCGAGCATGTACAGCACGCTTCCGAAGTATGTAGAAGAATGGAACTCAAACCACATAATGAAATGGATTCTAGAATTATACGACAGAGCAGGATTTAGATACGAAGATTTAAGTCTACACCACCTAAAAAAATGTGACGGAAAATTTTTAATGAGTCTCACTGAAACTGACTGTTTCCAAATAGACAAAAAACGGAGTAAATGGCTTTATGAAAAAGTACAGTGGCTCATCCATTTATCGAATAAAAATACCTCATGTAAGTATATATAATTTATACGCAATTATTTACGTAGGTATATGTAAATGCAGGTTTTTCCATTATATGATTCATACTTGCTAAATTATTTACGAGTAGTTCCGTGAACGACATAATTGTATAATATTTTGTTATTACATATTTCTTTATAAATACTGTTTTTTAATATTGCTTTATAATTATATATAATAATTTTTATCATTTATATGTGTTCATTTTGAGCTTATTAATATCTACTTATTTAGATATTGTTTATTCGTCTTAAGTGTTTTAAAAATGTGTGAAGATTATTAATCACATTTATTAATTTGTAGGTAGTGAAAGTGATTTCTCTTCAATTTCAACACAAAGAGATTCATTTACTTCTGATGAAGAAATTGAACGAATTCCAATTAAAAGAAAACGTGGTCGACCTCCAAAGTTGGGTGCGAAGCGAAGGCCTGAAGCGAAAATTGGCCGAGTCTGGGAATTTTTACGTAATTTACTCTTTGACCCTACAACTTGTCCTAGTTTAATATATTGGGAAGATTATGCTACCAAGAAATTTCGATTGCGAGATGGCAAAAAGGTTGCGGAGCTATGGGGAAAAAAGAAAAATAATCCTAATATGACTTACGAGAAATTCAGCAGGACAATAAGGTAAATATAAAGAAAATGATATTAATTTTATAATTATATTAAATTAGAATAGTTACAAATTCATTACTTTCATATAAGATTATTTTCCCAATTTAATATAATGTCTGGCTTTGTGCTTTAAATTACAGGCTATAGTTGTAATAATCTTAGTTCGAATTCAGCCTAAGTAAATTATTAAAAATTATTTACTGCACAAAAAGTAAATTTCATGTTGCCTATTAGGTGATATATAGTAAACTCCCTTTTTGAAATAATACATATATTAGCAAAATCTGCAATAAACATATTTGTACAACTAGAAAAGTGATGATTGTATATTTATTTTATTTACAATGATTGTAGTCTAAATACCCTTGTTAACTCATATACGCTAGTAGAATATAAAATATTCATATTCCGCGGGAAGTTTTTTGTTTTAAATAAGTAGGTATTGTATTATTGATCCTTTTATAAATCTCTGTAGGTAAATATTCATTGATAAATTTAAAATATTCTAGTTAATTAAACTTATTATGTGTCTTTGTCTTTAACATAACTACTCAAAATATATTATTTATCATTGCATATTATAATCTGTGATTGCTAGTTGTAGATAAAGTATAGTATTTGACTCGCATATAATGACTATATACTCTCGGATGATTACAATACTCGCCTTCAGCTCGTATTCAAATTTCATCCTCGTGTAATATAGCTTACATTATAACATGCTTGTTCAATAATAATATAGAAAATACATTAAACTCCCTTTAAATATTAATATTAACTAACGAAATGTTTTTATTTTTAGACACTATTATAAGGACGAAGTTATTATATCAGTGCCAAAGGAAAAATTAGTTTATAGATTTGGAGTTAATGCAAAAGGAATTGAAACAACAAATCCGAATTTTGGTAATGTCAATTAATAACAATTCTCATTATATTTTTAAGTCATATATTTATATTTTTGTACTGTTGTTTTTTTTACTGTGCCATATATTTGTAAATATTGTATATATACTTATTTGTTATAAAAAATAAACAATTATAATAATGTTCGTCTAGTTTGTCCTTATTTTCTATACAATTGAATCGCAAATTTCGAAAAGGGCCCATTCCGAACAGGGGCCGCCGGTCATGCGTGCACATAGGCGCCGAAGCGCCTTAAAAAATTTATATAAATTTGAAAGTCGTTAAAGATTGTGAAGCAATTAAAAATTGTTCAATATTACATTTATTATTATTATTTTATTATTATTATTTTGGTTGTAGTTGAAGGATCAACACTAAATTATTTGTGAATGAGGGTAGGCCTTAATGATCCCAGAAAAGAATTTTTGATAAACAATTTTTCTTTATTTCGGACGTTTCGAGCCCAAGTGGCTCATCAGCTATAATAAATTTAATACATTATAATTCCATCAATTAAAAATATTTTTTCAATTAAAAATATTTTTTCAATTAAAAATTTCAAAAAACAGTAACACTCACCTTTCAAAAAGTGATAAAGTTATAAAGTTAAACAAATTCATTAATACATTTTTGTAATTAAGTCATCGTTGTAAAATAATATAAAAATCAACATTATGAAAAAAATTTGCACGTGGCACTACATAATGTTCAAATATGAAGAACATAATTTGTTTACAATAAACTCGTAAGTTCGTCAATGTAATGAATAAAAAAATTTATTTAAACAATTTAAAAAAAAGTATTTTAAAAAAGGTTTTGCACCTGCGCAAACGAAAATGGAGGGGAGAGGCAAAAAGAAGAAGAAAAGTTGAATTTATTTTTCTAAATTGTTTAAAAAATGTTTTGCATACTGTAAGTTATTTTTATAGTTGGTATGATTATTGACAATTTTATTTTTATTTATGTTATGTTTCTTTTAACAATCTTTTGTTGTAATTACCAACCTTTTCTATTATTTCTACATTTTTTAAATCAAACTTGTGCCCAGTATTGTGGGTATGTTCACATAATGCACTATGGGATGGATTCCCTCGTGAAGAGTGGTAATTATGTTGATATATACGTTTCTTTAAATATTGTGAAGTTTCTCCGATGTAAATTTGGTTACAATTTAGGCAATTGATTTTATAAATGACATTTTTATTCATGTCCTTCGGAATACTGTCTTTGGTACTAGTGAACAGCATTATTGAGGTTAGAATTGGCTATTTTAACTTTATAATCTTTAAAAATTTTGTTCAAACCAGCGTTTATATGGTGATTGTAAGGGATTTTCGTTTGCGCAGGTGCAAAACCTTTTTTAAAATAAACTTAAAAAAAAATTGTTTAAATAAAATTTTTATTCATTACATTGACGAACTTACAACAAGTTTATTGTAAACAAATTGGCTCGTAGTATGATCACGGTTTTAACTAAAACACTGTTTTTAGAAATGTCAAATTCAAATTTAAATATTTAATTTCACCCGTATGTTTAAAGAACGATTTTTTTAAAAATATTTGTTTGAATACAAACTATGTCCTGCTTTAAATTCATATTTTGATACATTTGTTATTATTTATTTTTGTTATTAAATAACGAAATTTGACATTTCTTAAAACAGAATTTTAGTTAAAACCGTGATCATACTACCAGCCATTATGTTCTTCATATTTGAACATTATGTAGTGCCACGTGCAAATTTTTTTTCATAATGTTGATTTTTATATTATTTTACAACGATGAGTTTATTACAAAAATGTATTAATGAATTTGTTTAACTTTATCACTTTTTGAAAGGTGAGTGTTACTGTTTTTTGAAATTTTTAATTGAAAAAAAATTTTTAATTCATGGAATTATAATGTATTAAATTTATTGTAGCTTATGATGAGCCACTTGGGCTCGAAACGTCCGAAATAAAGAATTTTTTTTTATCAAAAATTCTTTTCTGGGATCATTAAGGCCTACCCTCATTCACAAATATTATTATTATTATTTTAGTAATTTCTTTAGGATTTCAATAAGTATTCTTTTCATGATTACGAGTATAATCATTTTTACGAGTATAGGCTGAAGTTTAACTTTTTTTTTCATCACACCCTATCCCTTTACCCCTCTTTTTATATCTTAGCATTTTCAACATGGCCCCTGAAATGGTAAGTGTAGAAATCTCCAGTCCATATTTATTTGACCGTAACTATAGTACGAGCAGATTTACAAAATGAAGAGTTCGTTTAGTCCTGTTAAAAATATTATGATGCTTTTGTAATGACTATACAAGAGTCGGCAAACAATCTAAACACCAAGCAAATGTCTAGGAGAAAAATATTCTACATTTACATTAATTTTCTCCGTTAAAGAGTATATTTTAAATCAAGTAAATTTGTGAGTAAAATGCTTCAATCTACAAGAAAAGGAACCATATCATTGCATGACAAAACAAATTTATATTTAATATTGCACGTTGCATAGGGTTTTGATAACAATTAGACAACCGGAAGTATAGTTTCTTAGAAAAATGGATGAAGCACATTAAATTCTCGATCTGATAAATTTAAAAATGTTATACCTTCTATAGATTTCGATATAAAAGCACATATCTAATATATAGAATAATCTGTTGTAATAAATCTAGCTGTCCAAACAACTCCATGGTAACCAGATGAGATATTTAAATGTTTGTAATTGACAGATAAATGCAAAATGTCAGTGTCAAAAATCGCCAATTTTTACTGATATTACTAAAAGCTTTTTCTGGGAAATAAATCTAATATTTCTTATTGTATTATTAATTACATATTTAAAATTATAGTATAGTATATAATATTTGCAAATATGTATGTTTAGGGCAGACCGGAGCTGGTTGTTACACGGGTATGTTGCCCCAAGTCTCAGTTCTCACTAACTACTGCCTACTAACGCAGTTAGTATAGGGCTGGTTGTCACAAAAACCCGGGGATGGTTGTCACATGTGAAAAAATTGGATTTAGTGTCAGGAATCATGTACCCCGGACTAAATAACTTTTATATTTGTCAAAATTGTGAAAGTGACTATACTTGCCGTCAAATAATTATGGACTGGAGATTTTTACACTGATGCCAATTTTTTTAAGTGTCTACCTGTACAAATATCTGTAATCTGTCGTCATTTTATATTCTGACATTTTAGTTAGTACTTACGTGCGCTTTTTATTCCCAATCTTATAAATTGCATTATATTTAGACTTGAAGAGAAAATGAGTGAAATTCATGAATTAAGTAGCCCTGGTTCTTATAAAAAACGTGTAGGAAAACAAGATTTAAATGAGCAGGCAAAAACAATTATTGCCAATGTACACATTTTTTTCAAAAAATTGGCGTTACATCCTGAAAAAATTTATAATTTATTAAATAACAAGAAAACTTTGGATTTGAATGCAGAATCATATTGTGTTGGCAGATCTACTGTTCACCTAATAATCAATTATTCTTACCTTTTATTTAGATTTTACCGGTTGTCGTCTTTAACGAAAACGCGACCTTAACTTGATGTGTGGAAACTTTGGTTAAAATATAAATATAAATTTTCCAGAGACAATTTTTATATTATATTACATATTACTGTCTTACCTTACTTATTTGTTACAATATTTTCTTCATTTACAATGTATTAAAAATTTTAATTAGTTTTAAATATATTATATGGCATTTATGTTCATTCCTGGTCATGTCAAGTTACAAGCGGCAACACCACTTGGCAAGGGACAGGGTGCGGTAAGGAATAAAAGTTGAACATCAGTCCATAATCATTTGAAGGCGAGTATAATGTATTACTGACCATTAAATATTCACTTAAATTCTTATTTCAATCACAAAACGTGTCTTAAATTTAAATTACTGGCATATACTATTACTGTTTTTCATTATCAATTTTAATTTTTAGCTTTGGTCTGTCCTAAATAAAATTGATAAATTTTGAATTTTATTTTCTTTTCATTTAAATAACCCGGGACTACTAACCCCAAAGTCTGTGACAACCAACCCGGAGTCGGAGCAAATTGTAGGAAAATAGTGCTAAAGGATACGCTAATTATAAAAAGAGTAACTGTAAATCCTGCCTCAAAAAATTTAAAAGCAAAAATTGTGACAACAATCCCCGGTCTTCCCTATCTTTAAGAAATACCGCTAACACAGTCAATGAATTTTAAGAATCGTAACCATATTAGAACAGTAGGACAAAATTCCTCAAAGAACGAAAGAATAGATACAATTCGAATTATCTGTGTATGCACAAGAAATTTTAATTTCGACACTTATGTAATATAAATTGGAAATGGCGAGAGGTATTGTGCTAAAGCTAGATTTAGGCCCGGTGTACATGTCAGGTTTTTTAACGTGCGGGCTCGCAGCGGCGACGAACCGGCTTCGTAGAAGTTGCATGCACGCACATCCGTTCAACTTGCGGCAACACTACGGTAGGTACCACAGAACACACCAAAATTAATACAGTACATTTTCTAGAGACTTAATTTGAAACATACGTATATAGGAGGAAACGAGTCATTTTTGTATACCTAGATGATATACAAAAATTACATCGCTATAGTGTTGCCGGAAGTCGAGACGAGACGAGACTTGGAGTCGGTATTGTCTTGGTCTCGACTAGAGTGGTCTCGTCTCGTCTCGAGTCTCGACAAGACACTCGACTTTGCTTCCATTAACAATTTTTTTATAATTGCATCTAATAGTACATAAAATTCTAAGAACAGCACTATAATCGCGATCGCGATTCAAAAATTCCAAATAATATTTGAGATATTTATTATTAAGTTTTCTATGAATATCATCAACTTGATACTTGAGCTTTTGAAATAATTAATATGAAAATATACGAATACATCGAGTATTATTTCTCATTACTAAACATAAAATATATAATTTCAATTCCTTAGCTACAGATTAAATCACAGCAATGCATTTCTGTTATTTGCAATAGTTAAATGAATATGTATATGTATAAATGAAGCAGTAAGTAAATGGACAAAAATCCCCAGAAAAATAACTTCTTTCGCAATTTTTTATATTTTTCTAAATAAATGTTAAATAGGTAGATAACTAAAACTTAGCCTTACACGTATCCCCTGGTACATGTATCATAGGTTGAGACTAGGGCTGTCAATGAAATCCGGATATCCGGATTTTCAATCCGAATAACCGAGTATTTGGATTTTTCGGATTTTTCATTCCGGAAAACCGGATATCCTAATATCCGGATTTTTCAATCCTGAAGACCAGATAACCGAATATCCTGATTTTTCAATCCGGAAAACAGGATAACCGGATATCCGAATTATTCTATCTGGTTATAATTTATAATAATGATTACTAATTTTTAAATATCATTGTGGGGTTAGTCGTGTCATATGGACTTCAGGTGCTACTTGACTAGCGTATTGCGTGCGTTGCGTAGTGTACCCTTTCTTTATCTTTAGTTAGGATTAGGATACATGTTTGCGCCGGTGCCTTCCAGTCGTTCATATAGGTTTATGTTCTAGCCGTATTCGCGCTTATCTTATAAGCTTATATCGTTGTAATTTAAACAAAAATGTTATAAGTGAAAAACTAAATCAGCCAAAATTTGAATTTTCACTTTAACTAGTCACCCATGTATTTTTTCGGAAAAACAAATACATCATTAAAGTGGCCTACCAATGCGACAACTTTGCCCCAATTTAACCGACTTCGTATCTCTTACGGTTTCAGAGATCCCAATGGTTAGACTCGAAAAACGGACACCCTGTATACATATTTTGGCCAACCTATTCAAGGAACTGTATTATAAATATGTAAATTAAATAGGCACTAAATAAAATCATGTTATTACTTATATTTTTTCCAATGATTACCTTTGTTCTTGTTAACCTACAAAATTACGTATAGGTAATAGGTATGCATATGGTTAATATTTGTAAGTTGTAACTTATATTGTAAGTATTAGGACCTAGGGGTATTTGGTTTTTACCTTTTAATAATATGGCTTATATGAATTTCTGTTATCGGTTTTCCGGATATATCCATTACCGGTTTTCCGGAATTATTCGGATATCGGTTTATCCGGATATTCGGTTATCCGGATACCGGTTTATCCGGTTACCGGATTTTCCGTATTTCAAACCGGATATCGGTTTTTTAGGATACCGGATACTCACTTATCCGGGTATCCGGATTGGTATTTTAACGGATATTGACAGCCCTAGTTGAGACCCTCTGCTTTATTTCAAAAGTTTGACTTTGAGTTATGGTTTAGGTAACGGTATATGCTGATCATACTGACCATAAAACTAAAGGGATGGTTTTTCCAAAAATATCACTTACTTGCATTCTGTTCTAATCTTTATCAACGAAGCTGATTATAAGAAAATATAAATAAACAAAGAATTATGAATTACAATCCTTGTACAAGGATATCCCTAATTCCAGTATTTTATAATACCCAGTTGAACTGAACTTTAGATTAAAATACGCCGAAAAGTAAACAAAGGCCTTTATGATCAATGGCACCGGGCATTTTTCACATGTTCTTACGAGAAATGTTTAATACCAGTTTCTTAGAATGTCTGATGCCAATTTTCCCAAATATTTATACCTACAACTGCATATTTTAACAATGTCCCTTACATTTCACTTTGTTGAGATAAAGTTTTATTTTTATTATATATCACATAAAAGATACATACACTTTTATCTTTTGAAGTACTTATTTTCCAAATTTTTGTATTATATGATATATTATATATATTTTTTTATTATCATTTAATAATAACACTAGAAAATGTTTTATTTACATTGGTTGGAAAAGCATATTTACATGAATTATGGATACAAAGTTTGAGAAGAATTAAATCTGAGTTTTTTAAATATATTTTTACTGTTTCTTTACAAAATAATTATGCAACTGATTTGTTAGTATTAATAATTTACATTATTGCATTTAATATATTCCTATTTCTATATGCGATATGTATTCATATGTTTCAATGAAATGAATAATTTATGTGAATAAGAAGTATATCCGTTGAAAGCATAGAATATGGTTGTTTTAAACCAGTGGCGGCTATTCGGGTGAAGAAGGTGAAGAGCAACTTCACCTGTTATTTCAGAAAACAAAATATTTAAAAAAAAATTAATTTCACATTATTTTTTTTATTTTGTATTATAAAGCCTGAAAGAAACATTAATATAATTTAGAAATCAATCCGCAACCCGCAATACATGAAGAGTAATTCAAATTTTGAATAAACTCTTCACAGTTGCGCGTGCAGCTAGCGTTTATTGGCTAGATAGAATGGTTGCCATAGCAACGATGCTTCCCCCTCCGCTTACAGAAGCGAATGGTGAATACCACATTTCGAACTCTGCACCTCACCACATTGCAATTGATGCATTGTAATTTGCTTGTTAAAACAATTTGAATAGTTATTATTTTATTTATTATAATTTGAACTTATTTGGAAGGTAATACTAATATATTTTTAAGTGAAAATAAATTCACTTTAATATTTTATTGTTAATATTAATACTTTAACTCTTTAACAGATTGCACATTGTATATTTAAATCATCAGAATGAATCTGCATAATGTTATTATATGCAATTTCTTGGAAACACAGTTCTCTAGATGAATAGATGATAATAATGTATTGGCAAGTGGTCGACCAACCCCAACATTAATAAATTTAAATAAAATAAAAAATGTTAAAAACTGTGGAAGAACGCATCTACATTTTAAATTTGCCTGGTACAATAAATTTTCCTGGTTATGTGGTAGCTTTTATTTGCAAAAACTTTTTTGAAGGATAGGCGTATTGAGCTAATTTATAAAGTATGACTTAAAAAATATAATTTTGTTTTGTTTATAAGTATTTTTTTGATTTAAAATATATATTTGAAATTTATCGTACGTAATAATTACAAACCCCCCCCCCCCCAATTAATACCCCCCTCCCTCCGACATTCATTCTTAAATATTTCTTCACCTACTTTTCACCTCACGAGCCTCCACTGTTTTAAACCGGGAATTTCCCTAAGATCGTAAAATCTTTGTCTGCATTTTCGTAAAATTCTATGAATCACAATAGCTTCTTCAAAAATAAAAGAAAAATACTGTATATTTGAAGGGAACGTTACTTTTGTTATAATAAATTAATTTAATAAAAAAAAAAAAAAAACATAAGTACATTGCTAACGTAGAAAATGCACCACAGATGTAACTTTTGTGTGCTATTTGAAAATTGGAAATATTTCTCAAGATGTAGTCAGTATTTCATATACCCAGTTGTACAAATATATTAATTGAGAATTAAACAAAAATTAAATTCAAATCAACATATTTATACGTATAAAACATGACTATTATAAAATAAAGGTTGATTTTAATTTAATTAAAATATTGGTGCATTAAAATAACATAAGAATTCTAAATTTATACTTTTTTCATTTCATCTCACCTACATTGTAATTTAAATTCATTTCAAACTTACATTTGGATTATTTAGATGAATAAGGAATACATCATATTTACATAAATTAATGTTTCTGGAACACAACTATTAAAGTAGAAAATTACAAAATTGAAAAATTAATATCTCTCTTATTTATTCGAATTTTCAAACAGTATTTACAACAATAATCTTAGTTTATGAAGCACTTTTAGAATATATGTTTAAAAAAATACCTTTGATCTGAAGTCGAGTCTTGTAGAGAATCAAGACTTTCTCGACAAGACTTGATGCTAGTCTCGTCTCGACTTTTCTAATCGAGACCAAGTGATGGTCTCATCTCGACAAGACCAAGACGAGACGAGACCAAGACCGGTCTTGGTCTTGTGGCAACACTAATCGCTAAGAAAAGAAGACGACAATAGTTCATCCACTTTTAGACAGTAGATTAAAAAATAGTTATTTATGTAACGAGAGTAAAAAGTATAGTATATGAGTGAAATAAGACACGATTCAGAATGGGGTCATTTCACATTTTCTGATTTATTTTTTTCTTGAAAAAATAGGTCAAATTAAACATGTATATGTATGTTTTATATCTTACAAGTCTTTAGAATCAGAGATATGATTTTTTAAAAGTTGCGTTTAATTTCAAATATTTCAATGGCTGACGACACATATTCACGGATACGACAGTCGAGCTCTACCGGTTTAATTTAGAACTATGATTATTTGGTTTGGTATTTACTTAAATAAATGGTTTATTTACATACCTTATACTGCAATAGTACTTTTAAAGAAATAGAAAATAATAATAATCTTCTCTCTTGTATATTTTGCTGTCAGCTGTCACATTTTTAGGTTAGGTTACTGTTTCATGTTGTGAAGCGTGTGTGTGTGAGACAGAATTGTCTTTGTGTGGGTATGAATATGTGTCGTCACAAATTTAGTCCGTGTTTAAAAGCGCGAAAGTTTATTAGCAAATTTATGAATGAAAAGTCGCATATTTCAAATTATTTTCTATTACTATATTTATTAAATGAGATGGATTTCATGATTTTATAAAAAAAATCGACAATTATTTTTTTTGAAATGACCCCATTCCTACGATGCGGTATTATTATTATTATTATTATTATTATTATTATTATTACTATTATTATTACTATTATTATTATTAATTATTATTATTATTTATTGAAGAGAGATTCGGCTAACAATCTCATCATACATAAATCATTACAAGTGAAAAAAATAATAATAAATAGTGCTACAGTTAGTACATTTGCAAACAACAAATTAAAATAACACAAAGAGCATACAAAAATAAATAGATAATTTATACTTAAAATAACAATTAAATTTAAAATGAGAAAACAAAGGACAAGTAAAATACAAACTAATAAAATGTTAAATATATACTTTTTCTTAGATACCGCACTGCGTTAAAAGTAAAATATTGATTTTACACCTAACACAATAGAAAAACATTCCGAACCGCACGATTTATGACACTTCTATTCAAGCAGTTCTCTTTGCACATAGGCGTGCATAAATTTTCTTACTGGCAATAAGAAATCTATAAATGATTCAATTTTTTGAATATTTATTTCAGATGTTGCATATAACATGTTAGTAAAGTAAAACGTATTGACAAATATTTATATTTTGTAGCTAGTAGTAAACTTGTAATGTACATTGAGTCTTGTTTCAACTGCCGTAGAAGGCAGACGTGTTATATGAGCTCCACAGTAGTTACGTAAAAACACCGAAGCATACAGTGAAGGCATAAAGTGAAGTGAATAAAACAAAGTGAAAAGTGAATAAGAATGTTCAAATCTATAGCAGCTCTGGCGAAACACTACGAAACTACGATAGAAGTCTATCAAGAAAATGGTAACAAGATTATATTTACCCCCAAACACAGGAACAAGACAGTCAGAATCCTCTATATATCAATCTGTGGAAATTCAAAAAACCACTATGATAGCATCATCAAGATAAAAACAACAACTAAGCAAACCCCCAACCAACAAAATAAAATTAATGGAGAACTGCACGTTGCTAGCTGGAACATTTGGGGTGGCAATAACCCATCTAAAAGAGAAGACATTGATCAGATACTGAACTAAACAAATGTCCACATCGCCTGTTTCCAAGAAACAAAATTAATCAATGGCACGTCAAACACCAAAAATTACTTCGGGTATCAAAGCGGAGGCAAAAACAAGAAATCTGTCGGCAGAGGGACCGCCATTCTAATTAGGAAAAACAGCAAAATAACACTGGTAAAATTTATTGCCCACTCCAAAAACAACTGCGAAGCCATAATTCAGACTAACAACGACAAAATAAGAATCATCTTCTCATACATCCCGAGCGACGGCCGATCCACAAACACGTATTAAGAACTCTCCAAAATCATACTAAAAGACCGATCAAAACCCCTCATAATCGGAGGAGACAATGCACATATCGGAATACAAGACTTAACGCCCCCTGATAAAATGTATGTAGGACCAAACTTAAAACACATATTCAACAACGACAATGGCCGAGACCTAAAAAACATACTCCACCTATATGAACTCTCAGTCCGCAACACCTGGACCGCAAACAAAGCCTTCCTAACAACATGGAAAAAATCAGAACACAGAACCACAAATAGATCACATTCTAGTAAGTAAGAGTACACTCACCAGGGCAATCAAAGCAAACTTCATTGAAGAAGTCAAAACAGATCATAAACTTCTTATACTGAAGATAACAACCATCAACAGCGCGGCTCAATTAGGCACAACAAATCAAGAACCCAGAGGACAATGGAATGTATCCCGCTTGCAAGTAGAAGAAGATAAAAAGGAAAACCAAAAGGACATATCAGAATATCTACAATTACATCAAAATACTGAATTCTCAAGTACAGACAAAGAAAACTCCAGTCTTAACAACACAATAAAAAAATCTGTTGTGACCAGCACAAGACCTTCCGTCAATTCCATGTATTTTGTACAAATCCCATACCAAAAGGTCCTTGGAACAGATTCTATATACTATCATGTAAAATCGAACACGAACACATACTATTTTTTACAAATTCTATACCAAAAGTTCATTTGAAAAGGTTCTATAAATCCAGTAAAATTATAACATAAACTACACTAAGTAATGTCCTTCCATCTTCTCTTTGGCCTTTCTCTGCGTGTCACTTGCGAGCAACACTATGACATACCAATTTTAGATCCTATACTTTTTTCCATATTTGGTTTTGCACTTGCAACTGACATCTGTCAATTAAATGTTTTTGAATAATTATGTCAGTTGTTTCCATGATAAATAACAAAGCTGACTAATTTTTGATAATTAATTTCTTTGTAATGCTTTAACTCTACATCTATTGAATATGAAGGAAAATGAATAATCAAACCATATAGAGAAGAGAATTTTCTTTAATAAATATAATAAGAAAATGTCAAAAAATAATATTTAACTGCATTTTTTTAAGAAAAACTGTTAAAAACTTCAAATTAGGGTACTTCCGGTTGACCAATTATAACCAAAATCTAATCAGCTCTTCATATGGTTGTAAAGAAGAGGAATATGAAAGAATCATAATTTCTAGAATTGTAGTTTTGGAGTTATCGTCGGAGAAAAATTTGTCACACACACACACACGGACACACAGACACACACACAGACACACACACATACACACATACAGACATCATCTTAAAAATAGTACATTCGTATTGTAGGGACCCTAAAACGTGCTTATACATTAATAACTCACCACCGAATTTTTTGACCAAAAACAATACCTTCCTTTTGACGGAAGGTAAAAATCTGCAAAAAATAATCTCACAAAACCAGCATCTCCGTTAACACCCAATAGACGGAAAGCAATAGCAAAACACCAGCAAGCAAAATGGAAACTTAAGAGAGACAAAAACAACGTGCAGCTGAAAAAAGAAGAAAGAGAAGCAAGTAAATATATGAAACTATCAAAGGAAGCACATATAGACAACAAATGCCTAAAATTCTTGGAAGAACTAAACAACTACCCACCACAAGTAAGGTCGAGAATGACATACAAATACCTCAAAAGAAGAAAACAACGACAACGGAAATCTAACTCGTATATCACGATGAAGAAATGGGACCAAATAATACAAAGCACAAACACGCAACAAACTCCACAAATAAAAGAAAACGATCATTGGCCACTCACAACACCACCAACAGAGGAAGAGATGTGTCAGATAATCCTCACCCACAAAAATAACAAAGCACCAGGCACAGACCGCATACAGATTGAGCTATTCAAAGCAGGACCAACAGATCTAATAGAAAACGTAACAACCCTTTTCGAAAAGGTCTGGATAATGAACATCCCGCCAAAAAAATGGAACGAAACAATACAAATACCAATTTCCAAGAAGAAAAACCCACAAAACCCAGAAGACTACAGACGCATAACTCTCTGCAACAACCTATATAAAGTGTATTGCAAGTTCCTACAGAAAAAAATAAACGAAATAACAAATGAATTACCCACCTACCAGACGGCTTTCATAAAAGGGAGATCAGTAGAAGACCACATATTTGCAATGCGCAGAATCACAGAAGAATAATGACGTAATGGAATACCAGTCTGCATACTTACACTTGACATAGCTAAAGCATTTAACTCAGTCGACCACCAGACAATAGTCAACGTTCTAAAATGCAACAAAGTACCACATCATATCATCATGTATCGAGTAATAAGAACTTGCTTAACTGAAAAAACCGCGTTCATATGGTATAACCAAACATAATTTTTACCCAAAACCATCGGAGTAAAACAGGGCTGCCCACTGTCACCAACACTTTTTAATCTGGTAATACATAACATCTTGACAACAATAGAGGAGCTCCACCCACGCTTCGCACTGGAAAACCATAATGCACATTCGCTGCCAAGAATACAAGCATTTGCCGACGATATAGCAATAATAACGGAAACCGTACAAGAACTCGAAACTTTCAAGGAGAATTTATACCACTGGCCGAATCAACAGGCATGTCCCTAAACACTAGCAAATGCGAGAGCATTTCACAGGATAAAAACCAAATTAGGAAAGAAACAAGCAACCTATATAAGTAGGTAACCAACAAACACCCTCCTGGGAAACAAAACCAACACATAAAAAACACAAGGAAAATGCGCATATACTATCCTTAGACTTGCAACCATCCTGAAACACACATGGAGATAATATATCCAAACAGGAACACAACAACAACGAAAACTAAGCTAAGAAATATACAAAATAGGGACCGTACCAAACAAACAAAGCAGAAGTATACAAGTGGTAGAATTCCACGTTAAAAAATCACCCAACATGATACCCAGCCCAAAAGTTGGGGAGTCCAATGGACGTAAAACTACCTTTACGTTAAACGTTTTGTCCGTTGATTAGATGTCTCTAATTCGCGTCGTGCCCTAAGCAGGGCCGACTGCTAGTGTGAATGTCCAAAAAACCTCTGGCTGGGTAGGCCTGGCGTATCCAGGATTCAGTACTACGGGGTAGTCAGCTCGGCTAGAGTGTCAAGACAAGTAGTAAACTTGTAATGTACATTATAATATAAGCTAAAATCTGCTCATAATTATAATCAAAACCTAAAGACTAAGATTTAAACACAAATTACAAGAAAACCCCTTATATAAATTATGCAATGTGATTATTATACGAATAATATCATTACATATTATGAATTTTATTTTAATTTTTTTATTTGCATTTCGTACTTGACATTGTTGTATTATTATTATTTTTTTTAATGTAATAAATAAATTATTATTTTCTTTACTGTTTGTACATTTTTTAAATTGATTTTTTTTCCGGCGCGCCTATGGTTTTTATACCTTTACCGTAACCACAGAGAAATCCTTTATTACTTCAGCTCGCCAAGTAATATCCTCCAGACTATACTACACAACAGCGCGGCTGCCAACCGTACGTTATCGCGACGATGCCGGAGCTTCGTGTGTACTGCTACATTTACTTACTAGTATCACAGACTGGAACTCCGACGCCGCAGCGTGCACGTACGTTGCACGGTTGCACCGGGCGTAAGTAAATGTAGCAGTGTACATGAAGCTCCGGCAACGTTGTGCACTGGGCCTATGACCAAATGTACTACGGCTACGATGCCATTCGGCTGTAGTGCGGTGCCATGGGGAACTGCGGTGAAAAACGACACGCAGACGACCGTACCACAACCGTACGTTAGCGCAACGTTGCTGAAGCTCCGTGGGTGCACTGCCACATTTACTTCTTACTAGTATCAAAGACCGGAACTCCGTCTCCGCAGCGTGCACGCACGTTAAAAATCTGACGTTTGCACCGGGCCTAGTGTGCATGCAACGTCTATAGCGCCGTTACGTCGACTTTATTAAATTCATTTTTTTCCTCATAGAAAATAACTAAAAAATCTTTTACTTCGTTGGGGTCAGAAATGACCTCACTTGGTCATTCAAGTTTCGTTTCTTAGTTTTACTTTTCATAGCAATTTTTGTATGCTGAAGCACGCAGGCTTATTCGAGGACATGCTAACCTGCATTAGTTTCTTGATGTAGCCGCAATAAACGCCTTTACTTTGTACATAGATAAATACAATGATTATGAAAAAGGAAAGTTCTTTCGTAGGAGACTCTTTCAACAATATTGGGACTTCAACTTGTTACTCCTCTAATAAAATCTCGGCCGCGTCAAGTTGGTATATTCAAAGATCAATAGATACCACACTTGAAGTTGAAAATCAAGAAGAAGGCAGTGAAACACAGGCTCAAGAAGATCTATGAAAACGTGGACGTTGCAAAATTTGTCCAGACAAGAAAAGTTGCACGAAGTGCAATAAATGTAAGCGTTTTGACTGTAAATAACAATCTTATATCGAAAACAATATAATATGCAACACTTGCCGCACTAATTTGTAGCTTATGTGAAGAAAAATTGTGTATTTATAATTTAATTTTGTGTTCTTAATATTTATATTACATTTGATACCCATTAAATAAAATGTTAATTTTTGTCATCTGAATAGTGTATTTTACGTTTAGTCCAGTTAATGGAGACCAAAAAAGTCCTTTACCTTGCAAAAGGTGGGGAAAAAAGGTTTTAACATATGTTGTTTGGATCGAGACGGAGATGAAAATTGAATCACTCAAAATATACGCAATAGTAAGTTTTTAATATTTAGTCTAATAGATTTTGTTATTTTTAACAGTTTACATTTGTCGTGCCATCAAACGAAGTAAATTATCGATGATTTTTAAATAATTTTTGTCAACTCTATCCCACAAATTCATCAATCACTCTGACCACATAACTAGTGTGGAGGTCCGGGGTTCGAGTCCCCGCGGTGACATTGAATTTTTCATAATTTCTTTCTTCGTATATTTAATATTCTCCTTGATCGTAAAGGCCTTTTCTATATGTATAAAATCTATTAGACTAAGTATTAAAAACTTAATATTGTGTATATTTATGTCATTAAATTTTCTTTCATAAATTGTTGTTCTGGTTACCTATTTTTGAAGGTAACTCTTTGAAAGTTTATCATAGGTAAAAAACGTAAAAACCCTCATTGTACAAAGAGTTACGAGCTTTAATTTTGTATTCTTGTAAAATTTTGATACGGCCCACTGTTTTTGTGATAATAGCGAAAAACTTATATTTTGCACCTTTGATTCAAGATGGCGGCAAGCCTCCACAAGGTCACAAATTTGAATTTTTCATCCCCGTCTCGATTCAAACAACAAATGTTAAAATCGTTTTTTCCCCATCGTTTGTAGGATAAAAACCTCTATTGACTGAACTAGTTCTAGTTTAACAATAAAAAATTCAAATAAATCCACAGGTCTTTTATTACCCAAAATAGATGGAGTCAGATTTTACTCCATATATGGACGGTTGCATCACCGCAACTTAAATATTAAACTTATTTTAAATTGACAATATAGAATCGAAATGAAATGCCTAGCGAATCTTTAATATTAGTAATAACAGAAATTTTCAAAAAATAATATTTATTTATTCCGGTTGTCCAATTGTTACCAAAATCTAATCAGCTTTTCCCAGGAATGTCAGATTGAGGAAACTGCAGTTAAATAGTTTTTATCTTATTCACACACACACACACGCACGCACACACACACACACACGCACGCACGCACGCACGCACGGACATCATCGTAAAAATGTTATAATGGGATTATATGGACCTTAAAACGTGCTTATCTACTAAAATCTGGATATGCGATTTTTAGTATGATTCGAATACCTCTCTTAGCGAGAGGTAAAAACATCTTTTAATTCCATTTATACAAATAGTAGATACATTTATTTGCATTTCAGAATATTTAAGGTCATTTTCACCTTCCGTCACCTTTAGGTAAGGAACTGTCAATAAAATTGATAGTAAGTTTTTAATGAATAAGCACGTTTTAGGGTCTATAGAATACAATTTACTATTTTTACCATTATTTATGTGTGTGTGTGTGCGTGTCCGCGTTTGTGGTGCTTGTGTGTCTGTCTCTCTCTCTCTCTCTCTCTATATATATATATATATATATATATATATATATATATATATATATATGTGTGTGTGTGTGTGTGTATTTGGTTGTGATTTTTTTTAACCTTTCGGAGGTGGCCTCAGTCTGACAACTCGACCGATTTTATAGCATACTAAATATTTATTTTGTTAGTTTAAATATTTTATTTTTATATGTTACATTTTAATGTAACATGCTCGTTTTCGTAGAAATAGAGGTTCAATTCATCAACCTATACTATTATTTTGTAATAAAAATGCCCCGGTAGTATCTTATGACATGGGCCTGTCAGACCCGGAGCTAAGACCCGTGTCACAGAAAAGGGCGCTACTTCCGAAGGGTAAAGTATCACACTTGAAGTTTGAAGGTAATGGGGTCTTTTTAAAACAAAAAAAGAAAGAAAAATGTCGATTTTTTTATAAAATCATGAAATCTGTTCCATTTAATAAATTTAAAATTTGAAAGATGCGATTTTTCATTCATAAACTTGCTAATAAACTTTCGCGGTTGTAAACAAGAACTAAATTTGTGACGTCGTGGTTTCATACTCATACAAGGACATTTCTGTCCCACACACACTATACATTTACGCTCCACAACATGAAACAGTAATCTAACCTAAAATTGTGACAGCTGACAGCAAAATATACAGGAGAGAAGATTATTATTAGTTAAACCGGTAGAGCTCGACTGTCATATCCGTGAAGTCGTGTCGTCATAGTCGTAGAAATTAAAGGCAACTTTTTTTAAAAAAATCTCTGATTCTAAAGACTTGGAAGGTGTGAAACATACACCTACATATTTAATTTGACCCATTCTCCCAAGCAAAAAATAAATTAGAAAATGTGAAATGACCCCATTTCTGAAGAAGTTCCTCAAGTAATTTTAATAAAACCTAGTAAAGCTTTAACGGAACTGATATCATTTAAAAAAATAAGAGTGTGGATTTCATTTTCTTTGTATTTTTGACGTTCTGTTTACCAGTCGCCGGGCTTTTTTTCTACTTTATTGTCCGCATGTACTACTTTACCGCCCGCATGTGCTATTTTACTGCCCGCATGGTGTAATCTTTCAGTTTCCGTCAAGGTAACTAAGATGTAAACAAATAATACAACACTCGACCAGGAACAACTACTTCTTGATCGACTCAAATATTAAAATTGAAAAAAACACTGGCCCTTTGGAAAAGCGTTAGTCGAAATTATGGAGAACGAAGGATTTTACGTCCTCAATGGAAGATCTGAAAGTGATACACCAGCCAAAAAAACTTTCATCAGTAAAACAGGCCAATCCACAATTGATTTAACTTGGATTAACACTAACAGCATCAAGTACATAGTAGATTTTCGAGTCGAAAATAAAATCCTCATCTCGTACCACCTACTATGCTGCTTAAAACTTAATATTATGGAGACTCATAGAAATCTGAGAAAAGCAAACAGCACAGAGCCATATCACAAAATTAAATGGGACCCACTTAAAGTTAAAGAGTTTCAACTAAAAACCGAAGAACACATCACAAAAATAACAGATCCCTATAACAACGACTACGATAAACTACTAACAGTATGCTACACCGCAACGAAAGAAATATCTATCTACCACACAATAAAACCACACAATCAAACAAAAATAAATAAACCGTGGTACAATAAAGAATAGAGAGAGGGCTTAAAACAAATGAGAAAGAGCTACTTCAAATTTTTAAGAGATAGGAAAAATAATAACAAACTAAACCAATATATAGAAGATAAGAAAAAGTACAAAAGTACACTCTGCAAATATAAAAAAGCTACTACATGCAAATACAAGAAGGGATCAACAATACACGCGATAACAAACAATTCTGGACGGTGTACAAACAACACAAAATAAAGAAGAAAACTACAAACTCCATAAGCATAAAAGAATGGGAGGAACATTATAAAAACATATTTAAATACAACACAACGATACACACTCTACTTACAGATGTTCTACATCCCTACTTAGACTCCCAAATAAGCAACAGTGAACTTAAAAACACTTTAAAATCTTTAAAAAACAATAAAACACCAGGACCCGATCTACTGCCAAATGCAGCATTAAAATCTTTAGACAACAACTGCTTCAACACGCTACTCAATTTCTTAAACGAATGTCTAGATAAAGAAATTGTGCTGCCACAACTCTGCAAGAGCACACTAATATTAGTTCACAAAAAAGGAGACGAAAATATACCGAATAACTATCGAGGACTAGTCATGCTAAACACAATAATAAAAGTATTAACAGGAATAGTCGCAAGACGTCTAGAAACATGGGCAGAAAGTTTTAGCATTCTTCCTGAAGCCCAATGCGGCTTCAGAAAACACAGATCCTGCTTAGACAACATATTCTCTTTAAATGCGATGATACAATCACGCCTTATTGAAAAACGCATTACTTTCGCTATCTTCATAGAGTTCAAGTAAGCGTTTGATACGATCACCCATACAAAGCTCTGGAATAAAATCTTTCAGCTTGGAGTAAGCGCAAAACTAGTAAGATTGCTGATGAATATTTACAGTAATGCGTACATAACCGTGCATGCAAACCAGCAAAAATCTAACCCAATAAAAGTAAACAGAGGTGTATTGCATGGGAATTTACTTAGCCCACTTCTGTTTAGCCTCTTTATTGCAGATATTGACCAATGTTTTAGAAGTCAAGGCTTAGAAGGAATCTTTATTAATCACGCTGTCGATATACTGATGCTTCTATATGCAGACGACCCTGTTATACTATGCGACACAATTGCCGATGTACAACTTAAATGTCTGGAAAACTATTGCAACAAAAACGATCTTACCATCAATAACAAAGAAACCAAAATGATGCAATTTTTCAGAGGCAGACCTCTTACTAACAATACAAACTTCCATTGCCAAGGCTCCATAATAGAAATGACAAGGGAATACACGTATTTAGGAATAGCTTTTACTAGCTCAGGCCACTTTAAGCAAGCCAAGAACGCTATGATCAGCAAAGCTAGATGTACAACAGGAGTTGTCAAAAACTTAATGGCAACAACAAAAACAAAATCATGGGACACCAGAAATCATTTATTTAAACTATAGTGTTGCCCACACTACTATATGCAGCCGAAATATATAGCCTCCAGTACGTAAACGACATAGAAACTGTTCAAGTTGGCTACTTCAAACAACTATACAACTGGTCTAAATACACACCCAATTACATAGTTCGAACAGATACAAAACAATTGAAATTAGAAGGTATTGTTTTTGCATCAGTTCTGAACTACACTAAAAAAACTGCTGCTTATGAATAGTAACAGATATCCAAAAATATGTTACAATAAATTACTAATATTAGATAACAACAAAAAATGTCCCTAAACTCAACTGGGCAACACAAGCTAAAAACATGTTCGAAAAAATAAACAGCATCGATATCTGGAACAAACAAAGCTTCATTATATTGGAGAACACAGAGAAAGAACTAATAGAAAAATATACACAGACACTACAAAACGAAGATATAAATAAAATAACAAACTCAACCTACAGTACGCAGTACAAAGAGATATACGCAGACAGCAACCTGAACTATGAAGTAAACGAGATCAACATAAATGTTATCAAAATCATCAGCCAAATTCGAGTAGTCTCCACACGAGATACCGCACAATTATATATAAATGGAACTGTTCATAAATTTAACCTAAATAATATATGTACTATATGCAACTGTTTACAGACTGACAACTTGTACCATTTCTTCATTACATGCCCTATATACGAGCCACCACGCCAAGCCCACCTGAGCAAACACCTACAACAACACACGAGCGGAGACAACTTCCCCACGATTATCCTGCACCCCCTACCTATTAACAAAATGTATGACATCTATAATTATGTTATAACAGCTCTCCAAATAAGACCATTGTGACCAAGTCACATTGTTTCGCCATAAAATGCCAACACGCCATCGTCCAGAGAACATCACCAACCACTGTGGGGCTGCAGAGTAGCATGTAATCGTTGTCCAGAAGCCGCTGTAGCACAAGAACAGGATTCTGCAGTCCAAACTGGCGGTACAATGTCCATAACCTCACTTTGAGCACATGGCTAGCACGCGGTATTCTCCATGGAACTTCACCATCCACTTCGGGGTCGTATCACGGCGTGTAAACAGTTTTCAGGGATAACTGTGTCGGCCAATCACATACGAATAAAGCCCTTCCACATAAACCGCGCGCGTTTGAACGAAAGTTATCAAAATCCGGCTATAAAAGACGCCACAGCAGCCCTAGAATTAATTCTGTCTTCTGACTAGCCGTTCTAGTCAGAACCAGGAGTTCTGCAGCCGTTATGCAGAATTGAGTCCAGTACCAGCGCTGCCCGACCGACACCGAGATCTCCAAGTCCACCGAGTGGTGAGTTAGAGTTGCCACGACGAACCAGCGGGGATCGTACGTCGACGAGTAAATATATCGGGACCACGACAAGTAAATATATTTTTCTAAGTCCCGTATCGGGGCCACGACGAGTAAATATATTTTTCTAAGTCCCGCGTCGGAACCACGACAAGTAAATATATTTTTCTAAGTCCCGTGTCGGGGCCACGACGAGTAAATATATTATTCTAAGTCACGCGTCGGGACCACGACGAGTAAATATATTTTTCTAAGTCCCGTGTCGGGGCCACGACGAGTAAATATATTTTTCTAAGTCCCGTGTCAGAACAATAATCCACGACTCTGCGGTTGATTGCAGAGTATACAACTCACAGTCTAAGTCAGTTTGTTAGTTTAAATTATAGCCAGTTTTTCTTTAGTCAAACAGTTCATGTTAGTAGTTTATCAGTAAAGTCAGTAATTCAATTTCAAAGTATACTTAGTTAATAAAAATCAATTTCAACATTTCACAACATATATTCTGTACATAGTGTGTAAATAAACATAGTTTAGTGTACTGCATTTTTCATTGCTCAAAAATACCCTAAGAATCGTAGCCTACACGACTAGCTATCCGCAAACCTTCCTCACCCTTCTCTCAGTTCCACGGAGATACAAGATGGCGCCCGAGCAAGAATCAACCCAGACAGCAGCGATGGAGGGTGAGAGTGACGTCACTAATTGGCGATCGAACAATGACGTCACAAGATGGCACCACAGCAGGGATGTCGTCACAAAATGGCGCCCGAACAGGGACTCCAAAGCGCAGAGCAGGGACTCTAAAGCGCAGAGCAGGGACTTCATAGTGCCGAACAGGGACTTGATAGTGCCGTCCAGGCACTCGAAAATGCAGAACAGGAATCTGACATGTACACCGCGCAGACAAGACCTGAAACAGCAGAGACAGTCAAGAGTAAGAACAGCTCCACGAGCAGCAGACTCACGAACAGCACAGGCAGCGGCCTCAGTAACAGGCCCCAGTGTTGGCTCCAGTAGCGACAATCGACTGCGTGATCTCCCGCCGGCCCGACCTCCAGTAACCCAGGATCATGTCCATTGTCAGTCCGTATACCGACACGAGCGATGTCGCTGTCTTCAGCAGCAGCAGCAGCCAACAGCACCAGGAACAGCCACAAGTATGGCCACAGGTATGGCCTTAGTAAAGGCCACAGTAATGGCCTCAGTATGGCCTCGTAATGGCCTCAGTAAAGGCCTTCGTAGCAGCATCAGTAATGGCCTCGTAATAGTCTCAGTACAGGCCTCCGTAAGGGCCTCAGTAACAGTTATCACAGTGAGGCTCCAACAGCAGCAGCAGCAGCAGCAGCAGCTGCAACAGCAGCAGCAGCCTCAGTACAGTACTTCACCGCGCAGACAAGAATCTCACCCAAGAGAGTGTTGAGTCATGGAGCAGCCAGTACGACTGGGTTCTCCCGCGACGTCAACACGTCGCCAATGTGCTAGCTGTCTACATTTCCGCTTCAGACGACGCCCATTCACCCGACACGGCCAGAACAGTTCGTGGAGTAGTTGATCGGCCTGCCTCCCGCCCCTGCTGTCGAGCAGGGTAGTCATCAGCTGCGTGGTCTCCTGACGGCCGGCCTCAAGACGATTCCGGGTCATGGTCTGTTCGTATTCCGACACGAGTGATGACATTTTCCCGGCAGGCGCAGCTGCATTCACGGACCAATGTCCTGGTCATGCGACAGGAAGATGCCAAGTCTAAGCGGGGGTGCACACCATACAGCGCCCTTGGGTCTGCAGGAAGAAACAATAGGTGGTACTTACAGTCTTTTTTTTTGTTTGTTTTTTTTAACCAGGGCACCATGATTTCCGTCCCGCCGTCACCGAGTTACGATACGCCTAGTGGGGTCACCGCTGAAATATGCCCGCCGACCCGACGTGCGTCCACGCCGGACACCTGCGACGCCGCCGCCTCCACGGACGCCATCGACCCCAACGTCGAAGCTAGCGGTGCCCCCTACAATTCTGGACCAGCTGCCACCGCCGTCAATCTGTCCCAGGGCAAGGAACAGATCGAGCAGCACCACCCCCACGAGAGTCGCCGCCCCCAGAGCCACGACACCGACAAGGCAGGAGCAGGAGCTCCAAACAGCGCTGCTGCAACGCTACGGGCCGGGCCCGCCTGAGGCCAGTCCGACATTTTTCCGTCCCGCAACGCCGCCGCCGCGACCACCCCCGCGCTTTCCAGCGATGTCGCCATCAGCCAGCACGTTTTGGCTCACGCTGGACACGTCCCCGCTGCCCACGACGCCAGAGCGACCCGTGACACCGCGGACACCGAAGGTGGCAAGCCAGCAGCTCGTGGAGCAGTTGTTCGGCCTGTCTCCGTCTCCGCCGAGAAGGGTGTCAGTCTGCGACGTGTCACCTCTGACGGTCCGATCTCCGGCAACCCCAGGACGTGGTGCAAGATCGGGCTGTATCCCGGCACGCGCGGTGCCGCCCACCCGACAGGCGCAGTTGCCCCCACGAGCCCCCGTCCGCGGCAGGTTACAGCTTCGCAACACAAACGTCAGCGGGGTCAGCAAAATTGAGAGAAGGGGCGAGCGCAACTCTCCAGACCAACCCAACACCAACCGACGCGAGCGACGCCTCGTAGCCCGACCCGGAGGAGGCGTGCTGTGGCGTTCAGCACATGAGTCGGAATACCAACCGCCCCCACCACGACCGATGAGACCCTGGCACCGCAGACGTTAGAAGGGCCTAACAGCTGCGCTGTCATCCAGTGCAAGCAATGTTTGTGTTGTAGTACAAAAAAAAGGAAAAAAAAGAGAGAATTTACCTGCAACTTATCATTTTGTTTTCCTTTGTTCCTTTTTTTTACAAGGAAAGCGGAGAGTGTGACGAAGTCACATTGTTTCGCCATAAAATGCCAACACGCCATCGTCCAGATAACATCACCGACCACTGTAGGGCTGCAGAGTAGCATGTAATCGTTGTCCAGAAGCCGCTGTAGCACAAGAACAGGATTCTGCTGTCCAAACTGGCGGTACAATGTCCATAACCTCACTTTGAGCACATGGCTAGCACGCGGTATTCTCCATGGAACTTCACCATCCACTTCGGGGTCGTATCACGGCGTGTAAACAGTTTTCAGGGATAACTGTGACACGAAAACAGATTTCGACAGTTTAAAATTGCTCTTAACATGCTTTTAACCTTACCTGTAGCACATGGTGAGCACGCGGTAACAGCCAACAGAAAATCCTCTAGTTTCCAGCCTGCCACTATCTTTCCGGGGTTTTTCGAGGCCGGCATTTCACTCTGCACATCACAGGGCAACTTCAAAAGCAACAGTTCACCTAGATTTCACAACTAGAGCACGCATTCCAGATCTGTCAAGACCGCAGCGCCAATGAAAGCGGAACAAACCTACAACTTGGGATATTTGTTAATTTTATTTTATTTAAAATATTATTGTAAATATTTTACCTGTTAGTTTGAAATAAGAAAAACTGAATTTTCGCATTTTCTCTTGAGTATAGAATTTACTAGAAATATTTTAAGAGCCCAGCCTCTCGACCAATAGCAAGCCGAGTCTGTTCTCCCACTCGGCCAATCACATACGAATAAAGCCCTTCCACATAAACCGCGCGCGTTTGAACGAAAGTTATCAAAATCCGGCTATAAAAGACGCCACAGCAGCCCTAGAATTAATTCTGTCTTCTGACTAGCCGTTCTAGTCAGAACCAGGAGTTCTGCAGCCGTTATGCAGAATTGAGTCCAGTACCAGCGCTGCCCGACCGACACCGAGATCTCCAAGTCTACCGAGTGGTGAGTTAGAGTTGCCACGACGAACCAGCGGGGATCGTACGTCGACGAGTAAATATATCGGGACCACGACAAGTAAATATATTTTTCTAAGTCCCGTATCGGGGCCACGACGAGTAAATATATTTTTCTAAGTCCCGCGTCGGGACCACGACAAGTAAATATATTTTTCTAAGTCCCGTGTCGGGGCCACGACGAGTAAATATATTTTTCTAAGTCCCGCGTCGGGACCACGACGAGTAAATATATTTTTCTAAGTCTCGTGTCGGGGCCACGACGAGTAAATATATTGTTCTAAGTCCCGTGTCGGGACAATAATCCACGACTCTGCCGTTGATTGTAGAGTATACAACTCACAGTCTAAGTCAGTTTGTTAGTTTAAATTATAGCCAGTTTTTCTTGAGTCAAACAGTTCATGTTAGTAGTTTATCTGTAAAGTCAGTAATTCAATTTCAAAGTATATTTAGTTAATAAAAATCAATTTCAACATTTCACAACATATATTCTGTACATAGTGTGTAAATAAACAGTTTAGTGTACTGCATTTTTCACTGTTCAAAAATACCCTAAGAATCCTGGCCTACACGACTAGATATCCGCAAACCTTCCTCACCCTTCTCTCAGTTCCACGGAGATACAAGATGGCGCCCGAGCAAGAATCAACCCAGACAGCAGCGATGAAGGGTGAGGGTGACGTTACTAATTGGCGATCGAACAATGACGTCACAAAATGGCACCAGAGCAAGGATGTCGTCACACCATTTGCCATGTATAATTAAAAATGTCAATTTCATATAAATTATATTATTTAATTAAAGATTACCGTTTTTAAAAAACAAACTTTATTGACAAGAGACAATTATAGAATGGTTACAGTATAGCCACAGAATGAATTGTCTTATAGATAAGAGCGTTATATATGTTTATAATATGCAAGCTTAGCATCTAGTGAAGAACAAAGGAATATTTATCTTATCAATTATGATTAGGGTGAATCTCTCACATAACTCCTCCACCCTTAAAGGTGAGCATCCCCTGGAAGATTGAGGGTTGCTACAGGAATGGTACAATGTCCCTGTCTTGAACAAATTGCATTTAAGTTTCTTTTTCAACAATATTACAATTATGACAACAATAATAATAGCAATCATAACATATTTAATTATATTATGTTTATTCATTTCAGGGGTATTCTTCAGTGGTTGTAAATCGTGTCTAATTATTTTCATTTCTTTTACATTTTGTAATTCAATTTCTGACTTCGAGTAATATTAAATTTATAATTTGAAATTATTATTGGTTCACCCTGTACATTTTTATTTATCAGTAATTTATTATTCCATTTACATTTATTATTTTCTAATAAATATATTCCTTTTAATATTATTAATATTCAATTTATAACTATCTGGATAACATAATATAAATTTGTTAGCATTACTTATTTCTAACATATTAGTAACATTACTATTTATTTTAATATAAATACAATTAATTAAATCCTTATTAAATATTATTTGATAATCACATTCGGTTTCTTTTAATATGTCATTATTGGTATGTCTGCAGTAGTATAGTTCACTAACCCTTTTGCAATTATTTATCACTGAATACACTTTATTATTATCTTTTAATAAGAGGTATTCACTTTGGAAGGTTGTTAACATTTCATTATTTTGGATTGTAGGCACAGGTGTGTACTGTAAACTGTAATAATTCTAATGAATTTTCAAAGAATAGTGGCACTAATATTAAATAGTCTATTTCATAATTTTCTACTTTACAATGTGTTGAAATTAGTTCTTTCAATTCATTACATTTTAGATTATCTGGAAATTCAAATTTGTTTTCTTTATTTATATCAATTAAATTCTGCTTTAATAAATTGTGAGGCATTATACTTTCATGCAATAATCCTAGATTACAAAAACAAATAGATATTTCCAAATTGTTTAGCGTACTCTGAATAATATTATACAAATGAATAATTTGGTTTATTATATCTTTAACGAATAAATGATCAATTCTAGTGGATTGTTTCATCAAAAATTGCTGTACATTTAATATTCTTTCTTTTAAGATTATTTGATTGTGTTTTATATTTCCAATAGTTTCATTAAATTGAGCAATAATTTGGGTGTTAGTATTGTAACTAGCGAAAACTCGGCTACGCCGAGTATTCCCTAGGGCTCCGCCGATAGTGTTTTTTAATTGGTTTTCGTACGTTCAATCCGTCTAGGACCAATTTAAACGCAAAGTGCTAACGCTAAGGGTCTTTCAAAATATTTTTTCTCGCCCATTCAAACAGCCCACGCAACCTGCCCACCCAAACTGCTCACGCAACCTGCCCACCCAAAATGCACACGCAACCTGCCCACCCAAACTGCCCACGCACCCTGCCCACCCAACCTGCCCACCCAAACTGCCCACCCAAAATGCCCACCCAACCTGCCCACCCAAAATGCCCACCCAACCTGCCCACCCAAAATGCCCACGCAACCTACTCACTCAAACCGATCGAGTTGTCAAATTTTTGACACTTCTGCATGACAGCCCTTGACGTTACTCTTCATTTGATACCAAACACGACATGGTTCTGGCAACTTTAAGCAAAAAACAAAAGTCGATCGAGCTGTCAAATTTTTGACATTTCTGTATGGCAGCCCTTGGTGAACCCTCTCATTTGATACCAAACACGACATGGTTCTGACAACTTTAAGCAAAAAACAAAAACCGTTCGGGCTGTCAAATTTTTGACATTTCTGCATGGCAGCCGTCAACGATACCTCTCATTTGATACTAAACACGACATGATTCTGACAACTTTAAGTAAAAAAACAAAAGCCGATCGAGCTGTCAAATTTTTGACATATCTGCATGACAGCCCTTGTCGATACCTCTCATTTGATTCCAAACACGACATGATTCTGACAACTTTAAGCAAAAAACAAAAGCCGTTCGAGCTGTCAAATTTTTGACATTTCTGCATGACAGCCATTGACGTTACCTTTCATTTGATACCAAACACGACATGGTTCTGACAACTTTAAACAAAAAACAAAAGCCGATCGAGCTGTTCAATTTTTGACATTTCTGCCTGACAGCCCTTGTCGATACCTCTCATTTGATACCAAACACGACATCGTTCTAACAACTTTAAACAAAAAACAAAAGCCGATTGAGCTGTCAAATTTTTGACACTTTTGCATGACAGCCATTGACGTTACTTTTCATTTGATACCAAACACGACATGGTTCTGACAACTTTAAGCAAAAAGCAAAAGCCGATCGAGCTGTCAAATTCTTGACATTGGAATATTTGTTTTTTACTTAGTTTCTTATGGGATGTGTGGCAACACTTTGAAAATGCACATGAATCACGGACATGAAACTTCAAAAATTATATTTTTTAAATATAATGTTTTAGGCCTTTTAAACTACTATGGAATAACCGCCCATTGCCATAATGTATGTTTATGAATTTAACTTTTTTCAAAATGTCCTCATTTCATAAATAATTCCATTTAAATGTTCTGATTGACATGTCAAAGAAACGTTCTTCGTCTTAAATTTTTCAATGAAAACTAAATTTTTTATTTCAAATTGTTTCAAAAAGCCAAAATACGACCTTTAAAAATTTTTAACACAAAAACTATGCACCGTACAGAAAAATTACCTATTACTAGGAAATCAAGTTGAATTATTCTCTATATCCCAGAAAAATTTTCATTAAAATCACTCGCACCGTTTAGTCTGTACAGGTGAGCAAAATTTCCCAGATCGTCATGATGATTAAAGAAAATATATATATATAGATAGATAGTGAATCTACCCGTTTAGTATAAAAGAAGATTCTCTTAACACATTTTTCTCTAAAATTCTCTGATTTTCTTTTAGTTCTTCGATTAATTTGTCATATTTGTGCGCGTCTTCATAATCTAAATTTCCTGTTATACTTTTTACTACTGTAACTATACCGTTTAAAATTCCTCTTTTATTTCTTTTATGAATGTTTAAATTTTCAAATTTCAATGATATTTCATCTTGGTAATAATTTAATATTTTCCAATAATTTTCAAATTCTTTCATGTCCTTGCTTCCAAGTTTATTTAATTCCAAGTTTAATAATTTAGATTGATCGTTCAAAAATAAGTACTCAGTGTAGAGTGTTTTAAAGTTATAACAGAAATGAATAGTATGTCTATTCGAATAAATTTTGGCATCCCCTAATTTGGTTATTAGTGCGTCAGGGTTGTGTGTTATCTCATTTAGGTATTTGGTCGATTCTCCTGACCCGAGCAGGATGAGCCTGGAATAACAGATTCTTGTGTTATTTTTCTGGGTCTTTTGATTTTCGAAATTTTATATTTTTTATCTTTCTTTGTTTTTAGAGTTCCAAATTTCGGTTGGATACTGGCTACTTCATGTGAAACATACTTCGGTTTGGTAATTTTACCCGAGTGTCTTATATTTTGTTTTATTCTAGCTTCCTCTAAATTTTCGGGAACTTCTTCAATTTTGTCTTTATTTCGTTTTTCTGCTATATTTATTTTTCTTTCATTCAATTTTTGGTTTAAATCTCTATAAATGACTTGCATTTTTACCTCCCGCTACCCTAGGTAAGGGAGGTATAGGAATCGTGCTAAAATAGCATATAGAGATTTTATATAATAAGCACGTTTTGATGTCCCCAGAATCCGATTTTAACATTTTTACAATGATGTCTGTAGGTATGTATGTGTGTGTGTCTGTGTGTGTGTGTGGATCATGTGGACACGATTACTCAAATACTATCAATCAGAAAAATTTGAAATTTTGTATACCCATTCTATACTAATATGGGAAGAGCTCATTAGTTTTTAGTGTATATCGGATAACCGGAACTATCATTTATACAAGCTTTTAACAGTTTTTCTTGTAAAAAATTCATTGAATATAATTTTTTAGCAACTTTTACTAATTCAAATGGAATATAATGGTTTAATCTTCAATTCTACGATAATAACATTTAGTAAATAACTCTAAATAACTTTAAATATGAATATATAATATAATTTATTTCCATGTATCACCTAGCCTATGCGTCAAACAAAATCATAATTTTAATGACAGGTTTGACATATTTAAACAAATGTCACTGACACGCAGCAATTATATTAAAATTAATAATGAAACCGTGTTAATGAGAATATAATAGTAAAATATTTTATTAAGGTTTGTAAAAATAATATATTTTCCATCATACATAAATGTTAGATGAACAGGATGATCTGATTTAAATTTGCTAATTGCTATTTTTGCAGCACTATAAATTAATATTAATTTACAACTACATATTTACGAAATGGATTATGTACGGCGAATAATTTACAAAGATTGCGTTTTAGAGCACCTAGAAGATGATACTGATTTTTATAAGAATGTACGTGTGTGACGATTTTTCCTTAAAGCCTATTAAAATATGATCCAAAACTTCTCAAATTTGGTATTTAAAACTCATATATAATTTGAAACAACATATTAGATTTTAACCATATATGATAAATCGGATGTAGTATTTAATTTGGAGCTCTAACAATCCAAAATTTCGTATTACAGACTTCTCTATTTATTGGACAACAAATTAGATTTTATTTACAAACGATTAACCGGTAATGATACTTTACTTAAAGCTCACTGCTATTTTAAACATGGAATTGGCGGGAGGTCATGTGTTGGCCACATCAGATTTTTTCCTTATGATTTTGCACATAATTTTGACTAAGTTGCTTCTCTAAATCCAAATTTATTTCGCCACTTTTAAAGTGTCCGAAAATTATATCAATGGGTTTATAATTTGTTGCCGAATGAATAGTATTATTGTATCCTATCATGGCATACTTTACTTTATCTTTTAATGGTAGATTTTTATACTCTTTCTGTAAATTTAGTAGTCTTAGATGTTCAATCAGAGTTGAATGGAATCGTTTGATTTGACCATTTGAATTTGGGTTATCTATACTGGCGAAATGGATATTAATTTTATGTAAAGCCAAAAATTATTTTATTACTGCATTATTAAACTCTTTGCCATTGTCGCATATTATTTTATCAGGAATACTATATTGTGATAAAAATTTTAATAATTTATTTGCAATTTCTATTGAAGTCATATTTTTCAGTCTATACGTTTGTGCGAATTTTGAAAAGCTATCAATGATCGTGAGGTATTTATCCTTTTCTAATGAAACAACATCCATGTGTATAGTTTCTAAAGGTTTCGTACTTGTTTGAGTAACTCGTAGTTTTAGCTGAATTGGGTTTCTTTCATATTTGTTTTGGAGACATATCTCGCAAGTGTTAATATAATTTTGTACTGATACGTGAAGATTTGGCCAATAATATTTTTCTTTAATTCTTTTTATAGTTTCAGTAATTCCGCGGTGATTGGTTTTCCCTTCATGATATAAAGTAATTGTTTCAATTTGTTGATCTTCCCTTGTAATATCTTCTAATTTATTTTTGCAACTAATAAAATCTAAACTTTTGTTTTGAAAGAATTTCTGTAATATTTCGTTTACGCTGAAATATAAGTTATTATTGAAAATACAAAAATATCTAGCATTTGGTTTACAATAGTCTTTTATAAACGATAGTATAGATTCTGCTACTTTTATTTTTGGTATGTAAACATCTAATCTGGTTTTTCCATCGAAAGGTTTAGTTATATCTTCTTTCAAATGTGGGAAGTCCGTTGTATTAAAAATTATTTGATTTTTACCTGTGTTCTCCGGTGCATCTAGGAAACTTATTCTAGAAATTGTGTTTTCGTCGTCCGAATGACATGTTCTTTGCGAATCGGATGATACGTTCGTATCTGTCATGTTGCTTTCGTTTTCGGTGTCTATTGCAAAATTTTCAATTTTTTGTGGTAATAAGTATACTGTTATTTTTATATTTAAATCTGAAAAGATTTCGTGTAATATTGTTTTTACTCTTTCCCATGATCTTATCTTTTCCGCATCCGATTTTATGGATAGAAATACTATCTATGTTATTACTTATTAAGTATCCTTTTAAATTTTTTAATGTTTCTCTGAAATTTTTATAAGATGGTTTACGATTAAATTTCTCTTTGGTTACTAAATGAAATAATAATTTTTCATTGGGTAATTTTTGTATTAATATGTCCGTAATTTTTGGTTTTTTGAATTTTAATAAATATCTTTTACTATCGAATTTTGAATTTATTTCTGCTGCTATTCCACTTCCAAGTTTCTACACTTATGCAGTGGGCTAGGTTGTCATTAATATCTAATAAATTTCCTTCTTTTTCTATTATTTCGAAATTGTTTATTTTAATTCTAGATAATGCGTCCGCGTTTGTGTTAAATTTACCTTTTTTGTATTCTACAGTATAATCGAATTCTTGTAATCTAATTTTCTATCGTAGTAATTTTGAATTTGGTTCTTTCAGGTTAAACAGCCATACTAGGGGTTTATGGTCAGTAACAATTTTGAACTTTCTACCGTAAATATAATGTCTAAATTGTTTTAGTACAGCCCACACAATGGCTAGTAACTCTTTCTCATATGTACAGTAATTTTCTTCGTGATTGTTTAGAGTTCTACTGGCATAAGCAATGGGTAATTCTTTGCCGTTAATATGTTGGGACAATACTGCGCCTATAGCCACATTACTGGCATCTGTTGTTACTATAAATTGTTTCGTATAATCAGGGTATTGTAAAATGGGATCATTCATAAGGAGGTTTTTACATGTCTCAAAACTTTCTTTATATTCCGCATTATTAATATCAATTTTTGAACCTTTTTTCAATGCTTTAGTTAGGGGTTTTGTAATTTTTGCAAATTTGTCGATAATAACCGATTAATCGGAGAAATGATTTAATTTCTGTTTGATTTTTAGGGATAGGGAAATTTTGAATAGCTTCAATTTTGTTTGGATTATGTTTTACTCCATTTTCAGTTACTATATGTCCGACATATTCTACTTCTTTCCTTAAAAATTCGGACTTATCCAATTGTATTTTCAAATTGGCTTGACGTAATGTTTCAAATGTTTTTCGAATGTTTTCTAAATGTTCTTCTAAACTGTTTCCTAATATGATAATATCATCCAAATAAACTAAGCATATAGTTCCAATATGTTCTCTTAATACGTAATTCATTAAACGCTGAAAGGTACTAGGGGCGTTTTTCAATCCGAACGGCATTCGAGTAAATTCATAATGACCGTTTTCGACGTTAAATGCTGTTTTGGGAATATCATTGGGTGTTACTTCAATAACCTGAGACTACATCGAGAGTGGTAAAATATTTACATCTCCCTAATTTATCTAATATATCGTTAATATTCGGAATAGGGTATTTGTCATCTATAGTTTTTTCATTGGGTTTCCGATAATCATTGACCATACGGAGTTTTTCCTTTCCTGAAGTGTCAGGCTTCTTTGGGACAATCCACACTGGGGACGACCAGGGTGAATAATTAGGTCTTATAATACCGTCTTCTAATAACTTTTTAATTTGATTTTGAACCTTTTCTTTGTAACAATTTGGATAGCGGTAGGTTTTTGCATGTACGGGAATTTCGTCATAAGTTTTTATCTCATGTTTTATCTCATTTGTGAATGTTAGTTTATCTTTTTCTCTATGAAATATGTCGCGAAATTCTTGAATTACTTTTACTAATTTTTCCTTTTCCTGTTCATTTAAGTGATTTGTTCTAAAGTTTGAAAGATCAATTGGTTCTTGTGGTGGATTACTAATTTTGAAATTCTTGGTAAAATTTGGAATAGTTAAATTATTTATTTCAATTTCTTTGTCTGATTTATTTATCAAGGGTACTGTTAATGTTTTATCTTTTATTTTTACGAGACTATCAGGAATCTTGAAATGAGCGTTAATATTATTATTATTATTATTATTATTATTATTATTATTATTATTATTATTCTCTAATAATACGTCGGAATCTTCTTCATTAATAAAATAACTTCCTAATTTTGTTTCTTTCGGTTTTAGGGTTATTTTGTTCATATTATATTTTAATTTGTACTCATGTCCTAGTAAATAAATTTTATCATTTACTAGATCATATTGAGCTTTTAAATTTTTTAAATCTTCCAATCCTAATAATATATCGAACTGATTATGGAAGTCAAAAACATAAAATTTTATCGGAATCTTGTCAAAATATATATTTGTATAATTTTTACCTTTTGAAATACCATGAGCCGTAGATAATGTAAAATTTTCATTGAATATTTCGTATTCATTTTTATTTTCTTGTAAAATTTTGGAATTTATAAATGATCTGGTACTACCTGAATCAACTAAACATTTATATTTACCAAGTTGTAAATATGGCAATTGTGTAGGATTTTCTATATTCATAATTTCTCCAAATTTTGATTCTGGCCTAATTCTAAAAAAGAATAATTATCTTAATTTTGAATTTCTTCCGGAATTTCTGTTCCTTGTTCGTAATAATTTTGTTCATCATAATTTTGATCAATTTCGTCATCTTCATAATTTATATTTTCTACATTATTTAATTCATTACGAGAACGAGTAGTAGGTCTGGTTTGGAAAGTATTTCTTGTAGAGATTGACATAGGAGTCGGTTTTGGTTGTCTAGGTTTTGGATTAACTGGACCTCTTGGGAATGAATTCGGTTGTCTTGGTGGTGTAAATTGAGGAATATATACTGGCTGTACAAATTGTTGTTTTTTGGGTATTGTTCCGGTATATTTATTTTGATGTAAAGGAATATTTGGTTTCTTGACAGGAAGTGTAGATGTTGTTCTAGTGGCTTCCATTTGATAATCATTAGTTAAAATTTTCAAAGCACCATTTAAACTTTGTGGATTTCTAGTTTGCATAAAAGATCTTAAAGGATCGCGTAATCCTCTCAAAAATGAACGAACTGCTAGATTTTGTCCATACATAATTATAGATGGTCTATGGGCTGCATCTACTTGTATTTCAGTGTATGATGTGTGTGCGTTTAGTAATGTTAGCATTTTGTTGTAATATTAATTGTATAATGAGAGATTACTTTTGAGGCATCTGCTCTTATTTTATTTCTTATGTTTGCTAGTAATACGAAGTTTTCGTAATCATTAGGATCGTTCCTATTATAAAATTTAGTAATGAGTACTTCACTCATATGTATAAAATAGGCTAATTAATTTGAATTTCCAGAGAATACAGGAATTGTATCTAAATAACGCTGTTCGCATTGTTGTGCCATTTTCACTGACTTTTAAATTTACCTAGTATTACAATACAAACTGTACTTACAATATTGCAGTAATAAACATAAGATTTCTTTCCGTAGTGTCGCTTACGTTCCTTCTTCGCAGGTGTTTATTTGTGAATTTGCACTTCACAACTCTGTCACGCAGAAAGCACTTATACACAGCTTTTTCACTAATTTTATGAACACTCAGCTGCCGGTATATTTTGGACACTCAGTTTTGCTGGTATCTTTTGGACACTCAGTTTTGCTGGTATCCCATCCTCGTCGCCAATTATATTATTTAATTAAAGATTACCGTTTTAAAAAAATAAACTTTATTGACAAGAGACAGTTATAGAATGGTTACAGTATAGCCACAGAATGAATTGTCTTATAGATAAGAGCGTTATATATGTTTATAATATGCTAGCTTAGCATCTAGTGAAGAACAGGAATATTTATCTTATCAATTATGATTAGGGTGAATCTCTCACATAACTTATACAAACAAACAGCAATGTAACTATACAAGTATTTAAGTACACATATTGTAAACATATCCTTCCAAATTTGTAACCTCTCTTGTATAGGCTTAGCCTTTTACAATAAATTACTATTATTATTATTATTATTATTATTACTATTATTACTATTATTATTATTATTATTATTACTATTATTATTATTATTATTATTATTATTATTATTATTATTATTATAAACACTGGGCCCTTGCGGTATTCTAAAATAAATCGGTCTTGATAATAATAAAATTTAGTTTATAAAATACAACTGTCAATGACAATATTAAAAATATCATTCAATACAACTCGTGTACATTTACATTTTACCATTACCAGGTACTCAGTTCGCTAATGAGCGTTCATTGTTCAAGCAAGCATAAAATGTTGGATAATAATTTTACTGTGCAATTACGGTCCTTCGGAACCCTGATAAAACTTTTGCCTATTTAAATAGTTTCAGGCAATTTTCAACTTTCATAGACATACCTACCTATGAATAAAAATAATTTTATAACATGATATTTTTTAAGTGAAATTTAAATACATGAATATTAAAGTGTACATATGTATACGAAAGTGAGTATTTTTTTTATATTGAGATACCGATTGAAAACTTCAGAACTGGGCTCCGGATAAATAAGCAAATTTGTGTAATTTCTTAAGAATATTCCAATGACTATTTTTCAAAACAAATGCAAAGGTATTTCTAGGTACCAGGCAAAAAATAAATTTTGATTTAAGGTACGTAATGTATTAATGCTATTACGTCGCATTTTATTCGATAGTACCCCTGTATTCCTATTCATACCCCGAATATTTCATCTATATCTGTTAATCAGAGCAGATTAACTAGTAACGAAATCGAATCGTTTATTAACAATCGTAAAAATAATTTATCTTGTGGCCCAGATCTTTTACCAAACATGATAATTAAAGACTGTGCGTATCCATTGTCCCTTGCCTTTTTTATATTTTCAATCTATCTATTGATACAAATTCTTTTCCAGATATTTGGAAGTGTGTTCGTGTGACGCCTCTTCACAAATCTGGTAATAAGTCTAATATAAAAAATTACCGCCCCATAGCAATGGTTTCTAATGTTAGCAAAATTTTCGGAAGTATTTTATATAAAAACATACATACGCAAATTAAAGAATTTATATCACCCAGTCAACATGGCTTCATGTCAAAAAGATCAACTGCAACTAATCTTTGTCCATTTTACACATTACGTTTTCTCATTGTTAAAAAACGTTCAAGTCGATACAATTTATACTGGCTTTTCCAAAGCTTTCGACGGTATTCATCACAATATCCTACTTCAGAAATTAGAATCATATTATTTTTCAAAACCACTAATTTCCTTGCTTTCTTCATACCTCACCAATCGTACTTTTTCGTTCATTATCTTGGTCAAAATACTTCTTATTTCAATGTATCTTCGGGAGTTCCACAAGGTTCCAACCTTGGTTCCTTACTGTTTCTGCTTTTCATCAATGATATATCATCAATTTTCAATAGCAATATTTTATTATTTGCAGATGATTTAAAAATATTTCATGCTATATCTGATAATAACGAGTGCGTAAAATTGCAATATGATCTCGATCTCCTTCATAACTGGTGCTTAATTAATAAAATTGAATTTAACATAGATAAATGAAAAATACTATATTTTACTCGCAAGAAAAATTGTTTATATTATGATTACAAAATCTCCAATATGCAGTTAATTAGGTGTTGTTCAATACGAGATCTTGGAGTAATTTTTGATTCACGACTTACTTTTACAGAACATATTCAATTAGTTGCTTCATCTGCTCTCAAAACACTAGGATTTGTGATTCGTAACACACGACACTTTCATAATATTCAGGTATTATTTACGATTTATTACTCTCTTGTCAGATCAATACTTGAATACTGTGCTCTGGTATGGAATACAATTTATGAGATAATGGTAGAATAATAGAATCCGTACAAAAAAGATTCTTGAAATATGTTTATTATAAAATAATTAGAACTTATCCCGATAAACGTGTCTGCTATGAGCTATTATTTAAAATCTTCCAACTTCAGTCACTCTCTGTCAGACGCCAAATAAATACTGTTCTCCACCTTTACAAATTGTGGCATTACGGTATAGATGATCCTAACTGCCTATCCTTATTAAACTTTTCTGTTCCCTGTATCCGCACAAAATTATCAAATAACTTCTACCTTCCTACTGCTCATACTAATGTATTTCTGCAATCTCAAATTAATAATATGTGTAGCCTATTTAATAAAATTAATTATAATATAGACCTTTTTCGAGTTCGTACATTATTATTAAAAATTATAATTGATTTTGATTTATTTTTGTGCATGCAGCTTGTACATCGTAAAATTATCAAATGTTATAATATTTTGTGTTTACAATATATCATAATTATATCTTATCCTACTTGTTAGGTTTCCTGTTTGGGCAGTGTATTTAATAAAGAAATAAATAAAATAAATAAATAAGTAAATAAATAAATAAATACATAAATAAATAAATTAAATAAATAAATTAAATAAATAAATTGTATGTTGCAGCAGTGGCGCAATTTGGCAAAAAAGGGCCTAATGCGTAATTTAATTTCAACTTCAGATCTTTCTGATATAAACACTACAAAAATTTACAACAATTCAACACCACTAGCACAAAAAGCTAAAGTTGATGATGCAAGAATGCATGGAAGCATCCTAAAATTTGTATAATAAAAATGCTTAAAAAACATTTTTAAACAATTTATTATTTTGATCTTACGCCGCTTCATCAACATTATCAATCTTCTGGATCACCATAACATTTTCCAATGCAGAATATGACAGTTTTACGATACGTACTCTACATTTCACCATTTCGGTTTTAACAATTATTTAAGTTTCGTACTAACGTAACGTGAGAATCTCCAACTGTATTCCACGTTACGTTATACGTAACTAAGGTTCGCAAACTGCCTAATGGTGTTTTCATCCAAGTTAAAACTGTTAGGATTGCGTTATTGCAGTAAATTAAAACTATATTGCTGTTGAATTGAATTATTGGATAGTGTATAAAATTTAAATATTTCGTAGTATTATATTAATATTAGTCACCATATAAATAATTAAATTTAATGACAAATTTAACATAGATTCAGCAAATGGGCCCTTTTGTGATATGGGCTCCAATGCACCGCATTGGCATATTTACGCCACTATTTTGCATGTATTTTGCATAATGGTAAGTAGGTACTCATATTTATTTCTTGTTACTTTTTTCAGTAAAATATACAATATAATATTTACTCGTATTACGTAATAAAATATTTACGGTAAATTGTACTTGAAAATTTTAAATATTTTACAATGTAATATTTACGATTTTTAATTTTAATTATTGTGAATACTGCTACCCTGCGCATGCTCTTGAGTGCTCCATAGGAGGTTGTAGCTATTAGTTGTTATGTTTATGTGTTTTCATTAGAATGTTCATAGTGGAAGGAAAAAGTTCAATAACGTAAGTTAAATAACATAATTTCTAATATCCTTTTAATAAGTAATATCTATGATGATATCACAGTGCTTATTTTTTTCTGTTATGTGTCATATTGATGAATATAATTTTTAGATTCGTTATGCTGTGGTTTATTTTCTAAAAGATGGGAACCTACTCTGAAATACGCACAAACTGGATAACAGCAAAAACCGCTAAAAACAAAAAAATGTTCGACCCCTAATATCAAAATGTGTGCCACCAGAAGATACGTGGAACAAAAATGAAGTTAAAACTTATTGTTACTGTAGTAAGTATAGGTAAAACAATATTTTATCGTATTATTGTCTAATATAATTTAGTATCAAAGATTCATTAGAAAATGCATGAAAAAAAGAAGCGGAAGAGGCATATTACACCACTTGTTTTGAATGCCATATACAAAACATTATCTACAGATACAAGCAACAAGTGAAAGCGATGAAGATAGTATGTTTAATGAATTTTGCTAATCCGAAATTTATTTTAGCAAAAATTCCCTAAGACAAATACTTACAAATCAGCTTCAGCTGCAGTCCTAGAATATAATATGAGGGTGGATCAATAAGTAGTGAGCCTAGATAAGAAAACAAAAACTTATCAACAAAGAAATATTTTATTTTTTCAACATAATCTCGTTGTAACTCGATACATTTAGCCCACCGATAATCATTTTTTTTTTTTAAGTACGTTTTATCAAACTCTTCAAAATACATATTCGTAAGTTTCAGTGATTATCTCCACATTTGAACCAAATATTTTTCTACCGAGCTAAGGTTTCAGATTGGGTAACAAGAAAACGTCAGAGGGGGCTAAAACTCGCAAATATGATGATGCGTAAGCAGTTAGAAATGCATTTCATTTATTTTTGCCATTGATACAGCCGAAGTGTGAATAAGCGCATTATTCTGAAAATACGGAACTTGTTTCTTCTTTAAATGGGGTCTTTTTCCTTTTTATTGCATCCTGCAGTTTATCTAAAAGGGATGCATTGTATTCTCCTGTTATCGTTCTGCCTTTTTGCTGATAATAGACAAGATGAATCCCACTGCTGTCAAAGACACTGGCCATAACCTTTCCGGCCGAGAATACGGTCTTTGCCTTCTTCGGAGCACTTGCACCAGCCTCATTCCATTGCTTTAATCGTTGTTTCATTTCGGTTATGTAATTTATAGCCATATTTCATCAACCATTGTTATTCAACGCCAAAAGTTCTTCGGATTATGCTTCAACTTTACTAAATTAAGTGCTGAAAAGCTGAAAGCCGTTCCCGTTAAAGTTTATAGGCCACAGTCAACAAATGTGGTACCCACTTTACACATAATTTTTTCATCTGCAGTTTATTATGAAATATCGAAATCACTAATCCTTATAACATGTGTAAACCTCTACTATTTACCATACTTTTATCCGACAGTCATTTATCACCATATCATGAAATTTTTAACAATGCTCACGTTTTTTGGGCGTCCTCTGTGTTCTTCATTAAATACACTGGTCCGGCCATGTTTAAATTCTGCTTTCCATCGTTTTATGGTTGCATTGCAATCGACGAACCCCATAAATATACCATAGCTCAACATTGATTTATTTGATAATTTTGTTTTCAAAAGTAAAAACTTAATCACTGATCTATATTCCACTTTTTCTATGTTTCAAAATGGGCTATAAACATTTCACTTCCTATTTAAATCACAAGAGTCCTTGCAATCGAAATGGTAACAAATTTTCACAGTAATGTTTTAATAGACAGCTAACTTGAAAAATAAAGATTTTTTTATTAGTGCTGCACTCTTTTGTTAGGTTCACTACTTTTTGAATTCAGTAATGAATGATTTTATTTTAGTTGAAATAATATACAGATGTTAAAAAGAAGGATAAAAACTGAGGACACATTTCGATGTGCTGATGTTTGTTCAAAAAAATCTGACAATTACTTATTATTTACTTAATCATTGCAGTGTTCATTATTAATGCTCCACTGCCGACATATTTAATAATTAACAGTAATGAATTATCTAATAACGTAACTGGCGTTAAATGGTTGAATAAAAAAGTAAATTAATAGGTATTTATATTTAATAAAAATTTCGTATTGGCCAGTGGCACAAAAAGATGTTAAATTTAGAATTAAAAAAAAAATAAGTAAAATTTTCCGAATTTTGGATTTTTCTATTTAATTGCAAATCAGCATATCGAAATGTATACCTACAATTTTTTACCCTTCTTTTTAATACGTATATTACAATAGCTTACCTGTTTTAATGTTTTTACCTTCCGTCACCTTTAGGTAAGGAAGGTATTGTCTTTGGTCAAAAAATTCGGTGGTGAGTTTTTAATGAATAAGCACGTTTTAGGGTCCCTACAATACGAATTTACTATTTTTAAGATGATGTCTGTATGTATGTGTGTCCGTGTGTGTGTGTGTGTGTGTATGTGTGTCCGTGTGTGACAAATTTTTCTCCGACGGTAACTCCAATACTACAATTCTAAAAATTATAATTCTTTCGTATTCCTCTTCTGTACATCCATATGAAGAGTTGATTAGATTTTGGTTATAATTGATCCACCGGAAGTACCCTTATTTGAAGTTTTTAACAGTTTTTCTTAAAAAAACGCAGTTAAATATTGTTTTTTGACATTTTGTTATTATACATATTAAAGAAAATATTCTTCTCTATTCAGTTTGATTATACATTTTCCTTCATATTCAATAGATGTAGATTTAAAGCATTATGAAGAAATTAATTTTCAAAAATTAGTCAGCTTTGCTATTTATCATGGAAACAGCTGATGCTGATATATTAAAAAAATTCTAATTGACAGATGTCAGTTGCAAGTGCAAAACCAAATATGGAAAGTGTAGGATCACAAAATTGGTATGTCATAGTGACACGCAGAGAAAGGCCAAAGAGAAGATGGAAAAACTGTATCGCAGAAGACTGAAAGGAATGCCTGTGTCAAGAAGATGTGTTGGACAGGAATGAGTGGAAGAAAAGAGGAAACAGCTACCTCGAATAAAATAGGGGAAGCTGAAGAATAAGAAGAATTGTCAAGTGCATTTTACTTAGTGTATATTTGTTATAATTTTATTGGATTTATAGAATAGAAATGGTATGTGTGCGTATTTGATTTTACATGATATTATATAGAATCTGTTCCAAGGACCTTTTGGTATGGGATTTGTACAAAATACATCGAATTGACGGAAGGTTTTGTGCTGGCCACAACAGATTTTTTATTTATAAGGTGAATACCAATCATTATTTTGTATGATATTTTAATATTTATTAATGACGTCACGGATGTTATACGTTGCGATAAACTTCTCTTTGCCGATGACCTAAAAATATTTTATCCCATTTACTCTTTGCATGACTGCGATCTTCTCCAAGAAGACTTGGTACGTCTTTATCAATGGTGTTCAATTAATAAATTATATCTTAATTTAAACAAATTTACATCAATATCTTTTACACGAAAATTGACTCCACTTAATTATAATTATAGTATCAATAATGTTATCATATCACGTTCAGCAACTGTACAAGATCTTGGGATAAAGTTTGACAATAAATTTACGTTTATTCCCCATATAGAAGACACGTACAATAAAGCCATGAGAATGCTGGGATTTGTAATTAGAAACAGTAAATCTTTCCAAAATCTTTCAGCTATTAAAAGCCTATACTATTCATTTGTTCGGGCTAAACTTGAATACTGCCATATTATCTGGAACCCTATATATGAAGTCCATCAAGATTTACTCGAGTCTGTTCAAAAGAAATTCCTAAAATATCTTTATTACAAAGTTCATAACAGGTACCCAGTATATTCAATAACGTATCAACAGTTGTTGGTTATGTTTAATTTTAGGAGTTTTTTTGAACGTAGTGAAAATGCTCTTGTACTACACTTGTCAAAAATAATTAATTATTGTGTTGATGATCCTCGCTCTCTCTCTTCCCTTCATTTTCATACTCCCATTGTCCGTACCAGAAGTAGTTTTACATTTTACTTGCCCTTAGCTCGAACTAACTGTTTAATGTTGTCACCTATTCACAGAATGTGCCACGTTTATAATTCTAAATTTTCTGCTGTCGATATTTTCTCTTTGGACTTTGCAAAATTTTTCAAAATTATATGCAAAATGTAGTAAGTAATATCTTTTTGTAATATGTACTATTTTCCCACCCTTAATTTGGGCTTAGCCTGTTGGGTAGTTGTATTAATATATAAATAAATAAATAAATAAATAAATAAATAAATAAATAAATGTATTTCTTATTCATAATTGATTATCTGAACTTTTATTTCTAGCTTAAAATCTAGTATAGATGTTGTTCATACTCGTACAAGTTGATAAAAAATGACTGATAGTCATGTGACACAGTTTCAAAGTCAAGTAAAAAATAAATTTTATGTTTCAATTGCGGCAGTGAAATGTCAATATTTGTATATGTGATATACACTTATGTCTCGAACAATTATCAATAATTTTTAAAATATAATTTTGAATTTGTAAATTGTATCCTTTATTATGTATTTTGTTTATTTATTATATTGTATATTTTTTTGTAAATAAAGTATTTTTTAAATGTTACACATTTAACAAAAACCCTTTCTGCCTTTATAGATGCAGAGTGCACTAGTGTACATTACTGAATTATATAATTTTAATATAACACTGCATATAAAAATAGAACATATTAAGAGATAAATTTGCGTTACAATACGAGTACATAAATGTAAATGAAATGATAAAGAATTCTCTTATAACGCAATGAGAAATGCTTGGAGTAGGTAGAAAATGGTCCTAATTTTTGATATGATAAAATTTTTAAATTATATTAAATGTATACAACAGAATATAGAAGAATTACATATAAAATAAGTATTTGTCAACCTTATACGTAAACATGGCTGAAGTATACCATTAGCACTAGATTATTGTAACATAAGATGCGTTCGGTAAATCATACGGAGTTGTAGTATTTATGGAGAGGTGTTAGAGTGGAGTGGGAGTAGAGCTGGAGTTGGAGTATATAGAGGAAACAAGGTACACTCTATTATTTGTGACTAACCGAACGAGTAGAGTTAAAATTTTGATGCACGATTATAATAACCTCCTTTTTTGACAATCTGATATACTGCACTGCTAAAAAAAAACAATGAATCATATTAGAAAAGTTAGAGAATTCTTACCATTTCGACATAATGAGTTTTGTTATATTACAAAACAATATTATAAATATAAAATAATTGTGTATAATAAAATATTTCAACATAAAAATAAAAATCAAAATGATCTGACAGATGTCAAATCAAAAAACTCCATGTATCTTGCATATCGAGGTTGGGCTTATGGAGTTAACACTTTACACTCCACTTGACTCCATTCTGCATTTCCCGAACGCTCTATTTTAAACACTTATCACTCCATGTAATTACCGAACGATGCTGGGAGTGTACAGATTGAAAAAAGTGAATAGAACTCATTTACCAAACGCACCTATAGTGTGTATAAGGTTTCTGGCGGAGATCCCGTGTAAATAACATGTAACAAACAAATAATATTACAAGCCGTGTTAAAGTAACGGCTGCTATAAAACTGTAATGTAATAGTAATTTACGATAAAAGTAATGTTATATAGCTTTTTACATTCAGAGAATAGCGTCGCTCGTTCTTTAAAATTCTTGAATAATGTAAAAACCAGATAACATTACGTGTATCGTAACACGGTTTATTTAATCCTAAAACACAATAATCTTTTTAAAAAATGTGCGCTCTATGCTATGTCTATGATGGTATCCAAGTGTTTGTTTATTGTTTATTTACATTTTTATTTGAGACTACAATTGCTTTAAATCCGTATTTTGACATCGGATGAGTGAAATTTTGACTGAAATAATCAAGAAGAAGGCGAATGCCTCAAGAAAAAAAAAACTAAGTCATCGGAAAGGTATCTTAAGGATATGGAGATTTTTAAAAATTGGCGGTGGATGAATGGGATTGAAAAAACTAATGAAGATATAATTTTAGTATACGTTACGGATTTGGTGAGTCTTGTAGTGTTTGTTATACAAACCGCATTGACAAGGGTTTTCTATTTTGTCCAAAAAGCATGGCCCGTCTTCAGTTTGGGCAAAATTATCTATGGTGAAGACAATGTTGACAGTTGTCAATTTTTTTATGCAGAGTAATAGTTCAGGATATGTATGTAAAAGGATGTGACAGCTAATAACATTGCAGATTTTGCTTTTATTATGGTTTAATGTAGGTAGCAACAATTTTTGGGATTTTTAGAGGTTGCCGACGTGAAGAATTATATGGCTTAACTGTCAATAGTATTATTGATGCGGGATATAGGATCATCTGTAATTGGTAGTATTCCGAAAATGTAACCGAACTTTCACTAACACTGGATGTTTATTATTAACCTCAAAAGCCCCGGCGAAGTATCAGTGAAGAATGCAGGAAAATCGTAATATTAATATTAAAATGTATAATTCATTAATTTTATATACTTAAAAAATTCGTGAAACTCATGAATTAAAGATGTCCTGGTTCTTATAAAAGACGTTTAGGAAAACAAGATTTAAATGGGCAGGCAAAAACAATTATTGCCAAGTTCATCCTGAAAATATTTATAATTTATTAAATAACAAGAAAATTTTGGATTTGACTGCAGAAGCATGTTGTGTTGGCAGATCTACTGTTCACCTAATAAAAAAAGGCAACGGACAGCATCCATTTCCCAATTTTATGATCGTGGAGAATATCTCACAGCTCTAAAAATTAAAAATGAATTGCAAAGTAAAATAAATTTTCCCGGCTCCGAAAGTTCTGTACTAAGAATTTTAAAAACTATGGGGTATAGGTACAGAAATACTAACGATGGGAGCAAAATTTTATTTTAAAGAAGTGATATTAAAGCAGCACAATGTAAATTTGTACGAAAAATGCATGATGTACGAAATGATGGATTAAATAGGCCAGTATTCTATTTAGATGAGACATGGGTAAATCAAAATCATGCAAAATATATATATATATATATATATATATGGGGTGATAAAGCGGGAAAAGGTAGTTTGAAAATACCTACATCAAAAACTGGTCTTTTAGAAAAATGCAAATTAGTTTTCAGATCTAAGAAAATGAACACAAATTCAGATTACCATACTGAAGTGAATTCCGCTTTATTTAAACAGTGGTTTTTAAATTTTCTTGAATTATTAGAGGAAACATCTGTTATTGTGATGAATAATGCAAGTTATCATTCAGTATTAGCTGAAAAAAGTCCAAAATCAAATTGGAGAAAACTGGATATACTTTTTCAAATAATGAAACTATGTTCGAATTATTAAATAGGCAAGAAATAAAAAATGCTCCAAAGACTTACGACTTAGACAAAATTTCAAGTGAAATGGGACATGAAATTATTCGTTTACCGTCTTACCATTGCCATTATAATCCGATTGAAATGATCTGGTTGCAAATTAAAGGTGAGGTAGCTGATAAAAATAAAACATTTAAAATGAATGAAGTGGAAAAATTACTACACTCAGCTATAGATAATGTTACAAAAGAAAATTTGATAAAATGTGTACGGCATGCTGCAACAATTCAGGAAGAAGATTTTAGAAAACAATGTGCCTTTGAAAATATAATAGAACCATTCATAATTTCTTGGGATGAAGATGATTCTGAAAGTTCAGAAATGGGCGAAGAAAGTGAAAATAAATAATTCTATATCTGTGTTTTGTAATTTTGTTCCGTCCTGATTTTGTCAATAATATAATATTATACGTGAGATTTCAGTTAATATGTATATATATATATATATATATATATATATATATATATATATATATATATATATATATATATATATGTTTATATGTATTATATGAAATAACATTTATAGTATTATTGCAATTAACGTTTGGATTCTTATAATCAATTATTCTTACTTTTTATTTAGATTTCACCGGTTATTGTATCTTAAGGCAAACGCGACCTTAGCTTGATGTATGGAAACTGTGGTCAAAATATAAATACAAATTTTCTACAGAGACAATTTTTATATTTTATATTACATATTCATATTACTGACTTTCCTTACTTATTTGTTATAATATTTTCTTTATTTACAATGTAAGTATTAAAAATTTTAATTAGTTTTAAATGTATTATATGTCATTTGCGTTCGGTCCTTGTCATGTCAAGTTACAAGCGGCAACACCGCTGGGCAAGGGACAGGGTGCGGAAAGGGATAAAAGTTGAACAGTCCATAATCATGAGTATATAGTAATAACAGAAAGTTTCCAAATCGCAGATGTGTCAGAGCTTTCATTTGGTACAATGTAACTCGTTGTTATCGTTACGTTATAATTTTTTTTTTAACAACACTAGTGTTGTAAAATGGACTACAACACAACCCGTTGCTAAGGAGTTATTAACATAGTAACATTATGGAATAAAATAAAAAAATATATATCTGTGTTTCTTGGGAATGTACACTAAAAAGAAACTGTATTTGCAGGAAACGCGAAAATTTTTACAGTATAATCAGAAAAATTTACTCTGTCGGGTCTAGCAATAAAACTATAAATATCGTAATTATGACGAAGCGGCACATTGCTCCCTGTTTGCATTATAACAACAATTTCCATTTTAACAAAAACACTTCGACCCATATTCTCACCTGTCGATTTTTACTTTCCGTCATCTTTAGGTAATGTATTGCCTTTGGTAAAAAAATAGGAGGTAAGTTTTTAATGAATAAGCACATTTTAGGGGCCCTACCTTACGATTTTACTATTTTTAAGATGATGTCTGTCTGTCTGTATGTATGTATGTATGTATGTATGTATGTATGTGTGTGTGTATCTGTGTGTGTGTGTGTGTGTGTATGAGACAAATTTTTCTCCGACGATAACTCCAATACTACAATTCTAAAAATCATGACTCGTATTCCTCTTCTTTATATCCATATGAAGTGCTGATTAGATTTTGGTTATTATTGGTCAACCGGAAGTATTTCTTGAAAAAGCGCAGTTAATAAGAACTTTCGGTATGGAATTTGTAAAAAATGGTATAAGTTCGTATTACAATTTTACTGGATATATAGAACCTTTTCAAGGAACTTTTGATATGGGATTTTTACAAAATAAATCAAATTGACGGAAGGACTTGTGCTAGCCAAAATAAATTTTTTAAATTTTATTTTATGAATAGACAAGAATAGGTGCCAAATTTTTGTAAATTAAACCTATAATATTACAAATAAATGATAATTATAATTTAATTTATTCTTATTTCTCTAATTTCTTAATATTGTTCAAGTTGAAGTTATGATTTTTTGGTAACGCTACTTTAAGAGGTGAAAATACGGGCCTTCGTTGTTTCCGTACGTAATAGCATCAAAGAGAACTAGCGTGCTTACAGTGCTAACACTAACTCCCTCCCTACTTGCTATTACCCTTTCCAGCATTCTTTATGACATAAATTTGTATAAGGTGGAACAATTTCGAGTGCCTTTTATGAAAAATTTTCTTATTAAGCACGATAAAAAAAATTGATGTAAGTCTATATCGACCAACTTTTTGGGACAACTTTAATAGGCACCATAGGAATTTTCGAAGGTCTTTTGTTTTTGAGCTACAGGCTAAAACTTTATTTTCGCTAATTTTGAAAATATCTCGTAACTCGTTCATTATTTTATAAAAGATAAAGAAAAAACCTTTAGATATTTTTTTACGTAGAATAACGTGATTTAATTAGATTCTTTAAAAACTTAATAATTCTAGAGATATAGTTTATTTTTAATGTTATTTTCATTGTTTCTATTCATTTTTCTAACACTGCAGAAATAATATTATACCTAATACATATTTCGAATTGTGTCAAAGCCAACTATAACGCCGATAAAAAAATAATTAACTAATCCGAAAATAATTGACGGAAAACTAGTTTGAGAATTTAATTAATAGATATAGAATTTTACTATTTATAACAGTCGTGGCATCAAAAGTAGTAAATGAACAATGATTTTTAAATAATATTTGTCAACGCTACGCTCTTCTACAAATTCATCCACCACTCTGACCCGGTTTAAGATATGATAACGCGGCTGAAAAATTTAAATTCACGATTTTTTATTTGATGAGCGGTTCTCGAGTTACCAATAACTTAAACTTAGATGAAATATAGTGTATATAATGGAGTGCTGGTGCCTGCTTTGATGTATGGAAGTGAATTTTGGGCATGGACGAGAAAGCATAAAAGGAAAGTGACTGCTGTGGAAATGAGGTATTTACGTGGTGTTTGTGATTGGTAGTGTTTTGAAGGAGCGTAAGTTTCCGAGTGGAAAGAGAAGAAGAGCATGTATGAATACGATTATGAATGTGGCTGAGGTGAAAGAAATTTGCCTGGATAGGAATGTGTGTATGTAAGAATGTTTTATGAGAATTGAGAGATAGCTGAACTTTTATGTGGACGAGAAGAACGAAGTATGTTTGTACAAGAATGTGTAGCGAAAGATGATTTTTGTGTAACTATATTATTGTGGTCCGGATGCGGTTATTCGCTACCGAAAATCGGTCACTTTAATATGTTATTATGTCATTTATGAATGTGGCTGAGGTGAAAGAAGTGTGCATGGATAGAAATATGTGGCGAAGGATGATTGTTGCGTAACTATTATTGTGGTCCGGATGCGATTATTCGCTACCGAAAATCGGTCACATTAATATGTTCTTTGTATGAATGTTATGATGATTTTGGACAAGGCGAAAGAAGAATGTTTTTAAAGAGTTAAGTGGTTCAATGGAGCTCTTACTTTCATCCTTTTTCTTATTGTTTTCGGGTATTTGCTAACCCACTAAGTGAGAAACGCGTGATTTTATGTATGTATGTATGTATGTATGTATGTAAATCACTCGAAAATTTTAAACACCTGCAAATCGGCTTGGAACTCATTGTCCATAATCTAGTTAGTTGGAGTGTTGTCAAGGAAGTAGTTGTCAGATATTAAAAGAAATAAAATTCTTGTTGATAAAAGTGTCAATGTAAAAATAATATAATAAAAATAATATGAAATAAATTATCTGAAGATAAAAGTTAAAGTGTTTTTACTCAAGAATAACTGATTTTCACAAAAGGTAATGGGCCCAGTCCACGCCTGTGTAAAAATAATATAAAACGCAGTGAAGTTCAAAAGTTGTCAAAAATAGGATCAAATATTGAAGAAGTTACACCGATTGAAAAAATGATACATACTGAAAGTTTTCAGCTCTGGAAATTCCAGATAATAATTTAAATTCAGTTTTTGGAAGCAATTAAAAAATTTTTGTATACGAAGAGGTTTTTGGATGAATGCTTCATTTATTTCAACATAGTCAAAATTTACAAATTTCTCAACTGCGACGTTTTGGTTCTGTTTAGAACCATTTTCAAGCTAACAATAAATTATTTATTTGTTAAATACATGTAAATTATAATGTACAATTGTCAAACTTACCAATAAATAAATTATTAAAACATTTGAAAATATTACATTTTAATTATAAACTCGTTGGTTTTTTTTTACAAAATCGTTTATAATTAATAATGAAGCATTCATCCAAAAACCTCTTTATAAAAATAATATTTAAAGCTCAGGATTGTACGAGGGAGTTAGTGGATAGTCAAAGTTAAAAGATAAGGACAAAGAACAGTGGTTAAAATGGATGCCAGGGCACAAAAATTAATGTTCACATCTGTAGACAAAAAGCCTTTGATGCACATTTAAATTGTACAACCGCCAACGATATGTTTATTAAGTTAAATACAATTTTTGAAAGAGATAGTAATCAGCAAAAATATAATTTACTGCAAGATTTCTTCAATTATAGTTTTGATAAAACGTTAGACGTGGCAATGCATATTAGTCAGCTAGAAAGCATTGTTTCTCGACTAAAAACTCTTGGCCAGGAAGTAGATAACAACATGTTAAACTCCAAAATATTGTCACTGCCAGAATAATATTAACATTTTATTAGTGCAAGGGAGTTAACATCAATTGTTGAAAAGACATTGACAAAATTAAACAGCATGGCTTTTATCAGAAGAAGCAAGATATAATGAAACCGACAAGAACGAAGGAGCTATGACATTCGAGTCTACAGAAAGCAGATGCTTTAAGTGCTGTAAAATTGGCCACATAAGTAAATATTGCACTAAAGAACATAAAAAAGAAGAAAGAGAATGCATCAAATGTAACGAAACTGGACATTCAGTGTATAATCTGTAAGAAAACAAATCACAATGAAAAAGCTTATTTCTTCCGAAATAAAAATAAAAATTGTAAAAAAAGTGTCGTTCTTAACATTTAAAAGCGCAAATAAAAACGAAGAATTCATTGTCGACTCTGGCTCTACGTAACATATGGTGAATAATAGTAATATTATAGAAATAGAAAGGGAATCAAGTATATGTACTGGCATAGCAAAACAAAATAAGAATATAAAAGTCATTGGAGTCGGTAAAGTAAATGGAAACAAGTGCATTTTGAAAAATACCTTATACGTACTAGAATTGGTCAAGAACTTATCAGTATCAGCTCTAACAGAAAACGATGGCGACGTATTGTTCACTGGGCAAAAAGTATACATCAACAGAGAAATCGTACTCGAAGGTAATAAGCAAGCAAATGGTCTTTATACAGTAAATATAAAAAAAACTCCGAAGAAGAAACATTTAATACAGACAAGACATGAAGAAATAACGTAAACGAATAGGTCATATAGGAAAAACAAATATGAAGAAACTAATTTGACAGATTACATAAAAATTAATGGAAATTTTTTAGATAATTATAAAGTTATCTGCAAAATAGTTTACAAGCCAAACAGTCAAGATTTTCATTTAATTCTGAAAGAACACGAGCGACCATACCTTTACAAATCGTTCATATATATGTTTATGGACCTACACAACTGGCAACTTGGGATGGAAATAGATACTTCGTAACATTGTTAGATGATTACACTCATTGTACAATGGTATATCTTCTTCAAAACAAATCTCAAGTTGAAACAGCGCTGAAAGACTATGTAAAAGAAGTTGAAGCAACAATGAACATGAAAGTAGCAAACATAAGATGTGACAATGGAGGAGAATATAAAAGCAAAAATTTAAAAAGATGGACTGAGAAAAAGGGAATACGAGTAATTAAGGCTAGGACTTCGAACTGGGTATTTAGTTATATGGGAAATACCCCACCCACCCGGACCAAATGGAATACGGGTCGGAGCTGATTCTTCACCCATAAGACACGTAAGACCCATAAGAGCTGCAGACCCATATTACCCGTAAGAACCACAAACCCGTATTACCCGTAAGAACCGAATTGTTGTCGTTGTATATGAAGCGTACGACTGCCTGTAGGGGCATACTTCGCCGCACTGAGAACATACTTTTCACATTATTGCATTTAAATACACACATGTAAATTATTCATAATGGTGTCTGTCTTATAAATAGAGATATTTTTTACTTGTCCTATTATTGCACAATTTTTTTTTTTTACCCCCGGGCTTGAGTATTATATTAGGACATACACAAACATCCAAGCCTCTAACCGCACGTCCACTTATCTTTTAAAACTAATTGTATTACGTGAAGTGTTTAATCAAATAAATTAACTAAATTAAATAAAATTATTTTTCATCCGTATGATTATTTAAACAGATAGCAACGTAATAATGTCATACGGGTGACATGGTTCTTACGGGTAATATGGGCCTGTGGTTCCTACGGGTAATACGGGTCTGTGGTTCTTACGGGTGAAGAATCGGTTCCGACCCGTATTCACTGGATCCACTGGTACTGTGAGCACTACGAGTAATATAACGCTGATGGAAAAATCAAGAGCTCAAATATTTGATTCACAATGGGCTACTTGCGTACCTTTTTCATTTAATATTTTTGAAAAGAAGGTAACAACTTGCTGCCGATATTTTATCTTTTGACAAAATTTTCATTAATTAGCCAGAAAATAAATAATGAAATTTGATTATTATCAAGCCATAGCGTGATACCGCCCCATAGTAACGGCATGTTTGTAGATCTCCTGTTTGACGTTTCATCAATAGTTTCGAGGTTAGTATTTTAGTTCATCTTTTCGATATCGATATTTTAAATTACATGTAACTACCTATGTGTTTATTTGTAAAGTAATTTATGTATTTGAGAGACCAGAGAGAGAGAAAAATGAACTAATGTCAAATTCAAATTAAAACTTTCTCGCACGCCAGGCCATCTATAGGTTACATTCTTAAACATGGTTCCCTTATCCAGTCCAATATAATGACGTCACAGCAAATTTTCTGTCTTATTTACTAAAAAACAAATATTTTTTAAATAAAACTTATATTTTTATATGTGTTTTCAACATAACATTACGGATTTTCAGTACTACGCAAGTAGCCTATTGAATAAAAATATGTGGGGCGAAGCAATAAGAACTGCTGCATATTTAATCAACAGAAGCCCAAGTGAAACAGTAGAGAAGACACAATCAGAAATGTGAACATAGAGAAAACCAGATTTTAAAAGAATTAAAATATTCGGTAGCGTATTTCAAAAGTATTAGGAATCTGAAAGAGGTAAATGAAAGAAGCAAGAAACTTATACACATTGAATATTCTTTAAATGATATAGATTGTGAGATCCAAATCAGCAAAAGATTATATTAGCGAGAGACGTCATTTTTTGCGTAAATGATAATAAAAAAAATTACGACATTGAAAATAAATCCGAAGAAACAAAACTACAAGGTACGGAAGCAATATAAAACAACCTAAAAATTTACAAGATTTGAAGTTTGCTCAACGTATTGTTTCTTAACTGAAGACGATGATCCCAAAAACTATGCAAACGCTATAAAAGGAGGAAGAAAATGAGAAGTAGCCATAAAAAACGAGATAGAAGCTCACAAGTAAATGAATACATGAACTGTTGCTGAATCTTTACTCAAACGTGAATTTAACTTTTAATGGTAACAGAGAATCTCTTCTAATTTGTAATACTACATTTGCGAAAATTAGATGTCCTCGTTTATTTAATAATTTAAATACTGATTATAAACCAATAGCGATAAAATCTAGATGATATTCTGGCAAAATTTTTGCATTTATTATATCTGAAGTAACTAGATTGCTTAATGAAGGAATTATAGAAGAAAGTATATCTTCGTGGCGTGCTCAAGTATTAGTTATAGAAAAACGAAAACCATAAGAAACGAATGGTTGTAGATTATTCACAAACAATAAATAAATACACTCTTCTAGATGCTTATCTTTTGCCCAACATCATCTAATAAGAAAAATCGCTTCTTATAAAGTTTTCAGTACCATTGCTTTAAAAAAACGCATATCATCAAATACGTATAGCTGAAGAAGACAAACAATACATTGCATTTGAAGCCGCAAGTAAGCTATATCAGTGTACAAGAATACCATTTGGCGTTACCAATGGTGTAGCATATTTCCAACGTATAATTGATAAAATTATATTGGACGAAAAACTCGACGGAACTTACGCCTATATATGTAGACGACATTACAATTTGTGGTAAAGATCAGGCGGAAAATGATAAAAATTTGGAAAAAAAATCTGCAATTATTAAATACGGACTTGCAATTAATAAAGATAAAAGTAGTTTTTCTAAAAGTATAATAAATATATTAGGACATCAAGTAAGTTATAAATCGATTAAACCAGATCCTGAACGTTTAAAATCTCTTCTTGAAATGCTACCTTCTAAAGACTCAGTTGAATTAAAAAGAGTTCTTGGATTATTTGCTCATTATTCTAAATGGATACCACATTTTTCAGACAAAATTCAAAATTTACTTGAATGTAAACAACTCTCTAATGAATATTAAAAGAAATTTCAGAAGCTATTGCAACAACAGTTTCAGAACATTCACCATTAATTGAAACTGATGCATCAGATTTTACTCTAGCAGCTACTCTCGGTCAAGACAAGCCTGTTGTATTCTTTTCCTGAACCTTGTCAAAAACAGAAAAATTACAACCAGCTATAGAAAAAGAAGCAACTGCAATATTAGAAGCTCTAAGAAAATGGAAATATTTTCTTATAGGTAAGCCGTTTAAATTTTATCAACAAGCTCTATTTTTTATATTTAATATGAAACATAGTAATAAGATTAAAAATGACAAAATAATGAGATGGCGTTTAGAATTAGCTCCATATAATTTTGATATAATCTACCGATCAGGAAAAGAAACTATTATTGCTGACACTTTATCATGTGTTTGCGGAGCCACTAATCCAAATAAATTATATGATCTTTATGTCATTCTGATATTACTAGAAAATTTACCATACTCTCTTGAGGATGTCAAAAAAATATCGAATGTCTGTTTGATGTGCAGAAATTAAACCAGGATTTTTAAAAACAAGGGAAATCGTATAAAATAAATTTCCCTATTTGAACGTTTAAACATAGATTTCAAAGGTCCATTACCTTCTAGTACTACAAATCATTACATATTAACCATTGTTAACGAATACTCTCGATTTCCGTTTGCATATCCATGCTTTGATATTACATCGAAAACAGTTATGAAATGTCTACAACAATTATTTTCATTATTAGAATGCCTGCATATATTAACACGTAAAGTGCCATGGGGGATCAACCCTGTCGCCCATTTACCTTGAACCTTACGGTCCATTGTAGCCATAGAGGACACATGCACTCCGACAAACCGAAAATTATTTGCAGCCACATCACATCACGTACGTGCGGCATTTCAATGTAAACTAAGGGGAAATATATTTGGTAGGTAGCAAGCAAAATGGAAGTTAATTTGGTTTCGGTGTAAACATTTTTTTAAAATTATTTATTACGCGAAATAAAAATTTCAACAAATTTAGTATCAAAATTTATTTATTTCACATTAAAAACGTGTATTTCAAAGAAACATTTCAATATTTTTGGCATATATTACAGCGAAATTTGGTTTTAGGTGATTTGTTCTTGGCAGCCGAAACGACATGTCTGATATGAATTTGCGCCAGCGTACTTTACCTCTCCACCAGCCAAAATTTTCTATTTCATATTTTGGTTTTATTTTAATTTAAAATAGTTATATTTAAAAAAAAATATACAAAATAAAAAAAATTCAGCATAATTTTGATTTTTTTTATGTCGGCCAGCGTTAATCCCCCACGGCCACAATACTAATACTCAATTTGTTTCTGACTGCTCCTTTCACCACTTGGCCTCGACTGCACTACTCTGCTTGATTGATGGAATAACTTTGACGTGGAACAGTGTCACTTATCTTCAAGTTGTCTGGATATAATTTTTGAATCAGAAATTCTTCATACTCAAAACTGACTACTTTCAAGATATTGGCAACTGTAGTTTCCTGTAAGAGCTTAATTTTTGTGAGAGTAGATGCACTATTTCAACTTCATTTGGCCTGTACAAATTTCCTAAAAAAAAGTTAAACAAAGCAGTTGATAACGATCGTTCAATGGAAGAAATTATGTTTGGAAATGTACAAACATTAGTGTATACCTGAACAATGATAAAATCTTTAAGACGTATTGTTACCGATGCACTTCTGAAAATATATTGCTCAATATTAGTTACATTAAAACTTTGAAACCTACCAAATTTCACAACATGCTTTTATTTAATTTTCTTTATTTATATACCAATGTGTTCAATATTTTGTAAGGTTAGAAAATGTTTGTGGTGCTGTTAAATTTACTCCTTCTTCTTTAATAGCATTTTGTGACTAATTGAACGCCGCCATGTTGGAAGATTTTGGCACAATTTTAACTAGAGATTGAAACTTTCCTAGCTACTTTAGAGTTAAAAGTTACGTGATCTTATAGGAAATTTTCCGACAAATTTGATGGTGTTATTCGCAATGTTCTATCTCTATATTTTTGAGTATCACTAGATATTTTTGTAAAAATAATCCACCTTTAATACACAGAATAATTAGACTAATATAGTTTCTTACTTGAAGTAAATTTAATCTGGGATAAAGCACATGCTCATAATAACGAACAAATAGCCAAGTTGGTTAAAGTTACAATTAACAATGATAACCTTTAAATCACTGATGTATAATATGTTTATAAAATAAAAGTCGTGAACTTCTCTTATGCCCAGTTGCACCGATACCACGTAAGAATTTAAGTTTAGTTTAGCCTTAAGTTTAGTTTTATTTCGTTGCACCGTGCGGTAAACTCTCCATAAACATCTTAAGGCTTCCATAAATGTAAGCCTCCGAAATTGACGGTTTATCTTGCACTTAAGTAAGTAGTGAGGTTATATTAAATGGAAACGTTTTTAATTTCTATCAAAATCATTGATGTTATTGATTTTACTATCGATGATGACGATTTAGATGCATTGGATTTAATTTTATGCGGAATACCAAGGCAAATATACGACAGATCTGATCATTTTCATACTCTTTCTGATCGTGTTTTTTTTTTCAACGGTTTCGATTAACCAAATATACATTATTGCAATTACTGATTTTAATAGAAAATAATATTGAATTTTATAACGACATGTAAGTATTGCATTCATTTTTCTTTCAATGTTTTACTTATTAATTTAATTACTTGGCACTTTCTTTTTTCGTCTGATACCATTTTTGCTAAATACAATGAATATATTTAATTGCACTTCAATTTTAAAAACATTGACCGGTAGTATTTACTCAAAATTTTAGTCACCCTGACTAACTAATTACCATGACTACCATTTAGAAATACATTGGGGTGATTAAAAAACAACTGAATTAGTTACTTTAGTCAACGCTTAATCACCCCTGTTTAAAAGTAAATACTACCAGCCTATAATTTTATTTGAATCGAACTTACCAATATAACCTCCAAACTTTAACACAAACAAAATCTCAAAATTTAATTTTTCTTGTTACTAAAAGTACAATTTAAACAGCTTAAAAATATATAAACTCCACTTACTTAAGGTTATTAAAAAAAAAATATGTGTGCAACACTAGATAAAAATTAAGTGATACTTACTGTAAGTTCAGTTTTATTAAGTGTAAATTTAAGAAACGTCGGTGCAACCGGGCATTAGTTATTTATTACCTAATACATATTAATTATGGAAGTAACATACACAACGAGTAACACTCACAGTCGTCTTTTGTATGAAGTTAGGAGGGATGTGTGGCCAACATATACATCTCCCATTTTACTACTAAATATAATCTATAACTATATAATATAATTATTAATGGAAACTGAACAATAAACTGTATTATATCTGTAAGGTTGTATTGCATTTACAACCGTACAAATTATTTACTATCTTAAATATTAAATATTGTACCTAATAATTGAATTTTAAAGGCCGTTTTGCATTTCGACCGGATCTAGTTATGTAGGGCCCATTATTATCATTAATAACATTGTTATTGAACTTATCAATTGAAGGCTCTTCAGAACGACAAGATACAGAGTTAATGATTTAGTAGGGGTACTATAATGATATGTTGACGTTCCTTCTACAGTTTATTCATTTAAAGATGTTCTTAAATGACAAGAATTACGACGTTCTTGTGTTTGTAAGAGAGCGGAGATTTAATTAGTCTTTATTCCTAATTCACAAACTAACATTGTACAGCAGCACATGGCACATGGTTGCAAAAACGGTCAAAAATAATACATTATTACCCATAACACCACTCTTTTTTTATTAAAGAATTTTAAAGGCACTTCGGCGCATGGACCACTAGTGCCTTGGTACATTGAGTTGTTACAATTTAGTATAATATTACATTATATTTTATTTACTAATTGTATGTTTTGTAAGTATTTTATAATGTTTTTATTGTTTTCTGTGTTGTTTCCTAGGGCTTGTTGGAGTGTAGGTGGTATGTTGTTCAGTTGTCTCTGTGTTGTGTATTTCGTGCATTGGATGATGATATGCTGGACGGTGATCTGGGTGTTACATGTTTCGCAAATGTTGGGTTGTGTTTTTTGTAGTATATGACCGTGTGTTATTTTGGTATGTCCTAGTCTTAGTCTTGTTAGTATTGTTTGTATTTTTCGGTCTTCTACTGTTGGCCATTCTTGAACGTCTTCTTTTATTTGTCTTAGTTTGTTGTTTTTCTTTTCCCTCCAGTTTTGCGTCCATATGTCTTTTATTTTTTTATATATAATACTTTTCAGGTCTTGCGCTGCTATGTCGATGTTTACAAGTTCTTTCCCTGTGGCCTCTTTAGTTGCTTGGTCCGCTTTTTCATTGCCCTGGATACCGGAATGAGAGGGGATCCACATTACGATGATGTCTTTGCCTTGGTTATGTTGTGCTTCGTGAATGTTGGCTTGGATGTCTTGCAGGATTTTTTGTTTTGTATATATGTCTTCTATACTTTGTATTATGCTAAGGGAATCAGTGCATATGACGAATTTGTTGTGTCTCTTTTTGAATGATTTCCGTTGATCTGCATAGGCCGTAACTTTCTGCTGTGAATATGCTGGCGTGAGAGGGTAGATGGAAATTTACGGTCGAGTTTTCTGTTATCACGCTGGCTTCTGTCTCGTTGTGGTGCTTGGATCCGTCTGTGTATATAAATTGGTAGTCTCCGTGATTATTTTTTATGATTTCGTACTGTTGGCGGTAGAGCTCAGGAGGAGTGTCTTGTTTAGGGTATTTGGTTAGGTCTAGTATGATATTTGGGAGAGATAGTGACCAAGGAGAATGTTTATGGTAAGTTAATTTTTCTATGGATGGGAGAGGTAGTTGTATTTTGTTCAGAAAGATATTCATTTTTTGTTGTAAGGGAGTATAGTTATAAAGTTCTGTTTTATTTTTGAACATTTTTTTAAACGCTGGGGAATTTTCGTTTTGTGTTAGTTTAATTGCGTAATTTAGAGTAAGTTTTATTCTCCTTAGTTCTAGGGGCGGTTCTCCCGTTTCTACTAAAAGGTTTTCTATAGGACTGGTTCTGAATGCACCTGACGCTAGCCTGAGGGCGGTGTTGTGAATAGGATCCAGTAGTTTTAATTTGGATTTTTTTGCAGTTGAATAAGCAATGCAAGCGTAGTCCAGTTTGGATCTAATTATTGCTTTGTAGATATTCAAGATACATTTTCTGTTGGCCCCCCATTTTAGGTGACTGATTTTATGATGTTTAGTTTTTGTGAACATTCTTTCTTTAATTTTTGGATATGGGATCCCCATGTTAATTTGGTATCTAATGTTACTCCTAGCAATTTGACTGTATTGGTATATGTAATACCTGTATCGTTGATTTTGATAACCGGATGTTGGTGGTGTTTCCTCATTTTACAAAAATGGATTGCTTGTGTTTTTGAGTCAGAATATTGGAATCCTGTTGTGTTTGCCCATTGCTGTAATCCGTTTATTGTTTGTTGGAGTTTCTCTTTTATGTGGTTGATATTTTTCCCTTTGTAATAGATTACAAGATCGTCTGCAAAAAGTGACATTTGACTATTGTTGGGAATAAATTTAGTTATTTCGTTCATTGCGATTAGAAATAGGGTGACACTTAGGATTTCGCCTTGTGGGACTCCATTCTGTTGTTCTTTTGTTTCTGATAAGCAGCCGTTTGTTTTTACTCTGAATTTGCGGTGTTGTAAGAAATTGATTATATAGTTTAATGCATGTCCTTTGATATTATATTTCTGCAATGTTTTTATTATGTTATATTTCCACGCTGAGTCATATGCCTTTTGGATATCGATTAGTATTGCTATTAAATGTTTATTTTTGAAAGCTTTTTGTATGTCTGTTTCTAGGGCGATTATTTGATTTGTTGTTGATCGATTTGCTCTGAATCCGCTTTGTTCCGTTATTAATAAGTTGTTGCTCTCGAGGTACCACATTAATCTTTTGTTGGCCATTTTCTGGAGGAGTTTACTGATACAATTAGATAATGATATCGATCTAAAATTAGATGGGCTTCTTTTGTCTTTTCTTGGTTTCAAAATAGGGATTGTTGTGACTTCACGCCATTTTTCAGGGTATTGGTTGTTTTCCCATATATAGTTATATATGTCTAATAATTGCTGTAGTGCTTCTTCAGAGATGTTTTTAATTATTTCGTATGGGATGCCGTCTGGTCCCGGGCTACTTTTTTCCTTTTATGTGCTTCAGTGTGTATTTTAGTTCGTATAGAGTAAATGGTTTATTTATAGGAATATTTTCTTCGGTGTCAGTGCTTATAATTTCTTGTTCGATTTGTGTTTTCTTTTGTAAGAATTTTTCACTGAAACATTGATCGTTTGAATTTTGTTGGAATGTGTCAGCCAATGTGTTTGCAATTTCTTGTGGGCTACTTATTATTTGACTTCCTTTTCTTAGCATTGTTATTTGTTGAATAGTTTTTGCTCCTTTTATTTTTCGGATTTTGTTCCATATTGTTTGTGAGCTTGTATTGGGGGTAATTGTTGAGACGAAGTTTTCCCAGCTTTCTTTTTTGCTTTTTAGAATTGTTCGACTTGAGTTTTTTTCAGTTGTATTAGGTTTTCAGTATTTTTTTGTTTTCTATATTTGTACAGTGCTTTTTTGTTTTGTTTCACTGTTTCTTCACATTGTCTGTTCCACCATGGGACTAATTTTTTGTATTTTTTTATTCTCTTTTTTCCAATTGCAATATTAGCAGCGTTTATTATGTTTTTTTGTAAAATTGTCTACGATTTTGTCGATGTTGTAGTTTTGTGGTATTTTTTCCTTTGGTATGGTGAGGAACGAGAAGAGTTTCCAGTCTGCTTGTTCCAATTTCCATTTCTCATATGCTTGGTGGGGTTCTGGTCTAGTGTTAGTAGTAGTACCTGTAGATATTATGATGGGGAAATGGCCGTTGTTGAATGGATATGGTATAACTTCCCATGAGTATTGGTGAGCTATGAGAGGTTCGCAAATAGATAAATCTATGGCTGAGAAATTCCCTGTTCTGCTACAGAAATGTGTGCTCGCGCCGTCATTCAGTAGTACTAAGTCTAGGTCGTTTATAATGTTTTTTATAAGTTTTCCTCTTTTATCTGTGTTCTTTGATCCCCATATGATGTTGTAACTGTTTAAGTCTCTGGTTAAGATAAATGGTTTAGGGAGTTGATTAAGTAAGTTATTTATTTCGATTTCTTTTACTTGGTAGTTTGGGGGAATGTAAATACAGCAGATTGTTGTTTTTATTGGTGTGAATACTTGTACTGCGATGGCTTCTAATGGTGAGTTCATGTTTATTTCTTGTGTGTGTATGTTTCTTGTGAAAATTGCTACGCCGCCACTAGCGTTAATTGGATTGTCTCTATCTTTTCCTTTTACACTGTAATTTTGTAGTGTTACGGTTTATGATTTTTTGAATCTGGTTTCTTTTATGCAGATGTGCTGGGGATTGTGATCTGCTATTAGTTTTTTAATTTCACCAATGTGTGCGAAAAAGCCGTTGCTATTCCACTGCAGAATCATTTAATAGTATAGAGATTCTCTGCCTGAAGTGATATTGAGAGATTCTTGGCTGGAGTGTAATGATGGGTCTAGTTCGTGTTGAAGTTGTTTTTCAAGTTTGTTTATAAGTTTTGAAAATCTTGTCTTGATTGCTCTGTGCTCTAGTTTAGAGTATAGTTCGTACAGGGTTTCTATTAGTTTTTCGATGTTCGGTGTGAGGTCTCTAGCTATGCTTAATGGATTTGTGTTGCCGTACTTGTTTTCTAGAAATTCCTTAAGTTCTTCAAAATTGAATTCGTATTTTTCTTTATTTATTTCCATGTGCTGCTTTAGTGGTTCTACTTGTTCGGAGATTTGGTTGTTGATGTCGATTTCGGGCCTGTTATTTCTAGGTTTTTTGATTTTTACTTTATTAATGATTTGCTTATATTGCTGTTGTTTTTGTCTGTTGTTGCGTTACTTGTAGTAGGAATTACTTTAGTGTTGTCTGAGTCTGATGTTATTTGAGAGGCTGTGCGTTTTGTCTGAGTTAGTGGTAGTGGTAAGGAGGTTGTATTTTTGTTATTTTGACACTGGTTGCTGTTGTGGCCTGGTTTATTACATACAAAGCATGTTATGTTTTCTTCCGATGATATGAATATTCGGTATTCAATATTTTCATGTTTTATTAGTGTGCCGTCTGGTACTGTTTGTTTGTCATCAGGAGAGATATATGTTTGTCTTCTAAAGCTTAAGACATGGGAGTATTTGGTCTCTTGCATCCCTACTCTAAGAAAGTTAATAGGGGCTACTAGTTTTAGTCCTAAGAGTTTGAGGTTGTCTTCAATTATGTTGTGTGGTATGGATGGGCATACGTTTGAGAGTGTTATACGTTTTGCCGGTGTGATGAGTCTTCGTATGTTTATTTCATTGTTTTCTATCATTATTGTTTTATGATTTTTGATTATGTTGTCTATTAATTCTTTTGTTTTTACGTATATGCATACTCTATTAGAAATTCTTGACGCGAAGAGTACATTTGTTGGGCCTATTATGTTTCCTATACTTATTATATAATCTTTTATTTTGAGTCCGTCGATCGAATTCATCAATATTGCTTGTTCTTTTGTGGGAAAGGAATCAGCAATTGGTTTGCGAGTGACACCTGCGAATGTTTGTTGTTCGTTTTGACTTGCAGAGTTAGACGAGTGAGACATTGTCGGTTTGTTTTGGTTTGTTTGTGTGTTTGCCGCTGTAGTCAGCTGTGTTGTGTTTTTGTTTGATTTCGCTATTAATTTGTAGGTGGAGTTGGTGGTTTTTATTTTTAAGTCGGATTTTAAGTAAGGTTACTTACAGTAAAAGGAAGTTTTTTTAGCGGTTAGTGGATAAATGGGAAAAAGAGCCCTACCTTATACCGTGTTTTGTGGACATCTGGTAAGTCTGTTTTGGGATTTTCCTTGAATTTATGGTTTTCTATAGATGCTGTATAACACGTGCTTATCACTATGGGATTTGGCACATCACTGACACCATTCTTTACAATAAACAATAAGAAGAATATTGAGGACAGGAAGTCACCATATTTAAATAAGTATAATTTAAAAAAGTATAATCACAATACTTCCTCCCCCCTCTTAAGAAAATACAAGATAATACAATAATATATGCTACAACAATATATTATAATTTATACATAATTAAGACAATCCGGAGGACGTCTAAGGCGGCTAGAACGTCTTAACTCAGGGTCAGCATTCTCAGCTGGCGAATTTAAATTATTTTCAGGAGCAGGGAAGGAACTATCTGGCTGTTCAGTGTGTTCATCATTACCATCTTTAGATTTATCAGGCGTAAATGACACTTCCCGTTCTAATGGTATATTATTACCTATGCGTCCAAATTTCCATTTTTCCGTGTGAATATAGTCTCGAGCAGCAACTCTATCATCGATAATATAATTTCTAACACTTATTTGGTTACTGACTGTTTTCTGCTAATTTGTTTCAGGCTTCATTAAATCTAACCGTGACTTAATTTCCCGATTAAACATTAATTTGGATGGGGATACTTTCGTCACCCAATGTGGCATTTTTCGATATTGTAATAAAAGTTTATATAAATCTAATTCGCTTAATGAACTATTAGGTTTCATGGCTCGTCAAGCATGTTTTAACGTTTGCACGTATTTCTCTGCTAACCTGTTGGTTGCAGGATGATAGGGTGAAGTGAAAGTATGTTTAATTCCGTTCATTTTCAAGAATTTTTCAAATTTTTCAGAAATAAAATTTCTACCGTTGTCGCTTACAAGTACTCGGGGTAAACCGAAGCGTGAAAATATCTGTCTATAAATTGTAATAGTTGTTTGCGCCGTAATATCTTTTGTTATAAATACTTCGAGCCAACGCGTGTACGCATCAACCAAAATAAAATAATAATGTCCGTGAAATGGCCCCGCGAAGTCCACGTGTACTCGCTCGAAGGGCATATTAGTCTCTTCCCACGGATGTATAGAAACTTTTTTTTGGATTGTTTTTAGTTTTGTTACATTGAGTGCAATGTTTAGCAAATTCTTCTATTTCGCGATCTATACCAGGCCACCAACAATAACTTCTGGCTAGGCCCTTCATTTTGAATACACCGAAATGTGCAGAATGTAGTTCCGCTAAAATATCTGGACGTAAATTTTTAGGTATAAGTACTCTCTGTCCGCGTAAAACGCATCTTTGTTGTATTGAAAATTCAGTCTGGTTAAGCATCTAAAAGCGAACGTAGTTGTGAATCCTGTGAAGTTTCGAATGCTAATTTAGATATCGTTATGGGAAAAAGTCTCGATTTGACTAATTTCAAATAAATCTGGTTCATCGAATCTGACAAGAGATTCTAAATTTACCAGTAATCACGAAAAACAGTCCGCATTACCGTGTTGTTTTGTATTTTTATAACGAATGTCGTATTCAAAAGCTTGAAGAAAAATAGCGTAATGTTGCATACGAGTTGGACTAAGAACTGGTATACTTTTCTTGGGAGAAAAAATTTGCAATACTGGTCTGTGGTCCGTGCAAAGTATGAACCGTTTACCGTACAGGTACTGATAAAATTTGCGAACACCAAAAATAATACTATAACCTTCGCGATCAATTTGCGCGTATTTTCTTTATGTGTCCGTCAACGACTGTGAGGCAAATTGTATGGGTGTTTCTGTGCCATCGGAATAAACATGCGATAAAACTGCCCCAACACCATGAGGAGAGACATCAGTAGCAAGAACTAAAGGCAATTTAGGATCAAAATGGACTAAAAACGAGTCCGATTACATCTCCCGCTTAATATATTGAAATGATTTTTCGTATTCTTTATTCCAACAAAATTTTACTCCGTCTCGTAACAAATAAGGTAAAGGGGTTAAAATAGTACTGAGATTTTTGAAAAAACGTCCATAATAATTAACAAGCCCAACAAAAGCTCGGATTTGTTGTTTATTTACTGGTCGCGGTGCATTTTGAATGGCATCAATTTTTGATTTTGACTTATGTATCCCGTCTTTATTTATTGTATATCCGCAGTACTGAATCTCGTCTGTTAAAAATTGGCATTTGTCACGATTTACCCGTATATTATGTTTATCCAGATGTGCCAAAACTTCGTTTAGTCTTTGTAAATGTATTTCTACCGTAGGCCCCGTAATTTTTATATCGTCTAAAAATACCGTTACACCCGGAATGCCCTGTAAAATATTTTCCATTGTACGTTGCCAAATAGCCGGTGCTGAAGACACCCCAAACATTAACTGATTGCACTGAAATAAGCCTTTGTGCGTATTTAATGTTAATAGGCGTCGATCATCCGGATGAATTTCTAAATGTAAATACGCTTGACTGATATCAATTTTTGTAAATTTTATGCCGCCTGCCATGGACGAAAATAATTCATCTACTGTAGGTAAGGGATTCTCATCAACTTTCAAATTTTGATTAATGGTAATTTTAAAATCTCCGCAAATGTGAATTTTCCCGTTTTGTTTTACAACCGGTACTATTGGCGTAGCCCAATCTGACTGCTCTACTTTAGTAAGTAAATCTTGACTCACGAGATTATCAATTTCCTCCTCAACTTTAGGAGTTAATGCAAAAGGCACTGATCTTGCCTTAACAAAAATAGGCTTAGTATTTTCTTTTAAATTTAATCGCACTTGAATCGCTTCTATTTTCCCGATTCCTGAAGAGAAAACTGACGCGTATTTATTTACTTAATTTTCGATTACCGATTTTGTATTTTCCATTTGAATATTTACTTTGTGTACCGTGTTAGTGTCCCACATTTGTCGAATCCATTCGCGCCCTAATAATGGTTCACGATTTCCTGTTACCACATACATATTTAAAGAATAATTTTGATTTTTTTACACGACAATTACTGATTTGTACCCCATTACATCTAATTTATTGCTGCAATACGTAATTAAACTTAATTTCGTAGGGATAATGGTTTCATTTGGAAAAAGCTTTTTAAATTGAATATTACCAATCACCGTGACTGCAGCTCCACTGTCGATTTCGAAATCCATCATTTTGCCGTCCACCATAACGGATATTTGAAATTTACTCCGGTAATCATTGTGCTCACATCCCTCCAGCCAGACAATTTCTTTCATGTCCACTTGCTCGACTTGGTTCGTTTGCGCGCCTTGCAGACGTTTAGCCTTCCTACACGCCCTCTGGAGATGCCCTTTAATATGACAGAAATTACACACAGCATTTATTTTATCACATTTATCAGCTAAATGATCAGTTTTATTGCATCTATAACAAATTTTTCTCTGTTTATCATGAAAGTTAGAAGGCAATTTATTTTATTTTGATTAACAGTTGCGCCCTTTTTAAATTTAGGCCTGTACACACCTACAGCACCAATGGTACTCGAAGTATTTTTGGACTAGTCATTATTATTATTTATTCGTATCTACACTACATTATTAATATGAATTAAGCAGGCACTGGGTTTGATGAAATGTCATTGTCCTGGCAAAAGTTCTTCATCCCTGGAGTTATGTAGCGCAGTTGAGAAAAGATTGGCCGACACTCAAGTATCGTTGCCCAGGGGACGCCCGAATGTATTCACACTCACCGGGAGGCTCTTTCCGTGTCCCATTAATTTGACACTCAAGGTTGTCAAATATTTTTGGAATTTTGAGTTTTGCTTTTCGAAATCAAGGATCTTCATCTCCCACGTAATCATCAAGCTTGGGAAGAATGGAAATATATATCACTTTCACTGAATGTATAAAATATGTATATTTGTATAGATAATATGAAAGATGCAAATATAATATATGAAACAAAAACAAAACATGGACTGGTCATGAAATTGAGCCATGTCTCTAGCAGATAATTCCATACCTACCGCGATTTCCAGAGCTTTATCTAGGGTTAAATCCCGGGATTCTAACGACCTATTTTGGATTTTCTCACTTCGGAGGCCGAACACGAGTTGATTCCGCAGTGCTGTCTTCAAGTAGTCCCCGAAGTTGCAGTGAATGGCTAGTTTTCTTAGGGCCGCAAGGAATGCTTGTGCATTTTCCCCCTCTCGCTGTTTCCTTTGTTGAAAGCGAAAATTTGACGAGCTCCCTGTACTTCTTTGAATTTGGGTCTGCGGGCGCTATTTTGTCACACAGCATATCATAAGCTTCCGCCCCCATGAAATGTAGTAAATAAGGTACTTTGCAATGTTAAACACTTGAAATGCGCCCTCCAGGCGCTTAGCCCACGTATTCCAATGAAATTTAGAAATGTCGAAAATTTCAATGACAAAAACTGTTTGAACTGTAGTGGAACTTGTACCCGTAACCTCACTTGTATTAGTTCCACCCGGCATTTTGTAAGTATTTGCGTGGTTGTTAAAATCCTCGTCGCCAAACTGTTGTTTGTAAGAGAGCGGGGACTGGATATATATTTGTACACACTGTTGTAGATTTAATTAGTCTTTATTCCTAATTCACAAACTAACATGGCACAGCAGCACATGGCACATGGTTGCAAAAACGGAAGTGTTAAAAATATGTACATTATTACCCATAACACCATTTTTTACAATAAACAATAAGAAGAATATTGGGAACAGGAAGTCACCATATTTAAATAAGTATAATTTAAAAAAGTACAGTCACAATAGACGTATTAGTGTATTTTTGTTATCTAAGACTATGTAAGAACACAGGGCACTATTCTGAGCTACAACTTTGCCTAGGACCCACTCATCTTTTCTAATAATAATATTTTGATTCGGAGCAAAGGATTTACTTGTTTTTCTCACGGTTTTATCATAATACTGTTTTAGTTACGTACGAGTACGTAATTTGCATATCGACGTTCCAGAGTTTTCGTAATAACATAAAATTTAAACATCTAGGAATAATAAAAAAACATAATAAAATTCTTCTCTTTCTGTCATACTAAACAAGTTTTTTATTGATTTATAAATTATCCTTGGCAACGGTCCATCAAGATACTGTGATTTTCCTGGAAATACTTGATCTTTAATTGTAGGACACTCGCGGGAGTTATTTTTATCTTTTCACTTTTGTTTTTAGTCCTGTTATAGTAACAGGATGGTATTAAGAAAATATTTTAACAGATTATTCTGTAGTCGATATTTTATTACTTTGAATCTTTGGTTCTAAATTATATTTGGATACACGCAGTTTAGTTCTCAAAAATTTATTCATTATCATCTCTGATGGAGACGCACCCAAAGAAGGTATAATGGTCGACCTGTATTCAAGAAAGGGAATTTCAATTCCTGTATAATTTTCATTGGATTTTTTGACAATCTGTTCAACTATGTGTACAGCTTTTTCAGCCAACTCATTAGACTTTGGGTACCTTGGGCTGGTGGTTTTAATAACAAAATTCCAATCATCTTCGAAGCTTTTGTTTTACTTCTTACCCCAACGATGACACTTTATCTAACTAGTGGACGCTTGCTGGTTTGCCCACCACTTTACTGAGGGCTACTGGTTTATTGGAACAGAACACTCTTACACTCTCACTAACACTTGCACTTGAACTGGTGAATGATTGACGAAGAACATATCTTTTATGGATGACGACTCACTTTATATTTCTTTATACTACTAACTTTATTTTCATAATTACATATTTAAATTAAACTAACTCATTATCATTAATTACACTAAACTAATTATACAAACCAAACTGTTACAGTTACATTGTAAACTAATTACGAGTACTGACGTATACGCCCAAAAACTAAACACAGACTACTCCATGATCTTACTGGTTTAAATCTTAAACAGAGACTCCTTAAAAACAAACAGTTATCACTTCAGCAGAGCATATCTGATGAGGGGTGCAGGGCTTATCCCAGCTTCCATAGCTAAATAACAACATTGCACGTAGCATAGGCAATAACATATAGTTAATTGACAAAACAATCAATGTCTACGCGGTTGACATCTAGACTAAACAGAGATATGAGAGAAATATGATAATTATTTCTAAACAGAATTTTGACTTACAAAGATAAAGTTGAAATGTTAATATTGAAACTATAATTTAGGAGAGTTTATAATAAAGTTCATTACTTGTTATTGCACTATGCTCCCCTTGTTACAGTGGGGGGTTATACTTCTAGATGCAAATACAATAGTTTATTATTTTGAACTAGACAACAACCTAATCCATCTTTTGAAGCATCAAAGTGTATTATAATATCTAAATTAAGATTAAACTGACTCAATACAGGAGGTCTTGAAATTAATTCTTTTCATTTATTTAATGCATTTTGTTGCCTACTTTCTCATGTGCATAAAACTTATTTTAGTAATTCCCTTAAAGGTGCGCTTATTTGAGACATATTAGGTAACAATCTCTCAGGTAATTAATCAGTTTTATTTTTAGGTTCCTTTAAATCTAAAATAGCTTTAACTTGTTCCCCGTCAGGCCAGACACCATTTTTATCAAAAATGTGACCTAACTATTTTACTTGTTTTTGCTTATATTGAACTTTACGTTCATTAAATTTAATATTTAACTTTTTAGCTTGATTAATTACACTTTGAACCAACTTTTTCATGTTCTTTTTCTGTATTAGTGGCTATTAAAATATCGTCGAAATAAATTACTATATTGTCATTATCTATATGACCGAAATATTTTTGATTTAATTTTACAAATTTCTCCGGGGCACAAGATAACCCAAAAGGTAATCCATTAAATTTGAAATATCCAAATGTGTATTGAAGGTACACATATCTGTAGAATGTGATTCTGTTCAATGTGCCAGAACCCCTGTTTAATATCCAATACACTATATTAACGTTTGTTTAATAATTTAGTTCTAATTTCTTCAAAAGTTAGTATTAAATAAAAATCTCTTTTAATCTCTTATTTAATAGCATGCATTCTCCAAGAACTGGAGGCTTTTAAAACTGACCAATTACATCACAGTTCAAAATTTTGTAAAAAAAAAAGTAAAAACCAATGTGTTTTCTGGCAAAAATGTCACACTTGTCACAAATGACATATAAGATCAATGGTATACGTCTATTTGGAAATAACTCTCTATACTGTCTTGTAGCAGCACGACTATTTTGTAATGTCAGTCCATAAACCATATGCATGTCTGCTTACACTTGATTGATGAAACTAAATGGCATTTTGAGAATATCAAAAAAACAGAATATAAGTTGAACGTATATGCAAAAAACGTTTAACGTCAGTTTCGACAATCAATATTTTTTCCAGAGAGCACTTCGATTTTTACTTTTTGCAAAAACTTTAACTATGACGTGATTGGTCAGTTTTAAAGGCCTCCAGTTCTTGTAGAAAGCATGTTAAATAAAAATTATTGCCTGAGTTACTATCTAGGGGGTTAGTTCTACCATAATTATTCATTCATTATAAAGTAAAATAAAATTTAATATAATACTAGTAGTCATTTTGAATAATGTAGGTCACCATATGCTGATAATTCTGGTTCCTTTTAGGCTTTTTTTTTCTTTTGGGTTTTCCCGAAGTTCTTTTTCTCTTGGTTCATGATTCCTTTGTCTTGTATGATCTGACGTACATTGCTGCAACTACCGCGTATTGTATTGTACGACCATTTGGAGACATCACCATCATTATCAACTCTATTATCATCGTCTTCGTTCTTCTACGAGGGATCTGTTGCAGTGCATCCTGTCATCGTCTTGGAGAGGAGTTTTATTTTTGGCGTCGCGTCGAAGAAAAACACGTCCACCATCTTGCCGTGTCGCCTGATCTCTGCCGCTCTCTCCACCACTGTAACAGATAAGCAACAAAACCATAATTATTATTTTGCTTTACAATTATATAGGTATATATATTTGTCGCAGAGCGTAAGAAATATGAAACGTCAAGTTCAATTTTATGTTATCGGCGTGGCCATTAAAAAGTTACGGTCTAATCAATGTTGGGACACCTAAGTTTCATACACTAGTGGTACACTAATAATAACAAGTATCACCTTAAAAGATGACATAATCATATGAACTGTCATACCAAATTTCATCCAAATCGAATAAAGCGTTCTGTTATTATAAGCAAAATTAATTTTTTTTCGAAGAACGTTGAAGCAGAATTCTGGCTAAATGGTACACTTTCCGGTAGAAGCAAGTTTAGTTAAATCGTTTTAATTTAGCCTCAGGAATCTGTGGTTAGACATGTCCCCCTATTTAAGAGATATCCTGTATATATGTCGGGGATGGCATCTCCGCCGTTTCACTCATGTTATGTCAACATTTCAAAATAAATTAATTAAACACATTAAACCCTGTACGGGTTTTGCCAGTTTCCCAAACAGGGCGCCTCCCCAGGTGGCGGATAGGGGAAAATCCTCTAGATATAGAGGATACCGGAGAATAAAATACCCGGGGCGGGCCAAAAAACTGGACTATGCTGTCTTGTATAGTACGGTGATGGACCACCAAGGACTAAGAGAAGAAAACTCTGACATAAAATTACCTGGCCCTCCAGGATGGGGGTTTTGCTTAGGGCTAATCACCTTAACATGGAAAACTTTACTGATTCAGGAACCTTTACACAGGCCTCGGAATGGACGGTAAAATAGGAAACGACTTAAGCTACGGACACGGGCAAATTGCATAAACATAGGTACTTGGAACGTTAGAACCCTGTACAAACCTGGAGCACTTCAAGAACTGAAAGAAGAAGAAGAAAAAGAAGAATTCTACTCCAAACTAGAAAACACGCTAGATAAAATACCCCGATATGATATAGTTATTATCGCTGGCGATTTTAATTCTAAAATCGGGAAAGAAAGTATATATCGTCCTACAATAGGTATACACAGCAAGCACGATGTGTCAAACGAAAATGGATTAAAACTAATAAACTTCGCAATCTCAAGAAATATGATTATAAGAAGCACACAATTCCTTCACAAAAATATACATCTGGGGACATGGAGATCACCTGATGGTCACACAGAAAACCAAATAGACCACGTCCTGATTGGTAATAAACACGCATCAAGCATCCTCGACATAAGAGCCTACCGAGGGGCTAATATCGACTCGGATCATTATCTGGTGAAAATAAAAATACGATACCGAATATCAAATGGAGATCACCAAAACAGAAAAACAATCAAAAGATACAATATCGAAAAATTAAAAGATGAAGTTATAAAAGAAAACCTCATAACCGATATAGATCAAAAACTCACAGAAAACCTACCAGATATAAACAGTATTACAGATTGTAACTGGAAGACAATAGAGGAAACCATAAAAGATTGCGCTGAAAGACATCTTGGCATACAAAGAAAAACGAACACGAAGAACTGGTTTGATGAAGACTGTAGAAATGCAATAAAGGAGAAAAATGAAGCCAGAGCAAAAGTCATACAAAGAAATACAAGGGCCAACAACGAAGAATACAAAAGAAAGAGAAAAGAAACCTTCAAAGTTATGAGAAATAAGAAAAGACAAATGCAAACGAACGAACTGGCACAAATAGAAACGCAGTACAACAAAAAACAGGTGCGAGAATTCTACAGACTAGTTAACAGCTCCAGGAGATCGTTTAAATCAGGAAATACCATAATAAGAGACACTGACGGAACGCTAATAAATGATAACGCTGCAATAGTAAACAGATGGAAAACCCACTTTAAAAACCTACTTAACAAAGAAACGACAGAAAATGAAAATGAAAACATGAACGAAAGCACGATCGAACGTGCTACGCAACAGATCACAGAGTCGCAACAAAATTGATCATCACCCCCAACGGAAGAAGAAATAAGACACGCAATCAAAACTCTCAATTCAAACAAAGCAGCAGGATACGACACAATCGCGCCCGAACTCCTGAAGATACAAAGCGAGGAACTTATCACAAGATTACACTAAATTATCAAACATACATGGGAGAACGAAGCCATGCCTCAAGAGTGGAAACATACCATCATACAACCCATACACAAAAAAGGAGACACATCAAGATGTGAAAACTACCGTGGTATATCTCTACTAAATACAGCGTATAAGATCTTCTCGTACATCCTCTACCAAAGACTGAGAATTTTAACAGAACATATCATCGGGGACTACCAAGCAGGTTTTCGACAAGAGAGATCCACAACCGACAATATTTTCTACCTACGGCAAACAATGGAGAAGTGCTGGGAATACGACCTGAAAATATACTTTATGTTTGTGGATTTCAAAACCGCATACGACTCTGTGAATAGATCAAAATTGTGGGTAGCTATGGAAACACTCGGATACCCAGAAAAGTTGATACATCTAGCCAAGATCTGCACAGAAGATCAAGAAGTTATGGTAAGAGTACAAGGTGATACCTCAGAACCTTTCCTGACTAACACCGGGCTAAAACAAGGAGACGCGCTCGCACCATTATTATTTAATATATCACTGGAGATGGCACTAAGACAATCCCATGCTAACACTAAAGGAACCATATTCCAAAAAGCGCATATTGTCCTAGCTTACGCGGATGATATAGTCATAGTATGTAAAAATCTACAAGAAATGGAAGAAATCTGGGAGAGATTTGACATTTCAGCAAAATCATTCGGCCTTAATGTTAACGAAAATAAAACTAAAATAATGAGCATGGCGAGAAATAATATCAATATCCAAAATATAATGTTTAATAACGTCACATACGAAGTAGTTAACGAATTTACATACCTGGGATCGTCAATCAACAACAAAAACAACATCAGTGAAGAAATTAAAAGGCGCATTATTCTGGGAAATAAATGCTATTATAGCTTTCTAAATCTTATAAAATCAAGAAATACCAGTAGAACAGTCAAAATTAATATATATAAAACAATCATTAGACCCGTAGTAATATACGGGGCTGAAACCTGGACTATATCTAAATTGAATGAAAATGCCCCAAGAATATTTGAACGTAAAATCCTACGTAGAATTTTTGGAGCAATAAACGAAAACGGCTACTAAAGAACGAGAATGAACTTCGAGATCGCAGAACTTTTCAATGATAAAGATATAATCACTGTCATCAAAACACAACGTCTTAGATGGCTAGGACACGTAACACGAATGGAAGACACAAGAAACGTCAGTAAAATATACAATGCAAAACCCATGCTAACAAGACCAAGGGGACGGCCAAAAAGCAGATAGACAGAAGAGGTGGAGAAGGACGTGAAACGGCTAAAGATCCCAAACTGGAGAAATGTAGCAAAAAACAGAGAAGAAAGGAGAAAAGTCTTAAAGGAAGCGTATATCCATCTTGGATAGTAGGGCTATAGAAGAAGAAGAAGAATAATCAAAACTACAAAATATGATATTAACGATTACAATTAACACTGATTATTATTCATTGTTCAAAATTTGTAATTAAATAAGAAACTAAGAAACGTAGGTAATCACGGGATGAACGCTCGGCTCTATCTGCCCGTCCGGACCACCGTAGGAGTCCCTCTTCCTCTCTCCCGATTTCAATTAGAATACATAGAAATAAAAGTGTTAGTACAATAATACAAATAATAATAGGAAGTTAATGACATACAAAAATATACAAAAAATACATAAGAACATGAAATAGATGTGTAATTCAACTAATTGACCGAATGATTTCTCAAGCATTTATCAATTTTGCCACTGAATTCAGAGAAAGAATCGCTTAAGTGAAGTTCAATGCTAAATTTATTGAATAATTGGCACACAGAGTTTATTGGACTGGAGTAGTGACAATTTGTTCTTGAGAGATCGCACAGAAACAGTAGAGTTCAGATAAAAGTGAAGGACTACTATTTAAATTGTTCAACTAATTTATATAAAAATAGTAATTGACATTTGTTGCGCCCAATTAACAATGGATTAATTAATCAAAGATGGTTGCTAGGTATTTATATTTCATATTCGGCCATGCGTAGTATAAATGGTAATAAAGCATATTACAGAATCTTTTTTGGACACTTTCAATTTTGTTTATATGAGTTGCATAGAATGGATTCCAGACTATACATCCATACTCCAGTTTTGATCGGATAAATGAAAACTATAGGCTTAATATGGTGTTTACATGTTTGAAGTTGCGTAATGTGCGAAGCACAAAGCCTAAGGTTTTATATGTTTCAGATATTACGAAGAAACGAAATTACCTATTAGACAAATGACGAATATTTACAATTGTACATCTTCTTACAGTGATATTTTTTCGGATTCATTAATAAAATACAAACAAGCATTACAAAATTATTTTGTAAGATAAAATCAGCCTTTATTACTATATGTATAAAGTTTTTGTTATTTTAATCACGTCTATGTTCAAAATGTATTACACACTATTGATTTCTTATTCTTTGTTAATTTTCATGTAATCGTCCTATAATTGGGATATTTTCCTGTTGGATAGATTGTCAAATAAATAAATAAAATATTAGCAACTCTAAGTGATGTGTAAATTGGAGCTTATTGTTGAAGTTTATACCCAATTGTTTCACTAAAGTTTTTCTAATCAATGTTTGGTATAGTTGAATTCTATATTAAACATTTTCCTACTAATGGTCATCATACAAAATTTGTCGATATTAAATAACAAATCATTATTCAATGACCATTGACTGATATCGTTGAGATCAGATTGTAACTAGAGACAGTCAGTGATATTTGTAATTTTATGAAATATTTTTAGGTCATCAGCAAACAGTAAACATTTAGAATTGCGAACATCAATAATGTCATTGATAAATAATAAGTACAGAACCTTGAGGTACATCTGAAGTGGGAGTGAATGACCTTGAACAATGGCCTTGATACAAACATACTGATTTCTATTATATAGGAGAATATAAAATTTAATAAATTGTCACAAAATCCTATTCGCTCTAGTTTAGTTATTAAGATGTAATGTGATACAGAGTCAAACGCTTTAGCGAAATCTGTATAAACAACATCGACCTGCTGTTTTCTTGCCAGGATGTTATGGCTGAAAGTAATGAATTCCATTAAGTTCTATGACGTCCCTGTTCCGCACATTGGAGTCCCTGCTCGGGCGCCATTTTGTAACGTCATCGTTCGTGCGCCATTTTGTGACGTCATCCTCACCCTTCATTGCTGCTGTCAGAGTTGTTTCTTGCTCGGGCGCCATCTTGTATCTCCGTGTAACTGAGAGAAGGATGAGGAAGGTTTGCGGATAGCTAGTCGTGTAGGCCAGGATTCTTAGGTTAATTTTGTGCAGTGAAAAATGCAGTACACTAAAACTATTTTTATTTACACACTATGTACAATTTAATAAATGAATGCGAAACTGTGACTCATGTTATTCAAACTACTGAGAATTTTAGCATCAAGTAAAACCGGAAAATATTAACTTTGTGAACTTAGTTCGCGAAATATTATTTATGCTCTAGACAAACTTGAAATAATATTCACTCTGAGAAGTTGTACGTGAAATATTTACTTCGTGAAACTTAGTAAGTGAATAAAAATAAATAAATAACGGCAATTACCATGACAACGCAAACTTATTTTTCTACTGCCGTGTGTGAAGTGAGTACTTCACGTATCAATTTTTATGTGTGAAGTTTGATTTTTTGCACACAGTGCGTGAAGTAACATTTCACGCACCGTTCATTATTTTAAATATTACAAACTGAATTGTATTTTAATAAAACAAAGCTGTTAAACACCCGTAACGTTGGTAACCATGGTTACACAAGTCGATAACACAGAGGCTTTAAGCTAAAAGAATGACAATGTAAAGAAAAAATATATTTTATTGCAAGGTCGTAGAAAAAGTATAGTGTGAAGCCTATTTTACATTCGGGTGGCTCATGTAAAAATTTCAACTTCACACACTTGCCACATTATATACTATTTTGGGGCTTTTTCAACTAAAACGACCAATTTTCGATTTTTATCTAAAACCAAAAGAATTTTTAAAAATGTTAAAACTGAATTGGCTGTTTCGGGAAATGCAAATACTTTTATCAAGAATACGTTTTCTTACGGTACGGTATATATATAACTCATTAAACATTGAAACAAGCTACTTATCTTAGTTCCAATAATTTTTGATTTGGTGCCCCCGTTCGTAGTTATTGTAGTTCTTTTGTTTTTTATTATTTCGTGGCCGTGTGTGTATAGTGTCTGCGATTGCCCTTCTGGTGACCCGGGTTCGATCCCGGCTAGTGTAGACAAAATCGCACAAAAGTGACCCCTGTGGTGCACTCTCCACACCAGCTATAAATGCTCTTGAGGTAACTCCTGGTAAGCGCCCACACGGTAAAAATATATCGTCATCATTACCGATGTCTACACGCATAGTAGATAATGGCACACCCAGTGATGGTTTATATTTTAAGGTTTTTATTTTTTTATTCAATAGTACTACACCAATGTTTTGGGAAAATTGGTAAATGGCAGTACGCTACAACATTTTTAATAGTTTCAGTTTGTTTGAAAGCATTTAATCATAAATTATTGCTAAAATTACAAAATATTACAAAATTACAAAAAGGAAAATAAAGTTAAATTCATTGATTAAATTATCAATAATGCTTATACCTTCCTTATGCCTTTATTACTGCTTCCAGTCTTCGGTGAACACTTTGAATAACGGCCTGAAAATCAGTTTGAGGTATATTCCTCCACTCTTCCTGAAGAGCAACGCGAAGGTCATTTAGATTATCTGGAACGACTGCACAACCTCTAACACGTTTTTCAGCAGTTTCCAAACATATTCTATTGGGTTTAGATCAGGGCTCCGCGCTGGCCAAAAGAAGCAATGAATTTGCACTTGTTGCAAATATTCGAAACCGATACGCGCTGCATGGGGTCGGGCGTTATCCTTCATATACACTAGCCCATCAACTATAAACTGAACGTAGGGCGCAACATGTTGCGAGAGGATCTCTTATATGTACACTTCTGTGCAATAAAATTAACCACAAGTTTTGCGACAATTTTTTTGCAAATTTTAGTTTTGTAATTCGTGTTTATTTTAATTGCTTACCATCAGTTTCAATGAATGACGAACACCATACTTGATCTCTATAAAATTGGTAAATAAATAGAAAAACTTACTTAGCACTTAGCGTAAAAATATCATTTGGTAAATGTACATATAAAAATAACGCCTTTATTAAATGACCAAAATAGAAACGTTTTGAAAAAGAGCTACTAATAAATACAACAAAACTGGAACGCCAAAACATCATTTTTTTCTAAAATCTTTCATAGAACCTTGAATTTTGCTGTCTATAAACACGAATGTGATCATCGTTGATAGATTTGAATACCTTTATGTCTGTAAATATTACCCGTTCCCAAAATGCTAGATCTCTGTGAACGTAATTTAATGAAAATATGGCATGAGCATGTTTATTTTCTTCCGTTAGTATTGGTTTCTTAGCTGCTACTCTATTTCGCAAATCTGACGATTTAATATTTATTAAATATATATACTTAGTTTCAAAATAACCTTTTATTTATAAAAATTGTTTAGGGTGTAAATCGAAAAACGAGACAGGCTTTTAACATGGGAATTCAGTTTTTCTTTGCACAGACGCTACCTAATTATTTTGTGCAAAAATGCTTCAAGTAAAAGTTATAGAGATTTAAATTCTTCATCTAAATCATGTGAAACGATTATTCTAGCTCTTCAAATAAACGTAAAAATTAATTATAAAGTTACAGTTTTTATGAGTTTTTAGTCCAGGCAGCCATTGATTTATGACAAAAACTAAACAAATGCATTGATTTTAACTGTCTTTTAAAACTAAATTTGGATTAGAGTAGTAAATTAACACAAGAAACGAAAAGGTAAAATGTTTTAGTTTTAATTGGCACTTAAAAACAATGCATTTGATTATTTTTTGTCGTAAATCCATGGCTGCTTAGACTAAAAACTCATAAAAACTGTAACTATATAATTAATTTTTACGTTTATTTGAAGAGCTAGAAAAATCTTTTCACATGATTTAGATATAAATCTCTATAACATTTACTTGAAGCATTTTTACATAAAATAATTAGGTAACGTTTGCGCAAAGAAAAACTGAATTCCCATGTTAAACGCCTACGTCTCGTTTTTCGATTTACACCCTGTACATTGTACAATAGTATAAAGCTGACGATTTAATTCTCCTAAATATTTGGAGCTAGAACCCTTCCTTCCTGCTCCCAGCGTTTCTTAATTCTGAAGACGGTGCTTGTCGAGGGATTTGTCTTTCGGAGAAACCATCTTCTATTCTAGTTACAATTCTAATCTTAGAATTACTGTCTAAATGACGCGGCATTTTGACATTAATAAGAAAAATGACAAATTTGCATATTTTCGTTGCTACGCATCTTATCATATCCACTTTAAACTATAAAATATTTTGTGTGCTTAATTTTATTGCACAGAAGTGTACCTATGTGCTGTCAAAGATCCACCAAAGACGAGCTCCGTGCGAGCTCGATAAGAAAAGCAAGCCCATAACCACAGATAAACCTACCCAGACACACGACGTACTGCTATTTCATGTGTTCAGAATTAGTAATAACTTCTCAATGCACAAGATGGTGCGCCATACCCTGCGAGCCTCTGGAAAGTAGTTTTGAGCACAGCATTTCAACGAACGAATCATTGCTTGTGCCAATATTTACCTCCTCTAGAAGATGAATGTACAATGATAATACGATGTATAGTCTGTTCGCTCCTAGCTGAAACAAGCCGATAATTTATTACCCCAATAGTTATTACCACAAACCATAAACCACTTTCTTGAGCCTTTGTTCATCAAACGGCGGTCAGTTGTAAATGGAGTGTTGAACAAGGATTGTATTCAGTTCGTTTTGATATATGCGTTTGTAAATTTTTAAGAGAATTTTTTGAAATTATTTTGAAATGTATTTACAGCTAGGTATTATCATTGAATAGGTATAATTAAGAATTACCTGGAAAGGCGTTTTCGGCTAATGTATAACTGTGTACTTGTAATCATGACATTTTCCCTTACTTATGTAGATTTCGAATACGTCCCTGTTCCACACTACCTGAGGTATTTCTATTTGTTTGTGGTAATATCTATTGGGGTAATAAAATATCGGCTTGTTTCAGCTAGGAGCGAACAGACTATACCGACAAAATATTACCTGCTGAGCTGATATGAAAAGTGAAATGGGGTGAAATTGTTTTCTAGATTTAAATTTATCTGATAAAAAATTTTTCTTTTCATGTCTGAATTCTTTATATCGGTTAAGTAACAAAACTCCTTTTCTAATAAGAAAATTCAGTTCAACCATATTATTGACTATATTCAGTTTTAAGTTAGTCATAAATAAAAATTACAACATATTATTGGAACTAACTATTTCTCTAATATCTAAATTCCCAAATCTCTTATATCTAAATTTGCAAAAGTAATCTAGTCTCATATTAAATTTTCAGGAAAAATTAAATTATACTAAAAAATTATGTAATAAATCTATACGATTTTCGAATAAAGGAATTTGAAACTTGAAAGATTAATTATTGTAAGTAAGAAAATGTAAAGAAATGACGATTTACTCAATTGGTAACTCACCTGCTGTTTTCACAAAAAATAAATGCTGTAGCACAATCTACGTTAGTTGATATGCTACTCAACATATAGATTTTATGTTCATAACAAGAAGATTTATGAAACCAATTAGAAAAGATTAAATCTGTTTCCAATTTAATTTTGTTGCACAAAAAGCTAAAAATTCCTTCCTTATGTCGATTTTGTACATAAAAATTTTGCAAATAAATTTAATTGAAATTGTACAACTGAATTAAAAAAGGGTACTTGGAACACACAAATTTCCGGTATGATTTCCCGCACTTGTATCATAAGCACGAAAATATATAAATAAATCACATGGTCTCACATTTTCATCATTTTTAATATTAGTTAGTATACACTGTTCACACTTGTATTTTTTAAAACACTTGAATGCTATATAACCTGCATAATAAGTGATAGAGCTTTCTTCGAACTTTGAAATATTTTCTTGTTCCATTACTTCGTCGTCAATACAATCATCAGGTTGAATGTCCAGAGAATTATCCTTTTGAATTGAACTATTTTTTAGAAATTCATCAATTTTTAAAAAATCACTATCGTCGTGCGAGCAATTTCCATTTGTCCAAGTTTCATCAACTCTATGAACTATTATATTTTCCAAATTGCAGCGAAACTGTTGTGCTGTTGGGTACATGTTGAAACCTCCAGCTCCTCGTACATGGCTAAATAGATTCTCAAGGCAATCTTGAATTAATGCATTAGTACACAAATAATTAATTCCTGCTTTTTTTTAATTGAGCCCATACCCCAATCACTGCCGTTAACGTTTGAAGTAATCCATTAAAACAAGGTGGACGTGCCAATAATCTTTTTCTTTCGTCTTCTTTAGGGATACATTTCCATGTTTTTACCCAGGTTAAATAATTTCTAAGTTCTTCAGAGATATTATTCTCATCACTTATTGGACTTGAATTGGGATTAGATGTATATTTGTGTTTACTGTTTAACATATCTATTAACTTATTTATTTTTTCTATAAATTCCGCAGTATCCATCGCAGTTTCGCTTGTAATTTGTTGAGATGTACTGGCAGATTTAATCGCAGCCGCTGTTCTGTGGCTAAATATTTGAGTCGCTAAACGAACTGTCATTTTTTGGAAATTATTTGGTTTTAAGTGCACTTCAGATATATGTCCCATACTTCGTGAACGTTTGCATGTTATATCCATGTTGAATGTACGTACAATATCATTCCAAGATATCTGTTTTCCGTCTACAAGAAGATCAGATTCCATTAGTCTATTTCGAATATTTTTGATTATATGTATGATATTAAAAATACAAAAAATTTGATGGTCACCCACAAAGAAATATGGCTGATTTGCCGAAACTCCAAGCTTTTTCATTACAGAACGATTCGTTGGTCCTTCATCACATATTACTCCTAATATTTTGAAACCACAGGAACTTACTTCTTCTATACACGTTTTTAATAGTGTAGCCAAATTATTTGCTTTCACGGAATTGTTTGAAAGGAAGTAAGAAAATGGAATTTTAAAATTACTACTTACACCACGAATCATGAAAACAAGTGCCTCTGAACAATATACAGGTTTTCTGCCTAGTTCGCCTAAATCCTCGAAACCTTCTATTTTATCAAGATATGAAAAATATTGCAATGCCTTTTTTAATGACATTTCATCAAAAACAAGCATGCAAAATATATCTTCATCTCTTAATGTATTAACTCTGTGCCGTAGAGCTGATATTAACTTTTCGTTGAACCCAAGATTGAAACTCAATACGTTCGTCCATGATCTTATCGTTGTTTCAGACGGCAAATTTATTTGCTTACAGTTTCTCAAATACCGATATCCTCCAAGAGACCGGTAGTGAAAATCTAATGCAAATTTTTTTTCATCTCTTCCCCACGGTGTCCTTTTTACATGGTTTAACTGCATTTTACAGAGTTTTTGCGTTGCTCGATATTTCTGAATTTTCAATTTCATTTTCCAGAGATTGCTGAGAAGAGAGTTGTTCTTTTAATCTCTTAATTATATTATATCTAGAACGTATTTTTTTCTTTAGAATTATATTTTGCTGTTTAACTTTATAAAATTTATTTTCGGTATAATTCTTTGTCTCCTTTTTTTGAAATAGGGCCTTGCGTGCATTAGGCTTTTGAAACAATAGGAGAATCTGCTTTTCCTGGTGTATTAAATGGCGATATATCTAAATTCTGTTGATTGTCAGATTTTAGAGTAGAGACTGAAGTTCGAGGTGATGTGAATAATGTACTGCCTTGATTTGAGTACACCCTTTTCGGTGTTTTTACCTTCATAGGAGGAGATTGAACAACTGGTGGTAAATCGGAAGACGTAGGGATTTCTTGAATTTCATAAACTAAAGGTGCACTAGAGATTGTTGTTGATGGTACAGCATTAAAAATTAATTTTTTTCTTCTTTCATCATTGGATTGAACAAGAAACATGGAATTCACAAAATGTTCTTCGCATATCACTTTGTTTTTACACTTTTCATAAGGCACTCCCACTAAATTAATATCACCTGTGCATTGGATCCACTTCTCCCTTATCTCATTGTTCTTAGGGAAATAAAAAAACTGTAACTTTGGGTAAAAAGTACTGGATTTACCACACTTCCTCACTTGACACTTAACTATTTTCAGCATTTTCGAAATAATCCCAAGGAAAATCTAGCTCGTATTATATGTGCGACGTAGTGCGATTGCAAATAAACTTGAACGGAATGAAATAATAAATGAAGAAAGGAAAAATTTTATAGCAGCCAATCAACGGACAGAGTATCATTACGATTTACCAATCAGCAACAAGAAAATAAGTTTCGGGAAATTCGTGGAAAAAGGGTAATTCCAAAATCACTCTCATTAGTTTCTAATCTGGGCAAGAAAACATTTACTTCGATGTTTTATACAAAATATGTCTTTAATATAAGAGGTTTTCCGTATATTTTAATATATTTTTTCACGAAGCTCTGTTCAAAGTTTCCGGTTAAGCAGTAGTAATTTGTATTGAAGTATGTGTTGGCATAAACCAGCAGTATTATAACATAAAAAAAGTTTAGCAACTACTTTATTTATTAAGAAGAAATATATATATAAACAAAATTGTCTAGTTTTTCTTTATAACTAATATATTTGATGAACTTTTTTATATTTTAATGTTACTCTATTAACAACAAAACATATCTTATCGAAAATAAATTTTAATTAAGAAAAAACTTGCTTAAATAACAGAATATACATAGTAGATATTGTTTTTTTGCCAATAGTAGCTATATTTGTCAGAGCTGGGATACATAATTTGTAAATTTTTAAGATACAAATATGTTTTAAAAGTATCTTAGATATCTCTTTTAAAATATCTTAGATACTCTTAAATATCTTAGATACTCCTAAAATATCTTTGATACTCTTAAAATATCTTAGATACTTTTAAAATAACTTAGATATAGATACTATAGCATCTTAGATGATCTTAAAATAGCTTAGATACTTTTAGATACCTTAAAATATTTTTGGTACTTTTAAAATGTCTTTAGTATCTGGGGGAACTGGTTCGATCCCGACCGACGCCATATATTTCGAATTTTAAATGGCACAAAAGTGACTGTGGTGCACTCTCCACGCCAGCAATGAGTACCCATGAGGTGACGCCTGGTAGGCATCATCATCATTACCGATATCTGTGATAAAGTAGATTGGCACACTCAAAGATGTATAATATGCCGTAATGATTATATATTTATTTATTTAAAATGTGTAAAGATACTAAAAAATATTACAACTTCCTACTCTGCACTAATCTTGTTTGAACACGTTTAAAGTTGATTTAAATGGTATTTTTATTTTTATTAATAAAAAGATACGTGAACTACCTTTATATACCTAAATATCTAAATACTTTGATTGCATTTAGAGACTTCCCACCCAAGTATTTAAATACTTCATTGCATTTAGATAATATTCCCAAGTATCTAAATACGTTAAAAGTATATACATTAAAAGTATCTAAAATAAATAAAGTATCTTAAATATTTTAGAATTATCAAATATACATTTTTAAGGTAAAAAATATAGATAATTTTTAAAGTAGGTATCTATTTAAAATGAAGATGCATTATCTGTAAAATAGGAAGTACCCTAATATATTAAAAGTATCTTAGATATCAAGTATCTTTATTCGTAAGGTATTCCCAGCTATGATGTGCGTAATACTAGTAATTGTTTATAAAATAAGTCTGCAAGCAATCCAGTGTACTAGAATTGTGTCATAAAATATGTATATAATATTTATAAAGATTCCATATTCTGATACCATTATGAAAAGTACTTTATTTATACGTACTATAATTAGAATTTACTCATAAATATTTTTTTCGGATATATTAACTGCTATTCTGAGTCATGCTAAATCAAAAATGGATATTTCTATGAAATGCCGACAATAGGCAGCGCAGACAAACCGACGCTAGCTCAGGTAGATTACAGTGGGCCGTACAAATAGTGCTTAGTTAAAGTAACGTTCATTACTTATACGGGGGTATGTAATCCTCTCTCTACTGTAGTGCCATCTACCACTACCGTAACAACTATACAAAAAAGCAGGCACGCGCAATATCATACAGTCGTGGATCTGGGTAGGTTTATCTGTGCCATAACATAACAGAGCTTTTATGAAATAGTGCTCTTGGAGAGAATGTATTAGAAGTACCGTTGTCCTGGACTTCTCCATATTTTCCCTCGACCATCTGGAGACCGCAGGACAACTCTGGACTCATCCGAGAATAGAACATGTCCCTATTGTTGCTTTGTCTAATGTAGATGTTGTCTTGTGAAACATAAGCGAGCCACTCACAGGCCGATTCATGTAACGCCACTGATGGCGTGAGATGGCGTACATAACGTCCTCTTGTCGGCTCTTCATTCCTTGAAGTAGTATGGATCTGTCAGTTCTAAACCTTGTAAAAGACTTGGATTTATTGGCGAGATGGACCTTGCAGGTACGCGACAGTTGATACGGGGCAGCACATACTCGCTCACAGTGAAGTGCTCATCTAGGTTCTTTGGCGAGCAGAACAGAACTCTGGCTCAAGACGAGGAGCGTGTAGAATGACAGGAGACAAAGGAGACCTCAGAACCAGTGTCTTGGAGGACGCGTTCGGATCTTCTTGCCTTGCGGGAATACGATTTCTACCATGGCTGTGGCTAAGAGGGCGGTTCGACTAGCTCTCGGCTAGTCGAATTTCTTGTCGGGATACTACTTATTGCATTTTCGGGATTCAAGGTTATTATGGGCTCAAAATTACCGAAAAGTGGTGTTGCAAGGGATTCTTGGAGAAGAGAATTATGCGACTGGCGATACGTCAAACACGTGCTTGGATCTGCAATCTTTCCTTTTGTGACGTCCTAGACAGTTCATGCAGAGTCGAGCCTTCTTCACAGCGTTAAGGCGCTCTGCTACGGTACTGCGGCGGAACGTTTCGCAAGCGCATGTACACCATGAAGTCGTCCCACTGGTCTACTGGTCGCTTCAATTGCATGAGAGCACGCAGCTCTTTTCGAGTGCGGTTCACCAGGATACGAATCTCGTGCGCCGATTCACGCGAGATCGGTTTGAGGTCGAAGAGCCCTGTCAGGTGCTCGTTAACTAACAGGCGCTCGTTTTTGAATCGAACTAGCAAAGTTATCAGCCGTAGAGGCTACATTTCGAACCAAAAGGGCGGCGTCCCCTTTTAGAGCCCTCTTCAATAGCAGGAGCTTTTGCACGTCTGGAACACCAGTGCGTTTAACTATCATACCGTCGAAGGCATCATGGAAGGTTTCTCAGTCAAGATATGTCCCGGAGAATTTAGGAAGTGTGACCTTGGGCAGTGAAGGTAGTGTTGCCGTTGATGCTTTCTGAGCAAGCTGAGTTACATTCGGATCAACAACCGGCTTCGGTAGTGGCGGAGGCAGACGACGGAGCTGCTCTATCTCACACATTCCCGCCAGATACAGCAGCTCTACTTTAGATAATGTCATTTGCATAGTATTCAGTACTGCCGATACCAGGTTCATCCAAAAGCTTTTCATGGTTTGTTTGGAATTCACTCCAGTGATTACGGAGAGCGTCAAGTGAGCTGTCGATCAACTTGATCGTAACCGCAACTTCATTTGCTGCGATCTTTTCGCTAATTTGCGTGGGAAGCTTGCGAATTCTCTCGTGAAGTTAGCTTTGACATTTAATAATGGCTGCTGACATTGTGATTGAGTGTGCGGTTCTCAAAAATGTCGAATTTTAAGCGATATTGTAAAGTTGGACTTACTTTGGAATCCTGCGTTGTTGACTGCAGGTACATATTCTTATTGCACTTTCCATGATTGGTGCGAATTCTAATTAAAGTACACCATGATCTTCGTGGTAGATGAGAACCAGGAACTTAATTACATGGGTTCTCTATTAATGAACTATTTTGAACTTCCTTTTCTTTCCATAACAAATTCCATTCGTTTCCATCGTTAAAAGAATCACGTAGCTTTATAGTAGTTCTAAACGCAGGTGATCTAGATTTTAGACGCTGACGCTCATTGAATGGAATGGCGTATTCGTGCAATGGAAGAACTTCATTACAGCAGCATTTCTCATACAATGATTTTAGTGCTGCAGTTCTTCGTATATGAGGAGGTTCAATATTCGACAGAACTGGTAACAATTGTAGTGAAGTTTACTTAATTGTGCCAGTTATCATTCTCATGGTTTGGTGTAATTGAATGTCAACCAGTTGGGTATGTTTGCAGTTCAGCCAAACTGGAGCACAATATTCAGCTGCAGAATAGACCAGTGCGAGTGAAGAGATTCTAAGCGTTTGTGTATCTGCTCCCCAAGACGAATTAGCAAATTTGTGAATTATATTTGTCCTTGTTTTAATTTTAGCCACCAGTTTCTTTAGATGGGTAAGTGCTCTATCCAATGTCACGCCAAGATATTTTGGAGAAAAATTATGAATCAGTTGTGTACCTTGAGACCAAACTTGAAGTTCATATTTAGCTTTATTATTTGTTAAATGGAATGCAGAGACCTTGGTTTTATTTGGGTTTAATTGTAAGCCCCACTTTAGAAAATAATTGTTCATTTTCTCAAGGTCATTTGAAAGTACACTTTCTGTTTGTTTAATATTGTATCTGTCGATTGCAATGGCAATGTCATCAGCGTAAATGAATTTTAGAGATTCCGTGTCTGGCATATCTGAAATATAGATATTGAATAAAATTGTAGATAGTACAGAACCTTGTAGTAATCCATTTTTTAATGACTTAGATGAGCTTTTCTTGCCATTAAGATGAACTTGAAACCTTCTGTCACTGATCATATTGTTGATTAAATTTAAAAATCTCGTGCAAGGAACCATCTTATAAAGTTTGATCAATAATCCTATCTTCCAAACAGTATCATATGCTGCTGTTAAATCTATAAATGCTACTGAGGTTGTTAGTTTCTTCTCAAATCCGGCTTCTATGTGTGTAGTTAGTGCAAATACTTGATCGGCACAGTTTCATCCTGGCATGAAACCAGCTTGTTGAATTGGGATTGCATCCTGTACTAGCGGTAATAGGCGATTATATAGAACACGTTCTAAAATTTTGTAACACACACATAACATTGAAATTGGACGATAACTTTCTGGTAGGTTCTTTGGTTTTCCAAGTTTCAAAATGGCAATAATTTTACATATTTTAAAAGTTTTCAGGAATTTACCAGTTGTTATTATATTATTAAAATACTTTAGAAGCCAATCTCTTGTTTTAGGTCCTGAATGCTTAAGAAATTCTGGATATATATTATCCGGGTCTGCTGCTTTACCACATTTTGTAGCACTTATTGATATTTCCAATTCTTCAGCAGTTATATTTTTCATTATAGACAAAGCTTGCTGTTTTTCTCGTTTAATATCATGCAACTGTACATTAACATTTTTCTTATGTTGTTTGTCGATCTTAGGGTTAGACATAGATTATAATATGTTGGCTACAGCTTGAGGATTTGGGGTATTGCCATTAGTTTGTTGAACATGTCCTTGACCTAACCGTTTGAAGAGGCTCCATGCAGCCCTACTACTATGAATGAAGTTTAAATTTTCTGTGGTTTCTCTCCACCTTTCATTTCTGGCTTTGTCTAGCAACTTTAGTAGCTCCTCAGCCGTATTTTTATTACCACTATTCTTGTAATCCGTGTAAAGTCTCTCACACTCGATGTTTTTTGATTGAGGTGGAAAAAGTTTCAACAGTTCCAAAATCACTAGAAAAAAGAATGGCAGAATGTTCCGGAACTCCAAATTTTTTTACTGAAATTGTAAAATAAGATGTCAGATTGGTGAATAAATTATCTATGCAAGTTTTACTGTGAACAGTGATACCTGTGTATTGTTTGACTGTGAGATTCAAGTCATAGCTAGTCATTAAATTGATTAGTATATTTTTATTATTGTTAGCAGTCAAAAACTCTACATTAAAAACACCTACTATAACAATTTTTACGTTATACCTACTTAATGTTTCTAAAGCTTGATTTAATATATTTATGAAATTATTGAAATCTCCTTTAGGAATTCTATACAGGGTATTTATTAAACATACGGCAAAAGTTCAAGGGGTTATTCCTTAGATTATTCTAAGAAAATTTTGTCCTTTGATGAGTTTTGAAAAGCCGCTTTGTTTCGAAGACACAGGGCGTAAAAAAATCGACAATAACAACATTTAATACTAAAAATTATATGTAAAGTTTCTTAATCTACAAGGGGGACCAAGGAAAGTGGTGTTGCCACCAGTTAGGCTGTCTAACGACGTCACTAAATTTCGAGGTATTGCAGTACTTCCTCGAAACTTTTAAGGTAACCTCCACGTCCTCGTCGTGGGCCCTCGGCTTGTTCGAGGTAGCAAACGGAGGTAGCGAAAACCTTGTCCGGGAGATCCGAGACGTGAACTATCTATGGGCCGACCGGGATGTAAAACTCCTCTGTGTCGTGCCCTGATTTACGACGGCTCGGATTGACCGGGCTGGGTCATACACCTAACCCGGCTGTCGTGTCGTGGCTAAGGGTACTGCACCAGGTGTTCAAAACGGCGCCGCAGAGTTACTACCTTGGTAGGTGTGTCTTCCGTAAAACCATGCTCCTCTCTACCGACTGTGGACATGTCTCGCGGGGTAGAAAAGGGGCGGTGGGACTTGGCTTCACCGCCTGGTCCAAGAGGAGAAAACCTCAATAAAAATCCTAAATCCCAAGGTGGGGTAGACCAGGCCGATGGGATGCGTGGCTGAATAGAAGATCAGTCATTACTGGCAACACCTCCGAGCACCGGGTCGCACTCGGTTGTATCAAGGCCTTACCTCGGTACTGCGGGGCTCTGCCGAGGCTGACCACCCTTTCCCTAGCTACTCGTGGGAACAACAATGAGTGACCAGAGAACAAACCCCAACAGCACCGAGGACTCCAAGCAGGACTCAGGGGCTCCAACCAATCCCTCCGGTGAAACAGGTACCGGAGACTCCAAGCCTGTAAGGCAAAAGCTCTCCGGAGCTGCTCGCCGGAAGCTGAAGAAAGCCAAGGAAGGAGGGGGCTCCAAGCAACCTCCAACCAAGGCTGTAAGAGAAGGGTCTGCCACGACTGGGACGCCAAAGCGACACCAGTCGGATGGCAGTACGCCCAAGGACAGGCCCGTGAAAAAGGTTAAAGGGCCTACAAACGTGGCCCATTCCTTCAAAGACGCGATGACCGGGTTCAAGATGGCAATCACCCACCAGGACCTGGGCATTTCCCTGACGGAGGAGCAGACAGGGAAGTTGAAGATGCGGACCTTGGAGAAGATCGACTTGGTGAAAACTGAGGAGGTCCATCCAATGTTCACAGACTGCAGGCACCGGGACGGGACTCTGCGCATCACTTGCTGTGACCAGGCCACACTGGACTGGTTAGGCGGGTTGTTGCGCAATGAGACACTGTTGGAAGGGGCGACGCTTCAATTCGTTAAGGCGAAGAACCTTCCCAAGCCAGTGCGAGCAATGGTGTGGATACCGGGGCCAGCAATGGAACCTGAAAAGATTTTGGGTCGCCTCCAGATCCAAAATAAGGGCATCCAAACCTCGACCTGGAGGATAGTGGACCGGAAGGAGGTTCCAAAGGGACAACAATTGATTGTCCTGATGGACCAAACTTCCTGGGGCGCCATGGACGTCTGCGGTCACCGACCGTACCTGAACTTCTCCCGAGTTCAGTTCAAAGCTCTGGCCAAGAAGAAGGAGGGCGAAGCCGGAGCCGAGGACGAAACGGAGAAGATAAAGGTTGAGGGGACATCGGAGAACTCTCAACCCTCCACCAGTACTCAGTAGGTAAGTGCCTTCTTGAAGATCATACAAATTAACGTACAGCACTGTAAAGCGGCATCGTATGCCCTCAGTGCCTACATGACAAAACACGACATTGACGTGGCCTTAGTCCAAGAACCTTGGACTTACAACGGCGTAATTAAGGGTCTTAGGGGAAGTGGGAGAAAAATCATTTTTGATACTTCTGCCACTATACCCAGAACCTGCATATTAGTTAAGAAAAATTTAAATGTTACACCATTATAGGACTTATGTTACAGAGACCTTGTTGTAATAAGCCTGGTGACGTCAGAGGCAGGGTGCGAGAGGGAGTTTGTGCTCGGATCCGCGTACCTGCCTTATGACCAACCAGGCGATCCACCACCGGGAGGCCTTCGCAGACTGGTGGAGCGAGCCCACACAAAAGGCTGGCAGATTCTTGTCGGGTGCGACGTCAATTCACTCCATCTTGTCTGGGGCAGCACTGATACCAACAAAAGGGGTGATAGTAGAGTGCTAGAGAACAATAATTATCACTTTTGTGGGGGAATCGGTGTTACAAGCTGAAATTTTCACACATGAAAGTTAATGACCTAACAAACTAAAATTTCGAATTTGTTAAACTATAAGCCTGGCAAAAGGGCACTAGAATCAAAATTTGAGTTATACACATAATTGTAAAGAGAAGTAAATTCTGAATTTAATCATATTAAAAAAATGTCAACTTTCGTGGCCGGTCTATTTTTAATTATTTTTTCATATATACGAAATACATTGTGGTTTACGTGTTTAAGAAACTTTAAATCAAATTTACTCTAAAAGAATGACGGAAAAATCAAGCAAAATTAACCAATTTTTATGTTTACACCAGATTATCTCAAAAAGTAAGGCGTAAATCAAAAAATTGTATTCTTTATAAAATTTTCTTTCATCTTTTAGGGATGCGGTGGTATATTTTTTATAATTTTTGGATATATGATATTCGAATTATTTAATAAATTATAAAATAACACGTTTTCATGCATTCCATCAGCGTTCGGCGTTGAGCGATCCCCACTTCTCTAGTTATATCTCCCTCTCTGTATCCCTATTGAACTATCTCTTTCTATCCATCATTCATTTGTAGTTTATTTTAATAATTGTAGTACATATGTATTGTATTAAGATTTAAAAAAATATACGATATATGTACACACATTTATTACCACTTTTTGGCAACAAATTTTTAGTAAAAGTAATCATAAATAATAGTAATTTATTTACATGAAGATTAACACACCAATACATATTAAAAAATAATTTGTTTTTGTCATTAATCGATATTTTATTAATATTTTACTTACCTTACTTTTATCGCTAAGTAATACTATTATAACTTAAACTAGGAAGGGATAATAAACCAAACAATATATTTAAACTTTTATTTAAAAAATAAAATACAGACTATCAATGAATATTTGGAAAATATAACATTAATTTTTATTGGAACTCTCTGAATCCGTTTCGTTAATAGTGGAGTGTAATACTGCTTTTGCAACCGAGGAATTTTTACAAGAGTGTTTTCATTGTCCATGCACTTACATGAAGCAATACATTTCATTTGATTTTTATGGCAACTACAGTCTTTATATGTACAATCTATAAAAAAAAAAACGATAAATCTGCTAATTGGGTTGGAAACCGTGGAAGAATTGTTAAAAGTGGTAACAACACATTACCATCTTTGTCAATTAGCCATCCATATTGTTTAATATCGGGTAATTTTAATATTGGCTGTAAAGAATTTTTCCACATTTTCGTTTGAAAAAACGCATTGCAAATGATACTGACGTATTAGTTTTATTATTACACTTTAGAGAACATCGAAACTGGCATGTATTAGACGAGCCGTCGCTCTCTGATCATAGATATATACGATTCGAGGTAGAATCAGATGACATATCTCCTGTACCATACAGAGATCCGAAAAGAACTAACTGGAATCTTTACAGGCGGGATATACAACCATCGGCTACGCAGACGATGTAACTGTACTGGTCACAGGCAAATTTGAGGGAACGGTATCAGAATTGATGCAAGGAGCCCTAAATTTTGTTGAAAAATGGTGCAACAAAGAGGGATTGTCTGTAAACCCGACAAAAACCACAGTTGTGCCATTCACAAAAAAGAGGAAACTTGATGGACTAAAACAGTTATATCTGTATAGAAAAGAAATCATAATAGAAGAAGAATTCAAATATCTAGGAGTAACACTAGATAAAAGACTGACATTCAAATCTCATGTGGAAAAAACAACAAACAAAGCCATTAGATCCTTGTGGGCCTGTCGGCGAATGTTTGGAAAAACCTGCGGACTATCACCAGCAATGACGTACTGGATCTATTCAGTAACGATCAAGCCCGTCATAGAATACGCCAGCCTGGCCTGGTGGCAAAGAACAAAGACAAAGCACTGTCAAGACGCACTCAGCAAGGTACATTGGCTAGCCTGCTTAGGGATTACAGGAGCTATGTCAACCACACCAACATCGGCAATGGAAACTCTGTTAAGCTTGCCCCCACTACACTTAGTGGTAAAATCAAGGGCAATGAGCGGAGCATATAGAATAAAAGTTTTCTCAAAAGAGGATAAATGCGGAAATGGGCACTCTGAAATTTCTGAGATGAACAAGCACTCCATTTTACAAATGGTGCCTGATAGAATCAATAAAATGTTCACCATTGACAAAACTTACAGGATAATAATTCCTGAAAGGGTTGCATGGGAACACTCTCAAAGTCCAGTGGAAAGAGACGACATAGTTATCTATACAGACGGCTCCAAAACAACCAATGGAACCGGAGCTGGAATACATGGGGCAAAGGGACTAAGACACAACCAATCGGTTGGACTTGGGACAAATGCAACAGTATTCCAAGCAGAAGTACACGCAATTTTAACCAGCGTGCAATTACTATTGGAGAAAAACTACCACAATAGAAGAATCTCCATAGTAACAGACAGCCAAGCCGCACTTACGGCACTAAACTCGTGTGAGGTAGGCTCAGGTCTAATTCTGGACTGCATCCACAGATTGAATGCCTTAGGAGCGACGAATAAATTAAGATTGATATGGGTACCCGGGCATTCAGAAATTGAAGGAAACCAGGCTGCCGACCATCTTGCTAAAGATGGGACAAATATACCTTTTATATGACCAGAACCTGCTTGCGGAATAACTGCGCAAACAGTTAAGCAAGAACTTAATACTTTGCTTTGGCAATGGCACAAACGGCATTGGACAGCCACATCAGGCCAAAGACATTCCAAGCTCTTCCTGAATGAGCCATCCAAGAAAAGAACAGACAACTTCCTTGTAATGAGCAAGCAAGATGTCAGATTAATAACAGGACTGGTAACAGGACACTGTCAATTAAATAAACATTTGCATAAGTTGGGCCTCAAACAAGAACCAACATGCAGAGGATGTGGAGAAGAGGATGAAACCCCTGAACACTTAATATGTCACTGCGAAGCATTTATGGCAAGCAGACATAGCCTTTTAGGAGCAAAGAAATTGCACACTGAGGCACTAAAAGACATTAGTCTAAAGAAAATCCTGGAGTTTACAAAACATACAGGGCTCCTAGAATAGGAGGAAACACGGAGGGTACAATAGACAAGAATGAACCACCTCCCGACAATAATAATAATAATAATAATAATAATAATAATAATAATAATAATAATAATAATAATAATAATCTACAAGAACTGTTGAAAATGACTACCTCCAGCTACGATGCAATAATCCAATATTCTTCTCATTGATTGCCGAACTCTTTCAAAAACACCAGGGTCGTTTCTTATGGAGTTACACTCAGCAATTATTATCCGATGTCTTAAATCTTCCAAATTTGCCAAAGGAGTAGAATAAACTAATGACTTTAGATGACCCCATAGGAAAAATCTAGGGGGTTTAAGTCCGAGGATCAAGCATGCCATAAGTGAGGTCCGCCTCGACCAATCCAGCGATCTCCGTATGTTCCTGTTAAAAACTCACGAGCAACCACACTAAAATGCGCTGGTGCACCATCGTGCATAAACCACATTGCATTTCTTGTTGTCAATGGTACATCCTCCAGAAACTGAGGTAGAGTATGTTCCAAAAAGTTACAATACACCTCACCGGTAAGTCTTCCTGGTAGAAATACCGGACCAATTAGACAGTCACCCACAATTCCAACCCAAACGTTCAACGAGAACTGATGTTGAAAACGATCTTCAACTACCTCATGTGGATTTTCTTCAGCCCACACATGGTTATTGTGAAAATTCCGTATTGCATTTCTTGAGAAATTCGCTTCATCGGTAAAAAGAATCAGCGTCAGTAGTTGAGGGATTTGAACTAATTTGAGCAAAATGCAATACGTAGAGGAAAATCGGCAGGAATAAGTGCCTGAACGCGTTGTATGTGGTATGGGTACGACAAATAGTCCCTAAAAATTTTCCAAACAGTCCCATTACTTGCATTCAAAGTATTTGCAATTTTTCGAGTAGAAGTACCTAGATTTTCCTCTATCATGTCCAGCACTTTCTCTTCTACTTCCACTATTCTAACTGTCATTGGCCTTCCTGGTCCTCCTGTTTAATAAACACAAACATCCTGTATAGTGATTTAATACCTGGTATTTCAAGAATTAATTCTTTCTCTGACAAAAATTATTACTCCTCCATGAATTGATTGAGTTCTATTAAAACATTAGGCTTTATAGTAACCGTTAATATTATATATATGTATATATAAATTAATTGATAGATTTCTGGATATTGGTTTTTAAAAACTATTGCTTTCTACAATAAAGTATTTTATAAGTTTATTGTTTGAATTCTACATACAGACTGAATAAAAGTTTACAAAATCATGGAATATACATTGTACAAAGATAAGATGAAATGTGATCTTCTTGCCGCTCGCGGGAACGTGGCGGATACTGGGAACTGCTGAGGTCCGCAGAATATGGTTAGGTAACACCTCCCTCCTTAAGAAGAAACTCTAGGGTGGAACGACTTGAGTTTCGTCGAATGCCCTCGGACTCGCATTTGAACTTCGCTGAACTTGCTTTTTCTGTAAAAGTTTGTTTATAATTTTTATTGCAAAATAAAATAAAATTATTAATGAAAGTATGATGACACCGATGATTGAGCCCTTTGAATATTTTTCATGAAGATTGATTGATTCGATGGGAAGTTTTTCTAATTCTTGAAGTTGAAGTTGGTGAAGTTTATCAAGTGATACCTTGTCCAGTCGTAGTTTTTCTACTTGTGTTACGGTGGAGTTTCGCATGTTGATCTTTTCTAAAGTCATGGCATGCCCTGGGATTGTCTTCAATTTATTCGCGTAGACATATGATGAAATCTTTATTGAACAGTTTGGTGGTACGACGATTAAATAGGTTCCTTGTAGGGACGCAATGGTATTCTGTTTGCACGAAGTTTGTATTTTTTGTTGTTTTGGAAATATTCCAATGTAATGGGCTTCGTTGATTTCCAATATAACTTGTTGAGTTATCTTGACTGGTATTTGTTGACAGTTGGTTGCTTTAGTGTCGGTTGACAAAATTGATGTTAAGCATTCTTCATCCCTTTGTAGTGGTAGAAGATTTGTACTTTTGCACAGGAATTCTGATTGCAAATCGATGCATTCTTCGTTACTATATTGGTATACGTTGTCGCTTACTGATAGCTAAGTAACAGGTGGGATAATTGTTGATTGATTTGAGTTAGGAATTGAATATAGATGATAATGATCGAAGGTTTCTGGGTGTATTAAGGGAAAAACTAGTGAAAACATAATTTTTTCATTTATAATATGAACTTTAATTTTGATAACATTATAATACTTCGATATATCATTAATATTTGAAAATAGTAATTGTTTATGATTGTAAATTGTATATAATTCATTAATGTAAGTTTGTACTGATTTTCGTAAATTTGGCCAGTAATATTTTTTCTTTATTTGATTTTCTGTTTCATCGACACCTCGATGATTGGTTTTACTTTCGTGATAGTTCTGAATTGTTTGTTTAATTTCTAACGGGTCTTCAATATCTAACAATTTTTGAGTGTATCTTACTAAATTTATTTCAGAATTTTTGAAGTATTTTTGGATGACTGAACTGAATTCTTCGTAAATGGGGTCTTCGAAGTATAGACAGTATTTTATTTTTGGGATAATATATTCTTTAATGAAATTGAATATATCCTTAGCAAAATTATTTTTTGAAATCTGAACAACAAAACGTTGTGTATCTTCGAAAAGTTTTACAATTTTTGGTTTCTTAGGGTCATAATTAACTTGTGATATTATTATCTGATTTTTTCCGAAATTAACGGGTTTGTCAGAAATTGGGATTCCTACAATTGGGTTTTCTCTGTTTGTGTGAACAGTTTCGTCATCTGATATGTCATTGTCAATTTTATCATTGTCTGGTTCGACCATTAATGACATGTTGTCTGAAGCTTTATTGTTTTCCGCTTCGTTCGTGTTACTAAAGCTATTATTAAATTCTTTCATGTAATCGAATATTCCTCCTGAATTTTCGATTGTTTCGTTGGTGTTAATTTGAAAATAACCATTGCAGAGGGCGATGGTCAGTGTAAATGAAAAATTTTCGTCCAAATAAATATGGTCTAAAATGTTTTACGGCCCAAATGATTGCTAATAGTTCTTTCTCTACTGTAGAATATTTAGTTTCAGTTTCACTCAGTGTCATTCTTGCATAAGACAACGGTAAGTCTGATCCGACTTTACCCTGAGATAATACCGCACCTATTGCGTAATTGCTGGCATCGGTTGTCAAAATAAATGGTTTTTCAAAATCAGGATGTTGTAAAATTGGTTCGTTTGATAGTAGATTTTTGCAAGTGTTGAAGCAGTTTATATAGTCAGGATTATGTATGTCGATAGTAGCGTTTTTCTTTAAGCATGAGGTCATTGGCTTTGTTAATTTTGCAAAATTTTAATGAATTTCCGGTAATAACCAAGTAGTCCTAAAAATGCTTTAATTTCTCTATTTGTTTTTGGCATTGGATAATTTTGAATGACTTTAATTTTTTCTGGATTGGGTTTGATTCCTTCTGATGTAACTAAATGTCCAAGAAAAGCAACTTCCTTTTTTAGAAACTCAGATTTGTCAAGTTGAACTTTAAGATTACTTTCGCGTAATTTTTGAAATATTTGTTTTAAATTTACAATGTGATCTTGAAGAGATGTAGAAAATACTATTATGTCGTCCATAAAAACAAAACAGATTTTGTTAAGATATTCTCTCAAAACATTGTCCATAACTCTCTGAAAAGTTGATGGAGCATTTTTCAAGCCAAATGGAGTTCGCAAGAACTCGTAGTGTCCGTGTTCTACATTAAATGCAGTTTTCTGCACGTCATCTGGGTGCATTTCAATTTGATGAAATCCGCTCGCGAGATCTATTGTGGAAAAGTATTGTGATCGTCCGAGTCTGTCTAAAATGTCAGATATATTGGGAATTGGGTAACGGTCGTCTATAGTTTTTTCGTTTATCTTTCGATAATCGACAACTATGCGCCATTTTTGCCGACCTGAGGCATCAGCCTTTTTTGGAACAATCCAAATAGGCGATGACCATGGAGAATCGCTTGGTCTAATAATTCCTTGTTGTAACATATTATTTATTTGTCGTTCAACTTCGGGTTTGTGTATGAATGGATACCTGTAAGATTTTGTGTGTACAGGAATTTCGTCAGTTGTAATAATTCTGTGTTTTATTTTATTCGTGAAAGTTAATGGTGTACCGTCGCGGTAAAATATATCGTTAAACTTTTTTACAAGTTTTTCAATACTCTGTTTCTCTTCCGAGTTCATATGTTCGGTGCGTAATGAGTTTATTATTTCAGCTTTATTAGGCGTGTCACTGTCGTTACAATTATTATGAATTGTGACATTAAATAATTCAAATTCAGTACTATTAAAAGGATTAGTATTGATTGGGCATACAAATAAATTTCTTGGGGTTCATATGTGTTGTTGTAAATATCAACAGGGGCGTATCCATTTTGACAATTTGATACTCCTTCTCTTATTATACAATTCGAAATTTTTGTTTGTGGGATTACTATATTTCCGTCTTTTGCATTTACCGGTATTTTTAATGTTTCTAAACTGCAGGGTTCTATTCGAGCGAAAAATAATAATTTCTTTCTCGATTCGTAATGAGATAATTTTAATGTCGTGTTTGGGGTTTTTAAAAGTGAATAGTTCAAATCTAATTGTACATTTAAATCTTTTAGGGTGTCGTAACCAATTAAACCGTCGAAGAAATGATGAAATTTAAACAAATAAAATTTTATATTTTGGTTAACATTAAATTCTGGGAATGCTGGAATTTCGATGCAAGAATTTCTTTTTGTTGTTTGAAATACAGAAGAGATCGTGAAATTTTCTTCCTTTATATTGTTTTTAAAATATTTTTCAGCTAATTCCGGATTAAAGAATGATTTTGTCGCACCTGTATCGATCAAAAGTTTTAATGGTGGGTTCGAGATTTTAATAAATGGTAAATCTTTTTTATCGTATATTGAATGTAATTCTACGTTGGGTTCAATGACTGGCTCGTTTGGGGAAAATTTTGGCTACTTTCAGTAGACTCTGGTTCGAAAGTATAATAATTTTCAAAATCGTCAGTTACATAATAATCATTTTCTTGTGAGTACGGCACTGTATTATCAGTCTCATAGTTGTAGTCAAATTCTGTCGACTCAACAAATTGTGTAGATTGTAAAGGTTGTTCTACATTATGTATCTCTTCAGAAATAAAGTATGGTGGTTTTTGATTTTGAAATCTTTGTAACCTAGTGTCTTGTCTTGGGAAAGTTCCATGGGATATTCCGCTCATAGGAGTGGGTTCAGGATGAATGGGGCGATTTGCAGAGCCCTGTGGTTTCCAAACATTTATAGTGTTTGATTTTGGAATATTATTCCCAAATACTTGCTGATTGCTAAAGAATCTTTGTGTATTTGTCGGGGTTGTAGCTGGATGGGGTTGCTAGGAAATTGTTGAAATTGATTTCTATTAAAATTTTGAAATTGCGGGTAGTTATAGGGTAATGCTGGTGGATGGCGAGGAAATTGAATTTGTCTCGAATTATATGTGTTTGAATGTGGTTTTTGTGTAGAAGTTTTATTTCTCTCGTATGTAGGTTTTTGTAAGTGTCTGATATTATTTTCAGAAATTATAAATTGTCTACTCTCTGCTAAGTCTTTTGGTTTCATGGCTCGGATTGTAGAGCCTAATAGTTCTTTTAAGCCTGCTAAAAATATTTTTAAAGCATGGTTGTTATAAAAATTCTTTTTCACGATTTTTATGTTTTCGTCAGTTTCGTGAATTTCCACATAATTATGCAAAGCACTTAAATTAGACATAACTCTCGTGTAGTATTGTAAAGAAGATTCAATGTCTTTTGCATATATTCCGTAAACTACTGTAATATTTTGCACACAAGTAATATTTTCGGGATTTGGATCCCAATAAGTTTTAACAAGGGCACTTGCTATTTCTAAAAATCCTGATAATTCTGATGGATTTCCATCAAATCTAGGTACTATTTCTAATAATTTATTTTCGAATTTTGGTATTTGTGGTTGCGCCATAACTAAATTTGTTGTATCGGCACTTTCGTTTATATTTAAATTTGACAAAATTTCGCTAATTGAACTAAGATCTAAATTACTATTTGGATTTGAATAATCTAATAATTCTAACTCGTTTTCACTAGTATTATCCTCTATGGAAATAATGGATGAACGCGAGGAGTCTGACATAGAAAGGAAAGCAACTTACATAACCAATACAGCGTTGTAGAGACCGTTCTTCATCCTAGGTAGATTATCCGCGTTGGAAGTCTTCTAAGATGAGCTCGCCGATGGGTTGATTCGCGATGAACACCTCTCGGACCTGGGTTCTTCAGAGTAAACAGTTGACACTGATGGATTATTCGTGATGAATTTCCACTCAATATCCTACCGACTGCGCCAATTAATTGATAGATTTCTGGATATTGGTTTTTAAAAACTATTGCTTTCTACAATAAAGTATTTTATAAGTTTATTGTTTGAATTCTACATACAGACTGAATAAAAGTTTACAAAATCATGGAATATACATTGTACAAAGATAAGATGATATGTGATCTTCTTGCCGCTCGCGGGAACGTGGCGGATACTGGGAACTGCTGAGGTCCGCAGAATATGGTTAGGTAACATATATATATATATATATATATATATATATATATTATTTTATTCCTCTTTAAGCCAATATTCACTTAAACATATCACACTAGCATTAATATCAATATTTACAATGTCGATTAAATTACATTTATTAGTTAATAATTGAACATTCCAGTAAAAAAATGAGTTTTTGAAATACCATATTAGCACTGTTCGGTTTTTTAAAATTTTCCTGCGATTTCTCGGCGAAAATAGTAGCGTTTGACAGCAATACGGTCAGGCCAAAAGTCATTATTGTTAAGAGTATCATACAGGAAGAAGTCGGCACTAACTTTGAAGGATTTATTGAGTCCACTGGATGAGAGCTGATCACATGTGAATTCGCCATCGGGACACTTTGATTTTAGATAATCTAATACGTCATCAGATGTTGTTGCAGCACACACTCATCCAACGTAGAACCAGGCTTTCTTTTTACCACTTTGAAACTTGCTTGAATTATTTGAACTATTGTCTTTTGGAATTTATTCTTTACAAGGTTATTTGATTTATCAACAGGTTCACTTTTTTGTATACTTTGAGTAGTATGGTTTGTGTTGGCGTTTGTATTTTTATTTTCATTCAATTCACTCTTTTTAGTTTTATTTTTATGTAATTGTGACATATTTATCAAGTTCGATTTGTTTGTTATAATTCAGAGATTTCTGTATTTAGTTTATTTATTTCAAACTCAAAATGAGTTTTAACTACAACGGTGTGTTTTAATTCAGCTTGGATTGCTGAGCTTAGTAGTTTACTTAATAATTTTTCAAATTTTGAAGAATTTAGAAAATCAGTTACAGATTTACTGACATTGTTCATAATTTCACCACTGGTGTCGCCAGCTGATTTAGCGGCAGAGCGAGTCATGGGAGAGTTGAACAGATGTGAATGAACACAATTATTGAATATTTGCGAGTTTAATTATTTTCGTCCCAAAATTTGCAATTTTCGACTTTATTGTAACATATGTTTAAATGTGAAATAAAGATACAGTAAAAACTGTTCTATTTTAATGAACTTTGGAGAAGTATTTAACGCGATATAAGAGCACTTGTTTATCTTGCACTCGTATTAGAAATTTCACAAAAGTTCCACTGTTTTCTCAAAGACATTAAAAAATTTCTAAGAGCGAAATGAATACGTGAACACACCGTTTGCACAAATGGTGGGGAAGATAAAAAAAATAACTGAAAAAAGTTTTTTTATTTAAATAAGACGGCATATGACATACACGTACATAAAGAAATTTGAATACAATTAATTTATTAAGTGTCCATGGTAATAAAAAAAAATGTATTGCAATTAAGGATTTAATTTTAAGCAACTATTAACATTTATCTGAAGTAAAAAAATGTATTGCAATTAAGTATTTAATTTTACCTTTTACGCAACTATTAATATTTATCAGAAGTTGATATAATCATTTAAGATATCACTTCCTTTGCAGGGGTTTGATAAGTATATATTATATCTTGTTATCTATTATATATTTTATTTAAATTAATTTATCTAAACTAACCTTTCAGAACTATAAGTATATAGATACAATTTAATAAGCTAATCAAATTGCAGTAATTATAAAATTTTAATTAAATATCAGTAATAAAATTACATTGTTTATCATTGATTATACTTACAAATTAGTCACGCATGAACATATAAAAAAAATCATCTATTCAAGAAAATTTATCAGATTAGAATTCTATAAGACTATTTTTTATTTTACTATTAACTTTCATAAAACTGTTACCTTTAGAATAAATATGAAACATACAGAATGAATTATCTCCGTTGAAGACAGCGATTATCTTCAAATAAATAAATTTCCTATAGACAATATGGGCAATAACATCTCGTAAGAATACGTATTCCATTACTTCCGGTTCCGGAGTATGCGATACCAACTTTGAAGTTTCAAATAAAACATAGTACATTTTATTATAATTTTGAAAAGCATGCAAATTTTTCTTTACAATAATACAAGTAATATCTTTTATTATTAAAATGTAAAATGGCGGGAGTTTGAAAAGACAAAATAAATCAAGAGAGTGTGAAATTTTATTTTATTGTTACTGCAACCATTGATCGCTATACATATCTGGATACCATCCATTGTTAAACTTTTATGACTAATTACACGCCTTCAAGTTGGCGGATTTCGGCACAATTGTAGTTGAAGTTGAGATCCAAACCTTTCTAGCTACCAAAGTTAAAAGTTACGTAATATTATAGGAAATTTCCCGACAAATTTGATGATGTTATTTCCAATGTTCTATCATATTGCGAACATTTGAAAAATTACATTTTTCGAAAAAAAATACCGCATTTAAATTTATTCACAATTTTTAGCTCTAACTGCTCATATCTATGTAGTTATTGAAGATATTGTACTAAGTGCAAGAGCCATTTTCATAATAAAATTTATCTTCACTTTAACACTTTAAATTAAAATTGTGTTCGTTTTCATAATACAACTGTAGCACTTTAGCAACCAATTTAGCATTACCTACTTCAAACGATAGATAAAGTCTTAAAGTAATTTTAATGAAAGTCTTAAAGTGAACTGGATTATGAAAACGGACCTTAATTTTTCAGGATATTATTTATCTATATCTTGTGAATGTGTTTATGTAATAAAAATATACTAAGTGAGTCTTTGAAATAGCCTTCTTCGATATTTCCCTTATCGTTAAAAAAATATATTTCCATATATTTTTAATTGTATATAATTCACCTGTACCTATACGCAAATATAGGTATATATTTTTTTAATGTTCCGCGATATTGTCAAATTATTCAGTTTTTTTCTATAAAAAAAGATGTAATACACGCATTGCTTTATAAAGGCCTATTAAAGTTATTTTAACAATAAAAATTAAGATATTTTCTGTGCAACTATATACCATGCTCAATGTTCTCATATATTAAAAAAAAATATTATACAGGTGTTAAATAAAGCTTATGAAATTTACTCAATTTCAAATGACTATAACTCGTTGTTTTCAAATGGAACGTCTTATATTTTGTTATTCAGTTGTATTTCTTTTGTATTATCATTATATGTTATTAAGTGTAGCCTATGTCTAAAATCAATAATTTCGGAGTCTTTTACCATTTTTCTTTTAACTTAATGTGTTCCATTAAAATTTAATCTAGTACACCATAAAAATTGTGTTTTTAATAAAAAAAAAATCTGCAATAACAGTAGTTGGCATTAGCCAATAAATAAATTTATATTTTTCTTATTAATATTAGTGTGATTTTTATTAAAATACAATTTGCATTGTATACTAAATTTAAATTTTAATTAAACAAATAAATTTAGAGAAAAATGGTGACAAAAACTCCGAAATTATTGGTTTTAGGCATAGGATGCCATTAATAACATATGTGATTCGTGCTTTATTCAGCACTCTGTATTACATTAATATTATATAATAATAATAATAATAATAATAATAATAAATTTATTTCCAACGACCAAAATACAATGGTATAAGAAAAGTCAGAATAAAATACATAAAATATATATATATATATATATATATATATATATATATATATATATATATATATATATATAAACTCCTGAACAAAATTATCACACCACTTATATTTTCGCGATTTATTTTAAAACAAAATGATATACGTAATTTTGTTAGGGTGCAGTTGAAAATTTAGGGTCTAGACATGTGAAAATAATAACAATTAATTGTTTATATGGGTATATCATTGTTTCTTGTGTTGACAAGGAAAAAGTATGGAACAAATTAAAATTGTTTTTACGTTTAATTTAAATTTAATTTAATGCTTTTGTGTTTTATTACAAAATTAACGTTAAATTGAACTAAGAAAATTAATAGAGGTCGATATTTGTCACGTCATGAGACCAGGGAACTTGGAGTTGATCCTGGTACTATAGGACGAGCTTTGAAGAGGTTTAAAGATACTAGATTCAACTCTAGGAGACACAGAAAGGTCGTCCGAAACCACCGACAGAACGAGACGACAGATTTCTAACTCTAGAACTCTGAGAAAACGACAAATTACAAGTAAAATGCAAAAAAATTACATTCCTGAAGCTCGTGCTGTGTCGATTTCAACCCGTATACTAAGAGGAAGACTAGAGGAAGGAAGATTGGCCAATAGATGTACTAACGCAGGGCCGTGACTCACCAGAACTCATCGAGTCACTCGTTTACAATTTGTAAGACAACATATTCCCTGGATATCGGCTGATTGTAACTGTGTTTTGTTTTCTGATGAGACATGAGTCAGCTTAAAATCACCAGGCGAAAGATCGTACCTGGAGGAGACCTGGACAACAATATACTCAGTGTAAAATTGTTCCACGCGAGCCCTGTTTTGGTGATTCAATACTGTTTTGGGAGCTAATTTTTTTAAGGGAGGCACAGAGTTGGCCGTGCTTCGTGGAAGATTAATGAAAGAACAGAAATACGTGCAGCATGTCATACAAGACCATGTCACTCCTTTCTCGCCGAAAATTAGAGGCATTTTCATCTTTATCCATGATAATGTAAGATCGCATCGGGCTCGGGACGTAGATGAGTATTGAAATACAGTAGGAATTAACCATATGTAATTGCCTATAAGTCCAGAATTAAATTCAATAGAGCACGTATGGGATATGCTGAAGAGAAGCGAAAAAGGTCTCGTAACGCCCTATACACTCTGGATGAGCTAGAGGAAGGTGGGCCACAAGAGTGGGAAAACAAACCTCACCATGCAAGCCATTATTAATGTAAGAGGTGGTAATACCAAGTATTAAATGATTTTTTTCCATGAAATTTTAAAGTATAATTTATTCAAAAAAATTCATATAGTGTTCATTTTGTATAATATTGTAGTTTTTAATTTAAAGATTTATTGTTTCGTTATTTTCTACAAATTTTTAATTACCTGTAAAGGGCTAATTTAAAAAAAACCGTAAAACGTACGAAAAATAAGCTAACTTTGTGAAATAAACGAAAAATTAAAAGTGGTGAGTTAATTTTGTCCAGGAGTATGTATATCACCTGTAAGCTTTTTCAACATAACTAAAATTATAGAGCATTGATTATTATTAAGTGAAAATATAATTCGATGGTAGGTGTAATTAACTTAATATAAAAACTTTTCAATAAGTAATAATAATAACAATAACGTGGCAAAAATTATTTTATTCAAAATTCTGAAAATAAAAAATATTTAATAAAAATGTAAATAAATAATTAACAAAAAAAAAATAATATTTTGTCGCAAATACTTTTTCGTCGATCTCGGCTTGGATGCGTCTTGGTATAAATGTGATGAGTGCATCGATTGTTGACTGGGATCTTCCTCCACTCCTCCTCAAGTTGGGCAAACTTCTTGGCTACGCTTGCCGCTCGTTTGCCAGCGAAACGTCTTTCCAGTAGTGGTAGCACGCACTTTAGAATTCTATCAAATGAGGCATTTGTTTTCGCTTTTCGCCACGAAGCGAAAATTTGGTAGCATGCGTGTCTCAAAATATTCGCCTGCAAGCGTACGACTCGAGGCGAAAGTGTCAAAGTAACGTCATTATTTTGCCACAGTTCTATTCAAAGCCAATTTATATATAATTTATACATTTATTATATACAATTGTCATAATATTTTTTATTTTAATAGTGTAAAATCCAAAAAAATTCCGGAACAAAAAGCGAATATAGAATTCTATAGTTAGTGGAGGAGCGTTAGCTCAAAAAAGTGCATTATCTCGGAACCGGTTCAAACAACTCCGATTTTGATGATTTTTTTTTTAAAATGTCGGTAATGCCAAATACTTCAACCTTTATGGTTTGAAAATTGACGCTCTTTGTTATTTATTAAATTATTTAATTTTTAAAAATTATTAATATCGGCGTTAAAATAATGTTATTTATGAAAGTATAATATTTAAAAACGACATCCAGTGACCTTGTATATTGGATACTGAGAAGTAAGATGTATTCTAAAATGATTGGAGTATGTAATCTGATGTGGCCAGCACATAACCTCTCGCCGGATAGTTTACCTGTGTGCATAAAACAAAGATTATTTTACAAATACAAATACATTCATGTATAAGTCTTTGACGTTCAAACTTCTTTATATATTTTTCTCCATATATTTACAAAATCTGTAGGTTATTTTAATATAAATTATATGCAACAAATTTCAAAATATATTTTACTATATTAAAATTTTATGCAGATAACAAGGATTATTAATTCGAACAATGTTTGTCTTCTCTACATACATGTACTGAAAACATTAATTTTTGGCAGTTTCAATTGTATAAGGTATATCTGGAAATGTGCGTATATTCGTACATAACTTCTATCAAATTTTCTTTTTTCATAAATGTATCTAAATAACACATTGATTTTATTTCAATAAAGTGATGATGAGATTGCGCTCTTTTTATACTAATATCGATGTGTAATGTCGTCAATATTATATCTTATTTAAGAAGAATTTGATAACTTTTTGCAGTTCAATGTTACTGTAGTCTACAGTGGTCGTGCATTTTCCCATAATCTTTGAGATAAATTTAACAGTCCTTTAACGTAGACTTGTCATCTCAACAATAGTCACAGGGCAAACTAATAATTAAGAGATTCTCTAAGTATATTTTTCTTAATTCACTTTCATCTTGTGTTTATAACATTTAAATATAGTGTTCCTTCTCGTAGAGAGTCATCTTATTCGCACTTTGTTCGGCTTGTACCGTCTACAATCCAAATGTCTTGTCTTCTCGTAGGCAATCCATGCACCGCCTTTTCACTCATCCATGTGCGCTGAGGGCTGCCCTGATTATCTAATCTTGTCCAAAATTAGGAGCATTTTGGATATCCTCGTTTTTCATACGCTCAGCTGAGAAACATTCAGCGACTACTCGTATTTCATGCTTCTTCTTTGCAAACTAACATTCTGCTTCATATGTGAGGAGAAACTTAGGCTGGATGCGCATCGAATAACAAAAACGTTACTAAACAAAATGTTTTGCGACATACTTAAACACACTGACTGATCAAAAACGTTGTTAAACTAAACGTTGTAACTTCAAATTCCCACAATTTATTTGTGGCGATATTCTTATAAAGAGTAGGCCTTCCTTCAATTTAAAGATAAAAGTTTTTCGGCGTCCACATCAACATTTCATTGTCCACTTGCGACTGCGCATTTGATCTACACAGCACGTTGTTATGTTATGTAAGTTTGCACAATGAATATAGATATAGAGGTGGACGCCGAAAAACTTTTAGCTTTAAATTGAAGGAAGGCCTGCTCTTTATAAGAATATCGCCACAAATAAATTGTGGGAAGTTTTGTTTAAAGTTACAACATTTAGTTTAACAACGTTTTTGATCAGTCAGTGTGTTTAAGTATGTCGCAAAACATTTTGTTTAGTACCAGGCATCCAGCCTAAGTGTCTCCTCACATATGAAGCAGAATGTTAGTTTGCAAAGAAGAAGCATGAAAACGAGTAGTCGCTGAATGTTTCCCACCTGAGCACATGAAAAACGAGGATATCCAAAATGCTCCTAATTTTGGACAAGATTAGATAATCAGGGCAGCCCTCAGCGCACATGGATGAGTGAAAAGGCGGTGGATGGATTGCCTACGAGAAGACAAGACATTTGAATTGTAGACGGTACAAGCCGAACAAAGTGCGAATAAGATGACTCTCTACGAGAAGGAACACTATATTTAAATGTTATAAACACAAGATGAAAGTGAATTAAGAAAAATATACTTAGAGAATCTCTTAATTATTAGTTTGCCCTGTGACTATTGTTGAGATGACAAGTCTACGTTAAAGGACTGTTAAATTTATCTCAAAGATTATGGGAAAATGCACGACCACTGTAGACTACAGTAACATTGAACTGCAAAAAGTTATCAAATTCTTCTTAAATAAGATATAATATTGACGACATTACACATCGATATTAGTATAAAAAGAGCGCAATCTCATCATCACTTTATTGAAATAAAATCAATGTGTTATTTAGATACATTTATGAAAAAAGAAAATTTGATAGAAGTTATGTACGAATATACGCACATTTCCAGATATACCTTATACAATTGAAACTGCCAAAAATTTATGTTTTCAGTACATGTATGTAGAGAAGACAAACATTGTTCGAATTAATAATCCCTGTTATCTGCATAAAATTTTAATATAGTAAAATATATTTTGAAATTTGTTGCATATAATTTATATTAAAATAACCTACAGATTTTGTAAATATATGGAGAAAAATATATAAAGAAGTTTGAACGTCAAAGACTTATACATGAATGTATTTGTATTTGTAAAATAATCTTTGTTTTATGCACACAGGTAAACTATCCGGCGAGAGGTTATGTGCTGGCCACATCAGATTACATACTCCAATCATTTTAGAATACATCTTACTTCTCAGTATCCAATATACAAGGTCACTGGATGTCGTTTTTAAATATTATACTTTCATAAATAACATTATTTTAACGCCGATATTAATAATTTTTAAAAATTAAATAATTTAATAAATAACAAAGAGCGTCAATTTTCAAACCATAAAGGTTGAAGTATTTGGCATTACCGTCATTTAAAAAAAAAATCATCAAAATCGGAGTTGTTTGAACCGGTTCCGAGATAATTACTTAGCGCTCCTCCACTAAGTGCATGCTACTAAGATTCGTAAAAGTAAAATCGCATTCGCCTGCTTTCTATGATAGAATGCTAAAGTGCGTGCTACCACTACAGGTCGTCTCACAGTTGATCAATAATATTTAAGTCGGGTGACTGACTTGGCCATTTCAAAAGAGTCACATGATGGCGTCGGAACCACTCTTGCACATCACGCGCCCGGTATTTCGGATCATTATCCTGCTGATAAATGCCCATGAAGACGCTTCGCATATGGAAGCATAACATTTTTGAGGATGTCTATGTACATTTTCCGATCCATAATGCCATGAATTCTGTGAAGAGGACCCATACCTTTCGCTAAGAAAGCCCCCCACGCCAAGACTGAACCGCCACCATGTTTCGTAGTCGGCAGTTGATATTTTGGATTGAAAAGTTTGCCTTCAGGGCGACGAAACTATTTTATTCCGTCACTACCAAACAACATAAACTTACTTTCATCGCTCCAGATGACATTAGACCATTGCTCAGAAGTCCAATTTTTATGCTCTTTAGCCCACTCCACTCGCACCTTCCAGTTTTTGGCAGAAATGAACGGCTTCTTCACAGGTCACCGTGCATTCAGTCCCACGGCCTGTAGGCGACGGCGCATGGTCTTCGCAATATCTGGCGCTGTAAGACGTGGATCACTGCGGGATACGCGAAGGATATTGCGATCGATGAGGGAAGTAGTGCCACGTAGTCGGCCGCTTTTATTCTTCTCAACATAGCCTCCTTGGATATTCCAACGCTTAATAATTTTACTCACCGTTGCTCTGGAGATGTTAAACTGCTGCGCAAGCTCCTTATACGTCCGCCCTTGTTTCCGGTCTTCTATAATGGCTTTTTGTTGTCGTTCGTCCAAATTTCCAGCACCTTTTGTCCTCGCCATATCACAAAATTATGCAGAACGCAAAATGATACGTTTATAACGATGGACACAACGACCGAATAAGCGAGAAAAACTAAAGAAATTCAATAAATAGTTTGAAATGCATTTGGCATTTACAATTATTTTTTATTTTTTCAAATGTCAAAATGGCGATCGATCAAAAATTTTAAAAAAAATTTTTGACAAACACCCCATCGATTTTAAAATTTAAAATAATTGTAATGTAAATGCCAAATGTTTTACAAAGAAGAAAAGTAATTATGAAATAAAAATATTTTTTTATTAGTCCTTAAAATAAGGGAGTTATGACGATTTTTCTAAAAACAAAGGAACTCCAATAACTACGAACCGGGGCACCAAATCAAAAATTGGAACTAAGAAAAGTTGTTTGTTTTGATGAGTTCTAACTACCATTTGCGGGTGTAACGACTTAGTATTAACACCCTGTATATATATATATATATATATATATATATATATATATATATATATATAGGGTGTTATTTAAGTAATCTGCCATTCGTTACCACTTAATAAACAGGGTTTTAATGTATCTTAATCTGCAATAATTTCTTTTCTAATGTGTTTGTAGCAGCTATAAAAACACTTTAAAGTGGACAAATAAGAATTATTTATTTCAATAAAGAATAATTTAAAAATCATAGTAGTTTGAATGAAAACAACAACACTTGTCATTTTTTAAAGTTTGAAGTCACAGGCGGAACAGCACGACTGTTTTGGCGCACTTCTCCGTACACCAAATGTTTGTCTGCGTATTCTTGGTTTGTGAAAGTAACAGGCATTTCTGAATATTTAAACACTACGCCACTGATTCAAATTCAAAGTCATTTATGAGTTTTATGACAACAAAGGAAATATTGTTTCTTTTTTTTTTGAGCAACTTGATTTTTAGATTTTAATTTATTAATGAGTTGCTTCGTGATAGGTAAACTGTACAGCCCTATAACTTTTACAATTTAACAGATTTTGCTGAATATATTTCAGATTATAACTTCTTTCAGCTCTCTTTATCATACCATGAACTATGGCAGATTACTTAAATAACACACTATATATATAGGGAAAAAACTTTTCGTGGGTGTGCAGTGTTTTCATTGGGCTAAATAGTTTTAGTTCTTTTTAAATCAGCCAAGCTTTCGCCTAATGATTTAAAGCTTCATCAGGACTCTATAAAAGTGTACAAATTTTGAACAAAATATATAAAATGTTTAAATCCAAAACATGTAAAATTTTGACTTACGTTTTAGTTGAAACACTGAATCTATATTGTATAACCTTATTACTACATTACACCTTACTAAAACTGTTCTAATATCATATTACACTGACCGGAACTATCTTTTACCGTACTATTCGGTATTTTATGACCCATTGACATTGTATTGTATAAAAACCCAATGAAATAAAATTTAGATCACACTGCCGTGAATTTATATTTTGTCAATGTGAATATGGTGTTCCTCAGTCCTAAGGATGATACTTCCGAAATTTTTAGTATTATGGATTTACTACTTTTATTCCATAAATATTTCAAACAAGTATATAAACATCCTTCTCAATAATATCAAATTTCCGTCCTCTCTCCCATTTAACAGCTTTTAAGACTCTGTATCCTGGTCACGGCACCAATTTTATGTAACGCGACATACCTGACCTTCTCTAATTGAAGGTTGTACTTACCCTACGTTGTGTTTATATTAAATAAGTAACCCTTACCTCGTTCGTAATACAGAGTAGCTGTTAAAAGTGGGGGAATCAGGACAGGTATTTGACAAAATTAAAGAATAATGTTCTCTCTAAAAAACAAACAGAATGTCAGCTTTGTGCATTTATTGAAAATTAATTATGAAAGTAAATACCAAATAATATGAAAAATACAATTGAGTGTAATGGTTTGACCATGGCACCCTGCTGTGGAAAGGACCGCTCTCCGGCATTCGCCTTTCGTACGAGAGAAGCCACAGCTAAAACCTCGCACAGAGAGGCATCTAGACACAATTTCAACAAATAATTTATAACAAATTCAATATAGTAACAATAAAGGGTTGTCACAATAATTTAATATGAGCAACATCGCAAATAGACATTAATTAGACCTCTATATTGACAGCCAATTACAATCGCAATTGTGTACGTGAATGTGAGTGTGTAAATGGGGTAAGCTCGGTTTCTCCGAGGTTACAGTGGCGCTACATGCCGATTTTTGTATAGATAGCTGTAGCTCTGTGCAAAAAGATAAATTGTTTGTAACTTGTCCAAAATAAGTTCGCCGTGGGTGAAACGGGGGCGGAGAAGGAGGGGAGACCCGGCGTGCCTAACGTAGTCATAGCAACTAAACGGGCGGAAAAGGGGGGGAAACCCGACGTGCCTGACAGCCATAGCAGCTGAACGGGTGGAAAAAGGGGGGAAATCCGACGTGCCTAACATAGCCATAGCAGCTGAACGGGTGGATAAAAAGGGGTGAAACCCGACGTGCCTGACATAGCCATAACAGCTGAACGGTTGGAAAAAGGGGAAACCCGACGTGCCTGACATAGCCATAGCAGCTGAACGGGTGGATAAAAAGGGGGGAAACCCGACGTGCCTGACATAGCCATAGCAGCTGAACGGCTGAAAGGGTAAGGTATTGGAAAGCAGAGTCGAGGAGAGACCTGTAAAGCTTACCTAGGACAAGCCTAGAGCAAAATTTTGATGAATCCAGAAACTTGGGTTACTCAACGTGTCAACCACGCCAGAGGTCCAAGCTCTAGGATGCCAGAAGAGCATATACACGATGTCTCTTAAATACGGGGACATGGCATAACCACAGATTCCTGAGACTAGAATATGATGATTTAACCAAACTTCTTTCTTCCGAAAAGTGGACCATTTATAGCCAGTATTCTGCTTCAAAGTTCTTCGAAAAAAATTAATTTTGCTTATAATAACCGGACACTTTATGCAATTTGGATGAAATTTGGTATGACAGTTTATATGATTATAAGTTATCTTTTAAGATGATGCTTGTTATTATCAGTGAACCACTAATGTATGACACTAAGGTGTCCCAACATTGATTAGACCATAACTTTTTAATGACCACGCTGATAACTTGAATTTTTTTTTCAGAAAGATACATACAGTATTAAACTTTTCTCTCTCGGTGTAATTTGTGATATCTGTTACGGTTCACACAGAAAAAAATAAAATCTGAGTGTTTGCACCGCTAAATTTTTAATAGATATTTATACACCAAGTGAGCTAAAGTAATGTTAGCTCACGTGGTTTGTACAATATTTTATTCAATTTTGACGAAATAATAATAAAAACCATTATAATATTTAATTTTGACAAAATAAGAAACTGAGCATGAAAATCGTCGTTTGTAGACGTCAAATCATCAATTTTTAAATGCTTTATTGTCTGTCATTTGTACCGTGAAAAATAATGAAAATGGCTCATAATGTCTGATAAATATTAGGGTAAGTGTTATTTTCGTACCTGATGTTATTTTAAATGCATTATTTGTAGCAGAGTCAGTTAAAATTTTGTGAGTGATTTAAAAAATTTTAATGCACTTGTGAATAAAGTGTTAGTTATAGTTGTTGCTATGGAGTTAATAAGGACAGTAAAAATTGAATAAAATAAGTTTTATTCAATTTTGACGTTTTAAACTGTCATTATTAACACCATAGCAACAACTATAAATAACACTTTTTCAACATGAGAATTAAAAAAATTTTAAATCACTCTCACAAAATTTTAACTCACTCTGCAACAAATAATGCATTTAAAATAACATCAGGTACGAAAATAACACTTACCATAATATTTATCAGACATTATCAGCCATTTTCATTATTTTTCACGGCACAAATGACAGACTATAAAGCATTTTAAATACATAACTTGACGTCTATCAGTGATGGTTGTCATACTCAGCCTACTAACTGATCACTTTTTTATTTTGTCAAAATTAAATATTATAATGGTTTTTATTATTATTTTGTTAAAATTGAATAAAATGTTGTACAAACCACGTGAGCTAAGAATGTTTATTCGCTCGAAGAAATTAATTAGCTAAACTTTCTTCTCATGGATAAACATTACCTTAGCTCACTTGGTGTGTAAATATCTATTATCTAGCAGTCTGTCCAAATGCCAAATATTTAATATTTAATGACAGTAGCAAGTTGTCAATCTTCACAACTTTGTTTAGGAGTAAGCTAAGAAATGTAATTGTCTTATTTACTATAATGGTAGTAAAATATTATTATTCCGAACAAACGGATGTTACTAATTTTAGAATATTGCGAAGAAAATGTTTGCCAACCCACAAACAATTGTTACTGTCATTAAAAATTTGTTGTTTGACATTTGGATAGACTGCTAGATTAAATTTATTTTAAAAAATTCACGGTGCAGTCACTCAGGTTTTATTATTTTATCGTAACAGATATCACAAATTACACAGAGAGAGAACAGTTTACTATTGAATGTATCCGTAAATGCTTTGTTTCAGAGATATTCATGTTTTTCTAATTGGAGCAGCGCTACTTTATAAAAAATCAAGTTTATAACGAGATATCAAAAATCAAGTTGTGACAATAATTAAATTATAGGTAAATGATTTGACTATTGCCTAATTTCAATACAAAATTTAGTTTGCTTGCACGGAGGTCAGGAAAAAAAGAAAATTATCGATTAATTCAAACTAATTTATTATTTATGTATAATAAAATAATAACGATTTTTATAACATTTGTTGAAAATGTTCACCTGTAGTAGGCAAACAGGCATGACAACGATCTGCCACTGCAATGGTCGATGCGTGACAGCCTGACATGGCTCGGGAGATATGGTTTCGTAAACTTAAATAATTGTTCTGCGCAGAGTGTCCAAATTATCTATCGTTCCTTTGATTCAAAACTATATCTCCTGAACAATGTCACGCAGCGACCAATGCAGTGGCAGATAGTTGTATCTGTTTGCTTGGTACAGGTGAACATTTTGAAAAAATGTTATAAAAAATAGTTATTATTTTATTGTACATAAATAATACATTTGTTTGAATTCATCGATAATTTTCTTTTTTTCTGACCTAGCTGCAAGCAAACTAAATTTTGTATTGAAATTAGGCAATAGCCAAATCATTTACCTATAACTAATTTAATTATTGTCACAACTTAATAAGTTAATATTTGATATCTCGTTATATACTTGATTTTGTAAAGTTGCGCTGCTCCAGTAAGAAAAACATGAATATTTCTGAAACAAAGCATTTACGGACATTTGCCCAAATGAACTTGTCACCTTATTTTTACGTGTTTAATCCATGGTTCAAGTTATGCCGTTTAAATCTGGGACATCCTGTATATTATTCAACCAAATTCTTTTCACATAAGTAGATTTTAAACATTTAAATATTAATTCAATGTTTTCTTTTTGCAAACATATTGATTATTATAACATCTTAAAATATTGAGGAAAATAGCAAAGGAGTATATTTGAGGAATGCATTAATTATACTAACACAAGAAAAAAAATTCTAATTTATTCATGTACAGCCCGATTCAGAAAAAGGTTTGAGCTAATCCTCATTTTTGGATTAGCGAATTCTACTCTAATTTTGACAGTTTATAACTTAAAATATAGTCTAATCTATTCCTAGTATCTACCTTTATTGATAATATCATGAAAATTAAATATTAAATACCGAAATAGAATAGAATTCACTAATCCAAAAATGAGGATTAGCTTAAACTTTTTTGTGAATCGGGCTGGTAGTGAAAAAAATCGTTTTGGATTTAAAAAACTCTTTGTAAGCTGTATACGTTCTTGTCCACTATTCTCTGGCACGTCATTAATAGAAAATAAAATTCTCAAGTGTCTATGTGCAATTATTAATCAGATATGAATTAAATTAACCAATGCAGTATTTAAACAGGCAGTGGTTTTAGGAAAACCAGAATAAATTAATAGATAAGTAATCATTTGGCCTCTTACTCCCTGATAAGAACATAAAAATACGGTATCAGTATGAAATGTTCATAAATAAGTATCACTGTTGTGATAATGTATTAAATATTATATCAAGTTTGTTTAACATTAATATTTATAAATCTAGATAGATCAGTTTTGTTATAGTGATAAACAATTATTATTATGATGATAATTGATTATAAATAAACACTTCAAACGAGCCATACATTTATTTTATTACATGGTGACAGCGGTATAGAAATAATTTTAAAATAAAATAAAATGGCTAATTTAAAACCACCTAAACAATTTGTTCCTGGTTCTACTCCAGCTGAAAACTGGACTAAGTGGAGACAGCAAATAGAAATATTTTGGATTGCTGCAGATATTACAAAGGAACCAATGAAGAAGCAACAGGCTATCCTATTACATTTGTTAGGTGAAAGTGGCATGCAGATTTATAATACTTTAACTTTTGTAGAAACTGGAGAAGATTTAACGCCAACAATAATTCTAGACAAATTAACAGACCATTTTCTACCATATAAAAATGAAACTTATATGCGTTATTTATTTTTTAATTGTTCGCAAGAAGAAGGACAGACAGTTGATCAGTATGTTACCATATTAAGAAATAAAGCAGCCGATTGTAATTTTGGTACATTAGCTGATTCATTAATAAAGGATAGAATGGTATGTGGTATTAATAATAATTCTTTAAGAGAAAAATTACTAAAAGAAAGAAATCTTACATTATCAAAATGTATAGATATATGTAGAGTTGATGAAGAATCTAAACGTCAGGTAAAGAAAATGTCTGGTAATGAAATGGTATGTGCTATAAACCATAATTATAATAAAAATAAATATAACGGATCTAAAAATAACAAAACCTTATTGATGAATAATAATAATAAAACAACCAATTTTAATAAAAAATTTCAAAATATTTGTAGACGGTGCATGTCAAAACATAAATTTGGTGAATGTCCTGCATGGAATAAAACGTGTTTGAAATGTAAGAAGAAAAATCACTTTGCAGCGGCATGTAGAAATAAACATATAAATAATATTGAGGAGGAAGAAAATTACGAAGAAGAAATTGAAGAGATAGAAGAATTTAATGTTAATCAAATAACTACAGTTAATAACATTTGTGTAAGAGATACTAAAGAATGGCTTCAGGTAATAAATATACAAAATATTGACATAAATTTCAAATTGGATACAGGTAGCGAAGTGAATATTTTGCCATATCTGACATTTCAAAAACTCGAAAACAAACCATTTTTAGAAAAACCTACTAAAATTTTAATTGGTTATTCTAAACATAAATTAAATGTCATTGGACAATGCAAATTGTTATGTAAATATAAAAATATTGAAGAATTTTTATTATTTTACATTTTGAAAGATAATTTTCAACCGATAATTGGTTTAAAAGCTTGTATTCAATTAAATCTTATTCAAAAAATGGATTCCATTTCAGAAAATAAAAGCATACCTGCAAGTACAAAAAGCATAATATATAAATTTTCAGATGTTTTTAAAGGTATAGGTTGCTTAAAAAGAGAATACAATATAACTTTGCGGAAAGATGCCATTCCTTATGTTGCATTTACAAGGAAAATTCCACTTGCTCTGTATGACAAGGTAAAATCAAATTTGGATGATTTGGAAAAACAAAATATTATTAGGAAAGTGACAGAACCAACTGAATGGGTTCATCCAATCGTAGTCGTCCAAAAACCAAACGGATCTATAAGAATATGCATGGATCCAAGGCCACTTAATAAATGTTTAATGCGTGAACATTATGAACTCCCAACATCCGAATTTATATTCAGCAAAATTAAAAATTCTAAATATTTCACTGTTTTAGATGCATCGAATGCCTTCCACCAAATCCCTTTAACAAAAGAAAGTTCCTTATTATGCACTTTTACAACACCTTTTGGTAGGTATTGTTATAATCGATTGCCATTTGGAATTTCAAGTGCTAGTGAAATATTTCAAAAAGAAATAAATAATATAATTGAAGGACTCGATGGTGTAATAGCTTATATGGATGATATTTTAATTTATGGGAGGACTATTGAAGAACATAATAAAATATTAATTCAATTTCTAGAAAGAGCAAGAGAAAACAATTTGAAATTAAAGCAAGAAAAAATGCAATTGGCTGTAACACAAGTAAAGTATGTAGGTCATGAGATTTCTGATAAAGGTATTTCTATTGATAAAGACAAAATTAAAGCTATTTTAAATATTAAAGTACCGGAAAATGTTAAAGAATTGCAAAGATTTTTAGGAATTATTACGTATCTAGGAAAATTTATTCCGAATTTATCAGACAAAACAGGAATTCTACGTAATTTATTGAAGAAAGATAGTGCTTGGATATGGAATGCATCTGAAGAGAATGTTTTCAATAATTTAAAAAATTTAATAGTTTCAGCACCAGTATTGTCGTTCTTTGACGAAAATAAATCCGTTGTTTTGGCATCGGATGCTAGCAGCTATGGTCTTGGAGCAGTAATTTTGCAAGATAATCATCCTATTGCATATTCTTCACATTCTTTAACAGATTCACAGAAGAGATATGCTCAAATAGAAAAGGAGCTATTAAGTATTGTAGTCGGATGTGAAAAATTTCACTTTTATGTATTTGGAAGGAAATTTGTGATACAGACAGATCACAAACCTTTATTGGGTATAGTTAATAAACCTTTAGACTCACTTTCTCCTCGTATTCAACGTTTACTTTTAAGATTATTTAGATATGATGCTACTTTAGAATATGTTCCAGGAAAATTAATGTTCATTCCAGATACCTTATCTAGATCACCGCAAAAGCAGTTTGTGGATACAAATTATCTAGAAAATTTAGCAGTCAATTCCATAATAGTTGCAAGCGAAGATAAAATTAAAGAATTACAAATAGCAACAAAATCTGACAGTACATTGGCATTGTTAAAGCAATATATTTTAAATGGTTGGCCAGAACATATCAAATCTGTAGAAAATCCTGTGAAACCTTATTTTGAATTTAGAAATGAAATCCATGAAATGGAAGGATTATTATTTAAAGGTAACAGATTAATTATTCCTCAATCTCAGAGACCTGAAATGTTAAATAAATTGCATTTCATCCACCAAGGCACTAATTCTTGTTTAAAAAGAGCTATGGATTCTGTTTATTGGCCAAATATTTCAAAAAATATAACTGATTTTGTAGAATCTTGTATAAAATGTCAAAAATATTCAAAATCAAATCAAAAACAAATGTTAAAATGTCATCCTGTTCCCAGCCGTCCATGGGAAAAAATTGGAATTGATTTCATGCAAATAAAAAACAAAGATTATTTGGTTGTCGTAGATTACTTTTCAAAATTTATTCATGTGTTTCATCTAAATGAAAAGAAAACCGGGCAAATAGTAAAATGTTTAAAATTTATATTTGCAATTCATGGTTATCCCGTAACAGTATTTTCTGATAATGGACCACCATTTGACGGAAAAGAATTTAAAGAATTTATAAAATTACTTGAAATAAAACATTGTACTTCTAGTCCAAATTACCCTCAATCAAATGGGATGATTGAACGTCATATTCAAACAATTAAATCTTATTGTAAAAAGGCATCAGATCGTGAAATATTTGAAATTATTTTATCTTATAATTCCACTCCTAAAAATAATCTACCATCTCCTGCTGAAATATTAATGGGCCGAAAATTAAGAACAAATATTCCTGTCCATCAAAAAACTTTAAAACCTACCTATCCAATAAACAAAATTATACAAAAATTAAAAGAAAATCAGGAAAAACAAAGTAACTATTACAATAAATGTACTCGTACAAAGGAGTTGCAAGAATTTAAAATTAATGAAAAAATATTGGTTCAAAAAGGTATACGTAATTGGGTAACAGGAATCATATTAAACAAAGAAGAACCAGATTCATACTGGATCAAAATTAATAATGGGTCTGCAATAAGAAGAAATATAAAACACCTTAAATCTTTTAACCAAAAAAGAAACATGTCATCTAATAATTCTTATGATTCCACATCTAGTGTCCATCTTCCCTTTTCCTGTTCTCCTGAATCTACAGTCCTTGATCCTTCGCCTGAAACTACAGTTCGTAATTCTTCGCCAAGAGTTTCACCACAGCCAACAATAGAACCTCCAAGAACTTCATCGCAGCCAACAATACAACAAACACAACCTCAGCCAGTATTACGAAGAAGTGAAAGAATAAGAAGAAAACCCGATCGACTAAATTATGAACATATGTAAACTGTTTCTTTTTTTTTTTAAAAAAAAAAAAAAAGGGGGCATGTGATAATGTATTAAATATTATATCAAGTTTGTTTAACATTAATATTTATAAATCTAGATAGATCAGTTTTGTTATAGTGATAAACAATTATTATTATGATGATAATTGATTATAAATAAACACTTCAAACGAGCCATACATTTATTTTATTACAACTGTTTACTGTTATAACAAATATTATTTTGTTTTTATATCTTATTGCTGACATCATTTAAAAAAATAATAAATTTTGTTATTCTTTTACATTTTCCTAAATACGAGTATTACTACCATAAATGATTATATAGTTTCTTAATCTTAACTTTGTTGTTTTTGTATGCCGATTAATCTCTATCTTAATATTAATATCAAAACCACAATATTCTATCGAACTTTTATTTTTAGAAAAACAATAATGTTTTTTTCTACAATTTGTACTCGTATACACATATAAACATAGTCTTAAAATGTAAACTTTTGACTAAAGAAATTTTGAAAACAATAATTATTATTTTAATTATTCACATTACATCATTGATTTGATCATAGAAATTTAAAATCTGGACCTGTTTCCTCATTTTCCAGATAAAAAAATCTGTTGTGGCCAGCACAAGACCTCTCGCCATTTCCATATTAGGCTATATAATATTGTAATTAACATTTCTGGTACACACACACACACACACACACACATATATATATATATATATATATATACACACATACACACACACACACATTCTAATTACATCTATTATTAATACATTCTTATGTTTTTTAATTCATTCTATAAATAAGTTTCCTCCTACTCTTCTAAATGTTCGAGATTCTTCCAATGAGGTACTTGCACGTGACGTTTCAATATGGTGGATATGTCAGTTTAACAGCTGATTGCGGACAACCAAACGCCTATTTCTCATTACGTTTTATGGGATGTTGCATCCTCTAAATTATATATAACGTTTTATTTGGATTTTATGTGCATTACTTTCAAACCAAGTGGTAGAAGAGTAACAGATAACCCTATGTTTAATAAATTTAAAATAATATTTAATAAGTAACGGTATTATTTGATTTTTTCCGAGTGTGAGACTGGCATTGTTTTGGAATTTCTTCGTTCATATAATTTAAAAACATTTTAAAATGTAAGTAAAATACGTAAATTTTGAGGAATATTATGAAACAGTAGCTTTTCAATATAAGTACTTATGTAGATAAATAAAATATATATAATTTTTATGCCACAGATTTGTTCTGAGGTAGGTTATTAGGTTATTACAACAGAAGCTACTTTTATAATATTTTTACTATTTGTTAATTGGTATGTGAATTTAGAATATCCAGTGAAAGAAAGTTTGCAATTTTTTATAGAAGTTAGAAATTAAGGTTTATTTAAATTTGACAGATGAGTACGTAAAGTTAAATTTTGACATACGAGCCTGTAAAGTTTTACTTTATCTATAGCTACTATTTTGGCTAATATCGCGGATTGTTATCGTGTTCTTTATAATGTCGATTTCGGAAAAAATAAAATTGTTAATATTCATTCTGTGTAATAAAATTGATTTATTAAAAAAAATCATGAAAAATTTCACCGTGTACTTTAAAATTGAGAAAAATGAATGTTAATTTTTTAAAATGTTTATATATATTCGTTTATTTATATTTTATATCAATTTGTTTAAAGTACCTATATTAAATGTTTTTTTTTGTATAATAAAATTATTTTATTAAAATTGTTGGGTGGTAAATTCGTAAATTTAGGGGGGGGGGCGAGATTTCGATTGCCTCAGGGCCTCCACATGGTTTAATCCAGCACTGCAAACAACTAATTTCTAATGACAGTAACAATTGTTTATGGGTTGTCAATTAAATTTCTTCGCAATATTCAGAAACCAGAAACATCCGTTTGTTCGATCTTATAGTATTTTACTACCATTATTATAAATAAGACGAATAAATATGTTAGCTTACTCCTAAGCAAGTTGTGAAGATTGACAACTCGTTACTGTCATTAAAAAATAGATGTTTGACATTTGGACATACTGCTAGATAAAATTTATTTTAAAAATTTCACGATGCAGATACTAAGGTATTATCTTTTTCTGTGTGAACCGTAACATATATCACAAATTACACAGAGAGAGAAAAGTTTACTATTGAATGTATCTTTCTGAAAAAAAAAAATAAGTTCGCAAGTTATGCATGTGCACAGTAACTACATTTAATAGAACGGACTTACCAGTCAAAAACATAGTATGAGACGATCGCCAAGAAAAAACACAGTATCTGCTATGGAAATATTGTGTGTATGGCATTTTTAATTACTATGTTTTTCACTGGTACTTTACTTATGTCGCAGCCTGTCTAGTCTACAGATTTATTTGTAATCGTTCAGAGTTGAGTCTATATATTTGAGACTTAGTAGAATTTAACCTACTTCTAACCATTATGGCTGTTTAATTCAAGAACAAAGTTTATAGTGAACCGAGCCCTGGGAGAAGTTATACAAGAAAGGGTAGAGTATTAACTAACTCTTTTTTAAAAAATGTTATAAAAAATCAGTATTATTTTAGAATATTGCCCATGTTAATACAAATGACACGCGCATGAAAATCTATGATAAATTCAATACAGATATTGAAGAAACTAACAAAAATCAAGAACGGAATTATGCCTTTAGTACATTTGATGACAGTGACACCGACAAGAATTACGTTGATGATGAAATAAGTAGTACTGACGAAAGCAGCGACAACGAAAATATTAAGAAAAAAAAAAAAAGAAAAGAAATATACAGCCCGAGTTTACCAAAGAAGCATAAAAATTTAAATACATGAGGTATGATTTTGCTTTAACCGTAGTTTAGTATTTAATGCAAAAAACTTCTCTGTCTTTCTTAGCATACTGTGGGAAGCGGAAGAATTGAGAAAAATAGAAATAATAACGAAGAAACTGAAGTTACGGAAGAAGGAAATAGCGAAGATTATGCGCAGAAAACGAAAAGGTTGTCACTAAGATAGAGAGAGATAAAATTAAGCATCCCATGAGAAACAAATGCAAAGGGAAATGTAAAAGATATTGCGAAAAATTAATAGAAAATAATCGACAAGAAATATGGAAAAACTATTGGTCCCTTGATTACACCAGTAGGCGAAAATGGATGAGTAAACATGTTAAACTAGTACCTCTGAAAAGAAAACTTGTATCAGCTATACACGAAAGATCTGAAAGTAGAAAATTTTCCTTGCCTCACCAGGACTTCACAGATATCAGTTTGTCGTTAACATTTCTTATACTTTAAGATATACAAATGATTCGGTAATTACGGAGCTCGTGGTGGCTATAAAGCGAGCCCCTTATGGAAGTATGGTCAAGGAATGTAGAGGAATAAAACCAAAAGCAAAAGTTGACAGAGAACTTATTGGGAATCATATCGTCATACCATCCATATATTAGTCACTATAAAAGACTAAATGCTCCAAACGTTAGATACCTTCCAAGAGAATTGACCATAAAGCAAATGTATACAGATTTTAATACAAAGCACCCAGGAGTCTGCAAAATTGAAATTTATAGGCAAGTTTAAGGCAAATGAATGTGTGTGTGCACCTAAATCTGATATTTATGAAGAGTGTCAGACTCTCTAGGATCCATGACAAACGAAGGTGAACCAACGATTGAACAAGATCAAAATATTTTGCGTAATCTCAGTAATCATAGACTGAAAGCTGAAAAGGCTACGTGTTATATCTGAAGACCGTGATGTGATAAAGTTTACATTTTGGGCGGACAACTGTACCAGTCAAAATAAAAACTGGGTACTTTTTACAACACTTATTACCGAAGTAAATCGTGAAATAGGCCCGGATGAAATAAGAATTAGATACCTTACAAAGGATCATACACACATGAGCGGGAATATTGAAAAGAAGATAGGGAGGAAACGTAATATATGTATATGATTTCAAGAATTGGTTGAAGTCATTACAGCCTCAAAACAAATGTTCTCGAGTTGATTAAATTTCATTTATCGAAAAATGAGAAAAGAGTAGCAACAAAAAAAAATATGATGTTGTAAAAGTTTTCTTTTAAATCCTCTAGTGACAGTAAAGTTTAGTATAGGTTCTACATATATGAAATTCAAAATCAACTTTGACGAGGAATTTCAAGAAATCGACTTAAAAAAAGGCATAGTGTTCCTCACATTGCAGAATCTGTAGCTACCCGCGTTGTCAAAGCAGTTAAAAAATAGATAATACTGATTGAACCTGTGCCATTGATGCCTTTACACATAAGACTCTTCTGGGAATCTCAACCAGATTCAGAAGTGTCTTTTGACTTGATGCATTATGAACAGATTTTAGATAATAATTAATAAGTAGGTATTAATCGTTCACTTTAATATTTCGTTTCTGATATTTGTTGTGTCGAATATTACGTCTTTTCTTAAGTTTGTTATTTCTGAAGACTTCATCACTGCCAATTTTTAGATTTAATGTTGACATTTTCAGAAAAATGTTCATATCTATTCTATTAGAGTTTTGGTTGTATTAGACCACGATTATGTTATTTATCAATGTTTGAGTTGAGATAAGTAAAGTATTTTTGTGACAATTAAATTTGTTTTACTAAAGTTCCTTAGATTTAATAGTTTAATTTCTTTTCCTAGAAAATCGAATATTACACAGAACAAAATCCACCATTAAATATATATATATGTATATATATATATATATATATATATATATATATATATATATATATATATATATATATATATATATATATAGTGTGTTAATTAAAAATCTGGCCATAGGCGTTTAACATGGGAAAACAGTTTTTCTTTGCGCAAAAGTCCCCAATTAATTTTAGACAAAATGTTTCAAATAAGTGTTACAGATAATTATATTCTACGCCTAAATCAGTAAACAGTTTTAATTTTGCACTTTTGCTAACTTGTAAAATCCAATTTGAAATTGTATAAAAATATTGCTCATTTCTAGCGATACCCATGAAATTGAAACAAAGTTACAAAGAAATGCGTATCGTTTGAACTGTCAGAAATTAAGTTTTCAATTAAAAGTTGCAGGTAATTCAATTCTGCACCGAAATCACTACACAGGTATTATTTTTAAAATCTAACACAAATAACTTTTATTATTATTTTTTTTTTACATTCTGTAATCTATAATATTAAATGTCTGACAGTTCAAACGATATGAATTTCTTTCTAATTTTGTTTGAATTTCATAGGTATCACTACACATGAGCAATATTTCTACAATTTCAAATTAGATTTTACAAGTTACTAAACGTACAAAATTAAATCTGTTTAGTAATTTAGGCGTAGAATATTAATATCTACAATATTTATTTAAAATATTTTTGTCTAAAATTAATTGGGGACTTTTGCACAAAGAAAAACTGTTTTCCCATGTTAAACGCCTATGGCCAGGTTTAATTAACACACTGTATATATATATATATATTTCATATTCCTCATTATTTTATTTATTTTATTTCTGGAAGATATACGAATTCAAAACACAGTAAAAGCATATCCTTTATTTTTTCCTAGTGACGTTATTTTTATTCCAAATAACATTGCTACTTCAAAACAGAGTAACGTCTTTTGATGTGGTTTTGTTCAGTGAATTCATTCAAATAATTATAAATATTCCCAGATTTATGCCCGATTGCACCAACAAATCTTAAATATTAAACACGGTTTAAATTGACAATATTGCATCGAAATGAAATTTTAAATGAATTATAATATATTGCTGTCAAAATTTCTATTTGCATTTTTTTGTTTAATCGTAGATTAAATGTGATTAAAATTAATGTGATGTTGGTGCAATTGGGCAATAACCATGTATATTATTGCTGATCAAGATTTTTTTAGCATGAAAAGAAGGTCTAAGGTAAGTAGAATATACCATTCAAAAATTAAATCTCTCAGCTAATAAAGTTAACAACAATTACTGCGTTTTTCCAAAGGGCAGCCGAGCAGTGTTAATGTAGGAATAGAAAGTATGTCTTTCCGCAATTGGTTTGAAAATAACTTTTCATTGACAAAACCGGTAGAAAATGGGCACACCCTTAAATGAGTAATTATTTAAGTGTTATTACAATGCAATGTATATAATCATAAATTATTTAATTTGATAGTCAAATTAATTTCAAATAAATGGGTTCAGAAAAAAATCACGTTATTTTCAAAATTTAGCTTATTTTATCATTCATTTTTTTACCCGAATATCCATTTTTTAAGATCTTATAAAAAAAACTGTTGTGGCCAGCACAATACCTCTCGCCATTTCCATTTTATGTTATGTAAGTATTGTGTTGCACTTCGCTGTCGAAACGTTGTTTTATAATAAAAAAAATTACAAAACTTTACCCAAATATTGTTTTTTATTGTATTTAACATGTCTTGTACACACATAAATTCAAATTATATCTATTTTTTCATTGTATGAAGAAGTTTCTAAATATCAGAGATTCTTCCAATACATTAACAAGATTGGCGGTATTTTTTATAGATACATGCATTTTTTACCTATAATTTAGATATTTAATTAATAAAACAGAAAGAAATATTAAATATACTTCCCAGAAAAAGGTTTGAGAATATCAGTAAAACTGTTGATTTTTGACAATGACATTTATCTGACATTTACAAACTATGTTACAAACATATGCATTTGTCAACTGGTTTTCTTGGTGTAATTTAGCCTGCGTTATTTATAACATCCAATTATTCTATATATTATAGTGTCTTTATCTCTGAATTTATAAAATATGTAATAAAATTTTCAAAAGTATTAAATGAAGAATTTTATGTTCTTCATTATTAGTAATTCCACAAATTTTCAAAAAATAATATTTAGAAGATTTTTTTAAGAAACTGCTACTTCCGGTTGTCCAATTGTGACCTAAAATGTCAGATTGAGGAATTCATAGTTGAACTAGTCTTAAGCCTTATAGTTTTTGAGTAATCGTCTCTCCAACATCCACACATACACATACGTCCACACACCCACACACACAGACATCATCGTAAAAATGTTAAAATCGGTTTGTAGGGATCTCAAATCGTGCTTATTCACTAAAAGCTGGATACGCAATTTTTAGCATGAATCCAATACATCTCTTCGCGAGAGGTAAAAAACATTTAATTTCGTGTAATCCTCATGGAAGTTTACAAGGGAGAAAGCATGGATTTTGCTAATAAAATATACGTTACCGATTTCTTTGATCCCAAGTACCTACATATTCATACTTTTTTCGATATATTAATGCTATAGTACTGTGTCATTTAAAGATGCGCAAATTTCTCGCTTTGGACAAAATTACACCTAGTTTTCTCCCTGTATTCTTCAAATATGAAAACAATCTAGTATAAATATTTAAAATTGTTGTGGTATTTTGTATGGTTGTTATAAATTATATGTTGAATGTAACACTAAACAAATAATTCTTTAACACACATTGCGTTTTGAAGATAAATAGTTAGAATAACATTTTATTTATTTTTGTTTTATATATAGGTAATAATTTAAATTATAAACCATTCTAATTTCATAATCATTATCAGTTATTATTTATGCCTAAAATAAGCTGTAGTATATTTTCCTATTTATTGTTATTGTAAATAATAGACATATTTTCCTCATCAAAGAATTACATAAATCACTGGTGTCGCTTTAGGCTTGTAGCACGAGCATTATCTACAGCTGATAAATTTTAAGAGGGGAAACATAAATACTTGATATCATATTGATATTAATCAGTTTGTTAGGTACCTTACAAGCTGCATGCTGTATGTGTTATTATATAAATAGGTGTTTATTATTTTCACTAGTGTTTTTGTGTAAAATGTACTCTTTGTCTAATATACAAGAAACTTACATTTCTACATTACAATATCCAAATGTAAGCAGATATAACATCATATTATTCCACATATTTATTAGGAGAAATTGTATATAGATAATTTTTTATCTCATTGAAATTATCAAGTTATTTGAAAATTATCTATTGAATGTTATCTTTAAATATTTGTTCGAGTTTTGTAATGATCCACTTATTTTTAGTTTCAGGCAGGAGGGAACTATCAATTTAATAATTATCCTGGATCTGGCGCCTTTGTTATTAATTATACACAATGTAAGTTCTTTCAAAATAAACATATTTGACAACAAGATTTTATTCACTATAGACATTGAGATAAGTGAAAAATGCTTTATATAAAACTATACATAGGTTATATTTTATAGAGGCGTTTTTTATTTGAATCATCATTCAAAAATTCTGAATTTAGCCCTCCTAAATGAAATTAAATGAATATTTTAAATTATAGCTATTAAAAAAAAACTCAAGTAAATTCCTTGTTATACAAATATAATCATAATTCAGATACATCTCTTTTGGGTGAAGGCAGATTATATTTTAATATAAAATAATGATTAACAAAAAATAGTAAAAATGATAATAATAATAATCAGAATTCAAGCACATTCGTAATAGGAATCGACAAATTTATTGTCATTGCCATTTCAATGATATGCAAATAACTTTTTTATTTCTGTCCCCAAATTATTCATTTTCCTTTTAATATAGGAAATATTTCAAATATTATTTGTTTATGAGTTACTATATACATAGAATTTTAAGGTATAATTTAAAGTCATACTCATAATAGAAAGAAGTCTATAGTACCTACCTAAATACTAATCTGATTATTTAAGAAAAAAGAGCATGACTTATCTTTTAAACCAAACAGAAGTAGTTTTTAACAACTCGATGTCAATTTTTTGATATAACACATATACTTTTTAATACCTCTAATTTAAATATAATCAGTTGTCAAATACATAGGTAAACTCAAATATTTTGGCATTAAAAATTCTGGATTTTATACTCTAAATTCTAAAATCTCGGGTAAGCACTTTATAAAATTTTACGGGACATATTTGATAAAAAAGAAACGTATACGTAACGGATTCTCGTGTTCACCCTGTATATAATTTAATAGACGAAAACTTTAAGAATTTTTATTAAAAACTTTAAGATACAGGATATATTTATACTTGTACGAATAGTTTACATTTCCATATATCTTTAATAATTGCAAAAGATAAGTTTATCGAGAACAAGGAAAAAAAATATATTTGTTTATCAAAATAATTAGTAGATGATAAAAATCTTTGCTTGTCATGAATCTTAAAAGCTACTCATAATATTTTTTCTCATTCATTCTAAAAGCGGTGATACGAGTTTTGGGATGGGAATAAAAAGCTGACCGAGCTTAAGTATTGTTATAGTTAAAAAAAAAAAACGATTGAGTAGTGAACTGTGAGCCGGTGCATTATCGTAATGAAAATTCAGAAGTTCTTTGATCGAAATGCCTACTTTTGCCAAGCAACCAAAATGTGTCGGTGATTAGTCAGCACATCTTCATTTATGTTTTTACCCTAGATTACTCTTAGTTGAACAGGGATATCATTACATGCTAAGGCTTATTAACCAAAATCTCGAAATGCAATTTATTTTAATGTTAACATTTGAATTTCAAAATGAATAGTTTTGCTTATCTCAACAATTTTATTAAAATTACATTATATGTCAAAAAAAAGAAGCATGAATAACGTATCTATAGTATTTCTTCACATAAGAATGTCGTTGCGCAATAAAAAGTGTATGATTCTTAACGACATACGTAAACGAAATAGTCTCTTTTTGCTACACAGGTCATAGGATCTGTTCATTTATAAATTGTTCCTATAAACTGTGTAACAAATGAAGACTTCGTTTACGTATGTCGTCAAGAATCATACACTTGTTATTGCGCAACGACATTCTTACGTGAAGAATACTATAGCACTATAGGTAACCTTAATAACATGTAGATATAATGTCTTAAAATATAAAAACTAAGCACTGTAACTTATTATAATAATAAAAACTAAACGTTACTTTGTAATAAAATTATTATTTATAATTGATTATTTTAGAGATTTGGAGAAAGGAAATAATGATCTGAGCATGGCCTGGGTTAATACTTGTTGGCTTATAAGATAAGTATTGTCTGTTTTACCTACGATACGCTCGGACCATGATGACGTCACTATCATTTGTATTATTTAAATTATTAAATCATATTTTGACTGTCCCGTACTACTTAACAAAATAGTGCTCAGAATACCTTCATATTCCACCAGATCTCAAAACTTGTTTGCATTATCAAGTTATAGAACTAATTCTGCTATTAATGCTCCCATTCTTAGAATGATATCCACGTATAATAAATGTTCATTAGTTCCTAATTTTCCTGATATTTTTAGTTGTACATATTCACTGTCTAAAATTTTGCAATGTTTTTATATTTTTCTAATTCACTCTAATGTAAATTTATAGATATTATTTATGGCAACAATGTAACCAATTTTATTAAATTATTTAATGCTACACTGTTATTGGGATTTTGTCCTGTTGTGTGGCCCGATTAATAAATAAATAAATAAATAAACTATACCCTTTTCCAAATTTATAATATTTTTTCTCATAAACTATAAATAATTAATTGATTTAAAAAGAACAGGGGTACTTTTTTGTTTTCTAGTACCACGCATGTAAAACTAAAAATTTTGTCACTACCCCATATTTTCGTATATTTGGTTAAAATGAAAATTAATAAAATAATATAATACCAATTTATTTTGAAAACTGTCCTTTAATAGATGATAAAGCTCCATCTACAACAGTGTACGAAGACATTAGCGACGATGACTCGTCTTCTTATTCAGGAATCGCATGTCCCAATATAGAGCTATCCCCATCTATCGCAAATTGGAATTCAGACCAAGTTATGAAATGGATTTTAGAATTATACGATAGAGAAGGTTTTCGATATGAAGATTTAAACTTGCATTACTTTAGACAAAGAGATGGTAGATTTTTAATGCGTCTTACAGAAACAGATTGGGAGAAAATAGACAAGAAGAGAAGTACATTTTTATATGAAAATGTTCAACGCCTTATTAAAGAATCAATTGCTAGAAGTAAGTATAAAATATAATAATTTTTCCAAGAATACAATATACTCTAAAATTTAGAAGTGAAGAAATTAACTAAATTAATTTTGTAGGAATGGTGAAAAAATAATCGGACTGGCAGTCAATTCCACAATTTTATAATGTAATGCTTTATTTATTTGGGTGAAGTGTAAAAATCAAATAAATATTAATAATTAATAAACTTGAGCGATAATCGACTAGGGAATGGATGAAGGTTCCCGAAAGAAAAATAATCGGACAAGCAGTCTGCAGTAAGAGTATTTAGTTCCATAGTGCCCTGAAGAAGACTAATGTCTTAGTCGAAACGTCGGCTTGAAATAAATACTCTTACTGCAGATTGCTTGTCCGATTATTTTTCCTTCGGGAACCTTCATTAATAATTACATTAAGGTTTATTAGACAAGAATAATTAAGGAACAGATAATAAACTAATAAAAACGCTAATTACAGACTAAAATTATTATTAAAGACAACGCTACGATTATTTATTTAAGCAATATTTATCTCACTATAATTATTTATTTCACAACTATTTATTTATATCACTATTTATTTCAACATATGAGCCGATTCAAATGCCTTCATAACATTTATATCACCGACTTCCTTATCAGACTGACTGTTTTTCCTCTTCAGACTGTCTCCTCTTTAGACCGTCTTCTCTCTCAGACTGTCTTCTCTTCTGATTGTCTCCTTTTCAAACTCCCTCCTTTTCAGACTGTCTCCTCTTCCGTACTCTTCTTTCAGACGCGTATCAGACTGACTGTCGATCGTAGACTCGTTTAAGACTTTATAGGCCACTCACTATGTCAATTGTACTCGCTGTTTGTCTTTACTGAACTAACTTACTTCTACTAACTACTAACTTAACTACTACTTAACTAAACTTACTTATCTTACTTTCTTAACTAAATTAAAACTAACTCGCGAGCCTGCGGACACTCATGTGACGAAGCGAATTAGCCAATCAGAAGCTGGGGAGAAACTGTAACATCGAAGGTCAGAGAGCTGGGCAGCTTTCCAAATTCAAGAGTACCGTAATTTAAGAGTGTAGTGTGTTTTGGAAGAATAAGTTTTGTTGGAGTAAAAAATAGAAATTAAATTTGAAAAAATTAACAAAACTACTTATAATTACAACATTAATGTCAAGCCCCCTCGGAGAGTAAGGTTATTAGTTTTGGAACGATTTTGAGTAATTTCGTACTCTAACTCTGTAGTAGAGTTTTGGAACGCAACCCTGAAGTTTGTTTTGGTAGCGTGTTCAGAGGTTATGAGTTTTGTTTTCATAGTTTGGCAGTTTTCATATTGAAGTTTTTAGTGCGTATTGAGTTATTTTATATTTTTTTGCCAAACTATGAAAACAAAACGCATAATACGCTATACACCAAAACAAACTTCAGCTCCCCGTCCTTCAATCTGACAGTTTCTCCCCAGCTTCTGATTGGCTAATTCGCTTCGTCACGTGAGTGTCCGCAAGCTATTCCTTATATAGCACGCTATTCAGTCTAGAACATTCCGTTCTAGAATATTGTGACGCGACGTTTACGTCATTCGCCTACGGGCGCACTGTAATTAAGCTTATCGCCCGAGTTGTTTATTGACACTGCTTTCCGCTGTAATTACATTGTCGCCCTCTATAAGCTCCCTATTATAAGATAGGGCACGCGACACGTCCGACCAGCGGCGCCGGCACGGTACGCTCGCAATTACAATAGCTACGTTTGGACTACGCAATAGTCTACCCTAGCGTGTAGTCGAAACGTCGTCATTGATATAAATTTATTAAATTGACTGCCAGTCCGATTATTTTTCATCAGTCCTACATCCCATCACCAGTCGATAATCGTTTTGATTAAATTAAATTTTGTTTATATAGAAAAAAAATACTTTTCTATTCGTGTGATATACAATACTTCATAGTTCACTCATTTTTATGTATGAAAAAATAGTTTTTGCGAATTTTTTTGACAGTTAACAGTCGGTAAAATATCACTTTTACTGCCTTGTTAGTAAAAATATAATTACTGTCAATTATTGCTATTTACATAGCAACCTATCAATAAACGCATAGCAACCGTTCAACAAACACATAGCAACATAATTTGATGGCGATAACCTTCAAAATAAGTATCAAAAATAATCACTAAATTAATTTTAATTCTAAAATCGGCAAAAAAATAATGTGTTCAACACAAAAACAGATTTACAGCTTCGTCAGCATACATTGCTTTGGCTTCGCCTCGTCAATGAAACGGAAGCCTCTACTAAAAATTTGGTATTTTAGTGCCTAGCACTGATCTCTATACATAACTGGATAGCGGACGCAATGTTAAACCTTTGTGACTAATTGAACGCCGCCATGTTGGAGAATTTCTAGCTAGTTATGTAAGTTAAAAGTTACATGATCTTATAGAAAATTGTCCGAAAAATTTGATGGTGTTATTCGGAATGTTTTATCACATTGCAAACATTTTAAAATTCCAATTCCTCGAAAAAAACACCTCAATTGAATGTCTTCACAATTTTTAACTTTAACTGCTCATATCTTTGTAGTTATTGAAGATATCGGTCTGATTTTTTCAGATTATTATTTATTTATGTTCCGAGAATGTACTTATGTAATAAAAATATCATATTTGTTTCTAAAATGATAAGAAAAATAATGAAAACTAGTATTCGAACATGTATATTTTGGATTTTGCAACACAAGAAACACTAAGCGAGAAACTTTTTGTCCTTATGAGATAGACCCTAATATACAGCAAAGTTGTTCATTTACTACAACTTAGTAGCTGTATGTTAGGGTTTATCTCGTAAGGACGAAAAGTTTCTCGCTTAGTGTTTATTCTGCTGAAAAATCCTTAACAAACGTGTTCGAATGCTAGTTTTTATTATTTTTCTTATCATTTTAGAAACAAATATGATATTTCTATTACATAAGCACATTCTCAAAACATAAATAAATAATAATCTGAAAAAATCAGAACGATATCTTCAATAACTACAAAGATATGAGCAGTTAAATGCGAATTTTCAAATGTTCGCAATGAGATAGAACATTCCGAATAACACCATCAAATTTGCTTTAAGATCACTTAACTTTTAACTTTAAAGTAGCTATTGTGCCGAAATCCTTCAACATGACGGCGTTCAAATAGTCACAAAACGCTGTACTTATATAACTTGGCTGCTATACACTATCCAAATATGTATAGAGATCAGTGGCCTAGTATCTTTATAACATATTATGCAAAAAGTTCGAAAATTATGTATTACTAAGTAATGTAGACAATTTATATGTTGGGCCTCTAATGAATCTTAATATGTGAATCCAGTAATAGTTATTTACATATAGAGGGTCGAAAGAAAAGGTTTACGACGAAATTTGAAGCCCGACGCGTAGCGGAGGGTTTTTATTCATCCAAGGGTGTAAACTTCTTTCGGCCTGAGGTATGTACAACGTTTTACGCACAACTGCAATCAAATTAAATGTTTTTAAATTATTTTCTAAATACATTTAAAGCTTGTTGCTATATAAAAATATTACGTGGCCAGGTGGCCATGTGACAAAACAATAAGGCGATGCGTTGCATTGCTAACTATTTGGTTATATGAATATTTTTTTAAATGTCAAACTTGGCGACTTGAGACAATTTCTGAAGTAATTCCTTAAGCAATTCTAATGAAATCTAGTGAAAATTTAGCGGAACTAATATCATTTTTTTAAAAATAAGAGTCTTGATTACATTTCCAATTATATTTTTGATGTTTTGTTTACCAGTGAGCGGGCTCTTTCTGTATTTTACCGCCCGCATATGCTACTTTACCGCCCACAGGGTGTAATCTTTCAGTTTATCATGCAATCAAATTAAATGTTTTTAAATTATCTTCTAAATACATTTAAAGCTTGTTGCTATATAAAAATATTACGTGGCCAGGTGGCCATGTCACAAAACAATAAGGCGATGCGTTGCATTGCTAACTATTTGGTTATATGAATATTTTTTTAAATGTCAAACTAGGCGACTTGAGACAATTTCTGAAGTAATTCCTTAAGCAATTCTAATGAAATCTAGTGAAAATTTAGCGGAACTAATATCATTTTTTTAAAAATAAGAGTCTTGATTACATTTCCAATTATATTTTTGATGTTTTGTTTACCAGTAAGCGGGCTCTTTCTGTATTTTACCGCCCGCATATGCTACTTTACCGCCCACAGGGTGTAATCTTTCAGTTTCCGCCACGGTAACTACGATGTAAACAAACAATTTTAAAGCAGATGTGCGTAAAATTACTTTCCGGGTGTGTACAACTACCAAGAATATATTCAATAGTATTATTACTGAAATATCACCCTCAAGCCTAAGTCTTAGCAATAATGCCAAAAATTGTAACCATATTCAGTGTTTACAATTATTGTTGGCTGTTATAGGAATGTTGCTAAGAGTTAAAATTAATGGAGTAATATTTTTCCAAAAAAGCCTCGTGGTCAGCCAGTATAACTGTCACTTATTTTAAAAAAAGCTATCTACAAAATGCTTTCTGTTCAGTCAGTTCAAGATAGAATTCTCTTTTTATCATTGTTATCATATGTCATTATTTCATTCTAATTTCAACCGAAAAATTCATACATTTTACTCCTCTTTAATTTATAAATACGGCATTTTCAGTATCATATCATAAATATTTGCTATATTATTTCAATATTTTAAAATTATTAGTCAATGCGGAAATAATATTTTTTAGATACTAGATAAATAAATAAATTTTCCTCAACATATGTGATTTATTTATCGATATATAAAAATTTACTAACAAAATTCCTTTTATTGAAATAAGATAAGAAAAGGAAATTGTTGACGTATTTACCGCATATTGTGTCATTAGATAAAAAAAATTGTAAAAATATTACTTATTCATGTTTTTCTTATTTTAGGAAATGAAGCACAAACTCGACTCAGTGTCATTAGCTATAGCAGCAGTAATAGTGTCCAAAGTTCAGGATATCATAGCGAGAATCAAAGTTCAGGTAAAAAGGAAATTCATGTCTAATAGATAATAATCCTTTATCATTTGCCTGTTAAAACAATACAATATATTAGCAATTAAATAATTTATCAACATCTATACACTACTTATTCAATTAATATTTGTTTTATATTATCAGTACTACATAATTTATTACGCCAAGATCATTGTTTTAGAAAAATTTAATTAGTTTAAAATAAAAGATAGCAATTAAATATTTGAATTTTCTGATATATCAGATTTAACATTGAGTGCTATTACAAGATAATACAAATATATTTGTTACAGTAAATGTGCACATTGTCGGTAAATGTAGAAACTTGCCCAAAACTACTTTTTGCTTGCCATTCAACCAAACACAACATGAACCCCACCTAACTCATAAAACTCACTCGTTATATTTAGTTGCATTGCAAGAGAAAACTATTTTAAACTAATCTCAACTTTCGCAAGGCAATGTGCACCTGTCTACACTATCTACATTTACTGTAACATATTCACTAAATAATTTCATAAAATATTACAACAATTACAGACGAAGAAGAACCTCGAGTTCCTTATGTGAGGAGACGTGGGCGACCCAGATCTGCTACAACAAAAAGACGAAATAGCCAAAGACTTGGGAGAGTGTGGGAATTTTTAAGAGATTTGCTATTAAATCCTTTATTTTGTCCGAGAATAATATGCTGGGAAGATTATCCTGCTCGGGTTTTCCGATTAGTTGACGGAAACGAAGTTGCCCGAATGTGGGGAGTGAAGAAGAAAAATCCTAATATGAATTATGGGAAATTTAGCCGATCAATTAGGTTAGTAGTTTCCAAGTAATGAAATATTTAAAATACATATTTTCTTTTCTTTTGACCATTCTTCTCCTGGTACATTCCGGGTTCCTACTTGAAATCTGTTATATTGGGAACACAATTTTATGTTTTTATTTTTCTGTAGTTATATTATTAATTAAGTTGTAAATGCAAAACTTACTCAACTACACAATATGAAACTAAAATCAATCGAAACAACAGTTGAAAATAACGACGCATCACTTGAAGTATATAAATTAAATACTGCATAATAATCGTAATTTACAGCATATTTCCGAGTTAGAAAGTTAAAAATAATAGCAATACTGAAAGTATAACATGATTTTTATAGTATTTATTCTTTTACAATATCGACGTTTCCATTTCGAAACGATAAAATATATCTGTCTAATAAAAATGTTGTTTGTTTCAGACATTACTACAAGATGAAAGTAATAGAGTCCGTTTCTGGGAAACGATATGTATATAAATTTGGTGTAAATGCCGAAGGTTGCGACACAGAAAATCCTAATTTTGGAATTAATGTAAATAAGACATAAAATGAATAAAACAAAATAATAAACTGTGGTACCTCATATGAAAGTTCTTTTTGTATATCCCACTTAAAATATACAATCCCGCATATGTGGTCTAAAGGAAATAAATTATTTTATAATACTTTTAATTTGTGGTTTTCATTATGATAGTGGTTATCATACGTATTTTTTGCAGTTCTGTAGAAATATGTATCTGATTGTATTTTGTATAAATTTGTTGAGTATTTTTGAGGTTTTTCCTAATAGGTGATACAAAGAGAGATAAATAAAATCGGTGAAGTATTGAGGCACTGATAAGGTGATACAGTATGCACAAATGCCAAATATTTTAACAACCTTGATCACAAAGTAAATGGGTATTATTTGTATGGAATATTATTGTATTCTTATTGTTTCCTTTTAAAAATATTAATTATTCGAAAATGTTCCAGTCTGTACAGTGTTTCAAATGTAAAAATTATTACAATATTTTTAATAATTCATAAATTTTAAATATGTTATTACCAAATCTGTAATATTTATGTATTCACTAAAAAACTGGTTTTTACTAAATTAACTGCTATTTTGTATTTGATATTAAGAATGAAACAACAATAAATCAAGCAACTTTTACAATATATACATATTAAGATTAGTGAAATTTTATATTGCGATAGGAGGTGGAAAAATTGCCAGAAGTTTAGTCGAATCTGTTTGTGATACCGACTAATGTAACCAAGATATATGTACATATACACCGATTTTTCATACTTGACCGTTGCGGCATTAATTGCTGAACAGAAAAATAACAAGTAATTGTACGTTTATCTCTGTCTTACTTATAGTTTCCTACATTCTGTCTACGATACGTATATCTAATATATGAACATCAAACTATGACGTAACGGTCAAGTGTGAAAAATCGGTGTTTATTTACAGGAAGAAGAACAAAAGTGGAAATAATTAGTATTGTTCTTTAATTATTCTAACCATATAAATTGATTCATATATAAAAATAAATATGTAAATGTAATGAACACACCCTAAGAAAATGTGCTTGTGTACGAGAATGAGAATAAAATTTTTATTTTATTTTTAAATATTTTATGGGGTTTCCTGGCTTGTATTTGAGTATCTGGTCGCGAATCTAGGGAATCGGGTTCGATCCTGACCGACGCAAAAAAAGATTTCAATTTTTAAATGGCACAAAAGTGGCCCCAATGGTGCACTCTCCACGTCAGCAATGCGTGCCCGTGAGGGGACACCTGGTAAACCCCGCACGGTACAAATATGTCGAACAAGCCACACGTGATAATAGGTGGAGCTAGCAAATCTAGCAAATGCTAAGTAAGCACTTGCTATCTGCTAGAACGTGCATTTGAACGTTGAACGAATGGTGTGTGTGAATTACATGCCTAATTTAATTTTAGTAGGATATTCCACGCAAATGAAATATATAAATATGTTAGAAGTATAGAAGAATAACAAAATTGTCCATTTTAACCAAATTTTAACAAACTCCGTTAATAACAACTTCATCTGCGCACGACTTTTATAGCAGAATGTAGTACAAAATTAAAATGATAGCATGTAGTTAAAATATATTTTTTTTATTTTGTTATTTTTACATTATTTATTCATTTTCATTGAAAAATATTCAATATTACAAATGATATTTGAATTTGTGCTCCAAATTTTTACATGCAGCAAAACAAGCGAGGAAATAGTGGTATGGTTCGGTATATATTACTCCCGCTTTGCTCGATTTGCAAGCTTCATAGAATACACCTAATGCTACAGCGCCCAAAACGCAAATGATATAGTGATAAAATTACCCCCACTACCAATGATGTAATGTTCAGAATGCATAATCCCAAAAGTGATAAAATGAGACGAATTGGGACACATGAAATGATTTTCAATGTTTATATCTGTAATATTGAAAACAACCTAATGTGGCCTATTGTGCATTTACTGTTACATTAAACCGTGAAAAATTAACTTTAAAATTCAAATCTTATATTAAACTACATAAATACAAATCTCTAATGTATTACCTACCTACTTATGTCGTATAAATATCTAAAACAGCCAAAATTATTGAATAAACTGTAATTAAAGCAGCAAGTGCAAATTCATTAAAACGTAGGTCGTAGCTGTTTTCGATTCTGTTTTATCCTGACTTGCGCATGCATTTTCTTCTGTCATTTAGATCGTCAGAAAAGAAATTATTTATTGCGGACAACGTAATAACCATTCCAGCCATCGGAAACAACAAAAACGAAAAAAACTTGTAACCACTTTAAAGACAAACGGACAAATAGCAGCAAATTCAAAACTAACCTACAAATTTAGTTGATCTATCAAACTATCAACGTTCGTCATATCCACCACTGCACCAAGTTACGACATAATGTTACTATTTGCAATTCTACTTTCTTTAAACTAAAATTATGCTTAACTTATTATTATTATTATTATTATTATTATTATTATTATTATTTGTTTATACTTTTAATACACAGAAAGCAAAGAGTAATGTTAAAAAATAGTAAGAAACTCAAAATTGTACGTAAGAAACACAGAATAGCTTTAATAATATGAATTGAAAATGTGTTTCCATAAGAACTTCATACATTCTGATTTGATTTAGGGTTTCGCGCCAAACGTGAATCTTAACCTCACAACACCCACTAATGTGGTCTATAGGGCGCGTGCATGTGACGTCACGGCGATTTAAAAATGGCAGCCTGGTGGACCAACAAACCATACTTGACATATAAGAATTGTGACAAATCTCAACAAAAATGCCTCAATTTTGTGCTGGAGTTGGCTGTGCAAAAAAAAGTGGTACTGGTGATGGGTTATCTTTTTATAGGTTCTTATCTGAGAAAGATTGTAGAGGTAGAATAATTCCTGTAGCTCTAGAACGACGAAAAAAGTGGATAACACCGCTTAAAAGAGCTGATCTGACAGATAGCAAAATTAAATACGGCCGAATATGTTCTAGGCACTTTATTACAGGTATTTTTTCTATACGAGCCTAGCATTAAATATTATGGTAAATTGAAATTGATATCTGCTTAAACTAAATGAATTTTGCCAGATGTAAACAGTAAGATCAAAAATTAGGTTAATATGGGATAAAAGTGGGTTGTTTAAACTAAGTAAAAGATATATTTCATCAGAAATTGTTCATTTAGAGTCCCCGATAGTTAAATAACGTAGATAATAAAGAAATACTAAAATTATTGCTAAATTAAAGGAAAACCAGCTGCTTTGGAAGACAAAGACAATCCTGATTGGATTCCGTCTTTAAACATGGGATATACAAAGGGAATACAAAATAAAGATACCGGTTTAGACCGCTATAAAAGGTTAACAGGTCGACACACTAAGGTTTGATGGTTGTAATAATTATTGTATGTTGTAACTAACATATTTATTAACGAATTCAAATACATTTTACTAACATTCAATATGTTAATAACTAATATAATTATGTTGTAACTAACAATACAATAAATACATTTTATTGACAGTAGAACACATAGCTGCATAATATTCTGAGTTTTAAGTTAGTGGTCCAAAGACATACTAACGTATGATTAATCAAAAACTTCTAATTTGAAAGTAATACATTAAATTTAAAACTAAAAATTAAAATTTCTAATCCAGATAATTTTTAGAATGATATTTTAAACTTTATGACAAATAATTTATTTTTAGAGCTAATTTGTAATAAATTTGTTTTGGAACTATGTATAAATTACAATAATTACAATTACAGAAGCAAGCAGAAAGTGTTTCCGTGGAGCCTATTAATGAGGAACATGATTCTAATACTAATACTCGTAGCACTAACAATGAGACTTGCACTAGTTCTAGCACTAGGGAACATGGTTTACCTGAGACTATTGATAGTTTAAAAGCAGAATTAATGTCTAGAAATGCTGAAATTTACCATTTGCGAGAGGAGCTTTCGAAAATAACTCTGACTATAGATGCATTTAAAAATAATGACGCAAGAACTCAATTTTATACAGGCATTCCCACATTTTCACGACTCATCATAATATTAAGAATAGTAGAACCTTATATAACTGAAATTCCTTCTATTACAAAAATTCAACAGTGCCTATTATTTTTTATGAAACTACGAGAATAATAGTGTTCACTTAACTGAAGCATAATACAACTTCAACTATCACAAATTTTAGATTGAAAAATCACAAAATAAGCACAGAAATCAAAAAACGCGAACTTCGCACGATGATATCAAAGGCAATGAAACTGTTTGTTGGTCCACCAGGCTGGCGGGTTGCCTGCATTTGATCACGTGATGCACGGGCCCTATAGAGCTGCTGACATAGGCGTAGTGGGGATGGGACTGTTACCCGCACCCTTAGTATACTCACTTGCCGACAGTTAGAGTTTATTTAAAACCAAACTCAGTGCCAACAATATTTAGTGGATTACCAGCCCATTTACAATCCGCCCCTCCGAAAGTAACCATATCATAATATTTTCAATATACTTAGTTTAATAAATTAATGTTTAATATTTTAGGAAAGGCGAGTATAGAAAAGAAAAGCTTTTAAAAGCAGGAAGTCGCTGAAAAGATTCCAAAAGAAGATGAAATACAACAGCTCCAGCACCGATTAAAAGATTCACAGCTAAAGTTACGGAATGAACGACACAAAATTAGGAGGTAGACAAAAAAGTGTTTAACTTGAAGGGCTTACTTTGTGAGTTGGAGAAAAATAATTTGGTTAGTTCGGAATACCGAGATATGTTGAACAACATATCAAAAACATCATTATGTTTACTTAAAAGAGAAAGTACAAAGTCTGTTTGTCCAAAACGATTATAATAGATTGAGATATTTTGCAATTACTATAAATTTTCTTTCAGTCAAAGCATATAATTTTGTAAGAGACACATTCAGTACTTGCCTTCCACACCGAAGAACTATTGGTCGCTGGTATGCAACTGCAGGAGGTCAGCCAGGTTTTATTTCTGAGATTTTACGTGCTATCAAAGAAAAAGTAAAGCTTGGTGGAAACTTAATTGCTGCTTTTATGTTTTATTCCATGGAAATTAGGAAACATGTTTATTGGGATGGTGAAAGAGTGTTTGGTCACGAAACAAAGATGAAAAATCTCCCCTTGCTACTGAGGTTTTCGTCTTTCACCTTGTTTTTTAAATAATATTTGGAAGATCCCACTAGGGTACTTTTTTGTAATTGGCTTAAATGGAGAACACATTTAGTTCCCTTGTAAAGCAATGTCTGAGTCTATTGAAAGAATCAGGAGTGACAGTTGTGTCTTTGACTTGTGACGGAACAGCTAGTAACTTATCAACTGCAAAGCAACTTTGTGTTACTGTTAAGTTTGATTCAATTGAAGTAAACAGTACCAAGATTAAAGAAGAACCAAGTTAATTTTATAGATTCCAAAGGCAGAATAGTAAGCTGGAGGCATATTCAAGCGTTGTACAATTTACGTTGTACAATTTACAACATTCCAATGGCCTTAAACATGGCAACAAATTAACTCACAGCCATATTTACTTTTATAACAACAAAATGAAAGTTGAGTTTGCCGCACTGGTTTTTAGTACCCACTATCCTTTTGCATGGAGAATGAATTGATTTTAGCAATTGCGACGGGACTATAAAGTTTATTAAGATATTCAACGACCTCTTTTATTTTATTGATTGAATGTTTGCTCAGATTACTTAGATAAAGTAGAAATGAAATATTAACTTTGAATTAATTTTTATCAAATTTTTCGCAATGTAAGGGTATGATATTATTATATCGTTGAATTCAGAACAAAATTCTCTATTTAATGAGTTAATAAAATATATATAATGCCATTTAAAAAAATATAATATTGCCCTATAGTTTGAGTACCACTGGATTTCAGATAATAAAATTTATGATAAAATGTGTCCCTCTCTATGCCTTACAAAATATCTAATCACTTTTTTCTGTATCTTTTCACATACACGAATAAAATGCACTGTTCCATTATCTTGATACACCCTGTATATTAAAGAATTAAAAGACACACATTGCCGTCTTGTTTGTAACGGTACAAGGAAGATTGGATTTGTTGGTTTTCTAATTGCAATAGGAAGCACTAGGAACCTAATAAAAAAGCTCTTAGTTACAGGAAGTGTCAGGTATTTGGCATTGTTAAAAACAAGTCAGGATCATTTAGAAAGACTGCAGCTATATACTAGGGCACGGGCACGGGGGTAGCAACAACAATCCTAGTGCTTATCAGTTTTGTAGTACATGGAGGAAAATACTAGTCCATAAGCAGTTGCATGATCATGAACCAGTGACAACGCCGTTCCTTTGGACAAGATAAACCTTTTAGGAATTGGTTCTACCTCATGTTAATGTCCATCTATTAACTAACTATGCTGTACTGATGAGCTCTATTAAGAGCGAAACACGTGTCTACAACTGCTGTTGAACGATTTCCCTACGAACTATTATATATATATATACAGGGTGTATCAAGATAAAGGAACAGTGCATTTTATTCGTGTATGTGAAAAGATACAGAAAAAACTGATTAAGATATTTTGTAAGGCATAGAGGGGGACACATTTTAGCATAAACTTTATTATCTTAAATCCAGTGGTACTCAAACTACAGGGCAATATTATATTTTTTTAAATGGCATTATATATATATATATATATATATATATTATTAACTTATTAAATAGAGAATTTTGTTCTGAATTCAACGATATAATAATATCATACCCTTACATTGTGAAAAATTTGATAAAAATTAATTCAAAGTTAATATTTCATTTCTACTTTATCTAAGTAATCTGAGCAAACATTCAATCAATAAAACAAAATAAAATTTAATTTAGTTTTATTACATTCAAGTAAGCTACGATATGGGCAATAAATTCAACTTTTAAAATAATTTTTTTGTTTTATTGATTAAATATTCGCTCAGATTACTTAGATACAGTAGAAATGAAGTACTAACTTTGAATTATTTTTTATAAAAATTTTCGCAATGTAAGGGTATGATATTATTATATCGTTGAATTCAGAACAAAATTCTCTATTTAATGAGTTAATAAAATATTTATAATGCCATTTAAAAAAATATAATATTGCCCTATAGTTTGAGTACCACTGGATTTATAATAATAAAGTGTGTCCCCTCTATCCCTTACAAAATATCCTAATCACTTTTTTCTGTATCTTTTCACATACACGAATAAACGGCACTGTTCCATTATCTTGATACACCCTGTATATATATATACAGTGTGTCCCATTTAGAAGTGCCATCATTGGGATCTCGAGAACTACAAGAGATACGATGTCGGTTAAAAGGAACTTTTTGTGCACCTTTGGGAGGACATCTCAGATGTGCTTTTGTTGTTCCAAAAATTCTCATAGAGCACTAGATAATGACGAAAAACTAAATATTATTAATATTAATTTTATAAACTAACCAGTGGCGTACGAAATAAATTTTTATATCCGTAAATTTTCGAGATATAACACAAACTTATATTTTTTTAAATGCAACCCATATCTGATTTTAGTCTCAAAAAAATCATTATTTTTTTCTCTTTTCAACGATGTAAGGGTTATTATGTTTTATATTTGTTTTGTCTTCAAAATTATTATTTTTTCCTTATTTTGTATTAAATTTATAATTATTTTGAAAATATTGGTAGATTTCTATTTAGAAATACTCCTTGTATTTCAATCATTTATTCCGTTAGAAAATTTTGCTCAAAACTCGTATCAAACTAATTTTTATAATATTTTGTATCTGGTCGCCCGTGGCACATTATAGTGTAATTTGTAATTATGAGTCTAGAATGAAAATATTAAGTAATAAAGGCATAAAACAAATTATTTCTAGTGTTGCCACAAGACCAAGACCGGTCTTGGTCTTGGTCTCGTCTCGTCTTGGTCTTGTCGAGACGAGACCATCACTTGGTCTTGATTAGAAAAGTCGAGACGAGACGAGACTAGCATCAAGTCTTGTCGAGAAAATCTTGAGTCTCGACAAGACTCTCGGCTTCAGATCAAAGGTATTTTTTTAAACATATATTCTAAAAGTACTTCAAAAACTAAGAGTATTGCTGTAAATATTGTTTGAAAATTCGAATAAATAAGAGAGATATTAATTTTTCAAATTTTGTAATTTTCTACTTTTATAGTTGTGTTCCAGAAACATTAGTTTATGTAAATATGACGTATTCCTTTATTCCTTATTCATCTAAATAATCCAAATGTAAGTTTTAAATGATTTTAAATTACAATGTAGATGAGATGAAATGAAAGAAGTATAAATTTAGAATTCTTATGTTATTTTAATGCACCAATATTTTAATTAAATTAAAATCAACTTTTATTTTATAATAGTCATGTTTTATACGTATAAATATGTTGATTTGAATTTAATTTTTTTTATTTCTCAATTAATATAATGGTACAACTGGGTATATGAAATACTGACTACATCTTGAAAAATATTTCCAATTTTCAAATAGCACACAAAAGTTACATCTGTTGTGCATATTCTCCACGTTAGCAATGTTTTTTTTTTATTAAATTTATTATAACAAAAGTAATGTTCCCTTCAAATATAGAGTATTTTTTCTTTTAATTTTAAAGATTTTATTGTGATTCTTAGAATTTTACGAAAATTCAGACAAATATTTTACGATCTTAGGGAAATTCCCGATTTAAAACAACCATATTCTACATTTTCAACGGATATACGGATATTCACCTAAATAATTCATTTCATTGAAACATATGAATACATATCTTGCATATAGAAATAGCAGGAATATATTAAATGCAATAATGTAAACTATTAATACTAACAAATCAGTTGCATAATTATTTTGTAAAAAAAAAAACAGTAAAAATATATAAAAACACAGATTTAATTCTTCCCAAACTTTGTATCCATAATTTATGTAAAAATACTTTTCCAACCAATGAAAATAAAACATTTTCTAGTGTTATTATTAAATGCTAATAAAAAAAATTATAATATCGTATCATATAACACAAAAATTTGGAAAATATGTACTTCAAAAGATAAAGTGTTTGCATCTTTTATTTTTATGTGATGTGTAATGAAAGTAAAACTTTATCTCAACGAAGTGAAATGTAAGGGACATTGTTAAAATATGCAGTTCCAGGTATAACAATTTGGGAAAATTGGTATCAGACATTCTAAGAAACTGGTATTAAACATTTCTCGTAAGAACATGTGCAAAATGCAAGTACACTTTCCTCGCCCGTTGCTTTGATCATAAAGCCCTTTGTTTACTTTTCGGCGTATTTTAATCTAAAGTTCAGTTCAACTGGGTATTATAAAATACTGGAATTAGGGATATCCTTGTACAGGGATTGTAATTCATAATTATTTGTTCATTCGTATTTTCTTATTATCAGCTTCGTTGATAAAGATTAGAACAGAATGTAAAGAAGTGATATTTTTGGAAAAACCAGCCCTTCAGTTTTATGGTCAGTATTATAATCATATACCGTTACCTAAAACATAACTGCAGGTCAAACTTTTGAAATAAAGCAGAGGTTCTCAACCTATGGTACGCATACCAGGGGATACGTGCAAGGCTAAGTTTTAGTTAAATACCTATTTAACATTTATTTAGAAAAATATAAAAAATAGCGAAAGAAGTTACTTTTCTGGGGACTTTTATCCATTTACTTACTGCTTCATTTATACATATACATATCTATTTAACTATTGCTAATAATAGAAATGCATTGCTGTGATTTATTCTGTAGCTAAGGAATTGAAATTATATATTTTATGTTTAGTAATGAGAAACAACACTCGATATATAATATACGTATATTTTCATACTAATTATTTCAAGAGCTCAAATATCAAGTTCAAGTTGATGATATTCATAGAAAACTTAATAATAAATATCTCAAATATTAATTGGAATTTTTGAATCGCGATTATACTGCTGTTCTTAGAATTTTATGTACTATTAGATGCAATTATAAAAAAATTGTTAATGGAAGCAAAGTCGAGAGTCTTGTCGAGACTCGAGACGAGACGAGACTGACATCAAGTCTCGTCTCGACAAGACCAAGACGAGACCACTCTAGTCGAGACCAAGTCAAGACCAAGACAAGACCGACCCCAAGTCTCGTCTCGTCTCGACTTCCGGCAACACTAATTATTTCAATCAAATACAATATAATTAATAAAAATAATAATGTGTTTTTAGTAAGAATGACGAATTCCGATAATTTTGGTACTCGAGTACCCCAAACAACTACCCGGATAGTACCCTTTACCCGTTAATTACCCGATACCCTTTAATTACCCGTTATCCTTTAAGTACATATAGGTACATAATTCATTAATTTGTTAATTACCAGTTTACTTTTTAATAAAATTTATTATTATTGTATCCACTCACCTATGACTCCTGTCCCTATATAACCCGTGTTCTCTTCCTTATTCCTCAGAGCTGTTTTGACCTCTGGCATGGTTTACATGCTGAGTAATCTTAACTTCTCTGTTTTTACTTTGTAGTTTCTACTGATGATGAGAACTTAGTTCTCGAAATACGTATATAGTTTTTAAATTTATTGTTAAGGTTAAGGGGTTTTTTCTTTAGTTATAACTTTACCTTAAGACTCCATTTTAGTTTTATAATTATTGTTTACATATATTTATTAAATAAAAAGTAATACAAATAAATAATATACCTACTGTATCTCTATAAAACACTTAACATAAATTATATTAATTATGGTATGGTAATAAAAAAAACTCATCTTTTAGATACAATTTTTCCGGCAGCTGAAAAATGTTCGGGTAATTAAAGGGTATAGGGTAATTAAAGGGTATCGGGTAATTAAAGGGTATCGGGTAATTAACGGGCAGCGGGCATATTTCGGGTAATCAGGTAAGATCGGGTAGGTTCCGAGTACCCGAGTACCCATCGTCATTCCTAGTTTTTAGGAAATAATAAGAAAGTTCAGGAAAATAAAGAGAAAAATTAAATTTTAGGAGCAAAGTATAAAATAAATAACCCTTACATCATTGAAAAGAGAAAAAAATAATTTTTTTTGAGACTAAAATCAGATATGAGTTCCATTTAAAAAAATATAAGTTTGTGTTATATCTCGAAAATTTACGGATATAAAAATTTGTTTCGTACGCCACTGGTTAGTTTGTAAAAATATCTATCTTTTGTATTTGAAACGTTTTTCTCAATTACGAATAGTTTAGAATTTATTTGAAAAAGAAAAAATCAACAATATTCAGTTTTTCGTCATTATCTAGTGCCCTATAAGAATTTTTGGAAAAACAAAAGCACATCTGAGATGGCCTCTCAAAGGCGCACAAAAAGTTCCATTTAACCGACATCGTATCTCTTATAGATCTCGAGATCCCGATGGTGGCACCTCTAAATGGGACTCACTGTATATATTACTAATAGTTTAGATGTTATTTGAAAAGGAAAAAATCAACAATATTCAGTTTTTCGTCATTATCTAGTGCCCTATGAGAATTTTTGGGAAAACAAAAGCACATCTGAGATGGCCTCCCAAACGCGCACAAAAAGTTCCAATTTAACCGTCATAGTATCTCTTATAGTTCTCGAGATCCCAATGGTGGCACTTCTAAATGGGACACACTGTATATATATATATATATATATATATATATATATATATATATATATATATATATATATATATATATATATATATTGTGACGATAGGCCCTTTCGTCCAACAAGGGTTTTCCCTCCTTCTGTAAACCTGTAGTTGTACCGTCACAGTTAGATTGTTTAGGAACGTGTTTTTGACTATATACGTTGTTTCTTTATTGTTTAATCTGAAAAGTAATATGTATTTGTAATATTGGTAAAAGATATAATGAAATACATACCCTGTAAAAGACAATATCCGACCGTCATGATGTGAACAGACAATAAACACATGTGCACAAGTCACCATAACCACAATTGTTGTTTTCGCTACAAGTAAATGTATTTTATATAAAAATAGCATTGTGGATATTTGTAATTTAACTTACCGTAATAAAGAAATGTGACCAGAGAATTTGTGTAAATTTTATAAAAATATTATTTTTCACTTGGAACAGTAGCGACCCCTGTACACTAAATAAAATCATCATGCCGTTACAATTGGCAAGAGCCAACAAAGTGTCTGACATCTGGTGGCAAAATAAAACATATAAGTTGTAGGGAAAACCACAAAGCACTTACACTAATAGAGAACCAGCTCCCAGCAAAAAATATGGAAACAAATTCTGCAAGCAGCGCTGTCGTGTTATATGGCGGAACTATATTTTCTTGTGTCGGTTATGTAGGATTCATGTACTTTATAAATGCATGACGGCGGTACATTTAAATAATACCCAATAGGAATAAGAAGGCAGTGATAATGCAAAAAAATATATTTTGATATAAATGCGTGTTATACATATTCTTGTTAATTAGTCAACAAATATAATAATATACTTATATTTCTAATACAACGTAACATCACAATAAATAACATTTACATTTACTAAGTACATTAATTATTTTAATTATTAAAGTAATGGAAAATGAAAATAAAAACAATTATTTACTTCTAAAAAATAACAATATTTATATTAATTACTATCTTTGGTTGTCGTGTTTCTAATTATTTAATAATATTTTCATTTTTTTTCTAATTTGTGAATGCCGGTTATTAATATTTTTTTGTTTTAAGACTCTCTTGCGTTCCTGTTTTGTATTTTTTACGTATTTATATATGATTAGTTTCACAGCCTTATCTAATAAATTATTTAATACCTCCTCTTCATGAGGAAAACAGTGAAACCAGGCAAAAGACACATTTATTTTTAAGACTTCAATAATCTTGTTCTTTATATGAAATAAATGGCCAAATCGGGGTAATAAACTATTCGTTATTTCATGTATATGAATTAAAAATTGTACTAAATTATTAGTGGGATATTTTAACTTATTTGGCACGTATTCCTTAAAATATATATACAAATGATCTGGCTCGATTGTTGAAGAAATTAAACATTCTTTGCAGTCATTACATGTCCATGTAAATATTTTTGAAATTAAATAACCAGCTACATAACTTATTGCTTTTATATCCACATTATCTATTGTTTCTTTATTTGGCAATAGTGGGATTGATTCCAAGAGTAAACTATTTTCCTCATCATTATTTATTTCTGTTTGCTTTGTTGTTGTATTTAAAAATTCGGTCAATGTATCTAAAACATGATCATTATCTACTTCACAATTTCCTCTATGTTTAGCCATATTGCCAATTAAACCATTAACAAGTGAAGTTTTTAGGGCTGCTACAAACTGTAATGCGGTTGGATTAGTGTTGCAAATACCGTGTTGTCTAATTTCACCGAACATATTTTCAACTGGGTCCTGATTTAATGACCTGGGCGATAAAAATGTAAAACCAGCATTTTTACAGACATACCATACATGACATAATGATTTTAATGTTATTATCCATCCGTGTGCAAAAGGTGGTGTCGGTTGCGGTGTTCTTGATGCATCATTTTTTTTAAGGAATATCCAGTTCGATATGTTTTCAGTCATTCTTTGCCAAAGCCGAATATGGTCAGTGTGCTCTTGTACACAACACCTTAGTTTTTTTTCGTCCGTAGGATATAGTGAACTGCCATTTACACTGTCGAATAATAAATCAATATCGCTTATAAATTCGGCAGTGTGAATGGCTTCACTGGGCATTTTGTCGCAGTCAACGCACATAGTATAAATAGCCATAGCAACACTTCTACTTAAAGTCCTTGCTGCAAATTTTACTTTCATTTTATTGCTACTATTTTCCAAGTCAAAGCAATCGTCGTTCAAACGGGGCACAAGTCTAAATCTGTGGTCTTTCTGACTATCTATAGTATATAACGTTTCAATATGAGTCCATTTTGCTATTTTATTATTTTGAAAAAGTATGTCATGTTTTGATAAATTATTGCGGGTATTCTTTAATAGATGGGGTGGGTCAAAAATAATAAAAACTTTATTACCATTGACTTCAAAAAAATTTTGTCCTTGATTGTTTCCATTTTGTTTAAGAAGACGAATAGCTTTCGTATTTGTAGCAGCCTGATCACATATGGTGCATATGACGTTAAATCCTACATCTTGCAACTTTTTAATGATGTCTGTTATTATATTTTTCAGAACTACGGCATTAACAGTTCCTCTGATAAAAAAATATGAAACGGGTTGCTTCCATTTTTTTCGAAGTCCTCGTATAGCAAAAACTAAAGCATGATTTGCTATTTGTATTTGTCTGCCTAAATGTCCCAAATCTACAAATCCCGTAATTTCATCAGAATGTTCATTGTACAACAATTGTTCTGAAATTGCCATTTCGTCAAATATTAAACTGCAATACCTATCTAAATGATACATTGACTGTGCCTGTGTTGAAAGTTTCTTAAATATATCTTCATTAAAACCTGTTTGGAATGGAATGTTTTTTAATACAATGTGTAACGTACTGGGTGAGGGCAATGGGAGAAAATGTTTAAGTAATCTGTAACATCTTGGCCCTCTTTTATATATGGCTAACGCTAATGCTTTATCTTCCGTAGAAAATCTATGAGAAAATTTTGATTGTGTGGAATTTTTAATTTGTGTTCGTATAAACTGTGCTCCTATTTTTCCAATATTTTTCTCTACATTAATTAGTAAGCTTGTGTCAAGACCTTCTTTTAAATTTTTCATACTCCCCTTATAATTTTCTATTATATTTTTTAATTTACATTTAGTAGATTGTAGATTCCTATATTCTTTATACATAGTTTGCTTCCTTGGACTTAATTGTTCTTTACGTGTTACATTAATCTTCCTTAATAATGATATTTTTTTATTAAACTTATCCTCATTATTGATTTGGTTTCGTCTAAAAATTCTTTTTTTCTTTATTGGTGTTCGCATGTCTGGTTCTTCGATCGTTAGTGTTGACACAGATTTTATAGGTGATGTTGCTGGCTTCAATGATTGTACCGTACTTGTGGAAGGAAACCATTTGTAGGGTGATGATATTGGTGTGAATGGTTCAGTATTTGAAACAGCTGACGTTGTTGGCTTGTTTAGTTGTTCATATCTTGGTGGAGATATATATTTTTCTTCTGATGGTTCAAATGGTAAAGTAATAAATGTTTCTGAATTTAAAGAAGGAACTGCAATTTGAAAAAGACTGTTTTTCAAAGTACTTCTGAAGTACTTAAGTTCAAAATGATCTGAACATAAATACATGGACTTATACTGGTCTATAGAATCATTCCAGGTATAATTTAACTTAGCAAAATTGACCCATAATAAGCACCGAGCCAAATCATTCGTAGGAAAGCGGAAAAAACTTTTGTTTAAAGGGTCTGGCTTACCATTCAAATAATAATATTTATTTGAACACATAGGCGCTTTACACCCATATTTCACTTTTTTATTTTCCATTATAAAGAGGAGGTACCAATGATCAAGACTTATAACTTATAATATATGTAGCACAAAAGTAGTAGAGATAGTTTTTACAAATTCTGCCGGTAGCCCTTACTGGCCTTGTACATATATTTGGTTTGTTTCTGGAGTATTCCAGTACCTCTGAAGTTGGGATAAGTGTCCGAATTCTTAAATATTTCGAAGACAGATGAATTTTTCACGCTCAATGTTTCTGGCAGTCATATATTTTCACGGTCTAAAAAGAAAATTAATAAATATGTTTGAACAATAAACGAATTTAAATGTACTTACATTTATTATCTGCACATGTCACATTTACTTCTCTCAAATGACAGTGGCATAATTACGCGAATTAAAATAGTAAAATTAACACACATTTTTGCATAAAATTTAAATTTAATCGCAAACTTATAATTCTTATGCAATGGCTTTTGACAATGTCATAATGTGTACGTACTTGTATTTGTTTCAAATTTTCAAATCACTGTCACGTGTCACAGCGAATATAGCGCTGCAGTGTCATATGGACGAACTAAATTTATAAAGGCATGCTGCCATTTTAGTCATTAGACTTGTAATCCCCTGGGGAAAACGTTGTGGTGTCATATAGGGTTATAAGTAAATAGCAACCAAAAATGACCAGTAAATCGAAGAAATATTGGCTGGTAGCACAAGCCCTGTTTTAACTAAAACACTGTTTTAAGAAATGTCAAATTCAAATTTCAATATTTAATTTCACCCTTATGTTTAAAGAACGATTTTTTTAAAAATATTTGAATACAAACTATGTTCTGCTTTAAAATCATATTTTGATAAATTTGATATTATTTATTATTGTTATTAAATAATGAAATTTGACATTTCTTAAAACAGCGTTTTAGTTAAAACCGTGATCATACTACGAGCCATTGGTCGCGTTCAGCCGCATCTAGCAGCTATCTAGCTGCTAGCTAGCAGCGGTCGTGGTAATTCGACCGGTCCATCTAAAAATAAAATTTATTCTCACCTCATAATAAAATTTTGTATTATATAGTATGTAAAAGTTTACCAGATTGAATATGTTTGTGAATTTCTCTGCTTTCATTTACCAAATATGACATATTTTCATATTCATATTGTATTTCATTTGAATTTACTAGCGCCATATTTCCTATTTTTGACAGTTATAGCAGTACGCTAAGTCATCTAGCACATTTTGTTTTCGCTAGCCCGCTAGACTAGCAGCTAGAATCTAGCGGTCGGTCAGCGGACCGTTCAACGACGTTCGCTAGGTTAGCGAGCTAGCAGCTAGGTGCGGCTGAACGCGACCATTGTGTTGTACCGCAGTGCAATAATTATACAAGTGCTGACATTTCCTTTCATTATTTCTTAAAAAAAACAATATTAAAAAATAAGTGGAAAATCGCGTTAAAAATCGGAAAGGACATATAACCGTTCATGAACGGGTGTTCACAACATTTTTTACCTAAGCGATTTTATTCCATATAAGTATTTATAAAAATTTATGCTTCAAAATATTATTAGATTGTTTTTGTAGTTATTAATAGAAAAATATTAAAAAGAAATGGTAAACCAAGCCAAAAATTACCTAAAGAAAATTCGACAAAATCCCTGTACAGAGAAGAAAAATAGAGAGAATTCACCTGTAAATAGTAACTATTATTCTTTAATATTGTATATTTATTTTAAATTGTTTATAGAAAAGATAGAGAAGAAGAATAAACTATAAAAATACCAGAAGTTGAGCAACAGCAAGAGAAGAAAACGTGCAAAACAAAGAACTTTATGTGCATTTGTATTTAATGTTATTACGATTGAATGATGAGCCCCTTTCAAATTAGATGTTTGAACGCACAGTCCATTTATTTCTATATGATTCTGTTTATCTGTCTTATATCCGCACAAGTATGTCCAGCTAAAAATAATTAAATAAGTAGTTAACATGCAGATAACTTCAATTTTGAATCTTATTTTCCTTTATATACTGCTTTTCCTTCGACCATAGGCCGCACAGCACCATTTAAATAAATGTATATGTCTGACATTGTGATAAACATATTTAATTTTATTTAAAAATAACAATATATCCTCAAAACAAAGCATCAAAATACAACTAGCACAAACGTAAAATATAATGTTTTCCCTATAAGTCGGTCATTAGTGCTGCCATCTCTAGGATGTGGCTCTCCCGGATATATATTTACATCCCACTACCATTGTGGCGTCCCCTGTGTAATTTTCTGCATTCAAAGTGACGTCCTTGTGCATAAGACGTCCGTATACCGGACGTCATACGCACATGGCCTTATAAATTTTTTTCTGGCATCAGGGGGGGCTCTAGTATCATATAGCAAAATTGGACTCCAGAATGATAGCGGAATGGAAAATTTATATTTTTTGTAGTTCAAAAAAATTCCACTTGTGGCGCTAGTGTCGTCCGGCGTATATACAATGTATTGACAACTGTAGTAAAGTCACTAGATATATAAAGTACCGCAATTCATTGTACCAATGTGTTAGAGAGAGAAGAACGTTTTTAGACACAATATGGCGGAATCAAGCCAATCAGGGTCACATCAGGATCTAACTGTAGTTGGCTGTGCCTATAAAAGTCACTATATCTGGGGACTTTAGCGTCAATCCTGTCATCATGTCAAACGATCTGAAGAAAATTAACCTTAATTGTATTTATTTTTTATTTTCTTTATAATTTTGATCAGTTATGTTTTGTACTTATATGTACGCATATTATAAAAATTATGAACATAAAATCAATATTAATTACTTGCCTTCATAGATTTATTTCACTGCCGATTATTTTTTTTTTTTGTAATAACGCACTCGTTTCAAGATAATCCATTTTAAATTTGGCGCCTAAGCTAGACACAATATGGCGTCCAATTGCGGTACTTTATAAGCTTTATATATCTAGTGACTTTAAACTGTAGAGCATCGATATGACATCTGGTGACTAAATTTTGAACTAGTGCATGACGGTAGGTGCGAGGAAATACAACATAATGTTAGCATACATTTTTTAAAAGTATTTCTTTTATACGAAAATGAATGTTGTAAAACACGGTAAAAGCAATATTATGTGTTGTGTATACGGGTGTCATTCGCTTATGAGTAGGGAAACTCATTTAAGTTTCCACATTTTTCCAAAAATAGGTAAATATAAAGTGAGTATAACCACAAATGCAGGTATTCAACAAACATTGGAGCTTGGAAGTATGTTTTACGTTCTGGAAAACAAATTTCCAAGTATATGAGAGTATGTTCGATAAGACATTGACTTCATTCTTCCAGGTAATATTATTAATAATTATATTTGAAACATATTTATAATTATTTAAATTTTTGGAAATTCCTTCTCAACGGAGAAATTAGAAAAAAGTGCTGTACCATCTTTGTGACGACAGAGCACTTTTTTGAAGACAGAGTGATGTTACATTTATAATTTCTCGATAACTATCGGTAATTCCACATAATATAATGTGATTCGCATTCAGAACTTCTTCGCCTGTTTACAAGATTAATATTTTAAATAAAGTAGTAAATGAACATTATATACAATCATACCTTCAACAATAATCCTAGAATGATGAGTAGCATTTAGAAAGTCAAATATCTGAACAATACTTAAATTCATTTTGAAGAAACACAAGCAAAATTTTATCATATGACAGTGACAGATTGTACACCTACCGCACGGAACAAAAACAACAATTATCGTATTTTTCCAGTAGAATTAAGGAATAAACATGAAAATACTTTATTTTAATATTAATAATTTTTAAACATTAGACTTAAAATACTTAGACTTGCGTTAAATACCCTAAAATTTGTTTTAATCATTATTTATTATACTGTGTTGTTATATTACGTAGTTAAAGAAAAATTCGTCAAAACAAATATGCATGTATTTTGTTACAATATATTTTATTTACGTTTGTTAAAAAAGTACACTTTTTTTATTAAAATGGATTTGCAAAGTGTGTTTTTAACCCAAACGCGTGAAATAATGAAACATTGTGGCACTTTTTTCACACCTTTATAGCAGACTTAAAAATAATTTTTCTACTGTCTATATACAAAGTAGGCATTTGCGCACGCTTTTGTCAACGCAAAATACCACTTTGTCGCTCATGCGCGACAAAGAAAAAACGCTTGCTGTCGGAATTTCAATTATAAAATGCATCTCCACAAGATAATCTGACTTATAATTGCTCTGTCGGTATATTTTATAACCAAACAAAATGCCGGACTGCTCAAAAGCTGTTTAAAACTGTCAAACTGATTTCTGGTGACTTAAAACTGCCAAAGCTGTCAAATTCTCCCAACAAATTCTTCTTTTGGAATATTTTAAAACTAATTTCTGGGAGAGTTAATAACTGTTCAAAATTGTCAAATTGACTTCTGGTGACTTAAAAACTGCCAAAGCTGTCAAAATCTCCCAACAAATCTTCTTTTGGAATATTTTAAAACTAATTACTGGGAGACTTAAAAGCTGTTTAAAACTGTCAAATTGATTTCTGATGTCTTAAAAACTGCCAAAGCTGTCAAATTCTCCCAAAAAAATCTTCTTTTGGAATATTTTAAAACTAATTTCTGGGAGACTTAATAGCTGTACAAAACTGTCAAACTGATTTCTGGTGACTTAGAAACTGCCAAAGCTGTCAAATTCTTGTAACAAATCTTATTTTGGAATGTTTTAAAACTAATGTCTGGGAGATTTAAAAGCTGTTAAGAAATGTCACTTGTCTACATTCTTAATGGCCACGTTTAGTCAGGACTGCTTCGTCGGTATATTACATAACTAAGCGCAATGGCGTACTGTTGTGTAAAGGAATATAAAAATAAAATAGGGTATTCATTTATTAAAATTAGATTATAGCAATAGCTCAAGAAGAATGGAAAATAACGATAAATTAAAATTAAAAAATATAATCGTTCTTTATTGAGTAGTAGTGTAAATATAAAGTGTACATTTTATTATTTTTTGTTATGGTGGACGACCCCATTGTGACGACCGTAGAAAAAATCTTGTGTGTGTTTCGAGCGCAAATGGACATTGTCGATTTCAACAATAATGGAGCAAGTTTTTATTTTCCATTTATAACATTATAACGTAACTTTATTTCTAGCTAAACATGAATATTTAACAGTATAAAAATAACTCAAATTTATTAGTAAATTTCTATTATTTATCAAGATTGGAAAATTCGCCGATTATTCTTAAAAATTGCGGTAATTTTTTTTTGTGTCTTATTTCTAAACTCTGACAAACAAATGACGTCATTTCTTTTCAAACTTTATTTGTTTTTCTCGTATTGCTAGTAAAGCTATGAATTATTTCGTTTGACATTAAAACAATATAATATTTCAGAAAATATGTCTTGCTATGTAGCAAAAGAACTACAAAATATCTATAATATTAAAAAAAAAAAAAAAAAAAAAACACCGACAATTACGTTAGTTATTATTTGTATTCTATTTGCGCGAAATAAAATAAAATTTTAGCGAAACATGAAGACTTTCTCCTTACAAAATTTGTAACCTGAGATACAGTTCGGGACACAGCACTTACTGTTCACCATTTTTCTAACTAAATAATATAGATATTCTCTCAGAAAATCAAATTGACACTGACTTTAATATACAATTCAATGTAGTTTAGATCTAACACATGGGAGGCCTGATTGTCGCGCCACTCTACAGATTTCTTTGTAACCAGTACATTAAGCAGCCGCGGTCTGTATTAGCAACGGGATACAAAGTCACTTTTCCTTAGTTGTTTTTGTTCCGTGAGCATGACCACGAGCGTGACCTACCGTCATGCATCCGCCATGTTGAAAGTACTTGCAGTGCCTCTATCGGTCATTTCAGTTGAGAATGGACCTATTAAATTAAAAGAGAGAGATATTAATAAAAGTGAGATGTGCATAGTGCGCAGTTGAATTTTAGCGCAGGTGGGTGACAAAGTGTAAAACATTTGAATTTAAAAAATGGCAGCAAATACATGTACAATAAATTTAATAAAACTGACTCAATTTAGGTATAGTACTTGCGATGAATACTTCAAAAAGAGAGGAAGAACAAATGGAAATCAGAAAAGAAGATATAAGCTAAAGAAGGTTATATACACGATATCAAAATATTAGAAGAAAGCGATACAGTTGTGTGCGTTAAAGCCAACTGTTATTGTAGTCAAAAGAAATGTGCAAAACCACATAAGATATTTATAAAGTTTTTTTCAATAATTCTGTATCAATTTTCAATTCGTTACCCCAATGCTTTGTCTTATTCAGATCCTTAGGGAATATGTGGTACGCCAACAATTGTGATGATGTATGTATTACATACTGTACAATATTTACGAAATTATTTTCTTGTTCTTATATGTTCCTGCATATCTGTACTTCAAACTTGAGAACTTATTATGCTTTGCTTTTTATGATAAAAATAGTTTTGTTCCGTATACCAGAACAATCGAAAAGTGACAGTAAATAGCATAGTTGTCAAATGATTTTTTTTAAAGAACTGATATTATAATCTCTAATTAAACATACATTTTACATAACATATATATTTTTTTTTTATCAGATATATTTCTGTTTGTAACACATATATTTTTTGTCATTTTCTTCATAATTTTTAACAAGTATAAATTTATTTGATTTATCTTTCGTTATTTGGCAACATGGTGTCACCTACCTAGCGATTCAGAAAAAAATCGCTAGATGGCACATCTAAAATGACATCACAGAGTCATAAAAATTTAATAGGTCCATATATTGAAGTTTCATTCCAGCACAGACAAACGCTGTGATTCCAGCGACATTCTGAACTCCGTACACTTGGCAACAGTGGAACTTTGGGTACTACATTAGCGTGCAACACAAGGGCGCAGCCCTACCAAATAAAAAGACAAGAAAAAAAGAAATAAGCGAGTACATATACATTTTAAAAATACATTAATTATTATTTATTTACTTTCATTATTATGCAATTCTTACTACACCGCCGATAGCTAGATAGCCTATATACTGACGTGTGCACGTACCGATATGCTGCTAGAAGCTAGGGCACAAATGTTTCTGCCCCGGTCTCCCACTATTTTTACTCGAATTTTGACCAATAGCAGCGAAGCGCGCGAAGCTGCATATGACTGCATTAAGCCTGTTCCGGGCACAGCCCAATTTAAACGAAGATGTCCGAGTATGTCCGGCATTTTCCGAGGTAATCTGTTATTGTTGAATTGTAATCGTCTAGCACTCATTTAATTACGAAGATGGCTTCTGTATCTTAAAGATTAAATAATTTAATATACTCTTTTTACTTTTTTAAATTTTTGTGCCCTACCATACAAAGATATCACCAGCCGCCACTGACATTGTACACTCCTGGTAGTATTTTAAATTAATATTTATGTAATCAAACCTTTTGTTTTGCACTTGTAAAATCCTCTGAGCAAATACAAAATCAATAAACTATGAAATCAAAATGTATGGTTTACAAATGTAAATGTAATAAATTTAAAAAAGGTAATTATTTATAAATACTCTTATCATAAAGCTGAATTATTAAGTACAAAATATTGAGTAAATTGTAAATAAAAGCCAGTTGTAAGGGTGAGAAGATTAATGATTAAATGTATGATGTATGGAATAAATATGAGCACGGTATGCTACATAGAAATATATAAATAAAATATTTTTAAACTTTTGATCTAAAATACGAAGACCGAAATTTTAAGTAGAGTCGAAAAAGAGAGTGTAGAAATAATTATTAAAAGAAAAAATGTTTAAAACATATTTATATGTACTACAAACGATTTATTAAATATAGATATTTTTTTATTCTGGGTACTTCTTTCTATTTCTCCTCTACTTGAGGTGTTTCATTAAAGTGTTTTCATTTAATTAGAAAATATTTTTATACATTCTAGATAGTTTAAATACGTTAAAATATTTGCTTTTTATTTTTATTATAATGTAATTTGAAAAATTTTATTATATGCGTTAGTGAGATATGTAGAAATATAAATGATCAAAAGTAATGACTTTTAAAAACACCGTATTTTTATTGCAATCTATATGCAAACATAGAAAGAAACACGGATAAATAATTTGTTTATGTGTAACAACTAAAGATTAATGAAACAAATTAATGTTTATGAAATACTCTCTCTGGAAATAAGCAGGACTGTTCGATGTAATAATAAATATTTCATAAATTTCACTTATTTGTTTTTACCTCCCACTATCCTTGGTAAGGGAGTTATAGGGATCTTGCTAAAAATCGCATGTTGAGATTTTGATAAATGACCACGTTCTAGGGTCACTAGAATCCGATTTTATCATTTTCACGATGATGTCTGTATGTGTGTGTATGGATTTTGTCAACGCTCTAACTCAAATACTATCATTCAAAAAATTCTGAAGCGTGTTTTAACCCTATTCTAATATGGAAAGAAACCATTAGATTTTGGTGTAAATCGGATAACCGGAAACGGGACTTTACTTGAAGCTCATAATGGTTTTTTGTCAAAAAATACCATTAAATGTCATTTTTTCGCATTTTATGCCATGAAAATTAAAGCTAATTGAATTTTCTACAGGTATACATTAATAATTTTTCTATGTATTTTACAGATAAATTTAAAAAATAATCTTTTTTATAAATCCCGATGCCTTTGTTTCAAAGATAAACAAAATTCCTTTGTTACACAGTTTATATTTCAAATGTATGTCACTGCAAAAAAAAAATTAGGTATGAATTTAAATTAATAAAAATGAAATAGCGGGAGGTATTGTGTTGGTCACATCAGAAGTTTTCATTTTATTTTCTCCGAAGGGGCTCAATAACTCTCAGGGCAGATTGATAATTTCAGAACAGTTCACAAGCTAAAGCTCTAAAATTATCTTTTTCTGTGTTTTATAATATTTTACCAAATTTCCAGAATTTCGACTATACTCCTATGTTAAATAAAAAAAAATTGATGTGGCCATCACATTACGTTCCAGTAGCGTAACTAAGGGGGGGGAGTGTCTGGTCGCGAACTTGGGGGAACCGGGTTCAATCCCGACAGAAGCCAAATAATTCCAATTTTAAATGGCACAAAAGTGACCCCCCTGTAGTGCACACACAGCTATGAGTGCCCGTGAGGTGACGCCTGGTAAGCGCCCACACGGTAAAATATATCGGCATATCTACATGTGTTGTAGATACTGGCACACCCAGAAATGGGTAATATGCCGTGATGATATATTTTTATTTGTTTTTTATATTAATTTTAACATAAATATATTAAATAGTAAGTTTAATTAGTTTTATTTGTTGAATACTATTTTCTTTTTCACATCGCCACATCGACAAGTTGCAAATGCAGACATCTGGCGTGTTTTCTATGCTACTGTCTTGTACTGTCTGTGTACTATCTTCTGTGCTGTTTTATTAATATATATATATATATTTACATCCCGCTATCATTGCTGCGTCCTTTCATGGCTAGGACATTGTGGCAACCACCGAAAGGAATAGAGATAGCTATCGGCTTTATAAAGTATATCTACTTATTTTTCCCCCTGATTATGAATTTCGGTTCAAATTTCAATAAAGTCTATTTACAACGATATACGTTTCCTTTCATTTGACGGACATTATGAGCTCCTCCATTCTGAGTGAATCCGACGTCCACAGTATATACTTCAGACATAATCAGTACTTGTGACGTCCAATTTGTATATTTTTATTCATACTACCGTTACAGTGACGTCCAGCAGCGTTGCCAATATTAAATACATTATTCTGATGCAGAAACCAAAGCACTCTTTCACAACAATATGCATACTTTGCTGTAAACATCATAGATTCCTACAATGTTTGATAATGGTAATTTATTTTGGCAATCTGCAAGCAATTTGAAAATGGAACTGTTAATTTGTCATTTAAAATGTCATTTTTAATACTTAATACTTTTGTTCTAAAATTATTAGGAAAAAAATTTCTCCAAATTAAAATTTTACCATTGTATTTCTCATATATATAACAAAAAAAAAAAGTAGATACCCGTTATACAAGTAAACAATAACAAAATCTTAATAATGTATTTACAGTAAAAGAACTCGATGGTACAAAATGTGATAGAAATGTGAAATGTTCTTGCACTTAGTGTACAAGAACAACAATTCTATTTTCTCTGACGGTAAATGTAAATATGTGAAAATAAGTGAAGAATGAACTATTTAAATAACCCCAAAATCTTACAATTGAAAAGTACAGATAGTTATTTTTAATAATAATTTAATATGAACTGAATTAATACTTGCAGTACTTTTTTTAGTAAAATTTGCCGTCATCCTTTGTATTATAGTAATAAAAATTTTATTTGATAAACAAAGTATTTGTTACATGTCAATAAAATAGTGAAGAAATATAATAATAAGGTTAATATGATTATTAATCTCCGATTTTAATATTTTTATTCTATTTGTTAAACAAATTATTTGTAAAAAATCTGTTGTGGCCAGCACAAGACCTCTCGCCATTTCCATATTAGGCTATATACTAAGTATTGTATTGCACTTCACTTTCGAACCGTCGTTTTATAACAAAAAATTACAGAACTTTACTCAAATATTGTTTTTTATTGTATTTAGCATGTCTTCTGCACACATATAATTCTAATTATATCTATTTTTCATTGTATGAGGAAGTTTTTAAATGTCAGAAATTTTTCCAATTCATTAACCAGATTGGCGGTATTTCTGATGGATATATGCATTTTCAAATATTTAATTAATAAAACAATAAGAAAAGTTAAATATACTTCCCAGAAAAAGCTATCAGAATGTCACTAAAACTGTTGATATTTGACAATGACATGTGTCATGTTATAAACATTGGAATTTGTCAACTGGTTTCCTTAGTGCCTTGGCCTCTGCGATTAGTTTACTCTATAAATTATAGTGTCTTTATCTCTTAATCTATACAAGATATAATAAAAATTTTAAGTGTATTAGATGGAGAATTTTATGTTCTTCAATATTTAATAAAAAAAACTCCCAAAAAATTATATTAAGAAGAATTTTTTTAAGAAACTACTACTTCCGGTTGTTCAATTGTTACCAAAACCTTTTCAGCTCTTCCCAGGAATGTCAGATTGAAGAAACTGCACTTAAATATTTTTTAAGTCTTATAGTTTTTGAGGAATCGTCCCTCCAACATCCATACATACACACACACACACACACACACACATCCACACACACACAGACATCATTTTAAAAATGTTATAATCGGATTCTAGGGACCTTAAATCGTGCTTATTCAATATAATCTGGATATGTGAATTTTAGCATGAATCCAATACCTCTCTTAGCGAGAGGTAAAAAGAGTGAAAATATGTGAAAAACAACAGTTTGGATGCACTTCGGCTATTTATGCAATAAATTCAAATTTTTATGAAATTTATAATAATAAGCTTATTATTAATATTCAATTCCGATTTTAATACGCTTATTCTAAGTAAATAGCTATTTGGTGAACAAATTATTTTTCACATGTCAATAAAATAGTAAAAATATATGAAAAGCAGCCGTTTGGGTTCGGCTCTCTCTTAGCGAGAGGTAAAAAAAAAGAGTGAAAATATGTGAAAAACAACAGTTTGGATGCACTTCGGCTATTTATGCAATCAATTCAAATTTTTATGAAATTTATAATAATAAGCTTATTATTAATATTCAATTCCGATTTTAATGCGCTTATTCTAAGTAAATAGCTATTTGGTGAACAAATTATTTTTCACATGTCAATAAAATAGTAAAAATATATGAAAAGCAGCCGTTTGGGTTCGGCTATTTTTCCAATAAATTGGAATTTTTACGGAAATTACAATAATAGGCATATTATTAAGAAAATTCTAATTGACATAATAGTATCAAGTGCAAATTACATAATATGTTTGTGTTATAATTTTACTGGAAATATAGAAATTTTCTATGTGGTATTTGTACAAAATACATGGAACTGCCAGAATGCAATGTAATGAAATACTGGAAATGTAGAATCTTTTGCTAAAAACTTTTTGTATGGCATTTGTATAGAACTGAGGGAAGGTAATGTGATGGCCACATCAGTTTTTTTTTATTTAACATAGGAGTATAGTCGAAATTATGGAAATTTGATAAAATATTATAAATCACAGCAAAAGATAATTTTAGAGTTTTAGCTTGTGAACTGTTCTGAAATTATCAATCTCCCCTGAGAGTTATTGAACTCCTTCGGAGAAAATAAAATGAAAAAATCTGATGTGGCCAACACAATACCTCCCGCTATTTCATTTTTATTAATTTAAATTCATACCTAATTTTTATTTTTGCAGTGACATACATTTGAAATATAAATTGTGTAACAAAGGAATTTTGTTTATCTTTGAAACAAAGGCATTGGGATTTATAAAAAAGATTATTTTTTAAATTTATCTGTAAAATACAAAGAAAAATTATTAACGTATACTTGTAGAAAATTCAATTAGCTTTAATTTTCATGGCATAAAATGCGAAAAAATGACATTTAATGGTATTTTTTGACGAAAAACCATTATGAGCTTCAAGTAAAGTGCAGTTTCCGGTTATCCGATTTACACCAAAATCTAATGGTTTCTTTTCATATTAGAATAGGGTTAAAACACGCTTCAGAATTTTCTGAATGATAGTATTTGAGTTAGAACGTTGACAAAATCCATACACACACATACAGACATCATCATGAAAATGATAAAATTGGATTCTAGTGACCCTAGAACGTGGTCATTTATCATAATCTCAACATGCGGTTTTTAGCAAGATCCCTATAACTCCCTTACCAAGGGTAGCGGGAGGTAAAAACAAATAAGTGAAATTTATGAAATATTTATTATTACATCGAACAGTCCTGCTTATTTCCAGAGAGAGTATTTCATAAACATTTGTTTCATTAATCTTTAGTTGTTACACATAAACAAATTATTTATACGTGTTTCTTTCTATGTTTGCATATAGATTGCAATAAAAATACGGTGTTTTTAAAAGTTATTACTTTTGATCATTTATATTTCTACATATCTCACTAACGCATATAATAAAATTTTTCAATTTACATTATAATAAAAATAAAAAGCAAATATTTTAACGTATTTAAACTATCTAAAATGTATAAAAATATTTTCTAATTAAAAGAAAACACTTTAATGAAACACCTCAAGTAGAGGAGAAATAGGAAGAAGTACCCAGAATAAAAAATATCTATATTTAATAAATCGTTTGTAGTACATATTAATATGTTTTAAACATTTTTTCTCTTAATAATTATTTCTACACTCTCTTTTTCGACTTTGTACTTAATAATTCAGCTTTATGATACGAGTATTTATAAATAATTACCTTTTTTAAATTTATTACATTTGTACACCATACAGTTTGATTTCATAGTTTATTGATTTTGTATTTGCTCAGAGGATTTTACAAGTGCAAAACAAAAGGTTTGATTACATAAATATTAATTTAAAATACTACCAGGAGTGCACAATGTAGATTTAAATACGATTAAAAGAGTTGCGCGCTAATGCAGTACCCAAAGTTCCACTGTTGCCAAGTGTACGGAGTTCAGAATGTCGCTGGAATGAAACTTCAGTATATACATTGTATATACGCTGGACGACACTAGCGCCACAAGTGGAATTTTTTTGAACTACAAAAAATATACATTTTCCATTCCGCTATCATTCTGACGTCCATAACAAATTTTGCTATACGATACTAGAGGCCCCCCTGATGTCAGAAAAAAATTTATAAGGCCATGTGCATATGACGTCCGGTATACGGACGTCTTATGCACAAGGACGTCACTTTGAATGTAGAAAATTACACAGGGGACGCCACAATGGTAGTGGAATGTAAATATATATATATATATATATATATATATATATATATATATATATATATATATATATATATATATTTACATTCCACTACCATTGTGGCGTCCCCTGTGTAATTTTCTACATTCAAAGTGACGTCCTTGTGCATAAGACGTCCGTATACCGGACGTCATATGCACATGGCCTTATAAATTTTTTTCTGACATCAGGGGGGCCTCTAGTATCGTATAGCAAAATTTGTTATGGACGTCAGAATGATAGCGGAATGGAAAATGTATATTTTTTGTAGTTCAAAAAAATTCCACTTGTGGCGCTAGTGTCGTCCAGCGTATATACAATGTATATACTGAAGTTTCATTCCAGCGACATTCTGAACTCCGTACACTTGGCAACAGTGGAACTTTGGAACTTATATATATATATATATATATATATATATATATATATAATATATCATTTTAATAATGAGAACAATTAAGAAAAAGATGTCCGGATGGCAGAGAAAAAAAAGCAAATGTATTAAGAGAGAGTACAAAAGGTGTTCTTAAAATAAATACTTTTTATCCGTAATAATACAGACAATTCGGAAGTTTGTAAAAAGAGTAACGAGTAAAGGCCCATTCCCAGTGCCTGTCATAGTCATAGTTTTCGTTAGTTGTCATAGTTTCACATAGTTTGGTAAAGCGAAATACATATATTCATTCCCAGTGCTTGTTTTAGTCATAGTGTTGAGGCATAATCATCTGCGTATGGTTATGATTAAAGAAAAATTTACGACAAAAAACTATGACTATGACAGACACTGGGAATGGGCCTTACCCTGGTGTTGGATGAATTTAAGAAACTCAAAACTCGTAGATTAAACTCTTAATTATATTATAGGTACCAATTATTTCCTACATTTTTGTTAAACAATTTTATTTTTATTACTAAAGTTATTTAATTGATGTTGATTTTTTTTATATTTTACTTTAAATAAATTACGAATTTATTATGGCGCCTTTTTACTGAGAAAAAAACCCACCTGTGGATTTTCCTAGTTACGCCACTGTTACGTTCCCTCAGTTCTATACAAATGCCATACAAAAAGTTTCTAGCAAAAGATTCTACATTTCCAGTATTTCATTACATTGCATTTTGGCAGTTCCATGTATTTTGTACAAATACCACATAGAAAATTTTTATATTTCCAGTAAAATTATAACACAAATATATTATGTAATTTGCACTTGACACTGACTTATTATGTCAATTAGAATTTTCTTAATAATATGCCTATTATTGTATACTAAATTTTCAATGTTCATATTATGAAATTTTATTTTAAATGTTCTCCCATGGTATTTACTAGTTTTCTAATATCTCTTTCATTTGACTTTGCAGCCCAGCCATTATAGCTTCTATAAACGTGTGACATGTCAAAAATTTCGGAGGGTGCGTCTATACATACATACAAGGTGCGTTCGGTAATTCAACTCCGTGTACACTTTTAAAACTATGTACACCAAAGTCGTTCGTTTATTCAATTTTGTGTACACTGTGCAAAAGTTGTAGCGTTCGGTAAAAGTCGTGTAGTGCGCATGGTGTTTACACCATTTACCCTACCTCGACCAGTGTAGATTTTATGTGCACGATAATTTTGGCGCTTGAAAACAACATTTTCAAAACAATGTCAGAGACAACATTAATTTATATTTGTACTGTTTGCAACGTAACTAGTAGCAATATGAATGAAATAAAATACATTCAACAATTCATAAGTTTACAAGTAAGTATAATTTATGTATTTATTTATTAAATATATGTATGTATGTACTTGTTTGAGGTTATACAACAAAACTATGTTCGTAAAGTAAATAACACTAATATCAAGAAATACTGTTTAATAGTATTAGTTTTAAATTAAAAATTCTTTATTTATTCAAAATTTTGTGCAAAAATAGTTTTATTATTCAATTCAAACTACTTATGCTAGGAAGCTAGGACATGAAGACACGGTGTTATAAACGAATAAATTCTGTGCCAGGGCATAAAAATGTGTTTTTACCTTCCGTCACCTTTAGGTAAGGAAAGTATTGTCTTTGGTCAAAAAATTCGGTGGTGAGTTTTTAATGAATAAGCACGTTTTAGGGTCCCTACAATACGAATATACCATTTTTAAGATGATGTCTGTATGTGTGTGTGTGTGTCCGTGTGTGTGTGTGTGTGTGTGTCCGTGTGTGACAAATATTTCTCCGACGATAACTCCAATACTACAATTCTAAAAATTATAATTCTTTCGTATTCCTCTTCTGTACATCCATATGAAGAGTTGATTAGATTTTGGTTATAATTGATCCACCGGAAGTACCCTTATTTGAAGATTTTAACAGTTTTTCTTAAAAAAACGCAGTTAAATATTATTTTTTGACATTTTGTTATTATATATATTAAAGAAAATACTCTTCTCTATACAGTTTGAATATACATTTTCCTTCATATTCAATAGATGTAAATTTAAAGCATTATAAAGAAATTAATTTTCAAAAATTAGTCAGCTTTGTTATTTATCATGGAAACAGCTGACATAATTATTCAAAAAAATTTAATTGACAGATGTCAGTAGCAAGTGCAAAACCAAATATGGAAAAAAGTATAGGATCTAAAACTGGTATGTCTTAGTGTTGCTCGCAAGTGACACGCAGAGAAAGGCCAAAGAGAAGATGGAAGGACATTACTTAGTGTAATTTTATTGGATTTATAGAACATTTTCAAATGAACTTTTGGTATGGAATTTGTAAAAAATAGTATGTGTTTTTACATGATATTGTATAGGATCTGCTCCAAGGACCTTTTGGTATGGGATTTGTACAAAATACATGGAATTGACGGAAGGTCTTGTGCTGGCCACAACAGATTTTTTTCTAATGTAACAGGTCATTTACTTATTTTTCTAGGCGATTTTGATGCATTGCATTCAGTAAGGGCTTACGAAATAATTTGCAATGAAAATCATGGTTTGCTTTTCGAGTGATATTGGTGGATGTCGTCTCGATGGCATTAACGGATTTAATTCTCCTACACAATGTATTTTGTATAATAAATCTTCAAATGTGTCCGGGTTCATTCGAAAATACATTTCAAATTGCCTTCCAGTCATATTTGGAACCGTAAATTAGGCAAAGTTGTAGTATTCTTTATTATATAAATAATAAAATACTTCTAATTAAATATTTATTCAGAAAACGTCACATTCTACAAAACAAAACTTAACTGAACTCCCCGGTATCTATGATAATTGTAATACAAATTCCGAAATACACTACAAAAGTTATTCACTTTTCCAAAACAATTTCTTCATTTTCACTTTCCGAATCATCAAAAAATATCTCACGCCCAATATTTACTACGAGGGTCATTCAATAAGTAAAGAGACAAATGGCTATAGCTCAAAAACGGTTTATTTCAATCTTTCAAAATTAAGGCTATTTTTCAACATAATCACCCCCCACAGTTATGCACTTGTCCCATCTTTCTTGCAGCTTCATAATTCCCTTAGCGAAGAATTCTTTCGATTTACACCGAAGCCACTTTTGCACCGCTTCCTTAACTTCCTCATTGTTAGCAAATCTTTTTCCACGTAGGGCGTCTTTGGGTGGTCCAAACAGGTAAAAATCAGATGGGGCGAGGTCGGGACTGTAGGCAGGATGAGGTAAGACCTCCCAACCCAATTCTTGAAGCTTATCTCGGGTCAGCTGGGCTGTATGAGAGCGGGCGTTATCGTGCTGAAGAATGACTCCTTTTGACAAGAGTCCACGGCGTTTGCTCCTGATAGCTGGTCTAACTTTGTGTTCTAGCATCTTAGAGTAGTATTGGCTATTGATAGTTCGCTGATCTTCAAGGAAATCGCAATAGACTGGACCCTGTGAGTCCCAAAAGATGGTCAGCATCACTTTACCGGCGGAAGGTTGAACCTTGAATTTTTTGCGAACTGGAGAGCTAGTGTGTTTCCACTCCATACTCTGCCTTTTGGTCTCAGGGTCGTAGTGATGGATCCAGACCTCGTCGCTGGTCACTATTCTTTCAAAAAAAGCGTCTCCTTCAATCAAACTTCGTTGCTTTAAGTCTTGACTAATGGAAAGCCTCGATTCTTTATGAGCGTCAGTAAGCTGTCTGGGAACCCATCTGGCACACGTTTCTCTGTACTTTAAATTGTTCTGAATGACATTGTGAACAGTTCCAACACTTACTTGAACTTCCTCAGCTATCATTTCAACAGTAATTCTTCTGTTATCACGAATAAGTCCGTCAATCCTCGATTCCAACGAGGGACCAGAAACTTCCACTGGACGTCCACATCGGGGTTCATCACCTACACTTGTTCGGCCACTTTTAAACCGATCAACCCACTTGTAAAAATTCGCACGGTTCATACAACTTTTACCGTACTGTATCAACATTCTAGAAAAAAATTCACTTGGTTTTACACCTTCTGCGACTAAAAATCTAATGACTGAGCGCTGCTCTTCTAAGGTGCAATCTTCTAGTGGACTTACCATGGTGAATTAGGCAATCCAGAACACGTGACTATTTAAAGGTCCAATATGGCGGCAGAGGGCAAACATTGCGCTGTTTCATTCCTTGTTTTGCTGTTATTTGCAATAATTGTCAGTAATTCTACGTGATCGTGTGTGATTGAATAGTTTGTGTATTTCGTGATTTATTCTTTTGTATTTATGCCATTAATTGGTAAATATATTTTTAGTAACATTTGTGTAAATTAACTGTAATATAAATTTGTAGAATACAATACACAGAAATCTAATTATATTTAGATATTATTTTATTAGGCAATATGTCTATAATTTAGTATAATTTACAAATCTTACTTAGCATTTTAACTAATCCGAAATAGATAATAAATATTTTGTAAAAAATCGTTAGTTTAAATATGCAAATGGTTACTTTAATTACCTACTTATTTTATTTTACTGTATTTTGGCTTCATTATGATTGTCCTACAATTTTTGGTAAATTTATCTAATGAATTAGGTAATTAAATAGAAAATTGAAATACATGTTTAGTTCATTTCTTTATTTATATTTAGTTCAATACTTACTACGATATAAACGTAATCATTTCATCTAATGTTATATTTAATTTTACTATAATTTGTTATTACAAATTTAGAAAACTTAACTAAATCAACTTACATATTTTAAAGAAACATATTAGAAGGCTGAAAAATAAGAAATTTAGTTAATTTAACTACAATTTAGATGTTTTTTCTTTCTGTCTATCTCTAATAAAATTTCATATTTATTAATGAAGGAGGAGGAGCGTCCAGAAGTTGGACGTCGTTACATGGAGAAAATAGAAACTATTAACTACATAGATCCGTTCGCAATTTCTGACCAAAATGTGGATTTTGGAATAGATGCTGTATCCCCAGTCTCCAGTGTCAAGTATGGATATTGTGTCATATTTAGTATTAATACACAGTAGTTACACTGCACAGCAAATTATAGCTTATAAATCCCTGGAAGCATATAAATATTTTGAAGCACGATTTACAAAAATAGGCTGCATCAAATTGGATAACGTTTTTGTTCTTATTGGAAAAGTAATGTTTCGCTACACACATACAAGTAACGATTATTTAAAGATTACTTTATTTCCAGGTTCTGTTCCTAAGATTAATTTTATCCATAATTGACTCACAATTTACGCTCCCTACAACTGTACAATGGGATGGGACCTAATATTCTCTAGTGCCTATAATAAGATCTAAGATATAAACAAATAACACTATTTTCACTGTCATTTATTTAAAAATACCGTTAAATTTTCGAACTTTGGTGTAATTTAAATGAATTGGTTAAAATTTTAATGGTGCATAAAACGTTATGTAGGGTATTTGTGTTTTTGTTCCGTTTTATCCACTCCAGAAAATTAAAGATTCGAACTTATTTTCACATTCTTTGGTGGATAAAACGCTTCTTAAAACAAATAAATAACTATTGTCAATACTTACTAAATCCCTATATACTACAATATTTATAAAAATCGTCCACAAATCAAGGTTTAGCACAAGTAAAGTTCTTACTTTAACATGTGAAATACTTATGACAGCTCAATGTTTGCCCTCTGCCGCCATATTGGAACGAAGTGTGACGTAGTGTTGGATTGCCTAATTGAAAATTTTGAGGTTATGTTGACATAAAATGACGAAACAGCTGATCAGAGCATATCCCAAGGTTGCCAACTAACACCCCTGAAAAGATTGTACACATTTATTGAATAGTTTTAAAATTATAGAATTTGTCTCTTTACTTATTGAATGACCCTCGTATTACAGCTAACATTTGAGTGTTTATTATTTCAAATTTAATTATTTTTTTTTCGTATTTGAAAAAATTATTTGTGACAGAAGCCTTGACAGAAACCACAGAAACTCAAGGTTAGAATAATTGGGTGCATTCAGCAGATTTCTTTGGTCCCTGAACACCTGACCAACCGGTCACCGAACAAGCAGGTCTCTGTTGAATGCACTTTTCACATTGACGTAGTTGAATCGTCAAATAATAGTAACCTTAATTTTATAATAACTATAATGTTATTTGTTAAACTAATTAAAAGATTGCAATATAAGAAAATTTTAATAATTTGACAATAAGTAGTAGTTATTTAACTTTTCAATTAATTTACTTTGATATATACATAATATATGACAACAAAAAAATTATTTTCGGTGCTTTACATGTAAATAAATATTATTTTGTTTTACTGCACAGATAATGAATGACCTTAGTTTATTTCTACTAGCAGAAGAAAATCCAGTGAATTTAAATATTGCGCGTGAAACAAGTGACCATTGATCAGGAACATCTGACCGTACTGTTTTTCAGTGAACGGTCTCTAGAGAACAGTGCATTCAGCAGAGAAATGGTGAACATGTTCAGCGACCACATGTCTGTTGAATGCGCCCAATGACAGCTTCGTTCACTTTGAATACCAAAGCGTTCGGATATTCGTTTAGTGCACTATTTGCACCAAAGTCACGTGACTATAAACTACACACTACACTATACCGCACCAAATTTTTTTACCGAACGCACCTATACTTATTTCTCTTAACTGTCAAAAATTTTCATGGCTATCTTGAGTTTTGAAAGTTCATATTTGCAGTATTATACGTCATGCAAAATTTTACCTGACTCTTTTGAGTACTGTAATGGAAAATTTCACCATGGATACACAATCTGACTTTTTTTATTGTTTTTATTTTCTAATACAATTGTCAAAATGTCATAAAATTGAGAATTTATGAATAATTTTTAAATAATTTAAGTGATTCCGGGAAAGTATTATAATTCATTTATTATTAGCTTAAAGCTAAATAATATTTCATAAAAAGAAAGAAATTAATATTATACACATGTAGTGATGTCTGAAGGGCATAGAACGAAAAACATCGGAAATTAAGGCGGAAAATTCAAAAGTCATGTATTACATTTTCGTTTTGTGGCAAATGGACGGTAGTAATAGTTTTTAGTACATTAAACAATTGGCTTTTCTCAATATTTATATTTACTATATGCCGATAAATTAAATGGCAAAAACCCTTCATTCCAAGAGAATTGAAACATGCAAAGCTGGGACCTTTAATACTATACTAAATATTAGTTATATTCTTAATTAATATATTTCTTTTTTCCTTCTAGAAATTTTGCCTTTAAAATCGGTTGTGCACAAAAAGAGTAATGAGAACAATAATATATTATACGATATAAGAAAATGGGCTGTTGAAGAAAATATTACTCAATCTTTAGTAAATAAATTATTATTTATTCTTAGATATCACAACAACATTCCAAAGGATGCTAGATCAGTATTGAAGACCCCAAGATCTACCAAAGTTACAAAATGTATATTTCCCTTTGTTTATACATTTGCTTTTTTATTATAAACATTTGTTAAAAGATTATCTTGTCATTACTAGGTTTTGTTTAAAATGTTGAAAATTAAAATGTGCATTTATACGAAAAAATATAACATAATTTTTTTCTGTTTCACATTTATAATTAAATATGTAAACATATAGGCTGGTAGTGCGAGCTCGGTTTTAACTAAAACGCTGTTTTAAGAAATGTCAAATTTCATTATTTAATAATAAAAATAAATAATATCAAATTTATCAAAATATGATTTTTAAGCAGACCATAGTTTGTATTCAAACAAATATTTTTAAAAAAATCATTCTTTAAACATAAAGGTGAAATTAAATATTATTAATATTATTAAAAATAATTATAGTAAACAATATATTGTTTTATATTTTTAATATTATAAATAAAGTAAAAATAAACGAAATGTACGTCTTTATAAAGACATCAAATTAGACGTCTGAAATAGTACATTAAAACACAAGTATCATAAGGCAATCTGTTAACATACGAGTCATCCAAGTTTGGAAAACGAGCCGTAGGCGAGTTTTACAAAGGACGAGTGCGTTAACAAGCCTTATGATACATGTTTTTTATACTATTTTTTCTATTGAGGTAATTTTACAATTAATTATTTTTAAAATGCTACGTCAAAAGTTTAACGTGGTGTTTTTTTGTCACTTATGTTTATGTTGGTAGCGCTTCCCGCTAACAATTGAAATTTAAAATTTTGACAACTGATTAGTGTATTGTGTGTATTAAGGAATAGGGTGTGCATAGTGACCTTGTGGCGGACGGTTCTCGTCACCGTGCTATCTGCTCGACCTCGAAGGCGGACGGCTGGCAAGTCTTCTCGTCACCGTGCCGCTGTTTGCTCGGCCTCGTGATTCTCTATATTTTTCTATATTTCTATAATTTACATAAATTCTAAGAAAATACTGCACGTTACAAATAATATGTTGAAATATTACCAATAACTTGACATTTTGAGGTTAGATGTAAATATTCATTAATATGACAGTTATAAAATCATGACTACCAACTCTACAACATGAAAGGCGCCACAAATAGAACTCTTATAGATCTTCTAAACGTCGTGTTTTCAGTGATAAACAATGTTTTTATAGACTGGTAAGAACACCGAAATAGAAAAAAGGTTTAAATAGACTTAATTACGACCAAATAAAGTCGCCACAAATCTGACGTCTAAAAAGTCCTATTTCAGACCAAAAACAGACGTCACAGTGACGTCGTATAGACGTCTAAATAGACCTATTTTCAACCAAAAATCAACGTCACAGTGACGTCTAATTAGACGGCCGTATATGACGTAAATTCGACCTAAAATCGACGTCACTTTTTGGTAGACCGTTGGTCAGTGTTACTTGGGAGTATACCCCGAAGTTACAATACACTTGTTACAGTGTTAGAGACAAGGCCAGAAGCTGATTTAACTTTGAGTTTGGTTATTGAATTTAAGCGTGGACAAGAAGCAGATGACATTTACAAAACAAACAAAGAAACGATACTCAAAAGAACACAAAAAAAGGATATCGTGTTTCTTTTGTAAAAAAGATGGTCACGTGAAACGTGATTGTGTCAAATATAAAGCATAGAAAGAAAATCATAATAAATCTGAAAATGCCAAGAAAGATCAGCAAATAAAGGGCGAAAAAGTTCATAAAAAGAGAGTATTCCGAAGAATTTTTATTTATGATTTCGACAAAAGGGACAGGAGGCTGGATTATTGACTCAGAAGCCCCTTGTCATATAGTACGTAATAAAAATTATTTTACTTCTTTAAAGTATGGGCACCTGCAGAATCGAATTTTTAATTGCTAATGGTGAAAAATCTATTGCCACAGTTTCCGACGGTATTCAAATCGTGTGTGAAACAGGCGTAAAAGGTAAAATAACACGTCTAACATTTCCGAAACAATCACCAGGAAAATCTATGGCAATACTAGACTTCATCCATACGAATGTCTGCGGAGCAATGCAGACAGTTTCACGTAGCGGTATACGCTATATACTCACATTTATCGACGATTTCTCCAGATATACTCTACAATTATTTACCTACTTGAAAATAAATCTGAAGTGGAAATAAAAATTAAAGAGTATGTAGAATTAGTGAAAAACAAATTTGGAAAGAACCGTAAAGTAATTAGATCGGATCGAGGAGAAGAGTGCGTCGGAAATAAAGTTACAGAATTTCTGCGAGAAGAAGGAATCCAAATGCAACATACAGCGCTATACACACCAGAACAAAATGGTGTAGCAGAGAGGAAGAATAGGACTCTCATCGAGATGGCAAGATGTATGCTTTTAGATGCAAAACTCCCACATAAATTTTGGGTTGAGGCAGTGAAGACTGCAAACTACATTCGAAATCGCACACAAACCCGAGTTGTTGACAAAACTCCTTATGAGTTATGGAGTGCAATGAGGCCAAGTATAAAACATTTATCAATTTTTGGGTCTAAATGTTTTGTTTACATTCCAGAGCAAAAGCGCAAGAAGTTGAACAACATGGCGGCACCAATGATTTTCCTTGGCTGGCTATGATCAACATTTAAATGCCTATAGATGTTACGATCAATGCACAGAAAAATTGTTATAAGTCATGATGTACAATTTGTGGAAGTTATACTAAGAAGCAAACGTTGACAGAAGAGAAAAACGTAGAAGATTAGTCTGTTTATATCAAAATGGATTTAGAAGAGAAAAATAAATATATTTCGACAAACATTCATAAAAACGAAGATTTGGAATTTCACTTATTTCAAGACAGATTCAATGAAGCTGAAGAGGACGAATATATTGCACCGGAGCAAGAAATCGTGCGCGTATAACAGCGTGCATATAAAGGGACACCACCAACATGACTCATTGAAGAAATCTATAAGATTCAGACTCAACTGGTCAAGCCAAAAACTTTGGCCGAGGTATTAGACAGCGATGGTAAGGTTGAGTGTATCAAAGCATTGGATAGTGAGATGAATTCTTTTATTCTTTAAAGAAAAATGGGACCTGAATACTATGCAAGTTACCCAGTGACCGAAAGGCAATAGGTTGCAAATGAGTTTATAAATTAAAGACTGGTGTGGATGGTGAAAAACGCTATTTCAAAGCGCGGCTAGTAGCACAAGGTTTTTCACAAAAGTATGGTACTGATTACGATCAAGTGTTTGCACCAATCGTACAGCAAACAACATTTAGGATTCTGTTGACTCTGGCTACTAGTCAAAGAATGTTGGTACGAGGTTTAGTTGCTAAAACAGCATTTTAAATGCTAAGTTAAAGGAGACCATATACAGTATGTCCCATTTAGAGGTGCCACCATTGGGATCTCGAGAACTATAAGAGATACGATGTCGGTTAAATGGAACTTTTTGTGCGCCTTTGGGAGGCCATCTCAGATGTGCTTTTGTTTTTCCAAAAATTCTCATAGGGCACTAGATAATGACGAAAAACTGAATATTGTTGATTTTTTCTTTCTCAAATAACTTCTAAACTATTAGTAATTGAGAAAAACGTTTCAAATATAAAAGATAGATATTTTTATTAACTAACCAGTGGCGTACGAAATAAATTTTTATATCCGTAAATTTTCGAGGAAGAGAGTTGAGTTGTGGCAGGCAGTGAAGACGGTTGTGTCGATCGTGCGGCGATAGTCAAATTCGATATACGAAAGATATCACGCATTAATTCGCGGCCATAGGAAACAAATAAACTCTGGTGAAATAAGATAGTGTTGTGAATAAAGAAAGTGGAGTGAGAAGTGCCTAGAAGCTCTAAATTAGAGTAAAAAGTGTATACAGTGGCGAGACAGTAGCCAAGGACATACAATACAGAGGTAAGCAAGCGTAAGCGAGTAGTGGCGGAGCAGCTAGAGCGTGCAAACAAGATAAAATTTAGTCAGGCCCGTACTCAGGAAAGTTGTGCGAATATGTCATCGGATAGAGAAGATTACACGTCGGATGACAGTAAAAGGAAGAGAGAGAGTACAGATGGCCAAGATATAACAAAAAGAAGTAGAAAGACTATGAAAACACCGGACAAAAGTAACAAAGAAGAAAGTGATAAAATAGAACTAAGAGATTTAATGAAAATTATATTACAAATAAAGAATGATACAAAAGAGATAAAACAGGATCAGAAAGAATATCAAGAAGAACTATTACGAATGAAACAGATAAATGAACAGCTGAAGGAAGAAAATATAGAGATCAAAAAAGAATTGAACGACATGAAAGAGAGAATCGAGAGATTAGAGAAAGAAAAAATCAAAAATAATTTCGTGATTGTAGGGCTAAGAACAGACTCAATCAACAGAAATGACCTAAAAAACACCGTAGAAGACTTCATACACAAGAAAATTGGAGTTAATGTACAAGTGAAGGAAGCACTAAAGATAGGAGAGAAGACATGTAAGGTACAAATGGAAAATTTTCAAGATAAACAAAAAGTAATGGCGAATAAAAAGAACCTACGAACTTTAAAGGACAAAATTTTCATAAACAACGAACTAACAAGAAACGAGCGCGAAATACAAAAGGAAATAAAAATGTTAGCGGAGAAGAATAAAAAGGCAGGTGACATATTGAAGATAGGCTATCAGAAAATAACAATAAATGGAAAGGAATGGAAATGGGACAAAACAGAAAAGAAGCTGATAGAGGTCAAAGAAGAAGGAGGTACTGCGCCAAAAAACTAAGGGAAAAACGAGGAAAATTGCAACAAAAAGGAAAGACGTCGCAAGCAAAGGAAAAGGATACGATAAGGAACAACAAAACATATATAATTAAGTACGGGAAGGGCAAAATAAAAAATAGAGTAAATAAACCAAGGAAAATAATAAAATTTGGAACATGGAATGTAAAAAGTTTAACAGGGAAAGAATATGAATTAACAGAAGAACTGGCAAAAATGAATATGGATTACGTGGGTATAACAGAAACAAAGAGGAAAGGCAAAGGAATCACAAAGACACAAAATGGATATTGGATGTACTGGGTAGGAGTATCGGAAAAAGAAAACGCCAAGGCAGGGGTGGCAATTTTAATTAAAGAGGATAAGATGAAATATGTTTCCAAAGAAAACCTATTGAACGAAAGACTACTATCAATAAATGTTAAGGAAGGAGACGAAAACGAAGAATACACGCTAATTGTGGGCTATGGACCAAACGAGGACGCAAGAAAAGAAGAAAAAGATAACTTCTTTAAAGAACTACAAGAAATAGTAGACAGAAGTGAAAAGAGAGTAATAATAATGGGAGACCTTAACGGGAGGGTAGGAAATAAGAATGATGGAATAGAGTGGTGCTTAGGAAGGAATGGAGAGAATGTGATGAATACAAACGGGGAAAGAATAATAGAGTTTTGCCTAGAGAACGAGTTTAAAATCGGAAATACACACTTCAAGCACAAAGAAATACATAAAATAACTAGACAAGTTATAAGCAGAAATGAAAAATCGATTATAGATTATTTCCTAATTAACATAGACAGCTGGAATAGAGTAAAAGACATAAAAGTAAAAAGAGGACCAGAGATTGGAAGCGACCATTTCCTTGTAACAATGATACTAAAGCAAGAAGTAATCACAAAGAACGAAATCAAAAGAAAGATAGTAAATAAGAAAATAAAATGCCATGAACTTAGAAGACAAGAGATAGAAGAAAAATTTCAAAAGAACGTCAACGAAGAGTTTAAGAAAAAAGCAAAAGAAAAAGAAGGAAACATAGAAAAGAAATGGGAGAACTTCAAAAAGACAATACTAGAGGCAGCAGAAAAAAGCTGCGGCACGACTAGAATAGTGAACAGAAACACAAACAAAACTAGATGGTGGTCGGAAAGGGTAAAAGTTGCAGTGAAAGAAAAAAAGAACAAGTGGAATAAATATCTACAAACGAAAGAACCTATTGACTATGAAAAATATAAAGAACAAAGGAAAAAAGTAAAAAGAGTAATAAAGGAAGAAAAAGAAAAAGCATGGAGAGAATTTGGTGAAAAAATGAAAAACGCATACAATGAAAACCAGAAATTATTTTTCGGAACACTTAAAAATATAAGACAAAAGAAGACAGCAACAATTACGAACATTAAAGATAAGGAAGGAAAGACGATAGCAGAAGAAGACAGAATAATGGACAGATGGAGACAGTATTTCATAGAACTACTAGAGGGAAGGGATACTAAAGATGAAGAACAACAAGAAAGTCATCGCATACGAACAAAGGAAACAGAAACAACACAAGAAGAAGAAATAAGCTTGAAAGAAATAATAGAAGCAATAAGAAAAACCAAAAGAGGAAAAGCTCCCGGACATGACAAAATAACAGCAGACATGCTGAAAGCACTACCCGAATCAGCACTACAAGAACTTAAAGACATAATGAATGAAGCGCTAAAAGGAATAACACCAACAGAATGGCAAATAGGTATCATAACACCAATATTTAAAAAAGGAGATAGCAGAGAGTGCCAGAACTATAGAGGAATTACCCTAATAAGCACAGTGGCCAAAATATATGCAAGAATCTTGGAGAGTAGACTAAGAACAGAGCTGGAAGAATCGTTAGAGGAAACTCAATTTGGTTTTAGACCAAATAGAGGAGTAAATGATGCGATATTCATACTAAGACAAATAGGGGAAAAGGCAATAAAAGAAGGGAGAAACGTACATGTTTGCTTCATTGATCTAGAGAAAGCGTTTGATAGAATCAATAGAGAAGACATATGGAAAACGCTAAGAAAAAGGGGAATATCAAATACGTTAATAACAGGAATTCAGAGCCTATATTCAAAGACTAAGAGCTATGTAAGAGTGAAACAAGAGACCTCCAATACATTTGAAACTACAGCCGGAGTAAGACAAGGATGCATTTTGAGCCCGCTTCTGTTTACGCTAATTCTTGACGAAGGAATAAAAGAGACAAAGAAAGAAGTAAAGAAATACTACATAGGACATTGGAAATTGAGAAGAGTGGAAATAGCAGAACTATGCTATGCAGATGACATGGTCATCATAGCAGAAGACGAAAAAACCTTAACAAGGAATATAGAAATATATGATAAAGCGCTACAAAAATTAAACATGAAGATCAATAAAGAAAAAACGAAAACCATGATACTAGGAAGAAATGAACAACACCACACGATACAACTAAAAAATGAAAATCTACAGCAAGTCCAAAAATTTAAATACCTGGGGTCAATGATCTCAGAAGATGGAAGATTTGATGAAGAAATAAAAGAAAGAAGAACAACAGGAGGCAAAATATTCAATAGCATCAAACACAGCTTCTTAGGAAAGAAAGAAATGCCGAAAGAGACCAGAGTACAAATATTTAAGAAAGTAGTGACACCTATACTCATACACGGAGCTGAAACATGGACATTAACGCAAAGACAAAAAGAAAAAATTACGGCTATCGAAATGAGGTTCTTGAGAAAAATAGAGGGGAAAACAAGACTGGACAAAATCGAAAACACAACCCACAGACAAAACTTAAAAGTAAAAGCAATAGAAGATAAGATAGCAGAAGGACAGATGAGATGGTATGGGCATGTAGAAAGGATGGGAGAGGAGAGAATAGTTAAAAAAGTGTTTGAAGCAAAAATTGGAAGAAAGAAACCACGAGGACAACCAAGAAGAACGTGGCTGGAAGAAGTAAAGGAGGCAGCGCAAAGAAGAGGTTTAACTTGGGAAGAAACGAAGACAGCAACACAAGATAGAGCAGAGTGGAAAGAAATATGGAGAAGACCAACGAACCAGAACTCAACCCCCTCCCCCGCAAGCCGGGGGAACGCCTTACACCCGTGAGGGTAGAAAGGTGCAGGATTAAGTAAGTAAGTAAGTAAGTAAATTTTCGAGACATAACACAAACTTATATTTTTTTAAATGGAACCCATATCTGATTTTAGTCTCAAAAAATCAATATTTTTTTCTCTTTTCAATGATGTAAGGCTTATTATGTTTTATATTTGTTTTGCTCCTAAAATTTAATTTTTCTCTTTATTTTCCTGAATTTTCTTATTATTTCCCAAAAAAACATTATTATTTTTATTAATTATATTGTATTTGATCAAAATAATTTGTTTTATGCCTTTATTACTTAATATTTTCATTCTAGACTCATAATTACAAATTACACTATGATGAGCCAAGGGCGACCTGATACAAAATATTATAAAAATTAATTTGATACGAATTTGAGACTAAAATCAGATATGGGTTCCATTTAAAAAAATATAAGTTTGTGTTATATCTCAAAACTTATATATAAAAATTTATTTTGTACGCCACTGGTTAGTTAATAAAAATATCTATCTTTTATATTTGAAACTTTTTTCTCAATTATTAATAGTTTAGAAGTTATTTGAAAAAGAAAAAATCAACAATATTCAGTTTTTCGTCATTATCTAGTGCCCTATGAGAATTTCTGGAAAAACAAAAGCACATCTGAGATGGCCTCCCAAAGGCGCATAAAAAGTTCCATTTAACCGACATCGTATCTCTTATAGTTCTCGAGATCCCAATGGTGGGACCTCTAAATGGGACACACTGTATATGAAACAACCACCCGGTTTTGAGAATGAAAACAAACTGGAGCATGTTTGTTTACTTAAGAGAAGCATAGGGGCTTAAACAAGCAGCAAGATCATGGAATCAGACAATACATTAGTCCAATCATTAGGTAGATTTATCCTGCAAAAGGTCGGATATTTTTGATTTTTGGATATATTATATATTTAGGGGTCCTAATAAAAAAAAATGTTTTCCCCCTCGGGGGCCTTCGGGAAGCACCGCCAACTTGGGAAAAAAGCACAAAAAAGCTGTTTCTTCTAAATATCTCTTCACCTATTTGCAAAAATTTCCTGCAACTTTTATCTGATACCTTTTTTTCTATAACCAATAGATAGCGAGTAGGGCTGTCAAAATCTGCTGAAATTGCTAACAGGTTAACCGTCGGTTTACAGACCGGTTAGCCGAATAACCGGTTATAAGTCAATAACCGGCCGGTTTTTAACCGGTCAGAAAACAGGTTTTTAACCGGTCGGAAAACAGGTTTTTAACTGGTCAGAAACCGGTTTATAACCTTTAATTTGGTACATGTTCAAAAGTTTCCTCAAAACGTATCGAGTTTTAACGGCGCCGTTAACTTTTTGGAAACATCGTACTTCTTCTTTGGGAAATAAATTTCGGTAAACTTTGCAAAGTTTCCCTGTGTGCACTAAAATTTTGACAATTTAATGTTTAGCAATGGTATATGATATGCGAGCAATATCTTCGATTATTATTCATATTTCACCAACTCCGTATTGATTCGGAAGGTTGTTGAAATGCTGTATTTAAAACTGTTTTCGATGTTGTTCATATAGATCATCGTGTCTAATACAACTTTAAAAATATTTTGTCATAAATTTTAATTATTACTGTATATTCAACGATTGCTGAAAATGGGGTTGCCCTAAGCCCGAAACATCCGTAATAAAGAATTTTACAATACACGTGGACCATTTATGCCTTTTGTTTTCACCTATACACCATTCAACGCTTTGGTTCTTTCACCCCTTTCTTCATTATTAATATCACGAGCAGAGCCGGATTAAAGTATCTTCGGGCCTGAGGCGCTAACAATTTTCGGGCCCCTAAAATAAAACATAAGACCTCAAAAATACAATTTATTTCACAAATTAAACGAAAAAACAATTACAACAGTCATAAACTCATAAAGTAAATAAAATACAACTCTAAAAAAATAAAAACTCGATAAAATGGTGCCGTAGCCGGGCCCCTAGCGGACCCGGGCCTGAAGCGCGCGCCTCTTGCGCCTCATGGTTAATCCGGCACTGATCACGAGCTTATATTTAATGAGAGAATATAATGAATTTTTATTAAAATTAACTGTCAATGTTGTAAAAATGCCTTAGTAGTTAGTAACGAATAGAAATAAGGTGATATTCTTTGTTTTTTTATCATCGCTCTGATACACATGTAGCTATGGAAATTCTGAATGTTGATTGGCGGAAAACATATCACGTGACCAATGAATTATTTCCTATTTCGACATAATTTACTTTTATTTCAAAAATATTATTAAAAGAAATAATAACATATTAAGGTTAGTAACATTATGACAGTTTCAATAAGCATTTGAAATTTATTTATTTTGATATATGGCATTTTGTCAAGAGCTATTTTGACGTTAGGTTATAGTTAATTTTTTTAAAAAAAAAAGAGTGCTTTACTAACTATAAAAAATCGAATTTCAGTAATTTTCCATGAGTAATGGCATGTAATAGCTGCATTCTTTTTACACACAATCTCAGCTCACCTCAGTTGCTCAGTAATTTTGACAGTTCTATTTGTCCCAACTGAGATGAGATGAAGTGAGGCGGATTCCTCCCCCCTTGCCGATACTGAGCTACCTTGCGGCTGATGCTTGTTGAGTGTCTCACCCATGGAGGTCAGTATCTCTCTATTTTCTATGCATGGAGGTATGAAACAAATATGGAGGTAGCTTATGCGAACTCAAATGAAACCAACTGCTCCCCACTACCAGTCGGGACCATCTGTCATTTTGTGTCGTGTACAGTACAAAGTTTTGTTGAGATTTAATTTTCTGGTGTGTTGTGCGAAGTAATATATTGTAGACTATTTTTATTATTGTTATTTCTTTCTTAAAAAGGTGTTTACAATAAATTAGAGTAGAATTCGCTAATCCAAAAATGAGGATTAGCTTAAACTTTTGTCAATCGGGCTGTAAATGTTTTAAAAAAATGTATAAATACAGACATTTTTTTTACTTTGCATGAACATTGTTTTGAACATGGGCCCCTGGAAAATCATATAGTTCATTTAATTAAATCTATATGTCATAATTATTTTAAAGTTAGTTTGCATTTTTTAACAAAATCAAATATTGATAAATCCCAAAATATTAGAATTTGAAATAACAAAATGACATTGTTTACAAGCTACTAAAAGACTGGTTTTTTATAATAAAAATGAATGTTTTGGCATATTTTGAAGCCAATCCAAGAGCTTCTGAACGAATGGCCTCTGATGAATGCAGATTAAGTGTAGGGACGGTGCATAAAATTTTGAAACGACACAAGTATAAGCCATACAAATTCCATAATTGAATTTTGCCATTTAATCATTAATGAAGGTATTGATATTTTAAAATGTGTTATTTGGACGGATGAAGCAAATTTTTCCAATAATGGAATGTTTAATGTAAAAAATAAACATTATTGGAGTTCCGAGAATTCTAGTATGAACGTGAAAGAAGTTTTCAAAGAAAATTTAATATAAATGTATGGTGTGCAATTTTGCACGATACAGTGTTTTTTCACATGTATGAAGGTACTCTAACTGGAGATCGTTACTTAGAATTTTTAAGAAACAGACTTGATGATATATTGGATGATCTGCCATTAAATGTCGTTAGAAATCTACACTTTCAACAGGATGGAGCACCAGCCCATAATTCTCGTCAAGTAACCGCGTACCTGAATGAAACATTTCCAAATCAATGGAGTGGTACCAAAGGACCCATTGCATGGCCTGCAAGATCACCCGATTTAAACCCTTTAGACTTTTTCTTATGGGGTTATTTATCAGAATCTCAACAATTAAAAAACAGCATTGAAAATATTTTGAACAATATTGACGGAAGAAAATTAAGATTAGTTAGAAATAGTTTATTTCATAGAGTACAGTTATGTATAAATGAAAATTGAGGCAATTTTGAACAGTACTTATAAATTTATAGGAGTTTATTTTATTTTTGTAAATATTTCTTCATTATAATTAAATATTAAAATAAAAATTATAACAGTTTTTTTCATTCATTATACTTTTATTCACTTCTTTCTATCATGGCACTCTAATTATGCTTAAAAAACACATGTACATATTCAGTTTTTCCATTCATTGCACTCTTAGTAATATCATATTTTAATCAAATTAATTAAAACTTTATATCTATTTTACTCAAAAAAATCGTTATGTGAGGATATGATAATATTATATCATTGAATTCAGAATGAAATTCTCTATCGAATAAGCAAATAAAAAAAAATATATTCACATTTAAAATAAAAAAGTTGAGTCCCGTATTTTGAGAACCACTGGTCGAAAAAAAATTTTTTTCTGTTCCCTAAATTTGTGTTGTATTATAGAAATTGTTTGCCCATTTAACCGTTTTTGTAGCTCTTATAGTTCTCGAGATAGCAATGGTGGCCCATTTAAAATGAACACCCTGTATAATATATATATATACCGGGTGTAGAATTGAAATATGTAACATAGGGAATACAATGTTATTTTTTTAATGTGGCGATTGATGCTTCCCTAATTAAATTAGAGCAAAAGTGTAAATACAAAAAATTTTTAGAATTGAAAACTACACATAACAATTAACAACACGATGCTCAATTGTTTTTTATACTCGTGTGAGAAGCAAATGAAAAATAGCTTTTATTTAAAAAATTACAGATTGAGAGTGCTGTGGCTGAAAAATAAAAAATAAGAAACGAATTAAATTGACAAGTATGTATTAAGTCACGTAGAGCATTTGTTCTTCGTTTTTATAAAAAGATTTATATAACTTTTCTTTTAAATTCTAACGATATCCATAATCCATGTTGCACTTACTTTTAAATATTTTGTTATGTTTTCAATGTTACCAATATTATCATAATTCTCATCTCATGAGGAAGGCTCATGTGCAGCTTGAAACCGGTCGACCTGAGAATTTAAGTAATAAAATTTATCACTGCAATCCAGAAACAATTTATTCCGTTATCATTACGAATATTGTTGAGGAATGGATTGAATATTATGGAATGCCGTTTTAGCATTTATTCCCACATTTTAAAACAGTCATACAAATTAATATATCCAAAAAATAAACTCTCATTAAAAAGAAAGATTTAAACTGATTGTTGAATTAAAATGTTTGTTGATAATATAATTACAAATATTTTAAACAAACATTTTAAATCAATAGTCAACACACAACCTTCATTTTAACATTAGTTTAATTTTATGTTTATTCAATTTATATGATTGTTGTTAGTCCCTAAACAAACGTAAAAATTCAAGTATCATAGAAATGAAATAACATTTATATGAATGAATTAAATTGACTCTGTATTTTCACGACACATGAATTAAAACGATTGTTTATTTCTGTGATACTTGAATTAAATTGTTTGTTTCATTCTAAGATACGTGATTTAATATGATTGTTGAAAATTTTATAACAATCAATTTAAAAGGCACTGTCATATAAATTCATGTATCATAAAAATAAACTCTTATTAAAATGAAAGATGTAAATTAATTGTTGTATTAAAATGTTTGTTGATAATACAATAACAAATTTTTCTAACAAATTCTACATAATTTTGTAATTATATTATCAACAAACATTTTAATACAACAATCAATTTACATCTTTCATTTTAATAAGAGTTTATTTTTATGATACATGAATTTATATGACAGTGTCTTTTAAATTGATTGTTATAAAATTATCAACAATCATATTAAATCACGAATCGTAGAATGAAACAAACAATTTAATGCAAGTATCACAGAAATAAACAATCATTTTAATTCATGTGTCGTGAAAATACAGTCAATTTAATTCATTCATATAAATGTTACTTCATTTCTATGATACTTGAATTTTTACGTTTGTTTAGGGACTAACAGCAATCATATAAATTGAACAAACATAAAATTGAACTAATATTAAAAAGAAAGTTTTGTGTTGACTGTTGATTTAAAATGTTTGTTTGAAAAGCTTGTAATTATATTATCAACAAACATTTTAATTAAACAATCAGTTTAAATATTTCTTTTTAATTTTAGTATATTTTCTGATACATGAAAATATATGATTGTTTTAAAAAATATCAACAATCAATGAATTTGAAGTATCTTATAAATAGACTAAAATTAAAAGAAATATTTAAACTGATTGTTGAATTAAAATGTTTTTTGATAATATAATTACAAATTTTTCAAACAAATATTTTAAATCAACGGTGAACACAAAACTTTCCTTTTAATGTTCGTTTAATTTTATATTTGTTCATTTTATATGATTGTTGATATTTTTTAAACAAATGTAAAAGTTCAAGTATCATAGAAATGAAGTAACATTTATATGAATGAATTAAATTCACCCTTTTTTTACACGACACATGAATTAAAACGATTGTTTATTTCTGTGATACTTGAATTAAATTGTTTGTTTAATTCTACGATACATGATTTAATATGATTGTTGATAATTTTATAACCATCAATTTAAAAGGCACTGTCATATAAATTCATGTATCGTAAAAATAAACTCCTATTAAAATGAAACATGTAAATTGATTGTTGTATTAAAATGTTGTTGATAATATAATTACAAAATTTTATAACAAACATTTTAAATCATCAGTCAATACAAAACTATCTTTTCAATAATTGTAAAAAGTCAAGTATCGTAAAAATGAAGTAACATTTATAGGAATGAATTAAATTGACCCTTATTATCACGACACATGAATTAAAACGATTGTTTATTTCTGTGATACTTGAATTAAATTGTTTGTTTAATTCTACGATACATGCATTAAAATGATCGATAAATTTAAATGTATCAATTTAATTAGCGCCGTCATGACTATTTCAAGAACTAGTTGCAATTCGGTCATTCTCCCGCAGATGGCTCTACATATTGTAGCTTTGTACAAATATCTGTAATTTATTAGTGACGCTCGATTGCGAGCACAGTAAAATATACTTTATAAAAAATGACTGAAAGGCTATGGCCTATAGATATCTTATAGTTGTTATAACTTCACTCGCTACGCATAAGCATATATTTCATATGTAAAGCCATCTGTTAAAGTATGACCGAATTGCAAATAGTTCTTGAAATAGACACCACGGCGCTAATTAAATTGATACATTTAAATTTATCGACAATCATTTTAATGCATGTATCGTAGAATTAAACAAACAATTTAATTCAAGTATCACAGAAATAAACAATCGTTTTAATTCATGTGTCGTAAAAATAAAGAGTCAATTTAATTCATTCCTATAAATGTTTACTTCATTTCTACGATACTTGACTATTTACAATTATTGAAAAGATTTTTTTTGTATTGACCGATGATTTAAAATGTTTGTTAGAAAATTATGTAATTATATTATCAACAAACATTTTAATACAACAATCAATTTACATCTTTCATTTTAATAAGTTTATTTTTACGATACATAAATTTATATGACAGTGCCTTTTAAATTGATTGTTATAAAATTATCAACAATCATATTAAATCATGTATCGTAGAATTAAACAAACAATTTAATTCAAGTATCACAGAAATAAACAATCGTTTTAATTCATGTGTCGTGTAAATAAAGGGTGAATTTAATTCATTCATATAAATGTTACTTCATTTCTGATACTTGAATTTTTACGTTTGTTTAGAGATTAACAATAATCATATAAATTGAACAAACATAAAATTAAACTAATATTAAAAAGAAAGTTGTGTGTTGACTATTGATTTAAAATTTTTCTTTGAAAAATTTGTAATTATATTATCAACAAACATTTTAATTCAACAATCAGTTTAAATCTTTCTTTTTAATGAGAGTTTATTTTTTCGATACATTAATTTGTATGACTATTTTAAAATGTGGGAATAAATGATAAAACGGCATTCCATAGAATATTGTAGCATGTAAAAGTCGAGGTACAAGCATTTTGTGATGAATCAAATATACAGTTTATATTTACACCAATATTTTTTGCTTGTTAAGTATTAATATTTTTGCGAGAATTTTTATCTGCATTCGTTTTCCATCATATTATTTCCAATTTGTTCGATGTTCCATTTCAACGACCCATTTTGAATGGGGAAGTTTAGCGATTTTTTTTTATTTTTTTATTCCATGGGAAATGACTTGAAAAATGATGTAACATGATTTATTTGTTTCAAAAATGCCCAGGTTTTCCGGAAAAGCCGATTTTAAGCTGTGATGACGTCGGTAGAGGCTTGGCGCAACGTATGTCGACTTATACACTGACGGACGCGGCTGCGGTTACCAGTGAAGCGCTTTTACGCTTTGTTACGACCTACGTTCAAGTGGTTCAATTTCACCGTTCTGTCTGAGTTTGCGCATAACTGACTTGTGACGTACTTAAAGTTTACCCAAAAATTATTAATTATAAATAAATGGAGCAATAATTTTTATTTTTAATTTCAATTTCAGCAGTCATTTGTGTTATATTTGTGAGAAAATAGTATGTTATGTAGAATTTTTACCATGCTAAACTTCCCCATTTTTAAAATTTCATTTTGTTTATCAATTTTCTATTTGTTGTCATGACAATAATAGTAGAATTTGATTAGGTGTACTAGATAGGTACTTCAAGGGTTCGAACATTTGAGAACAAACTACATTAACATTACTATTGGACATCAATGTTAATGTTGTAATCAACGAAGAAATAACCAAATTTTCAACGTAATACCATTTTACAAATAAGATTTTATCGTTCATAAAAAATATTTCCATTTTTAAAAACGTTCACAAGAACTAATATCTTCGGCAAAATTATAATTTGACTTCAATTTTTAAAGAACTGTCAAAGTTTATAACAAAAATAATTTTGTTTCACTGATATCCACAGCACTCTCAATCTGTAATTTTTTTAATAAAAGCTATTTTTCATTTGCTTCTCACACGGGCATGAAAAACAATTGAACATCGTGTTAATTGTTCTGTGTATTTTTTAATTCTGAACATTTTTTGTATTTACACTTTTGCTCTAATTTAATTAGAGAAGCAGCAATCGCCACATTAAAAAAATAACATTGTATTCCCTATGTTACATATTTCAATTCTACACCCAGTGTGTGTATATATACAGTGTGTCCCATTTAGAGGTGCCACCATTGGGATCTCGAGAACTATAAGAGATACGATGTCGGTTAAATGGAACTTTTTGTGCGCCTTTGGGAGGTCATCTCAGATGTGCTTTTGTTTTTCCAAAAATTCTCATAGGGCACTAGATAATGACGAAAAACTGAATATTGTTGATTTTTTCTATTTCAAATAACTTCTAAACTATTAGTAATTGAGAAAAACGTTTCAAATATAAAAGATAGATATTTTTATTAACTAACCAGTGGCGTACAAAATAAATTTTTATATCCATAAATTTTCGAGATATAACACAAACTTATATTTTTTTAAATGGAACCCATATCTTATTTTAGTCTCAAAAAAATAATTATTTTTTTCTCTTTTCAACAATGTAAGGGTTATTATGTTTTATATTTGTTTTGCCTTCAAAATTATTATTTTTTCCTTATTTTGTATTAAATTTACAATTATTTTGAAAATATTGGTAGATTTCTATTTGGAAATACTCCTTTGTATTTAAATAATTTATTACGTTAGAAAATTTTGCTCAAAATTCGTATCAAATTAATTTTTATAATATTTTGTATCAGGTCGCCCTTGGCTCATCATAGTGTAATTTGTAATTATGAGTCTAGAATGAAAATATTAAGTAATAAAGGCATAAAACAAATTATTTTGATCAAATACAATATAATTAATAAAAATAAAAATGAAAATAAAGAGAAAAATTAAATTTTAGGAGCAAAACAAATATAAAACATAATAAGCCTTACATCATTGAAAAGAGAAAAAAATATTGATTTTTTGAGACTAAAATCAGATATGGGTTCCATTTAAAAAAATATAAGTTTGTGTTATATCTCGAAAATTTACGGATATAAAAATTTATTTCGTACGTCACTGGTTAGCTAATAAAAATATCTATCTTTTATATTTGAAATGTTTTTCTCAATTACTAATAGTTTAGAAGTTATTTGAAAAAGAAAAAATCAACAATATTCAGTTTTTCGTCATTATCTAGTGCCCTATGAGAATTTCTGGAAAAACAAAAGCACATCTGAGATGGCCTCCCAAAGGCGCATAAAAAGTTCCATTTAACCGACATCGTATCTGTTGTAACTTATATTATTTAAAACACGCAGTAATTGAATATTTTTAGTAATTCTTTATTCTATTTTATACACAAAACAAATATATTGAACTATATGTCAAAATTCTTGTAGCTACCTAGATTATTATTATTAAAATTATAACAATTCTCCCACACTTGAATAAATACTAAAAATTTTAATAGAGGATATAATCTTGAAATTTTACTGGAGGTCGTCGTGCACGTTCGGAACGTCTTAGTACATCTTGAGTGGTTGGCTGGGGTTGATCCATTTGTGGTTGGAAATCTATTTGACGTGGTCTCATTTCTCCGGGTTGGATTTGAACATAATCATAATAAGGATTTATAGCTAATTCTTGTGGAGTAGATTCTTCTTGAGATGACTGTATCTGGAGCGAATGTTACCGTCTTTTGTGGTATGTTTGTTCCCCTTAGTTGATCTATGTGTCGCTTGTATATATAACCATCATCAAGTTTAATAAGGTAGTGAATTTTCCCGAGTCTTTTAAGAACTGTTCCAAAACGCCAGATTAATTTTGAATTTGCATAATATCTTGATTGTACTCTTTCTCCTTTATTGAATGATCGCGTACCAGGAATGGAATTTGAATGTTTTATTTCCTTATATGGTTTTATTGCGTCTAGACGAATTCGTATTTTCCTCTTCAGGTACAATTCTGCTGGCGATTTCCCTTCTATGAGTGGAGTGGCTCTATAAATCATCATTATTTTCTGGATCTTTTGATGTAGGGATAATGGTTCATCTTTCATTGTTTTGAGACGATTCTTGATCGTTTGCACGTTGCGTTCTGCAAAGCCGTTTGTTGCTGGGTGACCTGGAGCACTAAATTTCTGCATTATACCATTTGTTAAGCAAAACTTTTGGAAATAGTCGCAAGTGAATATTGTTGCATTGTCTGAAACCAGTACCTTGGGGAATCCGTGAGTGCTAAATATATTTGCTAATAATTCTATGGTTTTGTATGATGTAGGAGCTACATTAACGATTCTTACTTCAGTCCACTTGGATTTAGCGTCAACTAATATTAGGAAATATTTTCCTTCAAAAGGACCCGCATAATCCATATGAACACGGTCCCAATTTTCTTCAGGTTCTTCCCATGAATGTAGTGGTACTTTGGCTGGATTATTTTTGATATTAGCACATGCTTTACAGGATTTAACAATTTTTTCGATGTCGCGGTCGATGCCTGTCCAAGTACAATATCGTCGTGCTAACTGCTTCATTTTTGAAATGCCAATATGTGCGTTGTGGAGTTCTTTAAGAACGGCTGGTTGAAGACTTTGAGGAATTACAACTCGTTGGCCTTTGAATAGAATACCACTATCAAGTGTATATTCACTATCTTTGATTTCTCCTTTTATGAGGCTTGATTTAATTATAGATAATGTTTCATCCTTGTCCGTATCACGAGCGATGCTTTCTGCGGTTAATTCATTTGACGAAATTTGGAAAATGCTTGACATACAATTTTGATGAACTTCTTCATTTATTAAGGTATCCATTGCTGGCAAAGTTTGTTGAATAGGGGCTGTAGATAAACAATCGACGTTGCTGTTGTCAGAACCTTTCTTGAATTTGACCTCATAGTCAAAACCTGATAAAAATGACGCGTATCGCAGGAGTCGGGCTGAAGTCATAGCTGGTAATTTTGCAGATTGATGAAAAATTCGTGTAAGAGGTTGGTTGTCGGTGACTAGTTGAAATCGATGTCCATATAAATACATATAAAAATGACTTACGGTAAAAACAATAGCTAAAGCTTCTCTATCAAGTTGACTGTAGGTAATTACTCTCTGCAGTGGTAAGAGATCTTGAAGCAAAAGCTATGGGTCTTTCTTGACTGTTGACAATATGTGATAATACCCCTGCCACGCCTTGAGGACTAGCATCACATGCTACTAATAATGGGAGTTCAGGATCATAGGGCATTAATACTTTATCGCTGGAAATTTCATTTTTGAGATGTCTGAACGTAGCTTCACATGAACTAGACCAGTAAAATTTTTAAGTTTCTTTAAGAAGTTTTCGTAACGGGTAAGTCAGTGTTGAACATCGGAAAATAAATCTTGAATAATATGTTACCATTCCAAGAAAACGACGAAGTTCGTCAACATTGGTTGGTCTGGGCATTTCGATAATCGCTTTAATCTTCTCTGGGCACTTTAAAATTTGATTATGACGGATAATGTGTCCCAGATATTTGATTTGTGTTTTAAAAAATTCGCATTTATTTTTATTTAAATGCAAGTCGTATTTTTGAAGACGGGCAAGGCAAAGTTCGAGTCGGAATTGGCATTCGTCTTTTGTTTGTCCATGAATTATAATGTCATCAAAGTATGACATGGTACCATCAAGTCCTTGAAGAATTTGGTCTAAAATTCTATTAAATTCGCTGGGAGCCGTTTTAATTCCAAATGAAAGGCGGTTCATTTGGTAAATACCTCTGTGTGTGGAAATAGTTTGTATTGAACATATTTACATTCAGGTATGCTTTATAGAGGTCAAGTCTGCAATAATAATTTGAATTGCGTAAGCTATTGAGAATATCGTCAATTCGACGAATAGGGTAATGTGCAGATTTGAGTTGAGGGTTGACACCTACTTTGTAGTCTACACAAAGACGTACATTTCCATCTGGTTTGGGGACAATCACCAGCGGCGATCCCCAATCACTGTGTGTTACTTTTGAAATTATACCATCTGCTTCTAAGGAGTCTAGTTCCTTTTCAACTTTTTCTCTAAGTGCATATGGTACGTCACGTTCACCAGAAAAATTGGTTTCGCCTTTTCTCGTAGATGAAGAGAGCATGTGATACCTGGTATACAACCGACTTTTTGTTGAAATATTGTATGGTATTTGCATATTTCTGGATTTGATGTTTCACTTGACTGATCGAGTTCTTTGAGATCAATACCTAAATGGCGAATCCACGCTCTTCCTAATAGTGGTGTAAAATTGTCTGGTACAACATACATTTCTTCTTTTGAAGAGGTTTCCTCGTTTCCTTATATTGAACCAATACCGTGACTTTTCCGTCTGGTACGAAGATGTTATTTGTATATGAACGAAACGCAATTTTTGATTTTTCAAGTTTATGTTCAAGACGAAGATTTTGATAATATGAACGTGGAATTAGTGTAAATCCTGCTCCTGAATCTACTTCAAATTTCTGTGGTTGACCTTCGGTAACAAAATATTTTTCTGAGTCACTAATTTTTGAGCGCTGTTGTTCGAAAATATCTACTATTTGATTGATTCCATAATCTAGATTATTTGTTGTATTTTCGATATTATTAGTCGAATTTCTGGGAGACGTAATTTTTTTTTCGGAAGATAATAGAGATCGTATGCATACTCGTTGTACGTGACCTGTTCGTCCACATGATTTACAGTGAAGAGATTTAACATTAGTACGACAATCGCTAGTTTTGTGATTATCACGGCCACATCGGATGCATAGACGGTCGATTCCTAAACGGCGGTAATCAATTTGTGATCTTGAACGTTGACCACGATATTTTGATATTGATCGACTTTTTGAATTTGATTCCTGTTGAATTTTGTTGTTGCGAGACTGTCGAGGATTGCATATTTTATTTACCTCTTGCGTAGGATCAAAAGAATTTGACATAATGGGGGAGTTCACTTATATTAAATTTGTAGATAAGATTTATTTATAACTGTTTCTAATCGTATTAGTGTATTATTAAATATAAAAAAATATAATTTTATTGTAACACTTTTTTTTTAATTACGTAAAAGTGTAGCATACATTTAAATCGTCCGCCAATGACGTCACGGGATTCAAAGGTGCTACTTCCTTTTGTGCAGATGGCGCTGTTGTCTTAATAAATGACATTTGAACAAACATAAACACAAACATAACCTTTGAATGAAATGTCATGCCTGTATGTATAATAACAATACTGCAAGAAAGAATAATAATGTAACAACATATAAACACAAGAACATAACCTCTGATAACGTATGACAGTAGCGCGTATACAGAAACAGAACAAGTAAGTTAAGACATACGGACATATACTTGTCTTCATTAATGTGTGCTCTGTACGTCGATGATATCACTGGCACCGGAAGTGAGGTCGGTGACGTCACAATTGCGGGAACCGTCATAGTAAAATATTCGCCGCTATTTATCTCGGGTTTGAAGCCAAATTTTCAAGAAAAAAAAAATCGGGAATTTCTAAATTTAAAAATACTATAACATAATATAAAAATAAAAAAATCATGAACTCCCCCATTGGTTGTTTTAATCCAAGCTCATGGCTGTCAATCTTGGATGCTTCGAGTGCTAATGCTTTTTGAATAATATCTTCAAATTTTGAAATATCAGATTGAAGTAACTGTTCTCGAATTGAATTGTCACGAAGTCCACGTATAAATTGTGCTCGAAGGAACGTATCAGCAATGCTAAATTTACATTCACATATGAACATACACTCATTTATATCACGTCTAAGTAATGCAACGTAATCTGCAATTGACTGGCTTTCGTTTTGATACATTGATAGAAATCGATGTTGGGCTACTAAAATGTTTTTCTTTGGACATAAATATTTTTCCAGGGCTTCTACTATTTCTTTATATGACAATTCTGCAGGTTTCTTTGGTGATATGAGTGATACCAGTAGTTTAAAATGGGTAGATCCAATTGAATTTAACAGCATTTGGCTACATAGGTTCTTGTTGTCGAAAACACCTTTCATTGATAAATAATTTTCAAAACGTTGACGGTATAATTTGAAATCTTCTTTATTTGAATTGAAATTTTCGAAAGGTGGAATTAAAGTAGCATTTACTGGGCTTTGAAGCATTGTATTTTCATTAATTTTCGTTGACATTAGCTGTTGTATTAAATGTCGAGTAACTGTGAAAATTGATTTCCATCCATACTGTACGTATATAGTTTCACCTCGTCGCCAATTTGTTGTAACTTATATTATTTAAAACACGCAGTAATTGAATATTTTTAGTAATTCTTGTAGCTACCTAGATTATTATTATTAAAATTATAACAGTATCTCTTATAGTTCTCGTGATTCCAATGGTGGCACCTCTAAATGGGACATACTGTATATATATATATATATATATATATATATATATATATATATATATATATTACATCCCGCTATCATTGCTGCGTCCTTTCATGGCTAGGACATTGTGGCAACCACCGAAAGGAATAGAGATAGGTATCGGCTTTATAAAGTATATCTACTTATTTTTCCCCCTGATTATGAATTTCGGTTCAAATTTCAATAAAGTCGATTTACAACGATATACGTTTCCGTTCATTTGACGACATTATGAGCTCCTCCATACTGAGTGAATCCGGCGTCCACAGTATATACTTCATACATAATCAGTACTTATGACGTCCAATTTGTATATTTTTATTCATACTACCGTTACAGTGACGTCCAGCAGCGTTGCCAATATTAAATACATTATTCTGATGTAGAAACCAAAGCACACTCTTTCACAACAATATGCATACTTAGCTGCAAACATCATAGATTCCTACAATGTTTGATAATGATAATTTCTTTTGGCAATCCGTAAGCAATTTAAAAATGGAACTTCTAATTTGTCATTTAAAATGTGATTTTTAATACTTAATTATTTTGTTCTAAAATTATTAGGAAAAAAATTTCTCCAAATTAAAATTTTACCATTGTATTTCTCATACATATAACAAAAATAAAGTAGATACCCGTTATACAAGTAAACAATAACTCGCTGCTACAAAATGTGATAGAAATGTGAAATGTTCTTGCACTTAGTGTACAAGAACAACAATTCTATTTTCTCCGACGGTAAATGTAAATATGTGAAAATAAGTGAAGAATGAACTATTTAAATAACCCCAAAATTGAAATTGAAAAGTACAGATAGTTATTTTTAATAATAATTTAATATGAACTGAATTAATACTTGCAGTATTTTTTTTAGTAAAATTTGCCGTCATCCTTTGTATTATAGTCATTAAAATTTTATTTGATAAACAAAGTATTTGTTACATGTCAATAAAATAGTGAACAAATATAATAATAAGGTTAATGTGATTATTAATCTCCCATTTTAATATTTTTATTCTATTTGTTAAACAAATTATTTGTAAAAAAGTGTGAAAATATGTGAAAAACAACAGTTTGGATGCACTTCGGCTATTTGTGCAATAAATTCAAATTTTTATGAAATTTATAATAAAGCTTATTATTAATATTCAATACCGATTTTAATACGCTTATTCTAAGTAAATAGTTATTTGTTGAACAAATTATTTTTCATATGTCAATAAAATAGTAAAATATATGAAAAGCAGCCGTTTGGGTTCGGCTATTTTTCCAATAAATTGAAATTTTTACGGAAATTACAATAATAGGCATATTATTAAGAAAATTCTAATTGACATAAGTCAGTCTCAAGTGTAAATGACCTAATATGTTTGTGTTATAATTTTACTGGAAATATAGAAATTTTCTATGTGGTATTTGTACAAAATACATGGAACTGCCAGAATGCAATGTAATGAAATACTGGAAATGTAGAAACTTTTTGTATGGCATTTGTATACAACTGAGGGAAGGTAATGTGATGCCCACATCAAATTTTTTTATTTAACATAGGAGTATAGTCGAAATTCTGGAAATTTGATAAAATATTATAAATCACAGCAAAAGATAATTTTAGAGCTTTAGCTTGTGAACTGTTCCGAAATTATTAATCTACCCTGAGAGTTATTGAGCCCCTTCGGAGAAAATAAAATGAAAAAATCTGATGTTGCCAACACAATACCTCCCGCTATTTCATTTTTATTAATTTAAATTCATACCTAATTTTTTTTTTTACAGTGACATACATTTGAAATATAAACTGTGTAACAAAGGAATTGTGTTTATCTTTGAAACAAAGGCATCGGGATTTATAAAAAACATTATTATTTTTTAAATTTATTTGTAAAATATATAGAAAAATTATTAATGTATACCTGTAGAAAATTCAATTAGCTTTAATTTTCATGGCATAAAATGCGAAAAAATGACATTTAATGGTATTTTTTGACGAAAAATCATTATGAGCTTCAAGTAAAGTGCCGTTTCCGGTTATCCGATTTACACCAAAATCTAATGGTTTCTTTCCATATTAGAATAGGGTTAAAACACGCTTCAGAATTTTCTAAATGATAGTATTTTTAGAGCGTTGACAAAATCCACACACACACACACACACACATATATAGACATCATCGTGAATATGTTAAAATCTGACCTTAAAACGTGGTCATTTACTAAAATCTCAAGATGCGATTTTTAGCAAGATCCCTATACCTACCTCCCTTACCAAGGGTAGCGGGAGGTAAAAACAAATAAGTGAAATTTATGAAATATCTATTATTACATCGGACAGTCCTGCTTATTTCCAGAAAGAGTATTTCATAAACATAAATTTGTTTCATTAATCTTTAGTTGTTACACATAAACAAATTACTTATCTCTGTTTCTTTCTAAGTTTGCATATAGATTGCAATAAAAATACGGTGTTTTTAAGACATTACTTTTGATCATTTATATTTTTACATATCTCACTAGCGCATATAATAAAAATTTTCAAATTACAATATAATAAAAAAATCTGTTGTGGCCAGCACAAGACCTTCCGTCAATTCCATGTATTTTGTACAAATCCCATACCAAAAAGTGCTTGGAACAGATTCTATATAATATCATGTAAAATCGAACACGAACACATACTATTTTTTACAAATTCCATACCAAAAGTTCATTTGAAAAGGTTCTATAAATCCAATAAAATTATAACATAAACTACACTAAGTAATGTCCTTCCATCTTCTCTTTGGCCTTTCTCTGCGTGTCACTTGCGAGCAACACTATGACATACCAATTTAGGTCCTATACTTTTTCTCCATATTTGGTTTTGCACTTGCAACTGACATCTATCAATTAAATTTTTTTGAATTATGTCAGCTGTTTCCATGATAAATAGCAAAGCTGACTAATTTTTGAAAATTAATTTCTTTATAATGCTTTAACTCTACATCTATTGAATATGAAGGAAAATGAATAATCAAACCATATAGAGAAGAGTATTTTCTTGAATAAATATAATAACAAAATGTCAAAAAATAATATTTAACTGCGTTTTTTTAAGAAAAACTGTTAAAAACTTCAAATAAGGGTACTTCCGGTGGATCAATTATAACCAAAATCTAATCAACTCTTCATATGGATGTACAGAAGAGGAATACGAAAGAATTATAATTTTTAGAATTATAGTATTGGAGTTATCGTCGGAGAAAAATTTGTCACACATGGACACACATACACACACACACACACACATACACACACACACACACACGGACACACACGCACACATACATACAGACATCATCTTAAAAATAGTAAATTCGTATTGTAGGGACCCTAAAACGTGCTTATTCATTAAAAACTCACCACCGAATTTTTTGACCAAAGACAATACCTTCCTTACCTAAAGGTGACGGAAGGTAAAAAAATTAATGTGGCCAACACAAAACCTCCCGCTATTTAATTTTTATTAATTTAAATACATACCTCCGTATTTACTAATGCTGCAAACTGTTCCATTGCATATAACTATTTCTTTATATAATATTTTCTTTTTAAAATGTTATTAATTTGAAGTAATTAGTTTTTTGACAATGACATTCACCTGTAGTTACATTTATTTGAAATATAAACTATGTAACAAAGGAATTGTGTTTATCTTAGGCTTCGGGATTTTTAAAAAAAAATTTTTTTTGAAGAAAAACCATTATGAGCTTCAAGTAAAGTTCCGGTTATCTGATTTACACCAAAATCGAATGGTGTCTTTCCATATTAGAATAGGGTAGAAATACAAGGTTTCAGAATTTTCTGAATGATAGTATTTGAGTTAGAGCGTTAACAAAATCCACACACACACACACACACACACACACACATACATACAGACATCATCGTGAAAATGTTAAAATTGGATTCTAGGGACCTTAAAACTTGGCCATTTACTAAATTCTCGATATGTGATTTTTAACACGATCCCTATACCTCCCTTACCAAGGGTAGCGGGAGGTAATAAAAAGCAAATATATTTTAACGTATTTAAGTAGAGGAGAAATAGGAAGAAGTACCTAGAGTAAAAAATATCTATATGTAATAAATCGTTTGTAGTACATATTAATATGTTTAAAACATTTTTTCTACACTCCCTTTTTCGACACACTTAAAATTTCGGTCTTCGTATTTTGGATCAAAAGTTTATAAATATTTTATTTATATATTTCACTGTAGCATACCGTGCTCATATTTATTCCATACATTTAATCATTAATCTTCTTACCCTTACATTTGGCTTTTATTTACGATTTACACAATATTTTGTAATTAATAATTCAGCTTTATGATACGAGTATTTAAATAATTACCTTTTTTAAATTTATTACATTGACTTTGTATTTACTAAGAGGATTTTGCAAAACAAAAGTTTGATTACATAAATATTAATTTAAATACTATCATATGTGCACAATGTAGCTTTAAATAGAAGAGTTGCGCGCTAATGTAGTAACCCAATGTTCCACTGTTGCCAAGCGTACGGAGTTCAGAATGTAGCTGGAATGAAACTTCAGTATATACAGCATATATACGCCGGACGACACTAGCGCCGCAAGTGGAATTTTTTTGAACTACAAAAAATATACATTTTCCATTCCGCTATCATTCTGACGTCCATAACAAATTTTGCTATACGATACTAGAGGCCCCCCTGATGTCAGAAAAAAATTTATAAGGCCATGTGCATATGACGTCCGGTATACGGACGTCTTATGCACAAGGACGTCACTTTGAATGTAGAAAATTACACAGGGGACGCCACAATGGTAGTGGAATGTAAATATATATATATATATATATATATATATATATATATATACGAGGGGAGTTTTTTATGTTATCTACCTAGCTATGAAAACAATATGCTATCGCGACAATTTTCTTAGTCAAGTTACTGTGACATTTTCATGTCTATAAAGACACAATTAAGAACTTGAAAGCGGCTATACGCGAAAAAACGACCCCACAATTATGCTCAGAAAATGCTGCTTCTGCACAACAACTGCATGGTGCATAAAGCACGAATTGTTCAAGCAGTAGTCAATGAATGCGGCTTTGACGAATTACAACATCCACCTTACAGTCCTGACCACGTCCGACTATTATTTCTTTCCAAAACTCAAAAAACATTTGAGAGAGAGTCGCTTTTTATCGAATGACTTGGAAAACGCTGAGGAGTCGTATTTTGCAGAATTACCAAAAGATTTTTTTTGCAGGCGTAGCTTTATTAGAAAAACGTTGGAATTTGGAATAAGTGTGTTAGTCTTAACGGTTCTTACGTTGAAAAATAAAATTTTATTTGTTCTCTAACTCGTTGTTTTCATAGCTACGTAGATAACATAAAAAACTCCCCTCGTATATATATATATATATATATATATATATATATTTGTTCGTTAGAGGGCCCAAATTATTATTTTGCACCGGGGCCCTTAGCGGCCTAGCTACGCCACTGCTTTTAACATTTTCCACGTTGTTCAACTTCTTGCACTTTTGCTCTGGAATGTAAACAAAACATTTAGACCCAAAAATTGATAAATGTTTTATACTTGGCCTCATTGCACTCCAATACTCATAAGGAGTTTTGTCAACAACTCGAGTTTGTGTGCGATTTCGAATGTAGTTTGCAGTCTTCACTGCATCAGCCGAAAATTTATGTGGGAGTTTTACATCTAAAAGCATACATCTTGCCATCTCGATGAGAGTCCTATTTTTCCTCTCTGCTACACTATTTTGTTCTGGTGTGTATAGCGCTATATGTTGCATTTGGATTCCTTCTTCTCGCACTCTTGCACCTACCCCCACCCCGCAAGTGTGCCACTGATCAGGGCCGTACAAAACAGAAAAAACTTAGGAATAATCAAAGTTGGTTATATACCCCTGAATTAAATATTTTATAACTTTTTTTATTAAGTTATTAAATGGGCTAGGGTCTCACACACGAAAACTTGTAAATAGCCTTCTTCAAATCACGAGTTATGCATTTCTCGACTCCGCAAATCTAGCCCATGAAGTTGGCGCGTATGGAAATGCTCAAATCTTTACTTGTGCATCTTTAGACAAGATAGCTGACAAGTACACTCCGGAGTACAATTTAAAAAAATATATACTACAAATAACGTAACCTATTCCTAATTCATTTTATACTCCACAGTGTACTAGTCAGCCATCTTGTCGAACGGTGCATATGTCGCATGTCGAGATTTGAGCATTTCGGTACACGCCAACTTCATGGGCTAGAGTAGCGGAGTCGAGAAATGCATGTCGTGATTTAAAGAAAGCTATGTAAAAGTTTTCGTGTGTTTCATGCAATCCCGAGAAATGTACCCGTCTGCATTTTTGCATATTGATAGCTAGAGATGTACCCTTTTAAAATAAAAGTGCAGGATTACCACCACAGCAAAAACTATGATGAACCATGGTTTTACATTTTTGTCATAAACATATTCATTATTATAATCATAACGAATATCACTCGTGTGTTTATTGGAATATATTGTGTTGATACACTCAATATATTATTTTAGAATACCACTCCTCCCACGGAGTCTGGGTATTCGAAAATACGTTTCGTGGTAACATAATATATTCGACCTGAACACACGCGTGATATTATGATAATTCTATGACGAAAATTTTGAAGCAACCCAATACTATCACAAATGATACTCGCACGCGGCGAATAATTGATCGTGGGAATCAATAACTCATTTTGACTGATTTATATTTTACTTTTTCTATTATATACAAATATAATCTGTTTTTATAAAATTTATTACAAATATTATTATTATAACACAAATTATTGGCCGAAATTTTTTATTTCCCTTAATACAAATATTATATCGTCACATTTTCACAGATTACAATATTTATATTTTGTTCATTCATATTTACTTACAAAATTCACTCAAAATATTTACAATTTCTATTAATTCATGAAATATTTAATAATGAAACAGTATCAATGATCCCAGTAATGAAAATCTATATTGTATTAAAATTCTTCTTCTTAAATTTCCAATGAAAATAAGTGCTCATCAGTGATGTATAAATTAATTATAACTGTATTGCAATAAATACAAAATGTTGTTATATGAATGGTGTCTTGGTTTATATAAAGAAATGAAGATTCACATTGTTAGGGTAATGACAACAACAGTTACTAGTGTATTATAACAATGTGTTCATGCAATGAAATGTGTAGTATTACAATTATTAAAAATGTATTGTGCAATGAACAGTAACAAGGTTAGTTGTTAGTCAATTATGTTGCACATGGTGTAAATTTTTTGTTCTTTTATAAATACAGTGAAATTATTTCCCCACACCAGCCAAATTTATTTTTCGTTTGCCTTTATACGAGATGCAATCCAAAAATATTAAGATCTACATAAAAATGTTTATAAGGTTTTAAATTTATGAAATCCTTTTTAAAAACAATAATTACAAATTAAAACATATAGATATACATAAATCTGCAGTAGGGTAAAATTCAATACAAATTACATTAAAATTTAATTATTGGACTGCATCTTGTAAAAAAATAACATTTTATTACAAATTACTTTATTTTCTTATTTTTACAGTATAATTAATTACAACTTTGTACCTATTATAAATAGCAATAGAAATTTCATACAATGAAAACAAAAAACTTTACAATTTGCGATTATAAAATGCCTCAGTTCTAGTCGAATGATAAAAATGATGTCAGTTAACAGAAACGAAAGAGAATAACATTGCGAGTAAAACAATATCTTGTAATTACTAAAATGAATGAAAATGCTTACGCGATATTTAAACACATCACGAAGTTTCAGCATTTTATAGGAGATAATTGTTACATAATATATATTATCTGCTCTCTACATAAAATGAAAATAACAACGTGCCCGGGCACAATATAAAGTCTACTGACTTTCAGCGATAATTCCATTTTACTTCACAGGTAAGTAATTCCATCGTTCATAAAACTAAAAAAAAAATTAGTTGACAGTGTCGACTATACTTTGTCGCCACGTTGCGTGGAAAGGAATTTTTAATATTTTCACCCTTGTTGTTGGCAAACAATTTAAAAGTAATTTCTGTAATGTAGGCAACGGTAAAATTTCAACTTGTGGCTGTTCTTTCGTTGACGGTTCATCTTTCACGTCATCTGTTTTCATTATCGGCACTGGTTTGAGAACTGGAATACTATCGCCGTTACCTGTTGGTTTTTTCTTGTCTTTACCCGGTGACTCTTCACACTGGTCGACAAATAGTTCTGTTACTCGCAACAATTCTAACGTTACTCCCCACACAAAATGGGAAAGTGTAGATTTTAATTTAATTACACCTCCTAACACCATGTGATTAGTAGTTGCTGATTGTGATATGTATGTTGGTATAATTAATAACTTTTTAATGTTTGCACAAGCACCCAGTGCCTTATCAAAACCAGCTTTCACGTCAAAATTCACTAACTCTAGCTGCTCCAAGCAAGGTATCTTACTGACAGCTTCTAATATGTTAAAGGTACAACAAGAACCTTGGCCTTTCTCTAATCGCAGTTTTTCTAATTTTGTTAATTTTGTAATTACATCTGATCCGAAATTATCAGGAAAATCACTACATTCACCGAGATCCAACGTTTCTAAATTTACTAACTCTCCAATTACTTGAACATTTTGTTTATGTAAATCTTTTATGGAAGTTAACGAGAGATGTTTTAATTTCGTTAATTTTTTAAGTGGTGTTAAATCAGACATTAAAATGAAACCATTTGTTGATTTTAATCTTAACTCTTGCAAATTTTCTAAATTATCCAAAGCTGTAATATTCATAGCGTCACATTTAATCATCATAGCATTTATAACTTGTAAACTGTTATTTGTTGTTGCGAGCTGTTCAATAACGGCAGCGGGACACCGACATAATTCTATCCGTACTAATGAGTCGACTCGTGCAATAGCTTTAGAAAACTGTGACCACATATCATCTCCTGAATTTGGTAATAACATCTTACGAAGATCTAAATTTTTTGTTCGATGTTTCTTCAGTGCATCAGCTAATCCTTCCCAATTAGACACTTGCGAATTTTTCATTCGAACTGTATGCCAGAGACTTGGGTGGCCTGCAATATCCCTCCATAAAGTGCATACGCAGCCGGCTCGAAGTAAATCTTGAACTTTTAAATATTGAAATACATACAATAAAGTTTGATATCCATAAGATAAGTTTTGCAAATAATTCTGCATAAAACGTGACTCTGCATCATTCTTCACTACGGGTGCAGCAATAGGAGTTTTCTTATTTGCACCTGCTTTCCTTGTTTTGGACGGCGTTGCGTCCACTTGATTTCTGGAACAAAACATACTACGCTGTAATCAAACCAAATAATTAAAATTATAATATAATATTTTAGGAGAACTGAAAACAATTTTCACATTCTACATTCTATAACATGTATTGGAATTTTGTTTTGGCAAAGGAATAGTAAGGTAAGGAAGAATTTTTGAATCCATCTGTAAATATAAAAACAAAAAATTAATACAGTTCCCGTAAAATCTTGCAGTAAAAGAGAAACTCACTCTTTAAGCGTTTCTCCGGATGCAATGCTGAGTTCCTCCCTGAATGGTGGCAGAGGCAGACCACTAGACACTGGGATTGTAGGTCTTTCACTAGCTGCCGAAAGGCAGGGCTTATCACTTGGATGTAGTACGGACGATAAACTGGTAGGAGGTGATTCATTCGCAGGAACTGGGATTTGCTGCATAGTTGCAGCGCTTTCTAAATTCTTATTAGCCATCATTTCTTTTCCATCAAAAGCGGGAGCTTTATCAGCAGTTGGGGACGTTATACATTTTGCACTGGGAGTATTTATCGCGGCACCTATTGTAGGTGATATAGATAGTACGTTACCCTTTGGTACAACAAGAAATTTTCTTTCACCCATAAATACTACATTTTGCGGTTTAGTTGTTAACATATCAGAGTTTTTAGTTTGTGAATTATTTGCATTCATTTTTAAAGTAGAATTTGGTGGAAACCATGTTGTGACAGAACCGACAATACTTTTGGTAGGTTCAGACGGAGCTGCCAAATTATGTAAAGTAGGAGGAAGTTTAGCTAGATGAGACTTAAAAGCCTCCGGGATTGCATTCAATTTAGGAACATGTTGGACTGATATAGGTATAAATGCCTTCTCACCGGGTCTAGGAATCCTTTGTAATTTGGGAGGGGTGGACGATTGGGTATTGTTGGATTTTAAGGAACTTATTGGAGTTAAAGGTGGTGGAGCTATTGAAGGGGTAGGTTCATATGCTGATTCAATTTTGTCTTGATTGTCCATCTGGCAATTCTATGGCGAAAGAAACAAGTGTTATTAAACAAATATTATATAAGCAACTGGATTATGTACTCGTACATGCTTTCCAGCTGCTTCCTGTAGTATTAACATAAAATGTAGTGTATGTGTAATTAGGATGGACGTTAAAAGGGGTCAAGTCGAATTTTAACCGGTCCGCTCCCCAAAGTGGTTCCAAATAAATAAAAATATGCTAGCTATAATAACGCTTAATTTTTTCCCATTTAAATAATATTGGGTTTCAACACATTTTGGAACTCTTTTTTTTATCCGAGGCAATAAGAACTTTAAAAAATTCACTCAATATTGAAATAATTAGAATGGCCCGAAAATATGTGAACAAAATATGAAGTCCCAATTATTATTTTTAGATAAATATGAATAACTTTTTTGAGCTTTTGTGCGATAATTTAACCATCTACAATTATCTTAAGATTAGTGATTGAGACTTCAAATTTTGTCCATGGGTCAATCTAGTATATCTTCCAATATTGAGTGGATTTTTAAACCTCTTATTGCCTCGGAAAAAAGTGAAATTCCAAAATGTGTGAAAACCAAATGTTATTTAAATGGGAAAAATCAAGTGCACTTAGACACGGTCAAATACAAAAATTAATTATTGCCAATATAATCTTTATTTATTTATTTCGAACCACTTTGGTGGGCGGCCCGTTTAAAATTCGACTTAACCCCTTTTAACGTCCACTCTAATGTGTATGTGTGTACCTTACACACGTAGCCAGTCGGTACGTCATCCGTGAGTTCTCCGACGCATTCTTTGTGATAGAGGCACAGACAAAGTCGACATTGTAGTGTAGGGATGAGGCCAGACACGCCCTGACAGCGAATGGAGCACGGTCGCTTAACTTCCAACGAAGAGCTCGACAAACTGCCAGTTCTGTAATATTACAGGACCAGCCAGTGGCGGAAGGAATGAGGAATTACGGGAGGTACGTTACAAATTAAGGTCCTTCCAAAACTTACTCCAATACACTATCATTCTCACGATCACCAACATACTCGTAATATCATTGTTACAAATATACGGTAAAGAGATATATACTATATTCAAATACTTTTTAAATAAATAATAATAAAACATATATCGCACATTTGTGTGTTCTTTTCATATTTTTATAAAAAAAAAATTACGATAATAGAAAAGAACACTGCTACCATTGCAATAATGAACATAATTTTTTGAACATTCTTGCAACACAGTTAATAATTTCTAGATGAAATATGAAAATTATATATACATACTTTGAATAATTGGATTGCTTCGCTGATCCTTTTTTCGGAGACCATGCTGGTGGTAGCATCCCTATTTCCATTTCATTATCACCTGATGCTCGTTTGCTGTCCTTTTTATTAGATCCTTGATTTAATTTTGATGATCCCGATAGTTTTACCTACATAAATAAATAATTAAACAAATAATTTACAATTTCTAAATTATATCGGAATTTTAAATTTAAAAAAAATCCTTCTGGTGCAGCTAAGAGGAAAGGTTGGCTCTTGTACTAAAATATGAAACGAAAATTTAAATAAATGGGGTATTTCATCAATTTTTTTTTTTAATTTTGTATTATGGAAGTACGGAAGAATTATAGTATATAAATCATAGTTTCAGTCAAAAATATTTTGTAATATATGAGAAATGAATAATTAAAATATGACATAAAATTCAAATTTCGTTCCACGTCATTCTCCCTGAGACCGAAAAGAGAGAAAAATGTTACAGACAGTAGCGCCTCCAAGCGAGCAACGATAGAAGCTTGTTTGTTTACATATCGCACAACCATAATAATTCTGCAAGTTTAATAATAGTTATTTACGATATAAGTGGGGTATAGACATTATTAACGTACGAGCCCGTAGGGCGAGTTAGGGTAATCACATAGTGCGTTAATAATGTAGTACCCCACGAATATCGTACAAAGTTTTATATATCACCGTTAAAATTATTTCAAAATAGCATCATTTTGATAAAAAAATAAATTAATCAAGATGACGATAGGATCTATTTTGTTTGAAAATCACAGAAAAGCGTTAGTAGTCTATGATCGTGTCTCAGTTACCGAATAACAACAAACTGTTATTCTAAATAAATTTTTCTGATGTCAAACCGTTTTGTTGTGATTTTCTTCGAAAATGAGTTTGCCAGGCTGTTCTTCTGAAGAAAAAACGTCCGATGTGCCCGTAAGTATTGAGGAAGAAGCAAATAATGTAATATCCGGACTTGTCCCATCAAAATCTGGAGCCAAATATGAATTGGCATTTAAAAAATATGAGCAGTGGTGCATTTTGAAAAACATAGAGAACATTACCAGCGAAAAGGCATTACTAGTATATTTTAAAGAACTAAGTAACAGCCAGAAGCCCTCATCCCTTTGGTGTTACTACTCGATGCTGAAGACGGAAATATCGATCAAGAAGCGCATTGATATAAAAAAATATGTCAATCTCACAGCTTTGCTGAAAAATATAGCAAAAGGTTATAAACCTAAAAAGTCTAAAGTTCTAAACAGAGAAGATACTGTTAGATTCCTGCAGACAGCAGGGAACGAGAAATATTTATGCATGAAGGTTAGTCATATACAAGGTAATCATGTATTTTATTGGTTGTAACGTATAATAATTTTCAGGTTGTTTTGATTTTTGGTTTGGCGGGTGGATGCAGAAGGGAGGAGCTTACATTTCTGAGGATAAGCAACGTCATAGATGAAGGATCATGTTTTAGAGTCGTAATTCCGGATACCAAAACTAATACAAGTAGAGAATTTTTTATAACGGTTGGAAATATTGATGGTATTAATCTAGTTCAGACTGTCAGAAATTACGTGAAACTTCGTCCTAAAATTTGCTCCAATGATCGTTTTTTTCTGGCATACAGAAATGGTCGATGCACGAATCAACCTATTGGGATAAATACAATAGGAAGCATGCCGAAAATAATTGCAGTTTTTGGGGTTGCCTGATGCAAAGGAATTTACTGGTCATTGTTTCCGGCGCACCTCCACTACAATGTTGGCAAATGCAGGAGCAGATCTCCGCGACATAAAAAGGCACGGTGGATGGCGTTCTGATTCCGTTGCGGAAGGCTATATACAGACTTCCGCTGAGAATAAGAAGAAAATCGCTGTCCAAATTTTGGGGAAGAATGGAGCAGTTTCATCCGAAAAATCTGATGCCACCGTCTCGGTTACTAATTCTAGTTGTACAAGCACACAAGTAAAAACGGCCAGTGTTAACGAAGGTGTTAATTTATATAACTGTTCAAATTGTGTTATTAATATTTATAAACAATAAATAATTATCTTTTCTTGGATTTGTGAGTTGTCAATTTCATTACCGCACTAGTGTGGTAATAATTTCATTAAAGCACTCATTGGGCTAACAAGTCCATTACATAACTAAAATGAGTGGGATATGGTATAACTTATCCCACGGTGATATATAAAATATATTGTAAACTTGAGAAAATATTACTACAATACAAACTTATTAAATGCTAATAGTTGTATAATAAAAGTCGAATTTACAATAAATACAAGTCTCTGCCAGATTAGTAAACATAACCTCTAACAAAAAACCAAATGCGTTCCAAAATCAAGAGTACCAAGTTTTGGCGTAGGAGTTAATCCTCATTTCCACCGATTATCCTAATGCGTAAGAGCTATAATTAATAACTAAGCGCAATGCGTAAAAATGTTTATCATATGGCAACATTTACTACCATTTCCAGCTTTGCGTAAGGCTTAATGCTTAAGAATTAAGAGCAATGCGTAAGAACAAAAATTTGCAAACTTCTAACCTGAACTATCAACTGTCAATCTGTTTTATAATTATTAAATTTTTATTTTTTTTGGTATGGATATAGATACAGAAAATTATGTATAAAACATATTTAAAAAAAGAATTGCTGTTGCAATGGCAGTCAGGTAGACAACAAATAATACGGGAAAAAATTGGAACATTTTTGTTGAATTATACTTCATTTCACGCAAGAATAGCAGATGGCACTTGAAAGCCGACCGTTTTTACATGCACTATAAATAATTTAAATTCGTCAAACCAATCTTTGTCAATAATAAAAATATTTTTATCTGTAAAATGTACACGTCCTAAATATTAAAAATACAACAAAATATAGTTAAATACAAAATTCTGTGGGTGGAATTCAGTGGGTTGTATTAAATCTTGTATTAAGTATATGGCAACATTGTAATATTTTCCACATGTATCAATGAGATTCAATTGTGATTTAGAAATTTTACCAGAGGGAAAAGTAATACAGATATCCTTTAGTGAAATGAGGAAGTATTATTATAAATGGAAGGTGTAAAACGAAACTCATTATTACAAAATTAGGTTAGAAATATGTCAAATATTTCATAACTGAATGTTAATGAATTTTAAAATATCTCAACCCCCGTTTTGATCAGTTTTGACATTTGTCCTTTTTTTTCTTACTTCTGTTAATAATATTTTTTTCTTTATTTGATCCTTTGGTCTCTAACTTTTTTCTGACAGGTATTACAAAGTTGCCAAAATATTTTTGACAAAGGACTGTTTTATCTTAAAACACGCTAATACAACCCACTGAATCTCACCCTATATGTTTTATTTAATAATTGACTGTTGACAAGTGATAATTTTTTCGCTTTTGTTTAATAGGTTAGCATTCTGACCAATCAAAGGGCAGAGTTTATATTCCTATCAAACCAAAGCTATTTTCTTACGTGAAATGAAGTATAGTCACTAAAGAAATTAGCTGGAAATGGTATCCTAGTAAATGGTTATAATTATAAATTAAAACATTCGGTGGAAATGAGGGTTTAGAGAATGATGTGTATTGTGTTTTGGAACGAATGAGTTTTGTTGAAGTAAAAAATTGAAACTAATTAAAAATAATTTTAAAAATTTAACAAAACTACCTATAATTACAACATTAATGTCAAGCCTGTATTCAAAGCGCACTTTTATAATAAAAGCGCTTTTATGGAGCACTCTCCTCATAATATAATGTGAAAATACGCTTCATAAAAGCGCTTTTATTATAAAAGTGTGCTCGTAATACACGCCAACGTGTTTACTTATGTTTATATTCAATCAAAAGCATGTTTTCTTCCTTAGGAAGGCAAATTACTTTCATATGTTGAGAATCATGAGCATCCACGTTTGAAAATATTATGGAGTAATTTCTATACCCTCCTCGTTAGTAGGGTAAGTAGAACATCACTTTGGAGTAAACTCTGGCTGTTTTGGAAGAGATTGAGTAAACTCTGAGAGTAAGGTTATTAGTTTTGAATCGACTTTCGTACTATAGAGTAGGGTTTTGGAACGCAGATATGTTGATATGATTCCACTATATTTCTCTCTTTCTTTCCTAGTACTATAATTGTCTCAATTTCCTATTGCAGGGAGCGTGACGTAGCATAAATTAATTGTAAGCTTATTCGAATTCGTATGACATTGTTTATATTTTTTTCAGAACTATTTGTGTTATAAAAAGTAATTTATGCCTAAATATTAAAAATCTTATAGTGGTGGAAGACCCCATTGTTCCTGTACTAGAAATAATAACATTTAAAAAAAATTCAACACTGAACATACAAACCTCTGCATTTTAAAAAAATAATTATTAAAATCTATTAGTATTTGACTTTAATTTTAATGGGAAAACGAGAAATTCTACTGAATTTTCGTTTTCGCCTTAAAGTCAAAGTCCACTATTAATAGATTTCAATAATTATTATTATTATTTAATGCAGGTAATACCGGAAAAATGTATGTCCAGATTTTTTTTAAATGTCAATAGGAACAATTTATGTATTTCAATTTTGGCTTCATATTTTAATACAGAAGTAACCTTTCCTTTTGGTTTCCAGGAAATCTACTGAAAAAACACCCCCAACCTCAATGGGGGATTCCACGATTTTTTGAATTTTTTATATGTTATAGTATTTTTAAATTCAGAAATTCCCTAATTTTTCTTTTTTAAAATTCTGCTTCTTATAGAAGAAAAAAAAATGCAAATATTTGGTATCCAGGGTTTCCCGCCTTACGACGTAAGCGAACCCAGTGGTGGAGAGCAGACTTTATATCGTGCTTTCTCACTCAGCAGTTGCTGTCTTGGCTGTTGGTATCAGAGGTTCTAAACCATTTGTCAATGTGCGGCTATTAAATTAAAAAAAAAAAACATTTTATTCTTATTTTCTTTTACTTATCTTAAATTTAGTAGTTATAGTTTATTAGTATTTAAGTATTTGTAAAAACAATAGCGTGTAGCCGCATAAACCCATAACCAAATACTCCAGTGGAACAGTCTAGCAGTCACTGCTTTGATGTTCGGAACCCCTACTTACAGTGTCGGCTAATAAAAACGAGCCGGGTTCTATTGCGTTATCAAACCCGAAAAAATCCGCGAGTTTTAAAGTGTAATATATTTTAGCATATATAAAAAATGATAAAACATAGAAAAGAAATATGCATCAATAACAGTTATAAGTGAAGAAATAATTATGTATATAATTCATATAAAAATTCAATAGGAGTGGAATCCCCTGCTTTTCAAACGGAATACTGTCCAGAAAAATGCGCTACACAATATCAAAAGTTTCCGGAAATTGGACCATGGAACCCTCCCGTCAATTGGTAAAAATGATGGCATATTTAGATTCATAGCCATTTTCTCGAAAACAATTGCCAGTATCAAAAGTATACAAAAATACAAAATTAAAGCTCAAAAATTTTTAAACAAAAAAGGATTCTTACATTTTTTACCTAGGATGAACTGTCAAAGAGTTACGTTAAAAAATATTTAACCAAAATAAAAATTTATGAAAGAAATTTAAATTACTCAAAATAAACATTACGTATTTAATTCTTGGTTTAATAGATTTTACTATTTCCAACAGTACAAATTCGTTGTGGCATAGACAGAAGTAAATTATCGATTATTTTTATATAATTTTTGTTAACGCTTTCCTTCAAATTTTCATTTTTTCTCCCACCACTCTAATTCTGTTAATGATAGGGAGAACTCGATTTGAAATTTTGAATTCAACATGAAACTCTCTTTCATATTATATATTGTACCATCTTTGTCGATAAGCGAAAATTTTGAATTCAACATGAAATTCTCTTTCATATTATATATTGTACCATCTTTGTCGATAAGCGGTTCGCGAGTTACTAACATCTTAAACGTACATGACAATCTTCTATAAATTTAAACATCTGAAAATCGGCTCAGTTTGCATTTTCTCATCCCAAATTTCAACATGTATTAAATACGTAATATTCTTCATCTTTAATCGTAGAGAAATTTTAAATGAAAAAATGCGAACTGAGTTTGATTTTTAGACGTTTAAAATTGTAGAAGAATTTCATGTAAGTTTCAGATATTAGTAAATCACGAACCGCTCATTGGCAAAAATCGTACAAACAATGATATGAAAGAGAATTTCATTATGAATTCAAAATTTCAAACCGCGTTATTCTATTTTTAACAGAATCAGAGTGGTAGGTGAAAAAATGGAAATTCATAGAAAGCTTTGACAAAAATTATTTAAAAATCATCTATAATTTACTTTTTTTGAAGCCACGACGAATTTATACTGTTATAAAAGTAAAACCTGTTAGACCAAGTATTAAATACGTAATATTGTTTATTTTTTAATTAATTTAAATTTCTTTCATAAATAGGGTACTTGAGAAAAAAATAAATGTTATTTTTTCTTACTAAATATGAAATATAAACTAATTATAAACATATTAATGTAATTTCTTTTAGAAAATATAAAACTTTTCATTCATAATTTCCACAAATAAAGTTCGCGGTGGAATTCTTGTGACGTAGACTATTAATAATTATATAGTTCGACCAAGTCTGTATAACTCATACAAGCTTGTTGGAATACCACGACAAAGAGAAGATGTTGAATTATGTTTTAATTGTATCATACAAATATTTACAGTATAATTCTAAAAGTAAAATGTATATTTTATAATGATTTACTTGAATACCAGATATTTTTAAGATGCTTAATTCTTATAGGGATAACTTCATAATTTTGCCATCAGGTGGCTACACACTCCAGTGAATGTACATGTCATTTTTAGTGACAACCTATGTTTTACGTGTTAAAAAATAATTTTATTTTTATTTTCTATATCAGCAAATTTAAGACAAGGTAATGAAACTAATAAATTTGTGTAAAAATGAATAATTTCTTTTGAAATAGAGCTTCTCTCAAACATATAAATCTTTTCAGATAAAAATGGTAGTATTGTGTACAGAGTGTACTAACGAGAGTGTACCGCTAGGGCAAGAAAGACTGTGATTGGTATTAATAAAACACGTCACCACGGGAAAATGTGAAATAAGATTTAAAAAAAAAAAATTATAAATTGAAAAATATGCAGTTCCCAGAAGTAAAACATGTTTAAAGTGAATAACTTGAACGATTCTTAAAAAAAAAAAAAATTGGAATATGCGCACCTACCCTATTCTTATTTTGGTTAAATATTTTTTAAAGTAACTCTGACAGTTCATCCTAGGTAAAAAATGTAAGAATCATTTTTGTTTAAAAAATGTTGAGCTATAATTTTGTATTCTTGTAAAATTTTGATACGAGCAACTGTTTTCGAGAAAATTGCCAATCTCTAAATATGCCACCATTTTTACAAATTGGCGGGAAGTTATCACGATCAAATTTCCGGAAACTTTGAATATGTTGTTCAGCGCATTTTTCTGGACAGGGTTCCGTTTAAAAAGCTTTTCTTACAATTTCTTTGAGATAAAATCGTAGATTTGCTGGACCAACAAGACTTAAAATTTAAGCGTCGTTTAAAATAATCTATTGTGGCCAGCACCACCCGCCAATACTTCTGATGATGCCCCAACTGGCGAAATTGTACAATAAAGTAAAAATATACTTTTCTTGTGAAACTAAACCCAGTGTTATTATTTTTTAATTTTTATTAATTTACCTACATATTTATTGAGGATGGAAACTATATTATGTTCTTCCGCATTCGTATAATATAATTATTGTTTTATTTACTATTACAATTTTATTTTTAAAACGTTACCATTAATAATTTCAAATGATACGTTTTTGACAGTGACATTTATCTGTCAGTTACAAACATATGAAATCTGAACTGTGTAACTAAGAAATTGTGTTTATCTTTAAAACATAGGCTCCGGGATTCATAAAATAGATTACTTTATATATTTATCTATAAAATATATAGAAAGAGTATGAATGCATACCTGTAGAAAATTTAATAATCTTTCATTCTTATAACACAAATCGCGAAAAAGTTACATTTAAAGGTATTTTTCGAAGAAAAACTATTTTGAGCTTCTATTAAAGTACCATTTCCGGTTACCTGATTTACACAAAAATATAATGGCTTCTTTTCATATTTGAATAAGATAGAAATACAAGATTTCAGAATTTTCTGAATGATAGTACTTGGGTTAGAGTGTCGCCAAAATCCATACACACACATACAGACATCATCGTGAAAATGTTAAAATCGGATTCTAGGGATCTTAAAATATGGTCATTTACTAAAATCTCGACATGCGATTGTATAATGTAGTGGGAGATAAAAATGCAAATCGAAATTTTGACAGCAATGTATAATAAATCATTTCACATTATCATTTCGATGCAATATTGTCAATTTAAGGACGCTTAAAATTTAAGTTACGTTAGTGCAACCAGCCATAATGTTCGTAATGCTTGAACATAATTTAGTATTCTATGATTAAAAAGTTTATGAAAAATATGGTAGATAGAATTTTATATAAATATTACACTACAACTTGCAAAATATTTGTACTTTATCATTATGCAACCTTTAACACTTGTTTTATTTACAAAGTTATGTATAAAATAAATAATTACCTTAAATCCACCTAATTTTGGAGATTTTGTGTTTTTTGTACTACCATCAGAAGCAGAGACTTTGGGACTGGAATTTTTACTTGGGGTTAATTTAACTTTTGATAAACCGGTTTTAAGAAGTGTTGCGTTTTTATATTTTGCTTCTCGAATAATTTCTTTCTCTGGGTCATTTATTCCTACTGGTTCTTTAAAGAATGTAAAATCTTCTGCACTTAATGCTGTACTTTTTTCTGATTTCAACGTGTCTATTAGTTCACGCATTGATCGTATTTTCCTTCCAGTGGGTGTATAATAATAAATGTCCCCATTTCTTCTCATGTTGTTATCTATCGTGGCACGATAAACAAGTTCTCGTTTCCAACCCAACTCGAACGGTTTCAAATACTTCGGATTTGACATGTTAGGTTGTTTTTGTTTTTTCTGTACAGGTGTGGCAGGACTAGAGCCCATTTTTGATTTAGCACGAGGACTACTATGGCTACTTGGTATTTCATCATCGTCATCAATATTTCTATCTTCCAAACCATCTAAAAAATACATTACCATTCTCAAATTGGTGAATATTTAATTAAATTTCATTCTTACCATGATCATTATCCAGATGTTCACTATGTCTACTACTTAAATATTTGGAAAATCTAATGGTTGATGTTAAACCCTCATATCTTTTATTTGGTACTCTTGAACGTTTTCCTTTCCCAAACGCCTCTGCATTAAAAGTTAACAAATCTTGTTTTACTTTTTCTTGCGTTTCTTTTTTAGCAGCTGCAGCTTTCTTTTCTAAAGAATCATAATTATTATTTAATACACGAAAATAAAAACAAAATATTCATCATAACCTCAAAATACAATTGAATAATTAGTAATAAAAACTATAACATACCTTCCTCAGTACGCGTGTCTGGGAATCCTAAAAACTCTGTAGAGGATGAATCGTCAGATAATTCACCGGAATCATTAAATTTTCGCTTTTTACTAGGTGGTAATTCATCGTCGAGTTCATTTTCTTTCTTTTTTTCTTCTATTACGGGTTCTACTTCTTTATTATCTTCACCAGAAGTTTCATCAACTTCCATCTCTTTATCTCCATTGATGCCTGATGGTGTTTCGCGTTCAGGAATAATTGGAGACGAAGTTGTGTCTTCTGACACATCGTTTTTGCTTTCCTCTGTTTTCTCACCTTCACTTGTACTCATTTTAACTTATCACTACTACAACATGCACTGCTGATACAATATATGTTGATAAAATACTCCAGTTTGCTTCTTTAAATAATTTGTTGTTGGCTTGGTTGGTAAGTGTGGTTGTGTTCATGTAATATGCGTCATATCGTACATAATTTGCCAGTAATATTAAAAATACAATAACTTCACTGATTACTTTCGATATGATAACTTAGAGAATTAGTAAAAACACTACTAATTTGCTGTAAATACCAACAAATTCATTTGAAAAATTTCAAGCTCAGTTAGACAATAACGGCGCTTCTTTAATGGAGGTAACCGCGCGTCATAGATGGCAGCAAAGACTGCAAACACGCCGGCAGCCGACAGCCTTGCTTGGCGGGAAAATAAATAAACTATTTAACTTTAATTCATTATTTTGCTAAGTAATTATACCAATTACTTTATATAAATGTATAAAACAATTATAAAATAGTTCATATTTTTTATTTATGTACTTATCATAAAATTTTATAGTACTAGAAAAAAAATTTAAGATGACAGCACAATCAACGATAAAAAGTCAGTGTTGTATTTAAATGTGCTTCTGTATCATGACATGTTTATAAAAATAATATAATAAGCATATGCATTTGCAAAATAAGTTAAAACAAAAATATTAAATTATGAAAGAAAGTAACACAAGAAAATAAAGATTTAAATTGAATCCATTATTACATAACATATTTAAAATGAGTCTTTAAAGCTAGAACGATGCCAACAATAGGTTTTAATTAACTTCTTGACGTATTTTTCGTAATAATTCTGAATCTTATTAAATAAATAGATATTATTTATGAATTAGTTATATATTTTTTATTTTTTTGTATTTCACACTACGTTCTTATAGTTAAATAACATATAGTTTATTTTCTGATTAACAAATTTTACACTTCAAATATTGAAAAGAGAAAAAAAATCATAAAATCATGCATAATATATGTATGCTTCGAGAGTGAAAAGTATATTTAAACTTTATGACTTTAAGCAAAAATAAATTAGAAGTACATTCACAATGTTAATTAAAATTATGATAACAATTACACAAATGAAGTAAGTGGTATTGTAAAAAAAGAATATATAAAATACAAATAGGAAATGGTGCGATATAGTTCCTGTACTGGTATTGATTAAGATGACAATTTGAGTTATTTTACATTCTAAATTTTATTCTTGAATGTTGATGTGGTCAGGATAGGCGCAGCTCGGCGGGTAGTATAGATGTAACTTCGTGACTTCGTGCTCTCCCGCTCAGCCAATGAGTGCGGCTTATGACATCACAGTAAGCCAATCAAATATCAGAAAAGTGACATCACTAACTATTTTTAGCTCGTATATAAGTCAGGGCGCGATTGCATGTGGGTTTGGTTTGGGTACAGCGCGGCGCGTAGGCAACATCTAATCAAACGTTATCGCTGATATAAATGAAATGAATATTATCTATAACACTACACATCTAACTAATAGTCAGTGTTTCAGTAGAGAGTATGTGAAAAAGTGCCCGAAATCAATCGGACGATTGTTTTATGAAAATAAACTCCCGATTTGTCGGTTGTGCAGTGGCGATTCAAATCAAAACAGCGGCAGGTGGCTAAACGTGAGGTAAAGATATCAGATGATTTTATAATCTATCCTTTGCCTGTACTTATTGCTGCAAATGCCGTTTCACCCTGCTTTCGGACTGACATTTCCGAAAACACCGACAACTAATAATACATCTCCATCAAGCATGCCCTGCATCCATTAAACAGATGTATCAACATGCCAATCATTTCAAACAATATTTCTTTATTTTATATTCACACAGCATGCTTATACTTTCCTAAATGTAAATATTTATTATATGAATCCAACGAATTGGTGCAAAATGTGCGTGTATGCGCTTCCGGCAATATCCAGAAAAAGTTCTCATTTATATGAAACAGATGTTTAAATATTTAAAATAATATGCAAATATATTTTTAAAAAGTGTAATGTTCTACTAGTAATGTGCGAATAATCTCTAATTTTAATTTTTTGTAATATGTGTATGTACTTAATTTCTGGAAGTAATTTGTAAAAAATGACAGTTGATTAAACTGTCTATGAAGTAGTTAAATAAAATCTATATTTAGATATTCGTAAGAAGCATAATTCTGCAGTTAGTTTTTCATGCATAAAGCATTCTTGTGGTAAAGTCGTATAGCCGTCACCCACTAGCCGGAAGTGGTAGAACAGAATTCCCGAAATAAGAATATGCGAAATCGCAGTATTCCAAGGAATCTCAGTTTTACATAATTATTATCAAAAAAGTATTGTTTCGGTTTAATAATTTTTACTATTGTTTCAATAATCAGAAAATTCAAACAAATGACATCATATAATACATAGAATTTTTAAAATAATATTTCATTTTAACTATTGGTTTTAATAAATGAGGAATTCTTACATTTTGGCGTGGATTAAAATTTATATTGGCCGACGGGCAAGCCCATAGCCTCAATATGCATCTAAATGTGATGAATTCGTGGCCATTTATTATGTCTGCTGTCCTAAATTTCACTAGGGAGTTAACGTTGCCTTTATTATATATTATGAACATTTGGGCTTGGCAAAATAAATATTTACATATGGTAACTGTACCGATGTATGTATGTTAACAATAAGTATACAGAACTTTTCAGATTATAAATTTACTTGTCACTCCATTAAAAATTAGGCCTTTAAATAAATAATTCCAATTGTTTTTGATATTAAAAACTAATATCATAATGATAAAAGTTAATACTATATCTGATATTAATTGTATTAATTGCATATTTGTCAGTTCTGAGTGATACATAACACTTTTAAATAATTTATTATTTCATGAATAAATAAATCTATAGTTCAAAGTTTACATTATCTTTTGTTTCTGTAATTAACTTTATAATATTTTATATTTATGTACGTTATTTTACCATATTCATATTTTATATTTGAATAAATTTTCCGAACTTAAAAACTCAATGGTCTGTATTCTCAGTCCTCCTGAAATAGCGTTAGTTTCGAAATTTTTTTAAATTTGCACTTCAAATGTTGACTTTAATCTTAAAAATTAAAATACCAAAATTAATTAAATTATAAATGTCACATGTCAAATATTATCAGCCCGATTCACAAAAAAGTTTAAGCTAATCCTCATTTTTGGATTAGTGAATTCTATTCTATTCCGGTATTTAAGATTTAATTTTCATGATATCAATAAAGGTAGATACTAGAAATAGGTTAGACTATATTTTAAGATATAAACTGTCAAAATTAGAGTAGAATTCGCTAATCCAAAAATGAGGATTAGTTTAAACTTTTTTGTGAATCGGGCTGTATAAGTTTAATTTTCAAAAACAATTATGTAACTCTATTCTTGTCTATTCATAAAATAAAATAAAAATTAAAAAATTAAAATATTGCTATCTACATCAATATATGAGAATACGGATTACGGGCCAGTATTTTTGTTTTAATATAAATAGAAACTATTTAATAATTTTTGACATTATACCTTGTTCTACCCTCCACCTTTAGAATGAATTACGGCCAATTTACACTGTTACAAAACAAAGACGCAAAGTCTGTCAAATATATTTTTATTATTATTTATATAATATAACAATGCATTTACTAATTAAAATAAATAATACTTTTATGGCCGGTCGCACCAATAATTAATTGAGAATTAAAGAAAAATTAAATTAAAATCAACATTTTTATACGATAAAATAAATTATGTTATGAGTTTACTTTTTTTTTAAATTCTCAATTAAAATATTGCTGCAACCGGCCAATAGAAAAATAAATACAATATATAAATAACGAAACTGTAAATGGTTAAAATATGGATTTGACAGGTAAAACTTGGGCAGTGTAAATTCGCCTCAGCAATTAACCAATCATCGGTACGGTAATAAAAGACCTATCTCGCATAATGCTTCATAAGAACAAGCGGGGCCATCTTTTCGCCTAGGCATATGCTGGGAGCCTGAAAAAATTCTTAAAAGTATGAAAAATATAAATTAATTTTGTGAATGAAACATTTTTAATAAATAAAAATTGTTAAAAGTATGAAAAATATAAATTCATTTTCTGATTGAAACATTTTTAATAAATAAATTTTCTACATAATAGAAAATATTTTTTGAGGACTTTTCTGCTTTAAATCTGCAAATTATTAGTACATTAACTAAGAATTTGAAAGAGTACTAAAAGGATGATATTAATGTTGAAGAATTTGACGATGAATTTTTCCAGTTATTAAATTTAGTATACAAAAATAATACCAAAACTCCTCAAGATCTTTATAAATTCATTATGAATCCGACCATTTCTTCAACTTTTCCACATATTGAAATAATGTATATTGCATACATATTTATTTAATATTGTCAATACGTAATGCAACAAGTAACACTAGTTTCTCAGTTCTTTTTCTTCTTCTCAGTTCTTAAAAGCACAATAAATTATCTTCGGAAAAAATTAATTTCTTGTCCTTATTATGTTTGAGCATGATGTTTTCAATATTATTAACAACGAAGAAATTTTAAATAAACTTACCGGAAAAAAATCAAAAGAAGTTCCTACGTAACTTTTGTGAAATTTGTTAATTTTGTGTCATATATTATAGTATCAGTATATTTATCTATCTAAAGGATTAATGTGTCCATTTTCTATATTAAAATTATATTTTTTTGTTTAACATTATTGTAATAAGGGGCCCGAAATATTATTTTGCCTAGGGCCCAGCAGAGGCCTAAGACGGCCTTGAGAACAAGCTATAACTTTATACAATATATTTAAATATATGTTCGTATTCTTCCTTTATGATCAAGTCTTCAAGTCGCATGTTTATTTCCATCTCATGGCAATAAGTGTAGATAAATATAAAGTGAAATCTTCTTTAGGATTCTCTTTTTAAGAAACCCTGGAAAAATTCTATATCACTCAGGTTTATAGTTTGGACTAGATAGTGGACCATAGTCGAAGAGAATTTAAAACATTTTCTGTCAAAATTTATTGTGTTGTTCTAATTTATAGGTACTTACATTTAATATAATTTAGGGCCAATTTTACAATCATTAGATAAACTTTAACATCCAGATAAATTAATATTTTTAAGGCCCAGTTTGTTCACCTGTTGATAAAGTGCATGTTAACGTATCCGCCAGATATAATGAAAATATCGTATCGATATTAGAGCGTAAATTGACAAAATTATACACACGCCATTTAAACGATGCGATATTTTTTTTCTATCTGGCGGATAAGTTAACTGGCACTTTATGAAGAAGTGAAAAAACCGGGCAATGATAAATTTGTCATTTGACAGGTTATTTCGTTATAGTTTTGTTTATTTAACTGAAAATTAAAATTTTAAACGGAGATTGTAAAATTGGCTCATAATGTAACAGTAACAGGAAACATTTACTGCATACTAACTAATGCTTAAATTTTTATAAATAATATAAAATAAATAACACACATGTGTGATAAACATTAGTATTATATAGCATTGATTAAAATTAAATAATATAAATTGACAATCTTATTAGCAGTTGTTTATCACAATTTGAGAAATGCCATCTTTGATTATTTTATTATTTACACTAATACATAAAATTCATATTAAATCGTTTATTGTTTAATTAACTAAATTTTTATCAGAATTATTAAACGAGGTATGAAATAATATAAGCGCATTTGTTCAAAATAATTTTATAATTAATTTAAATTTCTCATAATATTGAAGAGGGTACCATATAATTGTTTTATAGAGATTGTGATACCTTTCTGGGAATACAACTAATATGTATATACGTAAATTTACTATAGCTTTACCAATCTTCGTACATAAATATATTCGTACGTATTATTTAATCAATAGTAGTGGTTCACAAAATTGAAAGTCGTTATTTGTGTATTTGACAATTTCTTATAACTAAGTTTGATATTCGTTGCCAAAAAAAAAAACGACACTCAAAAAAAGTTTTTTATCGACTTGTAATAAACGAAATATGGGTATATTTGTTATTTTTATGTTAAAATATGAACAACTGATCTGTAAGATAAGGAGTAGAAAGTGAAAATGGTGCAGCGAACACTTTATTTATTTGCTATTTTTTTTTATTTTCTAATCTTTACAGATCAGTTATTCATATTTTAACAAAAAAAAAAAAAAAATAACAAATCAACCCATATTTCGTTAGTTGCAAGGCGATATTTTTTTGCTATGGGTGTTTGCAGGCTGTCCGGATTTCGTAGGCCACCTTTGTGGTCTCATTCATTTTGAAATGACATGCTTCGAGTAAAATGTTTCAAATAAAAAAATAGCTATTTTTATTGTCTATCCTAGAAAATAATTTTTCTATTGATAAATTTTTGAAATATAAAAAACTTGCATTTTTGTTAAATGGAACATTACATTTTTCGATATTTCATCGATCACATCTAAGAATGCCTCCCAAAGGCGCACCACATGTCCCATTTAATCGACGTCGCATCTCATAGTTGCCGAGATTACAATTGCGGCTTTTGAAATCCGGACAGTCTGTATACATAATACATAAACAACTTTTACTGTACATAGGATATACAATATTGAGATAAATAAATAAATATTAAGCGACTGTTAATTAAATAGACGTGAAATTTATATTCTCACAGCGGCAATCAAAGTAAATCAATTTAAAATGTAAAATGAAAGGTATGAAGAATTGACAAGTGACGCGTAAATGCCCGGAATAGTAGCATGTACATATTGTAATTTATAATTTGCATTCTTGCCTCCCACCTTCAGACTCTCACAAAAAAATAAATAAATAAAAATGTAGCTCTACATTTCATTTTCTCTGTTCGACGTAATCCATGACATCATGTTGTGTGTTTACTATTACCATACAACTAACTTCAATCACTCGAGAATATTGTCGGTATGTTATGTCTGAACCTAACCTCAAAATCACAGTCAAGAGTTCAATGCTAATTTATTTCGAAACAATTCCCATTAATCTGTGATTTGCATTTATTAGGAATTCATAACCACAATCTACCTGCTGGTTCTGACCTCAATGATGTCTAAACTGATGAGTTCATGATTTAAAAACAAATATGACTTACTATACAATAACACTATACTTATTTTTTAATTTTTTATACTTCTTGCAAGGACGCCATCTTTTGAGTCTTCAGAAGGCCGCACTAATCATAGATTATTCTTACATTAATTTATTTAATTTAACAGCTTGTTTCTTGTTTGCAGTGATTGCTTATTGAAAAACATTGTAAACAAATATTGATTATACCTGTTTTGATTGAAAGATTAATTATTTATAATAAATAAAAATCTTTATTTGGTATGTAAATTGTGACAGCTAAATAACTCCAGGAATAAATGATATAAATTTTATTTTTCATTTGATCTATATTGTTCAATAATTACATTATAACGTAAATTCACATTACTTTTGTAAAATGTTGCGCGATAAATTGACAATATGTACTTGTATGTAATATGTAGTCATAGTGGGCCTGATATGTAAAAAAATAACTACATATATATCAAAGAAACAAGTTTTAAACACTGAGGAGTAAATAAAAATAATCTCTACTATCATCTATGCTTCTGATTGGCCAGCCATCATGTTTGCACTCAAATATGTTTAATAATTGAAATTTGTTGTAATAATTTTTACTGGTTAATATGTACTGTAAATTTGACTTGTCAATCAAATTTTAAAACAGACAGTTTTCAGAATTTTCTGACTGAGAGGTTTCATTTTATCACCATAAATTCAAAAAATTAATATGTACTGTAAATTTGACTTGTCAATCAAATTTTAAAACAGACAGTTTTCAGAATTTTCTGACTGAGAGGTTTCATTTTATCACCATAAATTAAAAAAAAAAAATACGAGCACGTATGTTTCTGTAAATGTAGACATGTTCGGTTTTTGTCAAAAAAAAACCTCATAACCTCAATTATATTATATCATGTGATCATTTTCTTGTTTAAATTTTTACAGCTAGTTTCGTTCGAATTCTAACGTCTAATTGAAATTCGTAGTAAATATAGACCACTCTGTCAAGTTGTTTCTAAAGCTTCATTTATAATGTAAGCACAAATAAACTGTGTGCATTTGCAGTTGTCGGCAAAATCAGCAGCATCAAAGAGCGTGTGATATGCATAAGCAATGTAAACATACCAATTATAAACCGTGTTGTTATCTATATAGATGCGCCAGGCGTACGCGAAAGCAAATCGCGAATGTTGCATACGAGAAAATCATCGTACATGTAAATACGTTGTACGAGAATATATGAGACGAGTTTGCCGACCGCACTCATCCAGTCATTGGTGGTTAGGAATTGCGAAATTATGTAATGTAACTGGTACATGTTAAGAAAGAAGATGTGCTTCAAAAGTAACTGGCCCCTAAACTCACTTCATTATAATATGTAAATTACGAAATAGTCTGGTAATCAAAAACCATTTTTTTTTTCTTCATTCAAGATGTTTATATGACTTAACAAGGCTATAGAGGTAACAAAAATAACGAGAATGATTAGCGTGTTTAAGTAGCAAATATAATTTTTAAACTTACTTGGAGAAATATAAACATGCCAGAACTTTAAAGAAATTTTCTAAGTATGTACTAGCTAGTAAGTAAAGTACATAATGTACAGTATGTCCCCGGATTGAGTTTACAAAAGGAAAAAAATCTTATATTTGATTTTACGAAAAAATGCTAAGGAAAGAAAATTTTTTTCTTGAATTAAAGCGCATGTTTCAGTTATTAAAATTTTTAATTAATGCAATGTTTTTTTATTATAACGTTTTTTCGTATTTTTTCCTCCTAGTAACATTTCATTGAATCTGTTATTTTAGTTGGCTTTGGAATATTGACAAATGTTATTAATTCTAATTACAGATAAAAAAATCTGTTGTGGCCAGCACAAGACCTCTCGCCATTTCCATATTAGGCTATATAAGTATTGTACTGCACTTCGCTTTCGAACCGTCGTTTTATAACAAAATATTACAGAACTTTACCCAAATATTGTTTTTTATTGTATTTAACATGTCTTGTGCACACATATAATTCTAATTATATATATTTTTCATTGTATGAGGAAGCTTCTAAATGTAAGAGATTTGACAATGACATGTGTCATGTTATAAACATTGGAATTTGTCAACTGGTTTCCTTAGTGCCTTAGCCTCTGCGATAAGTGTACTCTATAAATTATAGTGTCTTTATCTCTAAATCTATGCAAGATATAATAAAATTTTTAAGTGTATTACATGGAGAATCCCAAAAAATTATATTTAGAATAATTTTTCTAAGAAACTACTACTTCCGGTTGTTCAATTGTTACCAAAATCTAATCAGCTCTTCCCAGGAATGTCAGATTGAGGAAACTGCAGTTAAATATTTTTTAAGTCTTATAGTTTTTGAGCAATCGTGTCTACAACATCCAGACATACACACATACACACATACACACATCCACACACACACACACAGACATCATTTTAAAAATGTTATAATCGGATTGTAGGGACCTTAAATCGTGCTTATTCAATAAAATCTGGATATGCGAATTTTAGCATGAATCCAATACCTCTCTTAGCGAGAGGTAAAAACAGCGAAAATCAAAATACTTTTTTATTTTGTTCAATTAACTCTCTTTTTCTTGTTGTAACATTAACATTTCTTTAACAAATTCTCTATTTTGAATAATACCTACCATCTTACTTTATGATAATAAAAATTACTTTTGACATTTAATTATTTGTCAATATTTCAAAGCTAACTAAATTAATGTTAAATTCAATGTAATAAATGTATTATTAGGAGGACAAAATACGAAAAAGTGTTATAATAAAAGACCCTTGCATTAATTAAAAGTTTTAATAACTAAAATATACGTTTTAATTCAAGCAAAAATTTTACTTCCCTTGGCATTTTTTCGTAAAATCAAAAACATACGTGCGAACAAGACCATTATTCTACTCCTTTTCTATTTTTATGGTATAATTATTAAAAATAACATAAATTAACATACGAGTCACAAAAATTGTAAAATACACGCCAATATATACGAACTATGTTGACAGTTTCAAATTATTTTCTGAACAGAGTTACTATATACGTCGCCTTATGAACAGATTTTACAACCTGTGTGGCAAAAATAAACTATAGTCCATTCGCTGAGACGAGATAATATGGAACTAATTCTAGAATAGAGACAAGCCATTCTATTTGTCAAAAGAGGATAATTTTGTAGCTAAACAATAGAATGAATTGTTTCTGTTTATGAATTAGTTTCACATTCTGTCGTCTCTGTGGATGGAGTATACTTCAATGGGGTACTATACCATAGTCATATTTTAAATATCTTAGATAAGAAAATAAAAATATGCATAAATTAATGCGTATTGGTGATTTTATTTGTTTAAATATTAATTAGTCTGCAAACTACAAGCGATTAAAAATTGGTCTGACGTAACATGTTCTAAGCAATTTGATCTTTAAAAGCGAGAGCCCCGCATCTTATGCCCTCCCCTCTGAAAAAATATGAATGAAAAAACACTAGCGCCATCCGCCGACATGTTTATAGTCACAATATTGTCAAACAATGGTCAAACCACTGATAATACATATCTGGATACTGTACTCAATGTGACTAATTGAACACCGCCATGTTGGTGCATTCCGGCACAATGGGGGTTTCCACCGTAATCAAAATACATAGTGATAAATAACACTGTTACACTAAAATATATTATTATACATTTATGAAAAACACTATCTAAATGGTTCAATATGTTTCCATTTTCTTTTAAATGCATAAAACCATTATACTGCGTTTGAAACGCTGCCAGACCGTGACGTCATAGTCCAGATTGGATCGTATTACTCGTTTTTTCGAAACCAGTGAAGATTTTGGATAAATAATAACACTATAATTCATTTACTACAACTTTGCGTCTGTATGTTATGGTCTATCTTGGAAGGAGGAAAAGTTTGTTGCGTAGTGTTTTTTGTGGTGCGAAATCCAAAACAAATGTGTTCGAATGTTAGTTTTTATTATTTTTCTTATCATTTTAGAAACAAAAACATAAATAAATAATAACCTGAAAAAATCAGAACGATATCTTCAATAACCACAAAGAGCAGTTAAAGTTATAAAATGTGAAGAAATTGAAACAAGTTGATTTTTTCGGAAAATATGAATTTTCAAATGTTCGCAGTGAGATACAAACATTGAGAAGAACACCGTCAAATTTGTCTGTAAATTTCTTTTACGATTACGTAACTTTTAACTTAAAGTAGGTATATAGGAATAGGAAGATTTGAATTTCCATCTGTAGTTCAATTAGTTACAAAACGCTGCATTTAACATGGCCGCTATACACTAGATATGTATAAAGATCAGTCGGTCAAACAGTTTCAATGTTCTACAATTTATTTAAAAAAAATATCCGTTTCATTCTTCTATGTTATTTATGCTTAATAATAATTTCTTCATGAACATAACGTACAAATTCTTATATAAAAATATTTCAGCTGACGTGAAATGCTTATTATACCGTCTAGAACAGTGCTTTCCATCCAACATTTTTTTAAAATTTTGTCACTACAAAAATAAAACTAAATGAAAGGAGCGACAACTTACGGCAAGCATTACCTGTTATTAAATATAGTACTACACTGTATTGTAATGGAAGAAATGGCTTTGTACGGACAATGTTTAACATTTTTTGTGTCGCGTTCACGAACAGTAGTGCTATATCGTCATATCAGAAATTACTATTTATATTCAAAGCGCACAAATAAAATAAGGACATTTTTTTAAAATTTGTATTTCAAAATGTCAGTCAATCAGAAATCAGTTTGTTTCTTTTAAAAATTGTTTGCAATTATTATTATTTTGCGAAATTGGGCATTACGATACAAAATTTAAAGAAATTCTGTAAATGCATTTTGGATTTTCTCTGAATCCTATTATCTAATCTAGAATTTAGGTAGTTATTATTATTGCAGTTTTCCACTACATAAATTATCAAACAAGGACTTTTTGCAAAGACAAATGTTAAAACTACTAGAAGAAATATGGGTATGCTTGTCAAAATCAAAAATTGAACCAAAATTTGTGATGCATATCAAACGAAGGTTTTTCATTAATACTAAAATTTTCTCTGATTGTAAGAATTTTATTTATTTTTTCATGAGAGAACAGAGAATAATAAAAAATAATAGTTAATGGTGTTATTATTTTTTTAAGAAGTCATACGTGGGTCGCGCTATTAAAAACGTTGGAAAGCACCGTTCTAGAACTGACAGTTTATCCAGGGGTGAGGACATTCTGCGTCACACGCCAAATTATAAATTTTAAAAATTCATATCTCGCATATTATCTAGAATTGCGTTTGCTCTAAAATTCTTGTTCATCCTTTTCTTCCAGAAAAAAAAAAATGGTATAGAACCCCATTACGTATGTCGTCAAGAACCATACACTCTTTATTTCGCAATGCCATAATGTCATTCTTCTTGAAGAATACTATAGACAGTGGCGTAGCTATCGGAGGGCAAAGTGGTGCAGTGCACCAGGGCCCTATAGTTCAAAGGGTCCTGACCGCGATTTTAATTTTACTTAAAAATTCATATAATAAATATACAAATAATATAAATAACTAGAAGCACTTTAAAGATTTTTTATTTCGTACGCATAAGTTAACATTTTACTTTCAAACGAAATATATTTAAACTTACATTCATTCATATTTAGTTAATAGAAAGATAAATTCAGCTTTTAATAAAATATTACCCAAAATTAAGGTGCCCATACGTCCCGAATTTTCAGTCTCTATCTCGATTTTTTACATCTCGTTTTTTGATCTTGAATTTGCAGCATTTGTCCCGAATTGTCTCGAAAAACAGTAATGTGAGAAGTTTAAATGCATGTATTTATGTAGTGTAGATTGCAAACTGAGAATACGAACGAATATTATTTTTGAATGTACTACATCTTTTCCTTTATAACAATATTTAATTTTGTATACCCATGGATATTTTGAAGTTATGCTTTGTAAAAATATTTTGTAGCTATAATTTTCATGTTATAACGCAAATTATTTTCTTTTTTTCGTTTATTTGTGTATTGAATAGACTTACATTAAATAATAAACCATTCTTTTATATATTTTGTTTTAATTAATTTTTTAATAACTTTTGCAATATTTATATTTGTTCGTTAGAGGGCTCTTATTATTATGTTGCACCGGGACCCTTAGCGGCCTAGCTACGCCACGGACTATAGAGTTCGTTTGTAAAATATTGATCACAATCTTTATTTAGTATCTACTGAGAAATTTCTTTTAGCATGTGATTTTCAGATTGTAGTACCTTTGTATAGTATAATGTATAATGTTTACCATTATTCTATTATACCTATTTCCTCTATAAGACTGGACAAACTGTAGACTTCTCGTCCGAATTTTTGCAATTGAAAATTAATTAAATATATTATAGGTATATAACTAATTATTTCTATAATTCCTTTTATAAGTTATATTTACGCATTGCTAATTGTACGTATTTAATTTAATACTTGGGTAAATATAAAAATTTTATTATAATTTAAAATGTAGTTTAATAGTCTTTTCTAAATACAGGATGTTTCAAGAACACACCGACAAACTTCAAGGAGTGCTGGAGGACATCAAAACAATCACTTTTTATTAATAAACCTATGTCCACAGTCCACAAATGACTCGTTTTAGTAGTAGAGCAAGAAAAATAAATTGGTAAAGAAAAATGTTTTGAAATCATGTTGCAACCGAAAATTATTTGACACAAAGCAATTCAACTATTGCAGTTTGTCAAACAGTTAGTAGAGTTTATTGTTAGTACCACAACATTACTTTTGTTTATTGTTAATTCACAATTTATGTTGTAAATGGAAAATAATTATTAATTTGAAGAACTTAATAATATACACCTTGCTAATGGCGCTGCAAATTGTAATGGGAGAATCCATGAACCGACGTTACAATTTTTATATTGAAGCGAATGGTGGCCATTTTGAACTTACTACTACTTTACTACTGTAAATTCAAATAATTTACTTACCAATCAATCTTAAAATACTTTTTCTTAGAAATTTATTTTTCTTCTACTGGTAAAACGGATCATTGGCGGATATGGCCGACATGGGTTTATTAACAAAAATTGATTGTTTTAATGTCCTTTACATCTCCTGGAACTTTGTCGATATGTTTTTGAAACAGCCTGTAAATGATTTCTTTATTGCCGTGTAAAATAATAAATAGTATAAAGTATATGTAAATACAGCTATTGTCTGTACTTTTCTCTATTGGTATTTAGTTACACGTTTTAAATTTTAAAATTATGTAAGTACCTACTGAAATAAACACATGATTTAATTAATATTTAATGTTTTTCTTGTAAGTGCCCGTCAACCTATATTAGATGCGGGCTTAATAAGTGAAATTTTATCCTATAAAATGAAATGTAATCCGTCAAATGCCAGTCATGTGCGAGAGTATACATTACTACATACTAATCAGCCGTCGTTCTTAATAAATTACATTCGAAAATTTCATGGTTCACGTTTTAAGTATAAATTTTACTTTAGCAATTAACTATTTCATAACTTGATAAACACCTCACGATTTCGTTTTCAATGCTTAATAAAAATTTATAAGTATATATTTTAATATTGAAATATTAGCTTTTGTTTAGTGTTTGCACTATGCTATGACTTTACAATGGATATATTGTTAGGTAAATATAAAAATATATGGCCAGCAGAAATAATTCAAGTAAATTTACTATTTATCGGGAATAACATTAAGTAAATATTAATATTCTGATTTAGTCACAATTTGCACAAATTTAGATTGATTGCATGGGGTCCAATGGCCGCGTGCCAGAGTGTCTGGTCGCGAATGTGGAGAACCGGATTCGATCCCGACCGACGCCAAATATTTCGAATTTTAAATGGCACAGAAGTGATCCCTGCGGTGCACTCTTCACGCCAGCAATGAGTGCCCGTGGGGTGACGCTTGGTAAACGCCCAAGTTACAGGCCTTTAAAATTGTACCTCATCAAACACATTGCGCCGAATTCAGCACTCTTCTTTAACTAATGAAGCTTATCTAAAAATAACAAAATAAAGAGAGACTTATGTAATAATACATTAATTAGAAAAAGATGCAAGCTATTTCCATGGTTACTAGAGACGATCACTATTCTAATGAAGAGTGCTGAATTCGGCTCATTTTTATTAATAACTGATACCAGTTGCACTAAAATTTTGAAATTTGGTATGAGAATACTACTTATTTAGATGCGTATTTATACTTTCTTTTGTTTTTGTATCTCAACCAGAGGCGTCTCATATGGGGGAGACATGAAGATTTTTTATCGTTATTTTTTTACCTATTTTAACATTTTTTATTTTTACCTATAAAATATTACAAGCAATACAAAAATACACAAAAAATCAACCAACTTACCATAGGAAACAGAGCAAAATATAAAAACGAAACAAAACTGTTTATAACTATTGTTAATCACGTTATTTTTAATGTTGGTATTTTTTTTTAAATTAAAAAAAGTGGAAAATGTTAATGCTGGTGGTGAATATGCAGTTATGGTTTATTTATGGATATTATAACGGTAATAGTTGTAAAAGAATATCGACGTAGTATCCAAGAATGAATTTGTATAAATTTCATTGTTTCGTAATTGTTACTATTTTTCTGGATAACTTATTTTTTTCTAAAATTTAAAATATCTCAAAAACTACTGCGTTTATCAAGTTTTAACAAGAGTACTTTTTTGTGTATTTTTGTATTGTATGTAGATAAAAATAAAAAAATGTTAATAGGTCAAAAATTACGATAAGAAATCTTCATGACTCTCCCATATGAGACGATTCTGGTTGAGATACAGAAAGAAAAGAAAGTAAAATTATGCATCTAAATAAGTAGTATTCTCATACCAAATTTCAAAATTTTAGTGCAACTATTATCAGAGTTATTAATAAAAATGGGCTTGATGCGGTGCACTTTTAAAGGCCTGTAACTGTAACGAAAAGTTTCCGGACATACCTTCATATAACATTTTTTGCTCAAAATTAGCTCAGGAATACGCTATTCTTTTTTGTTACACGAGCTCTGATACACACGTATATTATAATAAAAATATTCTGATTGATACATCAGAGGGAATAAGGATCATTATTCCTTGATCATTGTTCCCTGCAGAATTAATATATGAAATTATTTAGCAAAAATCATATATTTAATAAACTACATATTTTTTAATAATCGTAGATAAATAATTTTTTAGGCGGCTATTACATAAATAGTTGTTTTTTTTTTCTTTTGCGTATCCTTGGCAACCTGAAAGTATCACTTATGTCAAAGAGTCAAAGACAGCAAACATTACTGCTGCTCTATAGCCATTCTTATTTTTAAATAGCAAATAATTTTAGTTTTGCTATTGCTATCGCCCATTTTCTAACTCAACAAATTAATAATTAATGTATATACATATTTTCACCTTTTGGTTGTAAAATATTTTGACAGTAAATAGATTGTGAGTTATCCAAAGCAAAGCGCTTGGCATGACATGAATCAGTCAGATATGAAATTTATTTTAAAATGAAAATTTTAAAATTTATTATATTTGTGATAGTCGCCTAAAAATTTTTTGTGCTCGGTTTTAAGCCTCATTTAATTTGCTGGCTTCACTTTTCGTCTCTATTTTAAAAAATCAGATTCGATTAATATAGATCACTTTTATAATATTTATTTTTTCCTCTAAGTACACGGAAAAACTGTATGTTCAACATGAAAAGAAAAATGAAATTTTATTGCCACAGGCTACTATTATTGTACTCATTTAGCAATGATTGAAATAAACTGGCGATGAAGATATCTGAAGGGGAATCCCTAAATTTTTGTAATGCTTGTATATTCTCTTTATTAGTTACAAGTTTCAATTAGAGTTCAAATACACCATTTTATTACAGTATAAAATCATAAGGAAATTATAATTTTCTAAATTCTTATTTGACCACTGCCTAATCCAAATTACCACTGCCTATTTTCTGTTAGTTGACGATAATTATTTTTTAAGTAATACTGTTTCGTTTTCTTTACAAATTAACTTTACATATGAAATCGATGGCATAAAAATAATATTATTTTAAAAACAAAATACATAAAGATTGAAAAGACACGAGTAACCTTTCATATGTATAGAGAATGAAAAGACTCCAGTCACCTTTCATAGGGTTGTTCGACATCAAGATTTGAATATCGATACATATTTGATATAACAATGTATGTACCGATCACGTTATTTTTAGTGGGATAAAAAAAACCATACGTAATAAAGTAACAGGGCATAGTTTATGTTTATCAGTATTTTTATTATGGCATTTCACTTAATCGAACACATGCCTAGGTAAAGTACATTATCATTTCAATTATATTTATTATAATGCATAAGCAGATAGACATTTTAACTAGATATGTGGTGTATTAAAATTTGTATTTTAGCTGTATTTTATTTTTAAAAGGACCTATGTAAACGTAATCATTTTTGGTTGATTTTATAAACGACAGATAGCTTTACTTCCAAAGTGAATAAAAATTATTTCTCCAAATGACAGTCGATCTTTAAACAGTAACGTCATATATGCAATAAAATGAATAAAATCAATTCTTATTTGTTAATTCTTAATTTTATAAATTTATCACGGAAGTAAATTTATTCTGACCATTATAAAACCGGAGATTACTCTTAAAACCACCAAATGTCAAATAAAAAGAGTAGCTTTCAGTTAAATTTCTTCGTTTTTTCCTTTTTCGGATAATAGAAAATTATGGATTGGGAAATTATCATCAAATGTTTATCAGTTCAAAATTATATCAATATTTATTACATTGATGGATATTTTTAGATAAATAAATGAAACTATCAGAATCAGTTTGCAACATCTTGTCCATTGTTTGAAATTTAAATTATTTAAATAAAATAAAACAAAGGGTGCCTGTTCTAGACTTGCCTTAAAATCACCTTCATCCTATAAATTTTAAAATTGTTGTATTCAACATCTGCAACACAAAAATGCACGGTAGTTTCTTCATGACGTGATGGCATAATAATTTCAAAGAAGTGGCATTATTTCGTTATTGTCTATATTCATTTATTTGAAAGTGGTTTCCGGATATAAAAAAGACGATAGTAGAGTAGATGTGCGAGTGAGAGAGGCGAAGAGAGATATCAACACTGTGACGTAGGAGTTAAAGTCATTAAAAACTCTAATAATTTAAAAATTAATGTTTTTAAAAGACTTTGTTACTCCCTCTCATACAGTTTGAAAGTATAGTTTGTAAATGACCAATTTTCTAATTTGTCACTGTGGTGGAGGATCCCATTGCATTAATATCAATCGATCACAAAACGAATACGTGCGGCATTGAGGTCTGGGCTCTCTTTTCTATAAGAGCTGTTGTGGTATTGATGAAGAATAAGTGGGATTGGTATTATATTGTATTGCTTAAAATTGTTTAAAATATATGTGTTTGAAATATTTACTTGAAGCGTATCGTATCATAAAGTTTATACATGTGTTACAATATCATGATAATTACATAGTTGTGAATTTTGATATTTGCAGAATGTTTTGTCCTATCTAAGCCATTAACAGTTATCAAAATATTTGCAGCGTTAAATTTTATGTCTATTTTATGTACGCTTAAAAGTTTCGCGGCTATATTTTAACAGCCATATTACATTTCTTCAAAAATTTACAGTTTACATTAGTGTAATTAATAACTCTTATCGCATATAAGGACAAGTTATTTTAATTGATTAAAAAAGTATGAACGAATACATTTAGACTTAGTTAGTTATGTATTTGTGTCGAAAATATTTTTAGTAGTTATTTCAAAATTAACTAATTCTCATGATTTATAATAGCTGACTGTTTGAAATATTTACATTGCAACAGTTACTTTTCAATGAGATGTTAAATTGGGCAGCAGCTGTGAATGCCGTACCATGCCAATTTGATTGTTGAATAAGAGTGAAGTATGCTTGTTGAAGTATTGAATGATTTAATTGGTTTAATGTTATGTTAAATGAACCGAAATTAATATACTAATGATTTATTGCTAACGGTGTACAACTAAATAACCAATCATTTATTAGTGTAAGATTCTAACTTCTAACAATGTTTTCGTCCTTTATATATATATATATATATATATATTATAACTTTTAATTACAGATATTTCACATATAGTTGAGGTTTTTTTTTACAAAAACAGAAAATATCAAAAAATTCAAATTTTCAAGAATCAAAAAAATTCTCATTTCAAAACCGTTCATTGTACTGCTGTGGTAATTTTTCTCCAAACATAAAAACAAAACGTCCGGTTTAAAATTTTATTTTATACTCGTAGATCTATCATTTATTAAAAAGTAAAAAAGATCTAGACTTGTTTTTTTTTACGTATTTTGCATTTAATCGATGTTATGAATATGAAAATAAAATTAGGGATACTTTTCTAATTTTTATTATTCTGTTAAAAGATCTCCCACAAAATAGTTTTCAAATATAGGTCTAGTAATTTATTTCTTGCAGAAATTCAAAATTACGTCTCATGACTGGAATCGAACAATTTAGCGCTATAAATCCGAAACTTCAATAATTTTTTGTTGCACGAGGTTAATTTATAATGTTATCTACCCAGCCAGAAACAAAATACGAGCGATTACCTTTTTGCTGCTAAGTTACTGTAATATTTATCTGCTTACCACGTTTAGTTTAAATTGAAGTAGTTTTGCAATTTCTGCAAATATTTTGATAAGAAGAAAAGTTTGTGTTTGTAAAATTCTTGACAAAAAAAGGCAATGGTGTTAAAAGTTACTCTTGAAAAGATAATTGGTATAGATGCGCCGTAATATTTAAAGTGAAATTATGGTTTAAGCACTTTCTATGGGGCCAAGATCAGTAGAGGATGACCTAAATTTCCAAAGGCCTGCGAAAGCTAGAACAAAGGGAAATATTAAAAAGGTTGAAGATTTGATTTTACCAGAACGCTGAATAAAAGTTTTAGTGCTTGCAAATGAAGTGAGGAATTGAGGATGTCAGAATTTAGAAGCAACTAAATAAAATATAATAACACTTTACATTCAATTGTTTTCTTTCACAGCTAGGTCGATCACATTCTTAATCAACCTGGTATAAATAAATTACAGTTAAAGTTAATACATTACCAATATAAAGTACCTAATTATGTACTTATGTTATGCATATTATTCTATTTACATACAATTTGGTTTTATTGAAATGCTCCATACTTGTTGGAGTTCTTTATTAACTAGAGAAATATTTTAAATTTATTCAGTTTGGTATTTTGGTATATAAGGAAGTCGCTTTTATTATAAAAAAGTTCATTAAGTGCTTTTTTGTAGTATTTTTATTTTTCCATTCCTTATCGTGATAAAAAGTAAACCTAACTAATAATTCAAACGCAGAAAAAAATTCTGTTTTCAACTTGAGTAAATTTTTTTTATTTCATTTGTAAGAATTGATGCACTCGTCTACGGCTTGTATATGTTACAGTAAATGCAGATATTGAGATAATGTGCACATTGTCGGTAAATGTGCTCAAAATACTTTTTTCTTGCAATTCAACCAAACGGAAAAACAATAATCTCACCCAACTCTTTGAAAACTCGAGGTCAGTTTTGTGCGTTATTATTGTTGTATTTAGTTGAATTGCAAGCGAAAACAATTCTAAGCGAATCTCTACATTTGCCGGACAGCGTGCACTATTTACATTGTGCAGTAAATATTATTTTAATAATGGATAGGTTTATTCACACAATACTCGTTTACAGCAGTTATGAATAATTGGCTATTGTCCATACAGTAGTCTGATAATCTGATAATTTAAACTGATTTAAGGCTTGCATTATTTTTCTATTTTAAATTAAAAAAAAAGTACTTTACGCATTCCTACACATACAGTTTATGGAATAACTAATTATTCGCTCATAATGTGTGACGTATGTCAAGGTGTATATTCATTTTCTTAAATAAAACCTGACTATTTGTTTTTCTTCATGTTCACAAAAAGAATGACTGCTGAAAATAAAAGTTCGTATACAATACATATTCATTTTTTTACTTTATAATTAAATGTTCTTATTTTTTGAGTATTCTATTTGTCATTTTCCTGTATAGTTGCAATTAAGATTAAAATAACTATGGTCTCAGTCCGCATGCCCTTAGTCTACTAAGTGATGTCGTAAGAAGGGATATTTTTCAACCCATATAGTTTAATGACTAAAAGGTGCGACATTCGACATATGACTGTCACCTACCTATTTAGCTCTATTACTTATGTGAATATAAATCCAATTTAAAATTCATTACGCCATCCGTAACATAAATAGATGAAAGATTGACAACAATCGATAACAAAACAATCTCAGGCACAGTCGTTAGTCGACCTCAGATTACAAATTCTGAATTTGAATTGTAATCGTGACAGAAACAAATGCCTCAATTAAATTTAAACAGCAAACATAACAAAATCGCATCGAAGCAAAACAAAAAGCAAGAGAACAATAGAGCAGAGTAGAGTATAAATTAAAGCGCGGCGCTCTAGGATCTATCCTAGGAAGTTCTCAAGGTCCTGGTGAGGCATGATGGCGGCTGGTGAGAAATGGCCCGTGATGGTTGCTCCATGGACCATAAAAAGTTCTAACATATTATGCACACGTTTTTACGTCCGTTCTGTGTTTTAGTGATGGCCCAGATGTTTTATTTCGTGCGCACTGTGGATGTGGTGGCGTTTAGCGTTACACAAAAGTAAAACGATTCTTGTTCTGACCTCGTCGCATCAAACAAGTTTGAATATGGATGAAGCGGAATTTCACATCCGACTTTTTATTTTAACTCACATGTTTGGCAGTTTTGCTTCAAAATTCAGAATATTCCAGTTTTTGGGATTAATTTTAATTATACAACTCATGCGTTTAATATTCTGTAGATAGGACAAAGGACTTTGTTCGCACAATGGTCTTATTTATATATGTCTATTTCTAGAAAATCTCAATAGAATAAATATAGTGCAAAAAATATTCCAAAAATAATAATATTTAATTATATGGAGGTATATTCTTGAATTAAGCAGTCGCGTTTAGAAGAAGAACAATTTGCTTTTGGAGTTGTGTTCCGGCCATTCGTTCTATCATTAGAAGCTGTAGCGCTTTGCTTCCATCTGAACCATTATTTCAAATAAAATATTCAACACCTTTAATATTTTATTACTAAAAATTACACATATGCTTATTTTTTTAAAAATATGTAATTCGTTCAAGCAACAAAGTTTTTCAAACAACAAAGCATATTTTAAAGTATATACCTAAAGTCAATAGAAAAATAATAAAAACAATATAAAATTTTGTGAAGTGACAACACACACTTGTCAGCGGCTTCCAAGCATTTTATAATCGCTCATGTAAAATCAAGTTGACGCTAATAATTACGCTCTCCATGCGCTCCGGCTACAATTATTTTTATTTGTGCCCTTATTTTTTATGTCGTACACAGATAGTAATGTTATTTTTTGTCAACACCTGATCACTCAAAAACTCAGGCCCGCAAATTTTACACGATTAGGTTAGGTTATGTTAAGTATATTTATATTTTAGCGTAAATAAAATTAATTGTGGCGCATATAGCCGCATAGAGAGCGCATTTACTAGTATTATTTTTTTTTTTTTAAATTAACATAGGGAGTACAACTTTACTTATTTGCAACATTCCCAATTTAATTTAAAAATCATCTTATACATTAGTATTTAACAACAAAATAATATGGTAATCAATGACAAGTTAGGTTTGCAAACTACAAACTGATTGGACACATTAAAAAAATTGAAATCTAATATAAACCAGATAAAAAATTGCAATTTTTTATAATTAAATTCATTATAAACCATCCCTAGCTCCAAAGGATTTTTTATTTTTTGCTAAGGTACATTTGAGATTCTTTATATTTTATTCACGTGTAGAAATAGCAGTGACAACGTGTAAATTAAAATTACTTTGAATTGAATTAGATATAGGTACATACGATTAGAAATGCTAAATACATATATTCAGTTTTAAATTTTGTATTGCGGTTTTTATATAACTTGTTTTCTTTAACAGTATGTATTGTTGAGGTTATGAATATTATAATTTAAGATAGCTTATCATCAATACGCGAATAGCCTTTCGAAAATGACTGCTGAACATACCGACCAATTTTAATTTCTTTTTTTATCGAATATTTCATCAGTGTCAGAAAAGAACATTTAATTGATGTAGGTATTACTCCTACATTATTCTATGACCTTCTTTTAATTTTTAAATGAAATGTAAAATTTTAAATTAGTAATGCATTACATCGATTACTAATCACGAGTAATATTCCTGGGAATTTAAAAATTGTAATAAATTTATGTTAGATTTATATCTGATAGATTAATGATGTAATTATATACATTATCCATATTTATAAATTGCGGTAAAAATAATAGTCACGTGTTATTCATATTTATTTTTGCATAATGCACTTTTTAGCATGTAATAACTGTTGCATTAAATTGAGAATATTTTATTAATTTTAAGAATTGTTCAATAAACGTGTAGTTTGAATAGTGCCATCAATTTTGCTGAAGGACAGACATCTTGAGATCCGGTTAGGTACAAATAAAAAGTACATAAATGTTTAGAATTGAGGGCATATTGCACATGTTTGTGAACGAACTCTATTAACTTCGCCTAGAAGTGATTGGATGACTGCAAATTTCAAAGGAAAATAAATACATACGTGTAGGAATTCCAATTCATAATCTTGTTACCTATTTTATATAAAACTAAAATGATTTATGATTTCTTTTACTAAACTAGAAGCGAAATATGGTATATAGTTCATAATTAACTTAAATCTATATAAATTATTTGAGTGCTAAGCAACTTGTTGACCTTTCCACTAAACTATAAAGTTCAGATTTAAAGAATCTTAACGGGGTTAAAATAATGCATTCCTACACCGCGATTAGTCACGAATTACTACATTTGCATTGGATTGGATTACACCACGTCCAGAGTTCTCACTTCAGTTCCGTTTCAAAATAAAATTCTCACTCGACATTAAATTCCCATTGTGAAAGGTTAAAAATATTATATTATCATGGATCATAAAAATAAAATATTATCACTGCGCTCTTAAGTAAAGCTGCATGTTCAAATTTATCAGCTTAACATTTAAGATGACAAATTATTAACTTTTTCTTGATTTTTCTATAGGTAACATAATTATTTTTTGTTTATTTAATTACTTTTACATATACCTCAAGAATATATTTAAATTTGCATGGGAAACCAAGAAGGAAATTAGAAATAAATATGGTATAAAACTATTATAATTAAATGAGTACATTTTAAGTTAAACCAAAGAACGGTATAATATTTAATTGTATAGTCACTGACGAAATATACTCGTCGGTAGTGTAGTGTAAAAATTAATGGTAGTATGTAAAAACTCATTTCTCGTCGAAATTAGTTTATCATTCAATTCTACACTCAAAGTTGGTGAGCCATTTTTTAAGATCATAAAACTAAAAAAAAGCCTAGTCTCCCTCTCCCGTAATCTCTTATGAAATTTTTAGCGAATAGAGAAGTGAGCATGGTTTTTGCAGATAAAAAATACGATGTTTAGTTTTTTTTTTTTTAGGCCAAATACCTTATTGCTTTTTATACGGTTTTCTATAACTAATACTGTATACTTGATATATTTTCTGGAAGAAAAGGAATTGAGTTTTGAAATTTGAAACACAAATTTCCCGCTTTGAAAAATGTGACATACGTTATCTGGATTTTTCCCTATGACCTTCATTTAATTTTTAAATAATAATAAAAAAATTTATTTATTTCTACAGTAAATTATATAACAAATATAATTATGTAAATTGCACTTGATACTGATATCTGTCAATTAATGTTAACTGTTTCCATGGTATAAGTATTTAGGTTCCAAGATTTATGAAAATTTTTATCTATACAGGGTGTAAAAAAAGGGTAAAATAATAATTGAGGGTATAGGTACATTTCGATGTGATGAATTTTTCTAAAATTCGGAAAGTTATAAGTTTATATACCCTCAATTTGTTTAAACCTTTTTTAATACCTGTATATTCACTGATTAGAATGAAAAAATACAAACAAAATTTGTATAGACTGAGATATTCTCAGAAATATTTTTTAATATTTATAATAACATAAAATGTCTTACAATTATATTTAATTAGAAAACAAGAGCTATAACCAAAGCGGTTTCAATGAATGGATATACAAACTTGGAATACCAATTTTTAGAGTTATCGAAGTCATTGTAAAAATAGGAACATCCTATTTATTCTACACCTCGAAAACGTTGTATTTATGAAAAATTCAACGTCGGGTTTTTTGACAAAAGAAAATACCTCCCTTATCTATGTTTCTTAAAATATTCACGCCTTTACGTAAATACTTTTTCTTTTGGACTTTAATCTTTATAAATAAAAATACGTCTCTTTTTTTCTGTCCCTGAATATTTCTGTTATAATCCTGTACTAACGACTTGGTTTGAGCTCGTCCCAGTAACCCCAATGAATATATTTTTGCGCACATTATAGAAGTAATGCATGGATTTCGTTTTTTCCACTGTTGAGGAAAAATACCACTACCTGTCAGCTCAATGTCTTCTTTACTTTTAAAAAGAATAGTGAAATATTTATTGTCATACAACAGAGAAAAATCTTTAAAAAAAACCTTTGTTTGCATAAATATTTTTATGGGCATTTGGATAACAATTTTATTATACGCGCAATAAAAAATTTCAGATTGTAAAAGTAAACACTTTGTTATTTATACCGCTCTGTACAAAATTTTCAATTTCAACAGATTTTTTTAAATGCATGTCCACGTAATATTAGTCATAAGTTTTCTAACGCCATGTATGGAGAGCCGTTAGAATTGCGAATATATTTGGCATATCCATGCGGTAAGAAGAACGGCGCGCATTCATAATCTTTCCACTTAACATACCAACTTACTAACACAAGTACAAGTAGCTCTCGAACAAAAATTCACATAGTTTATATGTTATATTTGCGTATTAATTGCTCCCGTTGATGCCTAATAAAGTTTATCTAGTGCAGCTAAATGTATAAATTATAGCAATTAAAGACATCTATTGGTTGTTAGATAGTTTCGTAACTACAATTTAGGTTTATGCTGTGTTTATGTATTAATTTAATTCTAGTTTACTTGCCCACCCAAGACGCATTGGTTTGTTTAGTAAATGAAGTATTTCTGTTCTAATTGAATATGATAAATATTAATGATGACCGCACTGCTCTGATAATTGTTTTTTCGTTTTAATGTGCAGTGGTGAAGGCTTTATTAATACCATATGCTTGCGCTTGAAATTGAATACGACACTGGAATTCAGACAACCAGTCAGTCAGTGAAGGGTGATATTTTAACAAGTGCTTTTTACTTTTAGATTAATTTGTCTCAAACAAAAATAAAATTGAGATGAAAGATATAACCTAATTTCCACAGTTTGCATACTGTTTTTATATTCATTTACTGAAATTAAATGCAGGATGTTAAAATTATTACCATTTAATGGTTCTGTAATTATTGTGGAAAAAATTCTCTCCTGTACTAATAAAAACTGTACATATAGAAGCGTGCGAGCGTGCCGTGTACCAACGCCACTGATTTCCCCCTTTTTTGAAAGAACAAAGATACTCTTAAAAATCACATTAGTTAAAAAACACCGTTTTCGAGGCAACCAAATTTAAACAATTTTGGCATATCGATTTTTTTTAATACATTATTAAAATCAATTATAATTTTTCATTTATCATAAAACTTATGAAATAATATAAACTAAATTTAGATAAATAATGAAAAAAACTACAATTTATTTTGCACTGTTTCTTTGACTCCACTTGGTAGTTGTAAATGTTGAGACAATGTTAGTTACAACAGGCCATAGCTAGACATAGAAAAGACCTACTATACTCGTATATGCATCAAACCGAGAACTTTGGTACTTGCGACAAAAAATATGTAATATATTACAGTGTACTCGTATGCATGTAAAATACTTGCTATTCGGCTTATCAACAATTGCTAAAAATATTTGCACTGCTTAAAAAATTTACAATAATATTTAGGGCCGGTGTATCAATTTATCATTAAAGAACTTAACAGGAGATTTAAAAAACCGAACCTTATTCTTATGTGAGGTAAGTTTAGTTAAGTAATTCATTTGATAAATACTTATACACATATTTAGTGTGAGCTAGGTTTTGAGTTGTAAGATTTGTTCAGCTTCTAGTTCTAAAATTAATATAATAACTTAATAGAAAATTTGTGTTAGATAAGTTTTAATTATTGAAATTTCACTAATACAATAAACATGAATAATGAATTACAATTGCCACTCATATGACGATTTATCGGGATCACGCTAATTAAAACCATATAAAATACATGTATTTTTCCACGACCGTGTCTACAGAACTGAAATAATATATTTTCTAGCTACGAAAGTAACTCTATTTTCCCTTCGGGAAATGCTTGTTCGTATAATTACACCTGTCGGGCGAAATGTACACTAAACTATGATGATATAATTGAAAATAAAGTGAAATCTGTATTTAGTACTACAATTACAAAAAAAATTATGAATTAATGCTATATTGTTCACGTTTGTGAAACAAAAACAAAAAATAAAACACGGCTATTATTTTATTAGAAAATTTTACTTTACTCGTAGAAGTATAGCCCTTAGCTTCATCGAGCAACATTATTACTGATAGGAAAAAATACAAGTATGTATCATACACGTCTCCTTAGTGTAAAAACACTATTTTTATTGTCATATTACTCATATTAATAATAAAAAACTATTTTTCTGGGGCTATTTGGGAACACGGGAACCCCGTCAATGAACTTCTTCCAGGTTCTAAAAAACGTCTAGCCAGCCCTATATATGAAAATTATAAGTAGAAATATAAATTGGAAGCAATGTTTCAGAGGACATATTGTGTTTATATGAATTTATTAATATTTTAAATATGAACCGACTAAATAGTAGTTAACTATTAATTGCTATCCTATGTAAATGTAAATATGACTATACTTTTAAAATGTGTTCTCCAAATACGGCTGGTAAGAATAGGTATTCATGTAGGCAACATATATGCCCCTCGCTCGAAAATTTTGAACATCTGCAAATCAGCTTAATTTTCATTCAATTTTTCTTCTGAAATTTCGACACAATTAAAGATAAACATTATTGCGCATTTAATATGTGTCGAAAGTTCGAATGAAAAAATGAGATCTGAACCGATTTGCAAATATTTTAAATTTTAGAGAAATTTCAAATAAGTTTAAATTATTAATAACTTGCGAACCGTTCATCGGAGCAAAAATCGGGTAATACGTGACATGACGGAGAATTCCAAGCTGAATTAAAATTTTCAAACCGCGGTATCGAATCTTTCACTGGGTCAGAGTGGTTGATGAATTTGTAGGAAAGCGTTGCCAAAAAATGTTTAAAAATCATCGATAATTTACTTCTTTCAATGCCACGACGAATGTAAACTGTTATAAATAACAAAACCAATTGTACTATAAGCATTAAATACTTAATATTATTTATATTTTGAGTGGTTTAATTTGCTTTATAAATTGTTATTCTGGTCAACATAACTCTTTGAGATTTCATCCTAGGTAACCCTTTTTGTACAAAAAATTACGAGCTTTAATTTTGTGTTCTTGTAAAATTTTGGTACGGGTCACTGTTTTCGAGAAAATAGTCAAAAACTCATTTTTTGCATCTTGATCCAAGATGGCACGTAACGCCGAGCCTTCCCAAGCTCAAAAATTTGAATTTTTCATGCCCGTCTCTACCCAAACAACATATGTTAAAATCGTTTATACCCCACCTTTTATACGGCAAATGTCTATGGTCTCCATTAACTGGGCTAATTCGTTTCGCGAAAATCTGTTACAAACAAAACAGGTGCCAACAGTTGTTCTTCTTCTTGTGGCCCTAATGGTACGCACGTGGCCTTTATTGACATTGAAAACCCATGGTGGTGTTGAAATGAATTTATCGCAATTTAAAGAGTAAGAAATGCGACGTGTAGGTTCGAGAGCAAGCAGTTGACCTATAGAAGCGACACTCGCACTCGGTGATTTATTTTCTCCAGTGGGGCGGTGGCGGGCGGGTGTTGTGTAGGCGTGGCACTGGACAACACAAGACACTGACAAATTTCATTCTTCAGTCACGCATCACGCTATATTTATTCATTTTTATTTTTAATTAACTGATGGTGTGGAAATAATATTTATCATTAATAAACTTTGAAATTAATTAATAAAAAAATAAATTCAAGAATACTGGTATCAAATTATGTGAAAGATATGGCATGAAAAATAATAACAGAGAAGTGTCTAACCGCAAGTTGCATTCAGGGTTTGCGGGCCGTTTTTTTAACTTTCACACCCCTTTAATAAAGGATAAATTTATGGTATAGTGTCCAAATCACCAGAAGTCGATGGATCGTAATACACCGTTTATATCCTCTTCAATTACGTTCACAAAGAAACCTTAAATTCTATCTGTTATAAATAAAAATGTAAACAGTGTCACTGGTCTCTCGAGTTTTTCACAGTGTTGGACTAGGTTTTAAAAATAGTAAGAAATAAAATAGAAATTAAATTAAACAACTTTTTAACCTGTTACAACAATATTTATTTACAGTGTTGCTATCAATGTTTCATATACATATAACTAGGTGATTCAGCACGAATGTGCCCAAAACAATATTGAGGCAGTCATTTTCAGTAAAAAATGTTATATGATGGTACCTATGTCCGGAAAATGTTTGTTACCGAGTTACAGCCCTTTGCAAGTGCACCTCATCAGACACATTTTTCTTAATAACTCTGATACTAGGTGCACTAAAATTTTGAAACTTAGTATAAGCATACTACTTCTTATTTAGGTGCATATTTACACACACACACCCACACCAACACCCACACCCACACACCCACGCACACACACATACACATACACACACACACATACACACACACACACATACACACACACATATACAGGTGTCCCAAGCAAACCTTGACATAGGTGTTTAACAAGGGAAATCAGTTTTTTGTAAATAAAAAGTGTCCGGCAAAAAATTAGCCATGATATTGAACATGATAATAGTACGTTACCTCCTGTATGTTATTAATATAACTTTATTATTATTGCATAAATTTAAAAAAAGTACTTTAATGTTACTGTTACCTAATGCATAGAACTCAATTCGACTACAAATTCGGATAGTTACATTAATTTTTTTCAGAAAAAGTGCCAAAATCACTATAAATTTTGTTATCCGTAGTTGATACCAACATATTATGTATTTTAAAAAACTTGAAAAGAGTAGGTAATATTATTCTATTTTAAATGTATTTTGGAAAGATTAAAAATGTGTTTTTAAAAGTACCTACCAACCTACATGATTTATTAAATTAAACATCTCGACCATTACACATTTCTTGTAAATGTTCTTATATTCTAATAATATAATACATCAAGCCTAGTTAACGGCAGTATAAATGTAAATATTATACTAATGTCTTTATAAAACTTGTACTTTATTAATTCTTAACACGAGTTTGTATCATTATCATTACGCCTTTTCCGCATTTATGAGGGTACCAGGCTGTCATTATATCTTTGCATTAAACTGTTTTATCTGTGCACATAAATAAATATGAAATAATTTAAATATAAATTACTGCTACTGTATGAATATTCTAGCATTCATGCATCAGTTTTTCAAAATAATGCGCAAAAAAGGGTTCATAGAAAGCCGTCGTACGGGTACCACGCTCGTTTTTTGAGAAAAAGTAACCTATCTCTAATGCATTTATAATTAATGTAACAGATGTGATTACCACTGCAAGGTCAGGCAAGAGCTAACTGCACGCCTTCTAGATCTGCACGTTTTTATGGCTCCATATTTATAATATCTACCTGGAACCTGTACTGCTTTACGGCGTATAATTAAATATATCATAAAATCTAAACGCTTGGAGAATATATTTTGTAGGAGATTTTTCAAAATTAGTTTATAAACGGAAAATATCAAAGTGTATAAAAGTAGAAATAAATTATAAATATAGACTGTTAACTCTCCATTATTACCTATACTTTGGTCTACTCGAAATTTTACTATTGTAGAAGATATTGATATATGACTCGTAAGTGCGATTCTATTTATTGATTTGAAAAACATGTATTGTTTTTCAGGTATATACATTGTTGATTTAGTATGTTTTGTTAATTTATTTTAAAGTCTAGTTGTGTAAAAAGTTGTTTAAAAATTTATAGCCTCATTTATTACTTATTTTAATAGCTTCAAACTGTGCATTTTCACAAGAATATAATTAATGACTATTTATTTCTTCTTGTAGCTTTCAAGGATGAGATATTTTGCTACAAGGTTATATTTTTTCTATAAAAAGATAACAAATTTTGAAAAATAATTTTATTCATGAATATTCTATTTTTAATTCAAACAATATTGTACGATTTTAATTACATTTGAATACGGAATTGAATAAAATTAAATTATTATCAAAATAAATATTCATGTGAAATATTTTTCTGTTTATTGTTATTTAGGTTAAAATTGAGGAAAATGTTGCCTCAATTTATGTGCTGTAACATTTAAAATGTATTTGAAAGCGAGATTCGGAGATATTTAATGTCATATTATCATCTGCGGTTTCCTTTTGATTACATCGTTTAGTAATAACATCAATCGCTCAGTTTTATATTACGCATAAATATTTACATTTTATTACTACATCTTATATAATACAAACAGTACAATATTTATAAAATTTGTAATTATTATATGTAATTGACCACAAATATGTGAACAGATTAAAAAATATTTTCGTTTTGAACAAATAACTGTGTGTAAATTGGTTGAAATAATACATAAATTACAATTACAATTTCTCTTACTGCAGGAAGTTATTATTGGAAAAATAAATTTTATAATATTTATATAAATATTAATATTATTCTGTTACATTCGTCACTGCAAATGGTGAAACTGCAGAAAACTGGTCTTCTTCATTATGGGATACTATAACATAGTCAAAATTTAACTATCTTAGATAAAAAAAAGTGAATATTTAAATATACATAAATTGATGAGTATTACCGAATAAAGATTATTTTAATATTAATTCGTAATTCGATCGAAAAGTTTGCGTGACGTTTCATGTCCTATACGCAATATGATTGGCTGCCTGAATATAAAACCGAGATGCTCGCTCGACCATTGGTGAATACATGAAACGTGATCTCGGTTATTATACCTCGTCCAGATTTCATTTGAACAAATGACTTTTAAATCCTCTGTGTTAATCCTAATCGTTGCTACTGTGAATATTTTTACGTTTCACGAAAATATAGTTTCTTCACAAAGTACATTATATGTCTATGAAAGTTGAAAACTACTTGTAACTATTTAGAAGGGGAAAAGTTTTATTGGGGTTCCTGAGAACCATAGTTGACCTGTAAAATTCTTATCCAAGATGTTATGCTTGCTGTAACAATGAACGCTCATTACTGAATTGAGCAACTGGTAGTGCCAAAATGTATATATGCACTAGATACAGGATTGTATTGAGTTATACCCCAATAAAACTTTTCCCCTTTTAAATAGTTAAAGCAATTTTCAACTTTCATAGACATATAATGTACTTTGAGAAGAAACTATATTTGCGTGAAACGTAAAAATATTCACAGTAGCAAAGATTAGGATTAACACCGAGGATTTAAAAGCCATTTGTTCAAATGAATTCTGGACGAGGTATACGTACAATTATTAAGTAAAAATAATAAATTATCATATCACAGGTCAACTATAACTTTTTCTAATTAATGTGATTGACTGATGTCAATTTTCATATTATTACGAAAAAGTTAACAAACAAACGCATTAATGTGATAAAAGAAATGTCTTTTTAACATTAAAAATTCAAACAAAAAGTTCACATTTTCAAGCGTAACATTAAAAATTCAAACAACGTTAAAGTTTTATACTCCACGAAAAAAATATTCAATATGAATCAATCTCTACATGATTAATTCTAATATTTCAGTATTTTAAATATGTACATTGACTCACAACTTTTAATAATTTAGTATCAATCCAGAGAGACAGTATATTTCTCGAATGGATCATGTATTCTTATTTTGAAGTATTTGTTACAAAATGGACTTTTATTCATTATACTATATGTAAATATTTTTGATTAGGTATCACATTACGTTACGATTTTATATACAAGAAAATAATATTAAATGTTACAGTATGTAATGTACTAACATACTAACTTATTTGCTCATTTATCATATCGCACCCCGGCGAGAAGAGTGACACAAGTCCAAAAAATAGTTTTGCGTAAAACTTAAATTAAAGAAGACAGTTCTCGAATGTAAAGTTACTTACATTAGCTCGAAACGAAATGACATTAGCTCCATTTCTCGAAAAATATAATCTTGATTTATGTCACTATTCCTGATTATTAGAAGCATATTTTTGACCAATTTTATCTGATGAACTTAGAATTTCTAAATTTTGACTTGTGTCACTATTCTCGCCGGAGTGCGATATATAGTTACAATATTTCTGTTCGTTTTCTAATGTTATTCAGACTATATTCTTATTTGTAAATTTATCTTCTTTTTTCGATTGAAAATGTGAATATTATATAATTATTCTGCTTTGCGCACTATGTGTCATAGGGTTTTATGGTAAATACTTCGGTACAATATGTATTAGATGCAATATTCAATTATTTATTAATATAAAATTACAATATTCAGTCTAGAATCATAATTTCCAAATTATAAATGATTCTTTGATGTTGAATTGTCTATATTAGGTATATAGGTACAAATGCAACTCGTTAAGTTACACATTTTACGAAATGCGTAACTTTTTGAATAATCCATTATTTGTACATTTCATTTTATATCATGTATTTTATAAACAATATAAATTGAAGTTAGCGGTTGTATCAATAAATTAATGAAACAAGTGTATCAAACTAACCTAACTACCTTTAGTTATGACATTGTTATTGTATAATAAATATAACAATACCAAATACTCACTCACTAAATAGAAATAGGGAAACAAGGAGGTTTGATGGCTAACAAATTAAATGGCGACGATATCTTCTACAAACATACCCCATTCACCAAATGGTCATTAATATACATATAAAATAGTATATTAAATTGAAATAAAAACTTCACTGCAAAATGAGAATTTATAAATTTCAGAATCTGGCGTGTGACAATAATTCTTGTACAATCAGTCAAATTACTTAGAACATGAAACGTCACGCAAACTTTCAATCGCTTGTAGTTTGCGAGCGACTTAATATTTAAAAAAATAATTTTTCGCTAATTTTCATTAATTTGTGTTTATTTTCTCATAGTTAAATTTTGACTACGGTGGAGTACCCCACTGAGAACGCGTATGACGTAATTATGGCGGGTAAAAAAGATTGTTGCAAAAAAAACCTAAAATTAAAAATAAATTATATATTAAAATATTCTTTCTTTCTTCTTGATGTAGTATACCTTCCACAATAATTGTCATTAATAAATAACACTCAAATAATCTGATCGATTTTGGTTTTATGATTTATACATCAAGTTAAACATAAAATTTGTGTCCCCATTCTTTTTGTTCAATTCATGAACTGATTGTAACTGCAAGGTATCTTTGGAATGTGCAAAAAAATTATGTATTTCAAGAATTGTGTGGCCTTTTGATGATTCTCATAACAATTGCATTTTGAATTGAAAACATGTGGTACTACTATAGCATTATAATATTACATAACATTACCTGGTCGAAATATACAGATATTTGTTAATTTAGTTCAAAACATTCTTTCTTCTTTTCGCTATAAATATTCTACTAGCATCGTATTGGTCGCATTATATGTACATTGTTATTTCAAGTATTAAATTAAAAAAAGGAAATAATATTCTAGAATATGTAACAAAGAAGTACATGACAAATTATTTTTTTTAAATTTTTATCATTGGTTTGTTGAAATAATCTGAACTGAACCTTAAAAAGAATAAATAAAAAACATTCTAATTAAGACGATATAAATTAGTCGCTTTATAAAAGAGAATGTCACAATTTGTGTACAATTTTTTTTCGATTGCAATATTTTTCTTTCTTAATTAAAGTATCAGATGCCAACAGTCTTGACTGTTCCACATGCTATTTATATAATTTTTTTTTTTTTTCGAACACATCAAAACGAATATATGCGCATATAAAAAAACTGTAATAATAATATAATGCTTTGAAAATGAAATACAGATAAGTAAGTAAAGTTTATCATTTTTTAATTAATAAAGAGATGAACCTGTCAGTTTAATACTAGATATACCATATACACCATATATGTTTATTACGTTCATTTAATTGTATGCTATGGAGAAATTTATTGCTATTGTATGATGGAATTATTGTTACTTTTTTAGTTTAGTGCTTGTTTATATCTTGGAACACGTTATTATTTACATGAATAATTAAACATAATAACATATATCAAACTTTGTATGAGATATTATCATTGAAATGTTAAAATTATGAAATTTTATTTAGTCATATATTTAGAGCATTTATTTTTATTTCATAATACTCGTGATTGTGCTCAAGAAATAGCACAGTTATTTGATTTGACTAAATTCTTAAAAATGACTGCCTATTTATCAAAATCTATTTTTTGTTTTAACTCTAAATGACTAGTTTATGATGGATTTCATTTACATAAGGCATTTACGAAAATTCTACCGGTAGATACCACACCTACCGACTGCGTTCGAAAACACAAGTAATTCAGCCGGTAAATGCGGTAAATGAAGAATACAACCTTAAAAAAAGGTAGAGATACCAAGCGAAGTTGGAATCGGAAATAGTTTTCAGAAGTTAATTATGATAATACAGAAGACGAGACGAGATAATGTTTAACTACGTCAAATTTCAAATCTGTTTCATCTTTCAACTGCTTTTCATAGGTTATAAATCTACCCTGTTTACCACTTGCGTTCTTAAAAATCTATCCCGGTGATGAACAGCTGTTTACCGATATATACCGGTAACAATTCACCGGTAGAATTTTCGTAAATTCCTATTTTACAAATTTAGATTTGAAAGTTATACGATTTACCATAGTGTATTGGGTCACTTGGTTTGACACAAATGGGGTGACAGTTACATAACCTCTTATAATATTAATAATAAATCCAGTTCAACAAATTTCTCAAATCAAAATTAAAATGTAAGGTTAGGGGCAGTTCATGTTCAACTGTCTCTTGACACTTTCATTTACCCCCCCCCCCCCCCCCCCCCCCGAAATCAATGTTTGAAATACAGTGAAATAGTGAAATGTTTGGATGCATTCACAAATTTCCATTTATGAATAGAATATGAAATAAGCATATTTTAAATTTAAACTCTAAATCATAATTTTCTTAAATTAATCATGAAGCAGTGAAGGCAGATAATTGTAAATTCATAAATTTAAATTTGTAATTTAAATCCATCATAAACTATCCATAACTGTAATAAGAACAAATACATATGACAACAAATAATTATACTAACATTATTTTGAAATATATTTAATTTATAAATTCGTTGAATGCGAATTTGTTTTGACCGAATTATCAAAAATACAGAATGCATTTTTTAAGGATAGAACCAAATATTTGGCCGAATGTTTTGTATCGAAAAGTATGGAGGTTAATTATGTACCACACATATCTTGGTATCAGTAACTTTTGTTTATCAAAATTACAATTAATAATAAAAACTTATTTCCAAAAACATTCAAAATTGACGATAATAATAATAATAATAATAATAATAATAATAAGGCCGAATACTACTGAACAATAACCACATATTCATTACATTAATTGCTTTATGTTTTTTCGCAGAAATTTCGTTTACAAGAGTCAAAATTTCAATTAGGGATTTTTATGTGAGGCCATCTAAGATATTTTCTGTTATAACAAAAATTGTTAAAGGTTTGCTAAAAATATAATTCGAGCATATTTTTTTACTGTTCTCATATATTATACTTTTATTAAAACTATTTTAATTAACTCATTTTCTAGTCTTATGTTTCTACCCACCATTTATCTGCGTGATTCAATTTTTGCAAGGAAATATTAAATAGCTTACACACATTTTATTCATACGAGGAAAACCGGAAAAGAGATAACGACTGGAAGTTTTACAACTTCTTCCGTTAGTAGTTATCAGAAATCTTTGCTGATACTAACCAGTAGTTTTCTCCAGTATTTCCATGAATTACTTTTATTAATTTCTGATAGTTGAATAAACAAATGCTTTAGAAAATCTACAATATTTACAGAAAACTATGTAATTCTAATCTAGCCATTAGCACATACATAAATTCTCGAAAGATATACAGTCTTGTTTCCACATGTGAATATTCATAACTTATCAGCATCATTCTTAGGCTGTATCCGATGTTGCAATTTTATCACCCTTATATCTAAATCCTAAATTTATATGTCCCAAATAACGTCACACGGAAAAAAATATTATAATCATTGTGACAAAAAATGTTTACTTGTTTGTCTTTATGTTGTAGGAACAAAATGATTTGTTCATGACGAACAATTTTTAAAATAATATACTTCCCTGCACTGAACGGTTTTAGTTAACAGGACCAAAAAATATTGTAAAATGACTTTTTGTTGATGCAAATAATAAATTTTGTCAAAATAACTTTTTATTTTACTAACTAAATATAATTAATCACTGCAACTAAAAAATACATTCGAGGCAACAAATGATATTTATTTCTTCCAACAAAATATTCAGCAACAAAAATATTTGTTACTATAGCAAAAATATCATCTCTCACAAATATCTTCCTTGTTCAGATTTACTAAACCGGGTATTCACACAGTCGTAGTCGCTTGGCAATGCAATATGGCGCAATAGCAATTATGTGCGTGTCTTTAGTGTCGTTTTTTTGGTAAGTTAATTGAAAGGTGTTACATAGAATTATATACATATGTTATACATGCATAGATAATATACAGACCTATTGAAATCCTGGGGCTTACAGGAATATGAACAAAAGTTCTAGGTTAGTATATTTCGCAGTTTGGTTATTACAATAAATATCCTGTACTTAAGGAAAACGAAGGGTGTACACTGTTACAAACATTTATTATTTTTCTGTTGAAGCTATAGGTATAGGTCAAAAATAATCGGACAGGTAGTCAGTTCATTACTTATTTCTACCCCGAGATTTCGTCTACACGTAATCTTCAAGGGAACTCTCTCCTAAATTGGAGTATTATATGTCTATAGGAATACCGCATGTAATATTACAACTTATGGATGTTAATTGTAATAATAAAATGTTCCTGCTTTTTTAAAAATAAAATCATATATAAATATGACCTATTGGGTTTATTTTCCTTCACAAAAGTAAATAGTTCATACAGCAGAATATTTTTAGTATTAGTTACTTTAAATTTATTCCTTACAACAAATAATTTATAACAGTAGTAAGTAATTAAAATTAGCTTTCATGACAGAAATTTCATTAGTGGTTGCAACTAATTGGGCTGAGAATAAAATATTGTTGTCGTGACAAAAAAATTTGTTGTCTAAAATTCCACTAATATTTTTAGTTGGAAGTATTAAAATTTTAGTAGCACCAACAAATTATTTTTTTCCGTGATTATTTAGATTTTTAGGGATTTGCAGGGACACACTATGCCCTGAAGTTGCTATAATTTGTATTAAACATCAAATTTACTGTCGAAGATCAGCTTCTTAGCTTCTATTTTAGGAAATATAATATTAACATTTAATCTCAAACATCAAATTAAATCAAATTGTATAATTCACTTTTGTTGTTCCAACACAAACCAATGGATGTCATTAGTATGCCATTTGGAGTTGTAATTATATACAGAGGATCTAAATCGTACCTAAATACTAAAAGCCAAAATGCGACATCGGACACAGCCTTAAAAAATTTCATGTTAAATGTTCGAAATATTGCGCTTGTTCGATTGAAAACTTTAGTTTTTTATTGTACAGCATCGTAGTTTTGGCGCTGCTGAAATACAGTCATTTTGCAAAGGCCAACCGTAAAAATTAAAATAGTTCGTTTTGTAGTCTAACATTAGCTGCAGAATAATTAAATGAATATTTTTCAATGTTCTGCAATAGTATAACAATCGACCTTTTCAATTTAACAGCTATCTCTTCTATCTCTGAACATCAAGTAAAATGGCACTTCCAACTGCCAGCGGAGCTGTCAAATAAAACGTCAAAAATATTGTAGTCAGTAAAATCCCTGTATTCTCCTTAAAAATTTGCATTGTTTGACATTTTGGCTTCAATAAAAGCTTTTGTTACTTCTTTTGAGAAGTTTTTTAAAGTTGTGAAAGAAACAAACGCCGTGAATGTCTTATTGGCTTACTAATATGCAAATCTCATTACGCATGTCTTCTATCTCTTTGAATTAAAAAGGTCTATTTCGTATAATATCCATGAAACAGGCACACCGGTTGAGAACTATTGAGTTATCTTTGTAAAACATACATGACTTCACTGGAACTTGAATTTTTCACAAAAACCTTTCGTCATCATTTAATAATTGATTCGTTCACAGTTCTGTTTATGTTTATAAAATATGTAACAGTATAAAAACAATTTTATATATTGAGTTATCGCCTAACTATTATTTTTCCTTATTAAGTATACAGGGTGTTTCAAAACATATGTCGGAAAATAAAGGGTGGGATTGGTTGGCTAATTATAAGAAAAAAAGTTCCTATTAACATGGTTCCGCAAACGCACCGTTTTCGAGATACAGGTTGAAAAAAGGTTATTTAACAACTAAACGACAATTGTCAATAATTTTAATGTCAAAACAAATGCATGAACGCAGACGACTAGATCAATGTTTTTATCAACAACAAAATATGTTGCTACTTTTTTTCATGTTTTCCATCATAAAATGCCGTATTTCTCTAAAACGATTTACGTTAGAGCTTTTGATTAGGAGTACCTTTTTTGTGTAGAAAATATTGGTGGTTCACAATGTGCTTTCAGAATGCCAATTTCCCAAGTGTCATAGAAATTAGGGCCATAAAAACCTCACGCAACCCTAAAATCTCCGTCAATGACACATGAAAAAAATTGAATAAGCGCGTAAAAAGTAGCTAATATTAATGCTAAGATGTGTACAAAAGCTGAGTTTTGTATCTTAAACGGTTCCTGAGATATCGTCAAAAAATAAAAAAAAAATATTTTTTTTACACCCTGTATCTCGAAAACGGTGCGTTTGCGGAACCATGTTAATGGGAACTTTTTTTCTTATAATTAGCCAACCAATCCCACCATTTATTTTCCGACACATGTTTTGAAACACCCTGTATTATATTTATGTTGTGTACAGAATGGTGTGCCAGCTCTAACGTAAATCGTTTTAGAGAAATACGGCATTTTATGATGGAAAACATGAAAAAAAGTAGCAACATATTTTGTTGTTGATAAAAACATTTGTATCGCGGATAATGTAGAGATACGAAGTCGGTGAAATCAGACGAAAGATGCCTAAGCAAACTATCCAAATTCAGGAAGAGCATTTAAAATAATTTTAGGGATAAATAATTGATAAAAATTAAGAAAATAACATTAAAAATAAAGAAATGATTATTTCTAACTGATTTCATCACTTAACTGAAAGTTATTTGAAAAAATAGAAAATCTCAAAATAATATATTTTCGCATATATGTAGTGAAATCGTAATAGGGCAAGATCAATGAATTTAAATATTCCTTCTCGAGTAATTTTCGTAGACCAGTGGTTCGTAACCCTTCACTTATCACGGTCCTCTATAATCCAGAACCGTTCTATATATTTTTCGCTGCCCCCATAAAAACCTTCCGGGTGCCCCCAAGAGGCCTGAAACTGTCTTAGACTATTTCATACTGTGAAACTGTGAAGCTTGTGAAATGAAAAAAATAAGAATGGAAAAGTAAATAATATAATAATATATTAGCAGCATATCTGAACAAATATTTTTGTAAGCTCTTATGGGAAAATTTAATCCTTGGCAATTGTTAATCAGTATTTAATATTTATAAAATCTTATACTACATTTTTTGTTTTGTCGATAACATATTTTTTTCAACAGGTCTGTTATCAATGGAAATATTTAATGTTTTCTAATATTTCAAGAAGTAATATTACAAGATATTTGTCTTGTTAATAAATAAGGCCATAATTTAGGTTGTTTTCAATTGTGTTAAAAATCGTAGAGATCATCTATCACACGTGTATACGAACATGAACTGGTTAGCCTTGGCCGTTTAAAACAATGCTAAATCACAGAACATTGTTGGACGCCATAAAAAATTATACGTATATTAAATTTAAAATAATCGTTTACGCGCAATATATTTTTAATGGATGATTTTACAAACATCATTACACAGGAGGAAATTATTTTATTTTAAAATTTATGTCGTTTTTTGCTTTTCCAATTAAATGGATATTATTACAAATAAATAAAATATTAAAAATAAAACAAAATTGAAATTATATGTTGAAACAAAGGTTTTTTTTAAAAAAAAGTTCATTAGATATAATTGTTTTTTCTGTGAATATAAAATACGAAATAGTCGACTAAAAAAATTGTTACTTTTATGAACCTGTAATTAGTGGTCTTATCAATATTATGATAAAAATATAAAACAATATGAAATGAGACTCAAGTTTAATTGTTACCAAAAACTATTCAAAATTTCAGAAAGTATTGCAACTTTTGGAATTTTTGTTTTTGATCAAAATGAAATCATTCATATCATATGAATTTTAAAAGTATTCTTAATTTGTGAACTCTTATTTATAGATGAATAAAACAAGCAAATAAATAATCTCCTAAAAATTATCATAGAAAAAATTTAGTGATTTGTCAACAGCATTTAACACATAAACAGCCAATAAATCATCGTGAAACTAGTGGAAATATTGCACAACTACGACGAATTGCTTAGGACGAACCGTTTGTTTTTTCAACTGTTTTCAAATACGTTTCTAAACTGGACTCCTGCTGTTCGCGTACATTACATTGCATTAGCATAAACTTTGGATTTTGTAGGAGGAGCACAAATGAGATACTCGTAGACAGTTACTGCTTTTATAATGTACATAAAGATGGAATATTTGCAAATAACTACTCACGAAAACAGAACCGGTCCTATATTTATACCAATAAATATGTAATGAAAAAGCTTATACTTTAAATTTCAAACATAAGCATAATATCTAAGCCTTTTTTCATATCTCTACTTATCTCTTTCCGTTAGGTTATAGTAAAATTCACGTTTATAAATTTTCCTAATAGATCATTTCACCATTTTTACCTTCCGTCACTTTTAGATAAGGAAGGTATTGTTTTTGGTCAAAAAATTCGGTGGTGAGTTTTTAATGAATAAGCGCGTTTTAGGGTCACTAGAATACGATTTTACCAGTTTTACGATGATGTCTGCATGTATGTATGTATGTATGTATGTATGTATGTATGTATGTATGTATGTATGTATGTATGTGTGTATGTGTGTATGTGTGTATGTGTGTATGTGTGTATGTGTGTATGTGTGTGTGTGTGTGTGTGTGTGCGTGTGTGTGTGTGTGTGTGTGACAAATTTTTCTCCGACATTCTCCAGTACTACAATTCTAAAAATTATGATTCTTTCGTATTCCTTTTCTTTACATCCATATGAAGAGCTGATTAGATTTTGGTTATAATTGGTGAACCGGAAGTTCCCTTATTTGAAGTTCTTAACAGATTTCTTGTAAAAAATAAATAGTATATTTTCATGTTAAAATTTTACTGAATATATAGATAGAACTTTTTCCAAGGAACTTTTGGTATGGGATTTGTATAATCGCAAACTGTTTACTTCGTGGATATAAATGTTCTTGAAGAGTATGATATTTCTAAATTATATTTGTGAAAATTAAATTAATATTATAGCAATGTATGACAGTAAATATCTTATAATTGCAAGTATATTGATATTCTTGTCTAAGTTTAATACAAGAAATTTATATTCAATTAAAAACTATTCGATAATGGCAGTGGCACGAATGATGCGAACCGTTCCGCTTATTCAAACTGTTTACTTCTATTGAGACGATGAGACGGTCTTCAGTGGCGAATCAAAATATGTATTTCATATTCATGACGTGGCACAAGTATTTTAATTATATTATCTCATTATTACTATTCATTCATTATCATGCATATAAATGTTATCTCTTTTGTCACTAATTTTTTTTGATTCGGTTGGTCTGGAATAGCCTATTCCATTTCAACTGAATTTGTTACTTTAATCAATGCTTAATCACCCCTATTTAAGAGTAAATACTACCGGTCAGATTTTAAATGAGCACCTGAATTAATTCCAATACTTGTACGTCTATATATTTTAGTATTATTATTATTAAGTAGTTATTAACTGAAAAGTATAAATTTGGTACACGAATAATATTTCGTTACAAGTTTTTTTGGAAATATAATTGCTACGCTAGGTTAGGATAGATAAGATTATTTAATTTTTAGAGTTATTATCCAACATAATTTTTATCAATAATTAGGTACAATATTCTCGCGAACATAATTTTCTTAACGTCTAGGTATATCATAATTATTATATTCAATTTTTTTTATGTAGTTTATTTTTTTAGTTTTTTTAGTTTTTTACTTTACAGACTAGAAATATGCGTAGGTAGGTACCTACCTTACACTCTTCTCACATTTGTAAAAATGCACCATAAAGTATTTTTTTATAAATAAAAATAAATTCTGCAAATAACAAATGATATTCAGTTGCCAATCTCTAAAACAAATGAAATAATAACAATAAATGCAGATGCTTATCATAAAAAGGCATTTGTTTTCCGTATTAAAATTTAATTAATAATAATTTGTGTTTTAAAATTACACTATTTGCATATTTATCCAGTACTTTCATAAAATGAATAAAATCTGAAATGTTTTCATCTTAATAAAAAATAATTAAATTTTTAATGTACCAGTAGGAGGTTGTGGAGAATGTTTCCCATTACGGTGCTGTTGTGTTTATGAACAGCGTAGCCATTCCAGCCAGCTTGACTCTAACTTACGTGTTTCAAGGTGTTTGCCTAATGGCGAGTATTAATTAAACTATCTAATGATTAATATTCGATTTCGCGATACGTGATTTGCTGGCGATATATGGGGATTTAAAAGCTAATGCTGTATTTTCATTTTCATCTCACGGATAAGCTAATAGCCAAACTCACTGGCTAAAAGTGAATGTGAAATTTTGAACATACCTTTGCGGTTAACTCTTCCTATCGATGGGAAAATACGAAGGTGCTGTTTCCACGCTCTTGCATAACTCTTTGTCTGGTGGAAACAAATTTATGCTTTTTCTATTGATTCTTAATAAAGTCGTACCTACTAAAAAATGTTTTATTACATCATAAAGCACAAAAGATTCTACGTGACTTAGTTGTTAAATAATGTTTGTTAAATAATGAAAATGAATTATCATTAATACACTAATAAGATTCACCACATTGTTATTAAGTTAATTAGCTATGTAAACACCTGGCAAAATGTTGCACATCAAAAAAATTAGTCAAGCGGTGGATTATATTTATTATTTTAATTACATAGTATCAGCAAACCACTTACCGTACTCGCTATTTATATTTACAGCGGCAACGTTTTATTAAACATTACTTTAATGCTATCTTAATGTTACAAGCCTTATATTTAAATTAATGAATAATACAATCAATTTAAAATGAAACGAAAAGTAGTCTATAATACGCATATATACGAAAAATAACGTAAAATTTGTACTTGGAATTCATTCATAATAACACATTTTCATACTCTTAAAGCGAAATAAATTTACATAATATCACTACGTATACATAGATCGTAATTTCAACACGCGTATTGAGGGCGAATGTTACGGTATTTTAAGTTATGTAAGATTTTTGATCATGTATTAAGATTTCATTAACATTATTACTACCGATCAAGTTAACGCTGATGGCGATACTAAACCGTGACATAAAGGTCCTTTACCTTCCTAAGGCCCAATGGGGTATTTTGTACCCCAGTTTGTTTTTTTTTAATATCTTTTCAATTCCGTGATTTGTAATATTATGGTTCTGAGTTCTGGGAATGCCAAAAAGACACTTCTACGAGTTTAAGGCATTACATTGCCTAAATTAATGAATCTTGCTTTATTTACAGTAAACAATTGGATTTATTTTACATTTTTGATCTGATTATTTTAATCCCCAATATTTGGGTCCCGTAGCCGCGTGCCTGAGTGTCTGGTCGCGAATCTGGGGAACTGGGTTCGATCCCCTGTGGTGCATTCTCCACGCCAGAAATGAGTGCCCGTGAGGTGACGCCTGGTAAGCACCCGCACGGTACAAATATGACATCATTATTACCGATATCTGTGATAAAGCAGATTGTGGCACACTCAGAAATGGGTAATATGCCGTGATGATATATTTATTTATTATTTTAACTTGAATAAATGTTGGAATTGTTGAATAGTAGTATGAATGTTTACTTTAACAATATCTGTTGCCATTTCTTCCATAATACATATACTTAAATAAAAATTCGTCAGTTAGATTCTAATATTTTAAAGTTATTCTTGGGGTACAAAATTACCCCACGTGATCGGAGAAAGCTAAAAATTCACCCAATTAAGTAAGGTTAATTTAAATATAAATAAGGAGTAATATTTTCATCTTATTAAGTATATCACTTCCTTCATCTTATCGGCTAAAGCAGTTATACAGCTCTCTTTAAATTATAATATTTTACTGGATGAGGAAACTAATTTTTGGGACGAGCTGTAAAAGTTCTAAAAGCCTCTGAATTCAACAAAATGAACCAATCCAAATCTCGAACATACGCTACCTGTGTCATCTGTTAAGGACAATAAATTCAAAAATAGAATAATTACTGAAATAGGGCAACTAAAAATTAAAGGCAGAAAATGACGAGAAAATGAGCACTTTATTAAATTTCTTAAGGGCGTACTGTATCAATCCCTAACTATCAACGATTTTCAAGATTAAAGGGAGAGGTAAGAAGTGGGCTGGATCGTACACTATTTTGAGATTTTACAGGATTATTACAGAATAACGAAATTATTTCGGATAAAAACGAATAATAATAAGAAGTTTTTAATGTTTATTTAATAAGTTGAATGAATAAAGTTTAGTCGTTGTTTAGAAAAGTGTTAAAAGTCTTTCGTTTCCAAAGACTACACGAATTTTTTTACAGTCGTCGTCGGCCGTACTGAAAATTATTAATACATACTCTAAACGCATTAGATTAGCATCCTCGGCGGCTGTTGCTAACTTACGCTCTTGGTATATAAGTAACAATAGGTACATACCATAATAATCTACATTATTTTAAATTTAATCAAATAGGTGCAATACATTACATACACCTACTTGCAAATTAAAGGAACATAAAAAAACATATTTTTGCGACTTTTTTATGATTTATTTGATTGAATTTGGTAGCGGCAAATTCAACATACAAAAAATAATTAAAAAACTAAATTTTCCATTATTTATAAATTATTAATTATTATAAATTATTAATTATTATAAATTATTAATTAAAAATATAATTTTTATATTTTACTTCAATTACTTAGAATTGGAACAGCAACAAAATCAGAAATGATTATTAACCCTTAATCTGTAGTGCGTACTTATATTATCAAAACGAAATACCGAGGATCATTGAACAATTCTATAACAAACATGAAAGCCAGTGGGTTCAAACTTAAATACATAACCTTTTTTATGTTCCCCAATAATGCTGGTGTATGTATATGTTATGTTATGTTCGTTGTAAGTTTAATAATATAATAATGATGTAATAGTGATAATGCATGGGATATCATTTTTACAATAATAAGCAAAAAAGTCCTATGGACGAACATTGATTCCATCTGTATAAATGTTTTTTCGGTATATGAATAACGGAAAAACTCACACCTAGCTGTTTATGAAAATGAGTAAATGGTATCTACATAAAAATAAAAAAATTAAATATAATTCCATTCGTTGCAACTGCAACAAATCCGAAATTATTTTATTTAGTTCATTAGATCTAACATGAAAATTTGACTGTTAGTAATTTGCGGATGTGTTAAATCTTCGTCTGTATTCTGGGTTGACAGTTACAAATCAAAGAATCATATCACATCACACGCGGAAGTGTGAACAATGGATTCCATTAGGCGCCAAAGCACCAGCCACCAAAATAAAACTTCACAGCTTGAATGACAGGCGCGCCAGGCACAGCCATGTCCACAAAGAAATATTTGTAATTAGTGAACACTTGTACCCCATACAATGACAGAAATGCCGCGTGGAACGCAGTAAACGAAATTTAGAGTACTTCGAAGCTAAGAAGTCGATTGTTGCTTCAATTCATTACCATCGGTATCTACATTACTTTTAGTTTTTTTTTTTTAATTTAAAATAAGGACCAGAATAAATAAGATTACGTTATTAGTTACATATTCATATCCGGCCATTACTATACTTTTTTAAATATTGTGTACATTACATTGTAAGTCCAGCCTTTTTGATCTTTTATGAATATAGCTTGTTCAGAATGTTCCAGGACGAGCTTACGCTATCTGTATTTTAAAAACTATTCAATATTATTTTTAGAAATTTTGTATCTAAGGATTTCCAGATATGTTCGGTTCAACTAAAATATTTTCAAAGCAGTGGCACTTCCGGTTTAACCAGAAGTAGTACCTAACTTTCTTATTTTAAACAATTCTTTTTTCCTAGGGCTATCGCTCAAATGCAGCTGCAGATAAGTGTTTCACTCTTATTAGAGATTAGAGCTCATCAGTACAGCATAGCTAGTTAATAGGTGGACACTAACTAGAGGTAGTAATAAAAAAAACTGACACAGTGTAATAGCACTAGTAAGCAGCCAAATACACCCATGTTGCATCGGTCAGCATTTCCACACACATTGTGGATAAATACAACGTCACAGTGGCTCTGATTTATAACCATCCACCAGACCCGTTACTTGGACCCCAAAACTAAATATATGAAAACAATAATTTTTCTTCTTTTTCCTAGGAAAAAAGAATTGTTTACAAATTTTGCGCTCAAGAAAAATTATTGTTTTCGTTTCTTATTTTAGTTGAACCAGCATGTCGGAAAACCCTTAGATACCAAATTTCGTAAAAAAATATTGAATAGTTTTTAAAATACAGATAGCGTAAGCTCGTCCTGGGACATCCTGTATACCTATCTAGTTTGAGTAGAGTAACACACCGGGTAAACGTGTAAACTGTGAAAATTTTGAAATAAAATATCACTTAGCATTCTCTCAAATTGTTTTAATATATTTGGAATCATTCACTTCATGTGATGTGCTCAATCAATAGAAAAAATACCTAAGGTTAATATTTTTATTTAAAGACAAAAATGTAGAAATGTTTCCTAATGATTTAGCAACATTTAAATGTTTTGTATATTTAACCACACAGGGTTTTTGTATTAAAATCGTGCTAGATTTGCTTGCACTTCACGATTTAAATTTTTGTGCATTATATTCTGTATGTAGAAAAATGAAACAATACACAATACAACTAATATTTCATGCGTTGTATACTTTTATATCAAATTTTTCAAATAACTAATCAAATCTTTTACAAACAAATACAATATCAACTATCATATTTGATCTTAATTCACAGGTGCATATAATGAAGAAACAAATAAATTACAAAGAAAAACACCTTGTGATAAAAAAGTAAATTATTACTGTTAAATGAAAGGATGACTGAATATTACGTGTTTGATTTCATAATGGGAGCCTGGCAGCAATCTTTGTTTTATGTTTCTACTTTAGTTTGCCAGTTACCACCCTGGTGGCCATTCTTGTATAGTAGAACATTAGAACTTCACCGCCGGAACCGAGGCAGGCGCCACACGACGCCTTGCGGATATTTTTAGCTTGATCTTATCTGAATATGAGTGACACGGTTTCTGATCTATCCCTGGCAAGCTAATCTCCTGGTATAACGATTCCCGTGGTTGTAGTAATAAAGCTCTCTATTCTTCCGATCCGACGCAGCGAGTCCATTAATGTTTCCAGCTAATGGCACTAATGGCAGAGTAGGAAGTTAGGTATAAACAGTTTTATGTGCTGAAACGAAGTCGTTAAATCAAGGAAAATGCTAAGCAATTATTAGACACGAAGATAATGAAGAAAATATTGCTCTATGGAACTGAAAGACTAATATTTACGACAATAATAACTACGAATATATGTATTCCTTTGTTTTGTGGCATAATTAATTATTTGTATCACTGGTACCGACAATAGATAACGATGCTATAATGTTAAATTTGTTGAAAACATTCATAAATTACCACAGAATACGGTTGCTTACAATCAAGAAATTTTGTATAATAATTTAATTTATAATTTAGGTTATATTGATCGTAACGTCAATCATTATGCTTTATGGTACTATTCGTGAAAATTATCATAGGCGAAGCCCAGTTTAATAAGCAGCTTGTACGATAATAACTGGTTACGACCTGTATTATATACAATTTGGTTTGCAAGCGTAAATCAGTAAAAAAAATAAAAATTATTTGGTGTTCGATAAGTAAAGTTATTTTGTTTTATATTATTTATAATTGTGAACATTTTCAAGTGTTAAAATTTTTTATTTTCTAAAAAATCATGTAGGTATGGTGTTTTTAATTTGTTCACAAACAAGTACCTCCTTACCAAACCCACATAGCTAATTATGGTATATGTATAATGTAATTCAGTCCTATATCATTAGCAGACTCAAATTAAGGTTTATAATGTTGCCATTATGGTATGTATTTTTTAAAGAAATGCAATCAGTATTTTAGAAACAGATAATTTAGGTTGTATTTTTAAATTTTAGAAAAACTAATAAAATTAAAATGCATTTTGTATATCAGTCCTTCATTTTTTATCGATAGATAACATTGCTGTTATCATTATTGTACTAATACCAGACCTTGATCAAAATAATAATATAATCGAAAATTTCTGAAAATTGCAATTTCTATGTAAACGTACATTTCTATTGTTTAACAATATCGCTAATCATAATGATCAAGTGACAAAATTGCCATGATTGCCTAAATAAATATAGTTATTAAAGTATTAAGGGCTGTAAGTGCTTCGTAGCAGTTGAGGGCGATTTTGGAGATGGAAGCGAATTCGAGGATCTCGAATACATCCAATACTGGTGGAAGAAAAGCACATATTGACCGCAATGCATATTACGTTTTTTGCACGATCGACGCACAAAATTTAAAAAAAAGAATTGCAAATTAGTTTGACATTTTAAAAACTTTTGGCTGTCATTTTTAAAGTAAGCTTGGATCGTTGTTCCTATTTACTTACCGTCTCCGTGTCCTGGTCGGTAAGGGCTGGTTTTTCAATCTCTGGTTAAAATTTTAATTTCTCGTTAAGTAAATAAATATGTCATTTGACAGTTTATTTCGTTTGGAAACCCTATAGGAAAATATTTAAAAATATCTGATGTGGACACCACATGACTTCCTTGTACGCCTGTTACACTATACATATTTTGTTAATAATTAAAATATGTATAATAACACACACAATCATAAAATTGCACGTATTTGACATAATTTGATATTGACATTATATTTTCTATTTTTTTGTTATTTCTTGTCCTAATTCATAGCAAACTTAATTACAGAAACCAAAAAGTACATAATGTAAAAATTTACATATCTCGCTTATACAAAGAACTAATTTAATCATACTTAAAGTTTTCGACGCAAAATTCAATTCTCTAAAACTTTTATTTGGAGCATTTATTGTTAATTTCAAAATAACACCATTTTTTTCAAGAAAAACTGATAATAGCTTCAAGTAAAGTATCACTTCCGGTTAGACTATTTTAACCAAAGTATATTATATGTTATTTCCATTGATATAAAAGTATTATATGCCAAATTTGAAAAGTTTTGGATTATATTTTAATATTGTTTTTTATTAAAATCTATTATAGGTTTCAAGTAAAGTACCACTTCCGAGTATACCATTTTAACTAAAATCTATAATGTTATTTCCATTGATATAAAAGTATTATATACCAAATTTGAAAAGTTTTGGATTATATTTTAATATAGTTTTTCATTAAAATCTACAATAGGCTTCAAGTAAAGTACCACTTCCGGGTAGACCATTTTTACTAAAATCTATTATGTTATTCCCATTGATATAAAAGTCTTATATACCAAATTTGAAAAGTTTTGGATTATATTATAATATAGTTTTCCATTACAATCTATTATGGGCTTCAAGTAAAGTACCACTTCTGAAAGTTATGCAATGACCAAAAAGGGAGGTGCACAACTAGATGTTATAACAGTCCTAAATACAAAATTTTAACTTTCTACGGCTTCCCGTTTTTCAGTTATGCGAGATACGTACGTACAGACGTCACGACGAAATTAGTCAAAATGGATTCAGAGATGGTCAAAATGGATATTTCCGTTGAAATCTGGAGACCGAATTTTTTCGCGATTACAATACTTCCTTTACTTCGTACAAGGAAGTAAAAAAAACGATCGTACAAAAAAGTGCATTATTTCACTTTTGGTGAAATCGGATAACCAGAACTGGCAGTTCTAGCTCTAAAGTATTTTTTTCAGGATTTATGTTATAATTGAAAATCTGATGTGGCCAACACATGACCTCCCGCCAATTCCATGTTTAAAATAGCAGTGAGTTTTAAGTAAAGTATCATTACCGGTTAATCGTTTGTAAATAAAATCTAATTTGTTGTCCAATAAATAGAAAAGTCTGTAATACGAAATTTTGGATTGTTTTATTGTTTTTCCTCAAAAATTTGTTAGAGCTCCAAATTAAGTACTACATCCGATTTATCATATATGGTTAAAATCTAATATGTTGTTTCAAATTATATATGAGTTTTAAATACCAAATTTGAGAAGTTTTGGATCATATTTTAATAGGCTTTAAGGAAAAATCGTCACACACGTACATTCTTATAAAAATCAGCATCATCTTCTAGGTGCTCTAAAACGCAATCTTTGTAAATTCTTCGCCGTACATAATCCATTTCGTAAATGTGTAGTTGTAAATTAATATTAATTTATAGTGCTGCAAAAATAGCAATTAGCAAATTTAAATCAGATCATCCTGTTCATCTAACATTTATGTATGATGGAAAATATATTATTTTTACAAACCTTAATAAAATATTTTACTATTATATTCTCATTAACACGGTTTTATTATTAATTTTAATATAATTACTGCCTGTCAGTGACATTTGTTTAAATATGTCAAACCTGTCATTAAAATTATGATTTTGTTTGACGCATAGGCTAGCTGATATATGGAATTAAATTATATTATATATTCATATTTAAAGTTATTTAGAGTTATCTACTAAATGTTATTATCGTAGAATTGAAGATTAAACCATTATATTCCATTTTAATTAGTAAAAATTGCTAAAAAATTATATTCAATGAATTTTTTACAAGAAAAACTGTTAAAAGCTTGTATAAATGATACTTCCGGTTATCCGATATACACTAAAAACTAATGAGCTCTTCCCATATTAGTATAGAATGGGTACACAAAATTTCAAATTTTTCTGATTGATAGTATTTGAGTAATCGTGTCCACATGATCCACACACACACACAGACACACACACAGACACACACACAGACACACACACAGACACACACACATACATACCTACAGACATCATTGTAAAACTGTTAAAATCGGATTCTGGGGACATCAAAACGTGCTTATTATATAAAATCTCTATATGCTATTTTTAGCACGATCCCTATACCTCCCTTACCTAGGGTAGCGGGAGGTAAAAATTTGAATCTTCTACTACATGGCATTGGTACTTTTTCTATATATTTTATAGATAAATTTATAAGTAATATATTTTTATAAACTTTGCTTTGAAGATAATACAAATCCTTTTAAACAGTTTAGGAACTATGCAAATGTATGTAATTGATATATCACTGTCAAAAAAATAATCATTTTTCTAAAAATTTGAATAAAAATAAATGACAGGAAGTAATGTGGTAGCCACATAGATGTTTACATTACTTTTACTACACGTCAGTGAAGATTGTGTACCTGCGAGTACCTTTCAAATGTAATGGTATATGTGTTTTTCATATTATTGCTACAAGTGCTAATGACTTAATTTCATAAAGCTGTTGCAAAATATATGATGTTCCAATGTGAAGTATATAAGTTTTATTTATTTATAAATATAACTTATTAAACAAAAAATACAATTATACTGTAAAATTAGGAAATCGTTATTGAAATATCTGGAAAAAACATTTAGGATTTGATTAGTAGTCTCTATTAACCCTTCGCACTATTTTTGCAAGTGTTCTAAAATTCACTAAATTTATTTTTGTTTCTTTTTTTAAATTTTGGACTATTTTTTCGTAACACTTTACATGGCCACGCGTTCATATTTATTATTTAAGTATTTATGTTTTTAACGAAAATAGTTAAGTTTTTGTATTTCTAGTCTATCTAAACAATGTTTTTAACTACGGATGTACCAAATTAGAATATAAACATTTGTGGTCATTTATTAAACAATTAAACGAACAGAGCCGAATTATACAAAAAAAGTCCCTTTGCCGTTCATAGGCTCCCAATATCGTCGTAGACCAGACGCTCTATCTTTTTGTAGCCTTATAGGTATGAAAGTATATAGTGTGTCTGCGTTACGTATGCTAACCTAGGTTCAATATTCGGGTTATATTTGCAAAAAAAAGTCCCTTTGCCGTTCATAGGCTCCCAATATCGTCGTAGACCAGACGCTCTATCTTTTTGTAGCCTTATAGGTATGAAAGTATATAGTGTGTCTGCGTTACGTATGCTAACCTAGGTTCAGTATTCGGGTTATATTTGCAACAAAAACAAAAATTAGAAATCCGATGTGATATACATATTATGTGAACTATAATTTTTTTAGTTTTTACGTTGTATACCTAGTTATCTGCTATGAATAATGAGACAAAAATAAGACATTTTTATTCCTATAATAAATATTGTTAATGTATGCGGAATTTGTAATATCCTTTTTATACGATTATATTATAACCTTATGTATGGTGACATATGTAGAAGTTGTTATTTAGTGAAACAGATCCAATGGTTTCAATGTTTGTTTGATGGTTAAGCTTCAAGTAGTAATTCATATACATACTTGTTTTGATATTGCAATCGCAATGATGGCAATGGTTTTCTTGAATTATGTAGGTTTGTGTACAAAATCCTGTTTACAAATTATCACATATATCTCCATTTACCAAACAACCTAGTAGTGTGGGAATGTTAAATGTAGGCAGACATCTTTCAAATACCAAAACAAACTGCTTTAAAATACTCATATACAATAAACAACAATTCAAACTCTATAAAATCTACAAAACATAACCTACTTTACGAAATATATCACATTTTCTACAATTCACGTTCTGGATGTCACATAAAGAACGTCGGACAACAAACAACTTAATCAGAAGTTCTCAAAAGTTATTCATATTTGCATTTTATTGAAATATGTAGAATGTATTCGTTTTTGTACTTCCATGCACCGCCTGTAACACGAAAACCGGGCCATATTCGTTTAACATAGGAAAACACTTTTTCCGTGCGCAAAAGTGATACTTAATCCAATTTAACTAAACAAATAAATATTGTTTTAAGAACAAAACAAAATTTAATTTTCACAAAAAACATGTACCTAGATCGTAAAATTTGAACGTTAAAATCTGAAATCTTATTAAATCGAGGACCGCAAAATCGAGTGTTTACTATACATTATTTTGTGTAACAAAGTAACAAGTATAGAAATGAATCTTTTTTCCGAAATGTGACAGTACTAGAATCATATGAGTTTAAATATAGTCTAACCTCTTTAATTCGAACACAATTTAATCCGGACATCTAGTAATTCGAACACCAACCATAGTCCGGACGCTCCTCGTTAATCCGGACTCTTTGCATGCACGGACTGCTCAAACTTCTGACGAAAACAGATAATCTAGTTCTTTTAGTGATGATGAAGTTTATTTGAATACCGTCAAGCACAAAGAATCTATTTCTTCTTTTAGTACCTGTATCACATGGGCATCAGAAAATTATATATACCATCCCATCAAATGCTTTTGCTTTACGAACCATCACCAGCTTTTTTCCTGTGTTGCCAAAGTAATTCATAATTTTGTTTTGATTTTTTCATACAATTAGGTGTAGTGAAATAATATGTATAATACGTACAGTATTATTATACTAACCTTACGTGCGTCGTACTTAGAATGTATGTACATAATGTAGTTTTATTTTTGTGCAAAATTGAAAGTATTGAAACAAAACTTGCTGTGTTTTATTTAATTCGCAAATTTCCGTATAACGTGGATATACCATTCTTATATCAACATTTTTTACAAATAACCAGTAATCCGGACAAATCGATCATTCGGACACACCCCGTGCATTTAATTGTCCGGATTAAAGAGGTTGCACTGTACATGTTTCAGCATGCGTGACACTCGACATTACTTTCATTGCAACCCTTTTCTTAAGCTTATTAATAATAATACATTACTATGATGTTAGCTGCACTAGAAAACAAAAATGTAATTGTTCTGCAACTACTTGTGAGAAAGCATCTTCTTGTACGAGTAGTAGAAAAAATCTCATTTTTTGAAAAATCAAATGAGCCGAATGAATAATTTTCGCGTGTTGTCGTAGTAAAGCAAAAATTGTTATAAAACTTGTTTAATTGTCATTTTATTTTGTGTAACACACTTGAACAAGGAAAATATATTTTTGATATTGTGTTGATACATTTGGTTTGACGACTACTGTCCTAACAATTTATTCGTCTAACTATCAAAGGCTGTGAGGAAGAAAAACGCCAAAAACAATGATTTATATACTGGTCGAATGGGTGTCTGAAACGCTATTTCGGAACATCTGTCCATGTTAAATTACGAGACAACAGGGACACTATCGTAACTATATTAATTGCTTTCTGTCTAGTCGGACCTTAAGCAACGCGCGTTTCCTGTGTGGCCCGCATGACACAAATGCTCTCTAATTCATTTTATTCACAAAATAGAATTATCATCCAAGGAAATCTTATGCAATTTGTATCTCTGATAAATTAGACGTATTAAATTCACGGCTGTTACTCTAATTCTGCACATTTCTCCCTTTGAACATGGCATCTGTTTGCATATTTTTGAATATAGTTTTATAATGAGAAATTCAAATTTAAAGTTATTGCTTTCAACACCTATATTTTTAGCTCATCTGTAGCTGAAAATATTTTTGTAAACAGATATAAATTTCGTGTAGTTAGATATAATGATAAATACTGTTTTTCTTTTTTAATATAAAACAAAACATAGATAATACATAATAATAAATTGCAAATGCAATATGAAGTGTGGAATCATGTTCGAATATCTAAACTGGACGCTACTCGTCAGAATGTATTTCTGTTAGTGAGTGTGAGTTTTTTTTATAACCTTGGTTACCATAGTAATCAAAAAGGATGAAAAAGTTGAAAATTGACAGCAATGACTTATTTAAGATAAGATTAATGTAATAAATTGTCACTAGAATCTAGTTACGTATAAAAGCAAAAAGTAAAATGGCTGTTTTGAATAACGCTGAGCGCCATTGACATACACTGCAATGGAAAAAAAAACATATTGATATATTTATTTATATGTAAAATTATTATCTGTTATTTGATAGGTGTTAAAAGTGACATTTTACTTAGTGAGAGGAACACGACGCGAAGCGGAGTGGTCCAAATCTTCAATCAATATAAAAATCAATTTTAACACGTATATCATATACACTATTTTTTCAACAAATACTATTTTTTCATTTAAATTTGCATTTCTAATAATTTTTTGACATTTATGTCAAAAATGTCAATTTATTGTTCCATTTACTATTATCAATGTCACTTTTAACACTTGTGTTAAAAGTAACAATAGATATGCAGAAAAATAGTTATTTATGTAACAAGTGTGTAAAGTAGTACTTTTTTGGTCGAGTGCAGAAACTAGTACGAGATAAAAAATACTATTTACACACGAATTGCATACAATATTTTTCCTACAACAGAAATATTAGTGCTATTTCTAATAATACTGAATGTGAGTATACAGGCATATTCTAATATTGTTGAGTTAGTTGACAAGTAAATGAACCGAATGTGCATGTTGCCTAGCAACGTATTTACTTTTCACGCACTAGTGCTTGAAAAGTAATTTTCTCGCTATTGTGTTTGAAAAGTGACACATTGTAAAGAGTACGTAAAGTATGCACTTTACGCACGGTTGTAGGACAAATATTTTTTCTAGAAACCTATTAAAAGTAGGCTTTTTAATGTTTGTTTTTAGGGTTTAAAATGTCATTATACGACACCGGTATTAAAAGTGACAGATTATTGTTAATTTTATCTCTAGTTTTAAAGTGAATTAGTTACCTTGATAATGACGAATGGAACAAGAAATCGACATTTTTGAGATATATCAAAAAATTATCAGAACTAAAAATAAATGAAAAATAGTGTTTGTAGAAAAAATAGTGTATGATATTATGTACGTGTGGTTTTATTTTGTTCGAAGGTTTAGACCACTCCGCTTCGCGTCGAGTTCCAAACTTCCTTCACACAAATTAAATGTCACTTTAACACTTATTCTTCTTCTGAAATTTAATAAAATTTAAATTACATATAAAAAATATGCAATTTGAAATTTATTTTTGTTTCATGTTTTTCTTTGCCACTAAACTTGATGTTTTATATTAGAAGTATTGCAGATTACTTGTTGAAATGCGCGTATATTTTACCACAAGATTTGTACAATCCTTGTCAAATAAACTGCGTAGTAGAGTATGAGTAAGACAAAATAAACATTAATATAACTAGTTTATGGAATTTAAGAATATAAAGAAAACTTATTTGTTTGTGTGTGTTAATTAAAATGATATTTTGTGTATGTGAATTGTAGTTTTTTTTTAGGTCACTGTTCACTTATTACTTAACAAATATTGCACCTACAAAATATATTCAACATAATAATAGGTTATTAAATTTTATTTAATTACAATAATCCATTGATTTTGTGAGGTCATAAATATTCAAATCATTCTCCAAATGTCATGGAAAAATTATTACATATGCTTATATAATTGCTTATTCAAAATTATAAATAAGTGAAATTTAAATTTTACTGTACTGAAATAATCATAAAATTGTTAATTAATAACAAATATTTACATTCATATTACAATCAAGTTTATTTCTATATTTTTTATACATATGAAACAAATTTATTTTTGAATTTAATGTGAATGGAAATAAAGAGAACAAAAGTTAATAGCATCATATAATCTTTATAACTTTATATGATGTATTGATTTTTAATGTATCCTAATTAACATGTTGGAGGCATAAAGATGAGCAGATTAGATAATTATTAAACAGTGAAGACTTGTTTACCAATTAAAACGTCTGTTAGATCTTCGTTTATTACTGTGCAACCATTTAAAATTATATTCAAAATTATCCAATTAAATTATATTAATAGGCAACTCTAGAATACTAATACGATATTGGTTGATTTTGTTTTTTAATAACTATCTCAGAATGAAACAGTTATTCTACTACTGATTTTTACTATGTTGTACTTAACATTGCATTATAAATAAATGTTATATTTTTATTTCCGTGTGTAATACTGCTTTTTTAAATTGGCTAGCATTGCAATGTAATAATGTAACTGGACAATAAATATATTTCTTCTGTTTACAAACACGAATAATAATGTATAATATGTCGTAGCCAGATTGTCAAATCTACCTTTTTTATAAAACGTCTAGGTCACTAGGTCTAGGCTTTTATAAAACGCGGCCAGATTCTCAAATCTTCGTTGCCTTAACGTTGTTTCAATCTGGCTATTCGATTTATACACATACCTTAACCTAATCTAATCTACGCACAAAACTCGATCCGAGTTTTTGAAGCTTGAGTTTTGTGCGTTAAATTAGGTTGTGATGAGGTGTATTTAGAGAAATTGCAAGCATAATTGTCCAAATATTAATTTTACAATGTGGCCGTAAGCTGTTCGTTGTTTTATACATCTAAAAGATTGTAAAATAACTCCAAGTCAACAAATATTTGACAGTGTGTCAGCGTTTTATAAAATGACGGATTTTACAATCTGGCTATAACACTGATAACATTAAAACTTATTTGGATGATCTATAAAAATCTTTTATTAAATTTAATTACGTAATTCTGACAGTTGTCTGTACTTCTGTAGCATATAATTATAAAACAAGTAATTTATGTTTTTACAAAAACATTGTAATATTGTAGGCACAATTTTTTGTCACCTACGTCATATTTGCACCTACTGCATTATGTTTTAAAAGTAGATTCACGCCTACTTTTCGTAAATTAAATAAATTATGTCTAATCTGTTTATAAAAACCAAAATATACTCAAATGGAAACATGGTCATGGTCATTTCACGCAAAAAATGTAAGTATGATTTATTAAAAATATTTGTAATAATAAATTAATAATAAATAAGTCTTCATCTGTGTTTCTGTTTATATAGGTGTCCCAAGTTGAACGCCACCAACAATTTTTGCATTTATGTATCAAATAATTTATGTAATTTTAAAGTAGACATTATACGGTTAAATATGGAAAATTATGTCGTTCAAATGAGCATCCATACTACGTCTACAGCATCTGGTTGTTTTGACAAAATTCTCAATGACATGTTTGCAGATAGTCTGAACCTCTGATCATTTTGACCGATGACGCACCGGATTTCATTTTTCAATTTAGTAGTTGTATTCGGTTTCTTGGCATAGACCTTGGATTTAAGATATCCCTACAATAAATTTAAACGCCGAATGAAACACTCGTTCGGGAAACTTCGCCGATCAAACAAAAATTGAACCGAATTTGAGAACTGTTTCAGCAAAACTTTCACTATTTTTGTAATAAGTTTTAACTATAATAATGTGTTTTTGTGTGTAGCGTTCCATAATGGCTAATTACAACTATCATATAGAACATCTGTAAAAAAAACATTGCCAACCGCAAAACAAAAAAAAAAAATCTGATGTGGCCAACACATGACCTCCCGCCAATTCCATGTTTAAAATAGCAGTGAGCTTTAAGTAAAGTATCATTACCGGTTAATCGTTTGTAAATAAAATCTAATTTGTTGTCCAATAAATAGAAAAGTCTGTAATACGAAATTTTGGATTGTTTTATTGTTTTTCCTCAAAAATTTGTTAGAGCTCCAAATTAAGTACTACATCCGATTTATCATATATGGTTAAAATCTAATATGTTGTTTCAAATTATATATGAGTTTTAAATACCAAATTTGAGAAGTTTTGGATCATATTTTAATAGGCTTTAAGGAAAAATAGTCACACACGTACATTCTTATAAAAATCAGCATCATCTTCTAGGTGCTCTAAAACGCAACCTTTGTAAATTCTTCGCCGTACATGATCCATTTCGTAAATGTGTAGTTGTAAATTAATATTAATTTATAGAGCTGCAAAAATAGCAATTAGCAAATTTAAATCAGATCATCCTGTTCATCTAACATTTATGTATGATGGAAAATATATTATTTTTACAAACCCTAATAAAATATTTTACTATTATATTCTCATTAACACAGTTTCATTATCAATTTTAACATAATTGCTGCCTGTCAGTGACATTTGTTTAAATATGTCAAACCTGTCATTAAAATTATGATTTTGTTTGACGCATAGAATAGGTGATACATGGAAATAAATTATATTATATATTCCTATTTAAAGTTATTTAGAGTTATTTACTAAATGTTATTATCGTAGAATTGAAGATTAAACCATTATATTCCATTTTAATTAGTAAAAGTTGCTAAAAAATTATATTCAATGAATTTTTTACAAGAAAAACTGTTAAAAGCTTGTATAAATGATACTTCCGGTTATCCGATATACACTAAAAACTAATGAGCTCTTCCGATATTAGTATAGAATGGGTATACAAAATTTCAAATTTTTCTGATAGATAGTATTTGAGTAATCGTGTCCACATGATCCACACACACAGACACACACACACACAGACACACACACACACAGACACACACACATATATACCTACAGACATCATTTTAAAAATGTTAAAATCGGATTCTGGGGACATCAAAACGTGCTTATTATATAAAATCTCTATATGCTATTTTTAGCACGATCCCTATACCTCCCTTACCTAGGGTAGCGGGAGGTAAAAATGGCGCGAAATTTAAATCCGACGTTCAATTTGGGACACCTATATAATATTTATTTATATTAGACACCAGTATATGAGTTCGATTGCACTGCTTATAATTAAATACAAGTTTTCTTGTTGAGTATTAAATTACAACAAAAAATAGTTCAGTTTAGATACAAAGAAAGAAAGAATCTGAAATTACCATACAAACTAAGATAAGTTATAGCTATACTGTTATGTTTGTACTTGTTTAAACAAATATTTGCATATCAATAATATTTTTACATTGTCTACGAATCGTTATTGATATGCTAATGTCAAATATGAGTGCATTATTTCCTCTTACCCCTTCATAAGAAAAAATCTTCGACATACCTATACTCCTTGCGAAGGGTTCACCACTTCCGATTCCGAAATTCTTGTACACCAAATTTCCATGGAACTTAGTAAAAAATAGTGAAAGTATATACTTAATAATGGATATCAATAAAATAAAAAAATGATATAATTAAAACTCCTACCAAATAAGGGAGTTTTTGCTAAAGCGGCTCGTTAGGAATATGAATTATTGCTATTTTTAGAAAAATTGAGCAAAGTATGTCTTTTTCTCGTGTCCGGATATTGACCACACAAGCGAGAGCGAGTGCGCTAACTGGATAAGTGAGAAAAAGACATTCTCACGTGTGATGAACATGATTTTTCCACTATTTTGAAATATAATTTTTCTAAAAAACGAAACATACTTTTTTTATTAATGAAAAACTCAACAGTATATATGTTTATAACTGAATTTAATGTAAAGTTAACTACAAAAAATTATTATTCCTTCATGTAGAATGGTAGATATTTATCGTATATTTTGCAACTCCATCAAAATTTATGGCTCCTGACGTAGATTATCATAGGCTTGTGTATTTTGCAAACTTGTAAAGAAAGTTATGTACTTTGCGAACTTGTGATTCAACATGCTACTTTGCTCACTATTTTAAGTTGAATAATAATGATTTTGCTAACGATTGTGAAAAAAATATATTATTTTGATGGGCAACTGAAAGGCCGCCTATAAATGTGTAACGAATACCGAAATAGGAAGAGGCCCGTACTACCATTGGAAGTAAATAAATTCAAATAGCGGATGAGTGGCTGTATCTATATTTTAAACTAGTCGGAAGAAATTTATTGAAATTTCTCACCATTAACGTAGATTTTATAAATTGTTGAAATTTTAAACTGGCCGGACTATTATGTATGTGCTGTGTACATACAATATTTTTTACGATCGAATCTTATTTAACAAAACTACAAATTTTAAAATATTATGGTTGCGCTGTCAAACAATGGTAGATGTTTGCTTTGTATCCTTGTTGTTTTCATAGTAGTTTACATATTTTATTGTACATTGCCATTAGTAACGTGGACGTGGAATAGAAATATTTATTTTATATTTTGCGTTTATAATAAAGTCATTACGAAACCCAGTTGCGTATCGAAAGAGTCTTCATTTCGATTCGCGCTTTTTTATTTTAGAAGGTTAGTACTAGATGACATTTACTTAAATTTTCAAACGTCATAAATCAGAATTGACATGAACTTTCATATAATTGAATAAATGTCAATTTATTGTTATACCATCTACAACATTACACATACAAATTTCCCTAAATCAACTCGGTTTAATATGCAGGTTTTTTAAAAAAATGTTTTAGTATAAAAGAAACAAAAAATAAAAAATAGTAAACTGCTTCTTTAATTTTCTATTTGACGTTCTAGTACAAAAACAAACATTTTATTATTAAAATGAAAAAATACTAGCCCACGTTTTGCAGAAAATATTAGATTGTTTAAATAAAAAATCTGATGTGGCCAACACAAAACCTCCCGCAATTTAATTTTTATTAATTTAAATACATACCTACGTATTTACTAACGCTGCAAACTGTTCCATTGCAGAAAACTATTGCTTTATTTACTATTTTCTTTTTAAAATGTCACTATTATTAATTTGAAGTGATAAGTTTTTTGACAGTGACATTTACTGTCAGTTACATTCATTTGAAATATGAACTGTGTAACAAAGGAATTGTGTTTATCTTAGGCTTAGGCTTCGGGACTAATAAAAAAAATTATTTTTAAATTTATCTGTAAAATATATAGAAAAAGTATTAATGTATTCCTGTAGAAAATTCAATAATCTTTAATTTTCATCAGACATAAAATGCGAAAAATGGCATTTAATGGTATTTTTCGAAGAAATCCATTATGAGCTTCAGGTAAAGTGCCATTTCCGGTTATCCGATTTACACCAAAATCTAATGGCTTCTTTTTATATTAGAATAGGATAGAAATACAAGGTTTCAGAATTTTCTGAATGATATTTGAGTTAGAGCACTAACAAAATCCACACACATACACACACACACACACACATACACACACATACACACACACACACACACATATACAGACATCATCGTGAAAATGTTAAAATTGGATTCTAGGGACCTTAAAACGTGGTCATTTACTAAAATCTCGATATGTGATTTTTAGCACGATCCCTATACCTTTTTTTATACCTGCACTTTTTTGCACGTTGAACTTGCTATTTTTGACGTAGTTAATAGAAAAAGTAAATTAATAGTAAATTTAAAACTTGCCATTTCAATAAAATACGTATTTTTAATCAAAGAAGCTATTTAAGATCATATGTTTTTACTTTTTAGCACTGTTTAACAGTATTTCACAAAGTTTGGTTGTTGTCGTTGCTATTGAAGAAAGTGTTTCTATAAAGAAAAGCGTTGCCAAATAGATTATGATTAAAAAGTATAGTTTTATTTCACGAATAGGAAAGTTTGATCGCTCGAGCCGTAGGCGAGTGCGTCAAATTCTAAAAGTATGTGAAATAAGACATTATGCACTCTAGTTGCATTCAAATTTCTTTTACATCTGCAATAAAAGTGTGAAAAAAAGTGCCGTATGGTTTTATTATCACACTCGTTTGCGTAAAAACATGCACTTTTTTCACACTTTTATTTTGTTAAAAAAGACATATTTTATAAACCCAGTTTAATGAAAACTTAGGCGTAAAAAAATTGTATGCAACTTTTAAGTAATTTTTTTTCTACTTCTGTAAAAATATATCCTCATTATTTTAATTTATTCCATTAACTATAGTGGCCATAATTCATTCTTGTCGGCTAATCACAGAAGCAGAAATCAATGATTCACATTTATTTTAATTCTGCCGAGATCATTTTGTCATTGTTAGTGTTGTCACTCATCACTTTGTATGTTTGTGCGTTTACGTTATTCAACCGATTTCATGGAAATTACCACCCGTCTCCGAATCTTACAACAATTGTACAAATTTTACAATAGATCTTCACGCCAATCGTCAATTAAAAGGTAGTTCCCTTAATATCATAGATCAAAAATCAATTTAATGTTCTGTTTGATAAATATTGTTCCAATAAATTGTGTATTTGTAAAGTTATTCTTAAAATATTTATTTAACTTATTTCCAAATTTATAGCAGTAGAAAAAGTATAGTATTATATTCGGCATTATGGCCACTCCGATGATTTGCATGACTCGCCTATGGTTCGTGATGCAAACGTCATCTTCATGAATAATGACTAACATAATCCCTCATATAATAATATACTATTTTTACTTAAAGGCTTTAACTTTCCTTTTTTTAAAAAAAGTTACATTTTACCCACATATTGTTACATACATAGGTACCTATTTTCTATACTTCCGTATATAGAAATATCTTTATTTCAATATTCACATGAGTTAGGAAATGTATTCCAAGTGTGGAAAAACAGGCAATCATTTTTTATTGTAACAAATAGCTTTATTTATTAAAAATATTAAAAATAACTTTTTTGCACTTATTCCAACCGATAGTAGAAAAATCTTGTGTGCCACGCGTATAGAAAAATAAAAGGAAAAAGAAGAGTAAAAAGTATAGTGTTATTTTACGAATGGGAAAGTTTAAACGAACGAGCCGTAGGCGAATTCGTCAAGTCCTATGAGTTAAATAAGACACTTTTTACTTGAGTTGCATACAATTTTTTTACGTCTGCAATAAAAGTGAAAAAAAGTGCCATACCGTTTCATTATTTCACTCGTTTACGTTGAAAAAAGTGCACTTTTTCACACTTTTATTGTATTAAAAAGGACATACATATAAACTCATTTTAATGAAAACATTAAACTTTAACAGGCAAAATATATATACAGTAGAACCCCGCTAGTCCGACCATGGTTAGTCCTACTCTTCGGTTAATCCGACCTAGGACAGGTTGCGGCTTGTTTGTGATTTTACGATCATTTTAGTTTCAGTTAGCCGGCAACTAGTGTCTATTACGTACGTTTTTGAAAATTTTACTCTTTGCAAATATTTCTTCTTGCATTTTAAATACATTTGTACGAGTATTATGTACGTATGTACATATTTGAAGTTTTGCATTATGTCAGGAGCAAAGCGTAAACACGTTAGTCTTCCTTTAAATGAAAAATTGAAATTGAAAGTGAAATTTTTAATTTTAATACGTAGATGAAATTTTGTATTCTCCGGATAATCCGACCTTTTTGCGTTCCGACCATGCCCTCAGTCCCGTAGGTGACGGATTATCGGGGTTCTACTGTATATATATTTCCTTACTTGTTTCACAAATAACTTAAATGCCTATAAATAAATGTTTTATTTTTAAGTGACAGTGTCTAAGTGTCAAAGAAAAATGGAATATTTAAAATATTTGTATACTTAAATTTATAATCTAATATATAAATTTCTTGTACTTATCGTAACCGTCCCCAAAAGACATTTTGGATCCATTTATTGGTGCGGTAAAGTAAGCAATTCTGAAATAGGTACATTGTAATAAGAGGTGAAACACGTAATAGAATTCCATTCACTATTGTCGTATGTTTGTATAAACAATAATAATACGTAGTAGTACTAAATACTAATAATGTCGCATAAAAGAACAAAAGAATGTTAAAAACTAAAATACACAGTACAATTTGACTTAATAACATTTTATTACGCATTCATTTGTCCGTATATGTAATTTAGAACACTAGACAGTCGCGCCTAGCCTACTACAATTTGATGAATATTACAAACAGAGCCCATCCTTGCCGGCATTTTTTATATTTGAAGGTGAGCCGCGGAGCCTCAAGCAATTTTACTAAGACTCACTCTATGCGTAATCGAAACCTTTAAGCTCGACCTAATTTTACGGCATACTTGCAGAAATGCGCAATTCATAATATCTACACTGAAAAAAATTTTACTTTAATTATAAAAAAAATGCAGGTAAAATCAAAATATTTTGCATTCAACTTTGATCCAACAAAATTTTTATTTGTTTTTAAATTACTTCTGTATTTGATCTTTCAAACGAAAGTAATTACTGTTAAATTAAATGTATTATATCATTAATTATTTTATATTGAATTTGAAAACAATTTTTTTAAATCAAAAGCCATTAAATTTCACAAATAAAATAAAAGTTTTTGATATGAATACATAATTTTTTGTTACTAATTTATTTACTTTTAAGTGAAAGGTCAAAAACATTAGAAATAAAATTATGTTACTTTTGAATCGACTATTATTTCTTTTGGTTTGATTACTAATATTTTTTGGTACAATGTTCCTATATTCTTAAAACAATAGTATATATTTTTTTCTAAAGTATTTACTGTTAAATAGAAAGCAAAAATAATATGGATTTTTTTATATTTTTATACATTATGACATTGGATTTTTAAAATAATAATAATAATAATAATAATAATAATAATAATGTTTATTGTGTGAGAAAAAGATACATCCTATACAATTGTGGCTGGCAACCAATACAGTATCATATAATAATAATAATAATAATAATAATAATAATAATATAATACGAAAACAAGAACAATAGAGTTATTATCAATAATAACATACGAAATATAACCCATTTTTCCTAAGATCTACATAACATACACTGTATTTAGTTAATATTAAATTATGCAACAACATAACAATAATATGATTTCTTTATTACAAATATGCATATTGTTTAACAAATATAAAAATACGAGTTTATGAACAAAACACTTATACAACGTATGGAGAATGCAACTTATCTATGGATTTTTAAAATCAAAGTAGAACTTATTTTACATATTTTTATTGTAAATCATTAAAAAAAAATAAAGATTATTAGCATATACATAAATTATGATAATTATGTTTTTAATATTATTAATACTAGAATTTCGTTTACATAAAAGTCTGCCTGTTGTATAATGTAGGTCCTAAAATCGTGTCTTCAAGTTGCAATGATTCCATATTCTTGAATCGTATGCACTGCTCCTCCATCATGCAACAACCTACAACCAAGTAATAATTGTTACACAGGGTGTTAATTAAAAAGCGGGCCATAGGCGTCTATCATGGGAAACTTATTATTTTCTATTTACGTAGTGTAATATGTTTTCGTGATAAAATTAGACAATTACCTATGTATATATTTTTTTAAATTCAGTTTCGTCGTATTTTTCGGTGAGATTAATGTGTTCAAGATATATCTTTTGTTTCCTTCTGCGTTCAATTACATCCTGAATTCTAATACTAATCTCATAATCTGAAAAATAAATAAAAAATCATTAATATAAATATATTAGTTATATAGGTAGATATCGAGATATGTATATATTATTCAATAAAATTAATTTCTACTTAGGTTTACTTCTAAAATAATATTTTCAAATATAACCTCACTGGCTTTCTTCTTGTTGATTTGCATTTAAACCAGCGTAAAACTAGGGGTCTGCCGTATTTAAACCAGCACTACCGTTAGTCCAGTTCTATGAATAAGAGAAAAGCCAAATCTAAACTTCTAGACCAGGTGTAAACCGGCATATTTTTACTATGAATACGGCTGACAAAGAATATGCGCATCTCGTACCGTGTTTGAACAAGTCAGCACACTTCAAAAGCATATAATTTTGATTTGAAATTAAAAATGTTGGCACAAAAATAAAATGTTTTGACACCAAAAATAATTCTTTTAAATATAATATTTTTTATTCGTTTGAAATGCCGTAATTTTTAATTCAAAATATTGATTTTTTGAATCAAAAGTAAAATAATTAAAATAAAAACAGCGACGTAGAAAAAATTGCTGTTTAAATATAAAGTAAAATATTTTAAAATAATTGTATATGACTTTCAAACTAATGAAATTATTGTTTATTTTAAGTACGCGTACAATAAAATTGAAAGTAAACTTTCAGTTTAAAAGAATAAATTTATAAGTGAATATCACTTACAACAGAAATGATTGTAAAAAGATTTTAATTTGAAATTATCCAATTTTTTGAATTAAAATCTTTTTTCAAAAGTACATGTTCCCGAAAGTTTTTAATTTTACCTGCAATTTTTTTAAAACTATAGCAAAACTTTTAATTTTTGCAGATTTTAGAAATGAAAACATACTATTTTGAAAATAAAATAAAAATTTCTTTCAGTGTACCTATTAGACCCATATTCTAATCTTTCTCCAGAATGAAGTGAATACCTACTGCAAGAAGCGTAATAGCCAAAGGATATTGTGGTTGGTTCGAAATTTTTTTTGCGAAACCGCAAATCTGAAACCATAATTATCGGTTAGTCGGAATTTTCATTTAATTATTCAAAATTTAGTAATTTATATTATTTTCTAAGAATACTGTCATAGAATGATTAATTTTCTTATCAATTTTTGCAATACATAATTTTGACAAAACAAACTACAAAAATACTACCTTTTTTTTAGTTTAAGTTCTGTAATTTATTATTTTAACCCAACGTTTCGGCACCATAAACTGGTGCCTTCTTCAGGGGATACAATGACATATTTTTTGAACTTAAACTAAAAAAAGGTAGTATTTTTCCAATTAATAATATGAGTTCTGAAAGATATTTTAATAAACTACAAAAATTTATGGGTCATTTTTAAATTTGTACTTTACTATAAAACTATGAAAGTTACTAATCTCACATATAGCCTAGCTCTTAAGTCGTAACCAGATTTTAAATTCCGTCTTTTTATAAAGGTAACTCCTAATTTTATAAAACGCGGCCATGCCATATTGTCAGATCTTCGTTGATTTAGCGTTATTTTACAATCAGGCCAGACATTTCATCAAACGACGAACAGCTTACGGCAACTTTGTAATATGAATATTTGGACATTTTCATTTGCAATTTCTTTAACATAAGCTAACCAAATGCACAAAACTCACACTTAAAAATTCGGGCTGTTTTATAATATAAAAAGGGAACAAATTAAACGCTATCTTCCATCTTTGCACAAAATCTCAGTTAACTTAACTGCCAGAAAAAATGAAAATATCGAATCGATATTAGAGCGTAAATTGATAAAATTATGCACACGTCGATTATACGGGTGTTCGCGGCATTGGGATTTTAGTTTTGTAATTGGGATTTAACATGTGATTTTAGTTTTATAAAATTTCCCGCTCTCCTATTCATTTCATGGCAAAAACTGAAGAGTACAAAGTTCCAGAGAATTAAAAGTTGCATACAAAACGATTTTTACATGTTTTATTATGTTTTTGGTTTCTTTGCAATTTTTAAAAGAAATTTCAAAATTTCGGTTTATTAGTAGCATAGCCGTGGAACTTGTTTTCTTTTTTTCTGATTTTCACAATTTATTTATAAACGTCAATTTGACATATGGAAAAAATATGAATTAAATAATGAATGTGTATTCGAATAAGAAACGTGTCTTTATTATAGAGGAATATTATGTTGGAAATAGTTACTAAAGAATACGGAATTTATTTTCCATAGGTCAAATTGACGTTTAACATTTATAAATAAGTTATGAAAACTAGAAAAAAGAAAACAGTTACCATGACTGTTGCTACTAATAAACTGAAATTTAATTTTTTTAAATTGCGAAGAAACCAAAAACATAATAAAAATGTAAAATCAACTTTCCACTGTATAGTTTTTGCCATAAAATGAACAGGAGAGCAGGAAATTGCATAAAACTAAAATCCTATGTTAAACCCCTATCTGCATCCCTAACCGCCACCAGCCTGTATTATGTGATATTTTCTTTTATCTGGCACTTTATCAAGAGGTGGAAAACCCGGGCCTAAGTAAAAATAATAAATGCTTGGCAAAAAGAATAAATGCTCGATAAAAAGGTTAGGTTAGGTTTCGTTAAATTTTTTCTTACCGAGAATTCTTTATTATTTTCTTTGTAAAATCTAGAAAATACCTAGTTTATTGTACAATACCTAGCGTTTATTAATTATGTAAAATATAATAAAATAATTAGCGTTTTATTGGCAACCCATTTAAATGTTTCATTCGGTTCTGTTAGGTCAGTTTATATTAATAAAATTTGATGAAAGTACAGCAGATTTTAAATACTAAAATATCTTTTTGTAATTCACTTAATTATTCGTACATAATGTATGTGTTTTGAATATGTGATTATAGTCAACTACAAACATTTCTTATCATTTTGTATTTTAAATTATAGCTATTGGAAAAATGAAATAAACAATATACAAAATAGCAAATAGAATACAAAATAATCAAGTATATACCTAATGCAAAAAAAGTGTATATTGCGTGACGTTAAAAAAGTAGGAAAAATTTGCTGTGCACAACGAAAAATAATTGAATCATTCGTACAATTACTTCCTTTAAATTACATCCAATTTGCCAAAATAATAGTTTCGTGGCACAAATAAAGCGATTCTCGTTTACATCTCTCGATAAGGCGGAGCTGATGTACAGTACAGGCTAAAGCAAAGCCTGTCGATGTTTATCAGAAAGGAACGAGTCGAGTCCCATTCTTTGTTTCCTCCGCCATGCAAATGATCGTCTGTCCGCCGTTTTCGGCGCGGTTTGCAAGAGGATCACGTTCGCTGCTCTCGCAACCCACGTCGGGCCTCAACTATAAAAAAATACTCGAAAACCGTGCAAACTTTACACACCACAAACCCTTGACACGGTTCGAATTAAATCAATGATTATATAGGATGATTTACATCACAATTAACAACATTGACTGCAACAGGGAACGTGTTCATGATAGGCAGAATAGTGATAATATCAGCGATGGTGTTTTGTTCGCTATTTCTCATCCAAGGCCACTCGGATGTTGTTTTATGATCCTTTCTACAATGCTTCGTTAATTCGTGATGTGTGTACACAGTGTATTGTTTTATACTCACGTTCCATAAAGAACAAGTTCCGTTAAACGCCAAGTCGTAAACTTAGTTATTGTCCACCCGCATGTGGATAAAATAAAATATATCGCTGCTGTGTAGATTGACCACGTACGTATACTGGCACTGGGGCCCAATGCTGCTGGAATCGCTCCATGCCTCCTACAGTCATGCCTCCAAATTAAACCAATCAACAACAATATATATTGCCTTTCAAACTATATTTAACTCTGACATTTATCAAATTAATTATGGTTTGAAATTATTGTTTAACTAAATGTGTGATTTATGTGAATATTATTTTAAAAAGTTAATTCCACCTTGTATTGAATCACAAAATCTAAAAAGAAAAAACAATAGCTGGTGGCATGCATGAACAAGTGATTAAGGGTGATAAGCAAACATATGAGTAGCACTGTTTTATCTCTGTCAATCGTTTAAGGATTATTTTGGAGAAAAATACGTCAAATAAACGATGCGTGCAATTAATTTTTCTATAACTGTTATTTGAAGTATTTTTCTGTAAAATAGAAATAAATGATTGACATAGATAAAACAGTGTTAGTTATTTGCTCGCTAGTCACCCTTCATCATTTTTTTAAAATTTGTTTACACTATATTGAATCAAACATTTTATTGCCGCAGGAAATGTTATTTAGATACTTTTTTCGAAGTATAATGCAATTTGTATGTTAGCAAATATTTTAATGGTACATAAATGCTTCTCCCATAAAAAGTAAATATGTGCTGAAAAAAACTTTTACAACACGCGTTTCATTTGAAAACAATACTCACTTAAAATTAATATAATTCATTTGCCCTTATCGCAGTCTATAAACAGCGAATATAATTATTGTAGTTTGTTTATGTCGTAGAGGATGATATGAAATAAAAAATAAAATAACGGGACCATGACAAAACAAAATCATATATTTGGTACGGGCGAAATTCGCAAATTAGGGAGTGCCTGCTTGCTTGTATGTCAAGCGTTGGGAGATTTTCGGTCTCGTCCTCGTCCGCAGTTTCTACCGCCGCAAAACCACATGTTGGTCTTATTTTAGTAGCACACTTTGGCGCTACGTCACGACACACTACATTAAAGAATTACATCAATAACTTATATCCTATAAATATAGTTATATTGTTTTTCACATACTGACATTTCTACTAAGTATAACTTTAGTTCATAAAAACTTATGTGCATTGTAATATGTAATAATACTTAATAATCTTACCCAATACATGTCTGTAAATTTATCTAAAATACATATTTTTATAATTGGCATAATAGTGGAAATTATTTTTGAATACTTGTGAATGAAACAAAAACGCCAGTGTGTTAACTCGTTAAAAATGAAAATTGATGAACACTGGCGCTTAAATTGTTTTCACTCACTAATTGAGTATTTTTGTATTGTTTCAGATTACACTCGCCTTGGAGATAGAATTCCACTGACAACCGTAGTTTAAGCAGAGTGGTGCATAGGACACTCTAATCCCGTTCCTTACACAAATACCTGTTATCATAGACTTGATTAAATTGGCAAAAGAAATTTGCCGTTGTGATTTAGCATATAGTGTATATAGAGCCGTGATATTATAATAATGTATAATTTAAACGTGAACGTAAGCGCAGCCGGCACGGCTGTGAACAACCTGCTGGCGGTGGAGAGCGCATGCACCACTCCGCGCACGCCGGAGATTCTCAACTCGCTGATCGCGATGACGAACCCGCTGGACGGGTACAGCTTCGGGGGCGAGGCTGCCAAAGGCAGCGGTAGCGGCAACGGCTGCACCAGCTCCTATTCGCTGCCGCACGACTCCGACAGCTCCAGCTCGAAGGAGGCCGAGTCGCCCACCACCAACTCGCCGCCTAGCGTGCAGCACACCTGCAGCCAACTCATCAAGGCTGGACTCAAACTCTCGATCGAATCCAAACGAAAGCACTCCGCTGACCACGATGACTTCCTCGACTTGGACAACATCAAGCGCATCAAGAGGAGTGACGACGACGACGATGGAGATCGGTCTCAGTCGCCAAACCAGGGGGTAAGTTCAAAATTAACTTTACAGGTTTGTCCCAAGCAATCCTTCACGTAGCAATCTAATATGGGAAAAGAAAACAGTTGTTTCAAATATCCGTCCCGTAAAATTTTATGGGGCGATATACCGGTTGTCCACAGAAAAGGGGGGAGGCACCCCTATTAACTTCTTTATTTATAAAAATATATAATTGAAAATTTATATGCGTAAACTTAACATATGTGGCATTATTTATTTTTGTGTGTAAATGATAAACTTTCGGTGTAACCGGAAGTGGCATCAACTTTGTTATTTTGAATGGAACAACCTGTATATTTTCACATTTTTGAATTCTGTGTTAAATTTCGAATACAGATGTACCACAAGTCAAATTTTGCAGCAAAAAAATTCATATTAAAACAAGAAAAGTTGCTGTTGGTTATGACTATTTAAAACAATATTAAATCGTATAACGTGGAAACTGCCAACTTCTGTATTTATTAAAATTGTCGATTTATGCAATAATTAAAACGCGTAACTATAATTTCTCTAGAATTTATACGATTCAATTATTTTAAATGAAGTCTCAGACAACTTTTGTTCTATTAATTTGATTTTTTTTTTTGTATTATTTTTAACAGCAAAATTTCACTTGTGTCACATCATTGTATTCAGAATTTAATGCATAATTAATAAATGTCCTTCTATTTAATAGAAGAATGTTGATGCCACTGAAATATATACTAACTGGAATGCGCGTACGAACCGTGACTATGAAGCATATTGAAAGCCTGCTACTGGAGTAGTCGGCAAACATCGAGACAGTTCGTGGGTAGACGGAAATTATTTCGTGTGGCGCATATTTAAATAAATGAAGCATAATATGAAAACAAAGCGATCAGCTATGATACGAGTTATTCGGCTAGGTTCGGTTCGGCACGAACGTGCGCGAACCGGACCAGCCATTATTGTTCAATGACCTTCAGTGCAGCGTACGCTGATAGGTAGAGTATGCGAGTTCCAGTTAGTATATATTTCAGTGGTTGATGCCACTTCCGGTTAAACCGGAGTAATATATTTAGCATTTATACCTAAAAATGATGCCACATATTATATTAAGTTTACGCATACAAATATTTTCAATTACATATCTTTATAAATAAAAAAGAGGGATGTAACGCTTTCTGTGGTATACATAGAATTTTAGAGTATAAAATTATGAATTTTTTAATACCAAAATCTTTGAATTTACGCCTTTGATGACCGAGTAAACTTAATTTAAAGACACGGTAAAAATAGATCTAGTAAATAATTATTTCAAAAAATAAATGTTGCTTTTGTGTCAAACCAAGTAGAAAAGTGGTATTTGACAGCTCATTTTAAAGATTACTTGGTTATAGTAAAAATTTTTAGGCAGAGTAGTCACGTCATCATTTCATTATAAAATGAAAAAACACTGTAGTATTGTATATGTTTAGGAAAACGAAGAAAATAAATACTATTTTTTGCATACTATAAGTAAAGTACATTTTAATTAAATTTACAATTATTTTAAAGTTGAACATAATGTTTTCAATGAATTTTAATTTATTTAAAATAATTGTAGTTCATTTTTTCACCATATGTTGGTACTATTGGATTTCAATATTTAAACGTTTACATGACATGTTTTTCCCGGAATTGTCAAGCGTCTGCTGTCATTAGTTCGTTACTTTTCTGTTTTTAGTTTGTGTTAATTTCAATAATTGTAAATTGTATTATTGGAGTATTTTCAATCAAATATAATATATTTTTTAAATGTTATTTTAATTATATTTTCAATAAATCGAATTTATAGTGCTACTCTTTACTTTTCTATAACACTACAGAATTGTAAATCTAAATAAAATCAAATCAATTGTTTTAAAAATATATTCAATGTCATTTAACATTAATTTTCTTATTTTTCATCAAGTGCTTCATTCGCTCCCCGACTCGGTGTGCCCTACACCGAATTTTCAATACCATAAATTGGAAATATATTACATTTTACAATAATATTCAATTATTATTCGACTATTAAATAAATTAACTTAATTACATAAATTAGCATCTCAGGTAAATACAATTATTTTCTAAAATTAAATTAGTGTACCATGTAAACCTACTAATTTCGTGACGTCATTATCTAGTTACAAACTTTGATGACGTGACTACTCTGCCTAAAAATTTTTACTATACCAACGACTTGAAGTAATATATCTTGGTATCATAAAATTCATGATTTTATGCTCTAAAATTCTTTGTATAATGCACCGTATAAAATTTTACCGTGCAAATAATATACATAAAAAAAGTGTTTTCCCATGTAAAATTGCTATGTCAAGGATTGCCTTTGACATCCGGTATAAATAGTGAAAAGTATATGTTCGGTTATAGAGTGATTCGAAATAATGTAAGCAAAATATACCTAGGCCGGTAAATTATTGATATAGCTAAAGCCCAAAATATAATTTACCAGCAGGTTGAACTTTGGTCACTGAGTTTTAAATGTTCGTATAACTGTATGTTCGGTATTGCATCAATCTTCTTCATGTTAAAAAGGTGAGGGGCAAAGTTAACACTTAACACTCCCACCCCCCTCCCCATAATTGTATACTTATGTATGTATACGGTAGACCAGGCAGAGCTTAGGTATTTTCAGACATTACGATTGTGATTATGATTTATCTGTATCGACATCATTGTTATGAATATTCCGTGTTAGGTGTTAATAAAGTTGTTGTTACTTGTTAGTGGAAACCTAGCACTCTATCATCATCGTTGAGCTATCGAACACTGTAAAAAAATGACTAAAGCACATATGTATTAAAAATTAAAAATACGTATACAACATTATTACATTTATTATTCATTGCTTATCCATATTTTGATATTATTTAAAATAAAAAGTATTTATTTTATAAAAGAGTAAAATAGCAGTTCACTATCATTATCATGTATTTTATGGATTAATAAACTATGTAACGAGATAATTTTGTCGTTAATTTTTTTTTTAAATATAAAATTATGGCTGCATTTTATACAGACCTATTCCTTATTTTAAATAAATAATTTTGCTGTTCAATGATGTATTTATATTCATATTTATTTTACAGTTGACACCAGAAGATGAAGAACGCAGAAGACGTCGTCGAGAACGCAACAAAATCGCGGCTACGAAATGCCGTCTAAAGAAGCGCGAGAAAACAGTTAACTTAGTCCAAGAATCGGAGGTATTAGAAACACAAAATATCGATTTGAAATCTCAAATTCAGGAACTCGAGTCTCAACGACGACGACTTGTTGATATGTTGACGATGCATACGCCATCTTGTCTCAAGTCGACGAATCAGTCAGACCATTACACACAACCCACAGATGGAAGATACATTGTAAACGATGACGACAATCCGAGTTACAGCCCTGATGGTCCCCTACCACCTGTAACTTCCCTGGCAACATCGGTTATTGAAACAAATCATGGATATAACAGACCTGCATCAGTCGACATTGGGACCACTTTCCGAAACCAGAATATTGAGTACTGTAATCGGCCGACTAGCGTTGGGATTGGTAATGATAATTCTTACACCCGCTCCACCATCCAGTATGCGAAACCACCAGCTATTATTGTTGAAGAAGAGAATTATTCTCCGCCTTCACAATTAACTAACCTGGACAATTCTGGAATTTATCATTACAATTCACAACAGTGTCACAACTATAATTCATCAAATGGTGGAAATCAGAATTATAATAGTCCAACCATGGACAATGGTTGCATGGCTTAAGACCTAATCAAATCGAATGACAAATCAAATAAATACTTAACCGATTTTAATCGATCTGAAATATTATAAAAACATATCCTAGGAGTAAGTAAAACGTTGTGCAAAATTAAGTTAAGTACAGTAATTAGCATTCCTCATACGTAGTATGATTCTCATTACACTAAAAATTAAAATATATTTTTATTTGAACTGCCAAATGTTACAGATTCATACTACTATAAATATGTTGTTTCTTTTTATATTACATATTTTTCTATTTGCTTTTTATTATTTGTCTAATCTGTTTAGAGAGTTAGATATATATTTATATTATTACAAAAAGTACCTTCTTTCCATTTACCTCTCTACTGTCCAGTAGAATAAATTATTTATTGTGATGACAAACTCGTTCTCCAACTAACTTATTAGCTGCATGAAATGTTTTATATTAATCGCAGAATTGATTATTACTTGGCGATGTATAGTAACCAAAAACTGAATGTTTGGGACACTTCTATTTTATTTACCAATTTTGATGTTTTTTCTTCATGGATATTGAAACAAAGCATTTTTGTGTCAGTTTATAAAACTACATTGACGTGCTTAACACTCGCTTTATTCAAGCAAAAATACTTTTATAAATATATAGGACTATATTTCATACAAGTATTATTGCTGTGATTGACTACTTAAAGATTTCACAAATTACTATTATCATATTAGCTTAGATAGTAGTTTTCTTGTGATTTTTAGTACCATTTAATGACAATAAATATTAAAAGATATTAATTGTTATGAAAAGGGAAATTGTTTATAAAATTTAAAAAATTTAAAAATATTTGTTTGAAAAGACATTGTCGTTTGTGATATTTACAATCTGAATTTGCTTTCGTGCCTTTGAGTTACCAGTGCTGCTGTTGACGATTTTAAGAAATCTTACGTGCCATTAGTGCCTTGGTTAGCGCCCAAAGGGTTGAAAATATATAAAATTGTTGTATTATTAAAATATATTTTAAGTATAATTTTATATTCACAGTTAATATTTTAGAAATATTTGTTTTTCAATTTATAATTTACATTGTAAATGTGCTTTAGATTAAGTTTTTTTACTGGTGCTGTAATGATAAGCCATTTAAGCGCACACATAGTATTACAATGCTTTTTCCATCTTCACATGCCTTAAGCATGTTTTGTCCATATACACTATATACCTAATTTATTTGTAATTTTTTATTGTAGTTGGTATGCATTTGCCAGCTTAAATTCCGTGTTAAACTTTCTTGGTGCTCAAAATTTATTTCTTGTATTTTCTCAACTCTGTAAATGTGGTTACCTATATTTTAAGTCGAATAACGGGTTTATAAGATACCTGATGCTGATCGTAATGGTTATTAACTATTGTAAATTTGTGCCTTCAGTGAACAATAGAAATAAAATTCGAAATTGGAAAGAAAAATGTCTATATAATTTCCTAATAACCTACCAATCCTTCTCATCTTGTAAATTTAACATGTTTTTAATATATTTATTATATACAGGTGAACACGAGGATCTGTGACAAGTCTTTAACATGGGAAACACTATTTTAAATACCTATCTATTTTATGGGGTGTTATACTTATAGAGCATAAAATTCTGATTTTGATGCTAAAATTTTTCACTTTATGTCTAGTAAGCGAGTGATTATTTAAAAAAAAATAACGTTGCTTATTTTTTAAAATAACACACAACGTTCACAGGCAAAATTAGGATAACATAATAAAAGATATGTATTTAAGAAAGTTCAAATATTCTAGCTTTCATGTTAGTGTTATTAATTCTATACATACAACAAATAACAATATGGCAACTGAATCTAGCCACCTAATAAAATTGATTATCATTCATCGAGTTGTTACATGCTCGGTTTTTCATTTTATGAGCACAGAAAAACATCAAGAAGTTATGTTCACTATATAAAGAGGTCAAGGGTTAAGAAATATTTGAAGTATTTTTTTAATAAAAATAATTTTTATTTAATAATTACTAAATAATAGAAAATTAAGTTTTTTCATTAACCTTTCAATGTTAGTTTGCCGTTACCAATTTCAATTAAATAAATCATCGAAAAAATATGACTTTTTCATGTTCCCGTATGCGTAGATCTAATATTAACTGAAGCCATACGTTTGAAATATTTTTAATGTAAAAAAAGTTTTATTTTATTTACTTCTTTGGAAACCGAATAAATTTAAATTCATAATAAAAAAAAGTTCTATATTTGCCGTCAAATAAAGACTGGCGATTTCTACACTGTTGCCATTTCCACTAGTCATATTGAAAATGCTAAATTATGAAGAAGCGGTAATACCTCACGGCAAGGAACAGGGGCATCAGTCCATATTTAATTGACGGCGAGTATAGTATGTGATTATTTCAAAATATCTGATGTGCCCAGCACATTACCTTCCGTCAATTCGGTGTATTTTGTACAAATCCCATACTAAAAGGTCGTTGGAAAAAAATCTATATATCCAGTTAAATTGTAGCATGAACACATACTATTTTCTACAAATTCCATACCGAAAGTCCATTGGAAAAGATTCTATAAATCCAATAAAATTATAACACGAACATACACTATGCAAATTTCACTTCATACTAACATCTGTCAATTAGAATTATTTGAATATATCAATTGTTTCCTTGATAATAACAGAGCTGGTTGTTTTATGAAAGTTAATCTCTTTATAATTCTTTAAATCTACATCTATTGAATATGAAGGAAAATGTATAATCAAACCGTACAAATAAGATATTCTTTCATAATGATAATCACATAAAAAGACATTTAACTGCATTTTTTCAAGAAAAACTGTTTAGAACTTCAAATAAGGGAACTTCCTGTTTACCAATTATAACCAAAATCTAATAAGCTCTTCATATGGATGTAAAGAAGAGGAATACGAAAGAATTATAATTTTTAGAATTGTAGTTTTGGAGTTATCGTCGAAAAAAAAAAATTGTCACACACATCATCGTAAAACTAGTAAATTCGTATTCTAAAGACCCTAAAACGTGCTTATTCATTAAACACTCACCACCGAATTTTTTGATCAAAAACAATACCTTCCTTACCTAAAGGTGACGGAAGGTAAAAAATGAACATTGCTTTATTGTTAAATCAAATAAAAAAGGTATTTGGCAGTAACATACTAGATGTAAATCTAGTATGTTATTCATAACATCTTTCAATAGTCAAGAATATTGGCATCAAAAAATTCAGATTTTTGTGCACAAGTACCATAAGTACCCCTATAAAATTTTACAACACAGGTAATAATTGGAAAAACCTGTTTCCCCATGTTAAACGCCTATGTCACGACTAGTTAGTGTCTCTACTATAGAATATATTATTTATATTTACAGCTAGTTGCTTGCTTAGTCGAATACTCAGAAGACTAGTCATTATTTCTAAACTGTAAACAAATGTTTTTATTCTACTTTTTATAGACACATGCTAAACTAAATTAAATTAATATAACATCTCTACTAAGAATGACTAAAATTTTAAGTATTATTTGTAAATGTATTTCTTGAGTATATTTTAGTATATAATTATCGAGATAATTATATTGAAAATTAATCTGAAAATTTTAAATATTCTTATAATTTATTTGAACTAAAAATATGTCGCTAAATTTTGGTAAGTATAATTTCTCAGTTTATACATTTTTGTCTTTCTATAAACAACTAATGCTGACACTTAACAAAGAAGGCACTTGTACAATATTGGAAAAAATTGAAACTGATTTCACTAACAATGAAGTTTATTTATTATAAAAATGTTTTTATGATATTTGGATAACCAGAAACAAAAATTAAACGGATGATTTAAATAAATGTGTACAATAAAAAATGCCTTAATCTACATATTTTTTTTTATGAACCAACGATGATATTATTGATTGGTATGTGGATCAGCTTAACGAAGAAACCAATGAATCCCATGATGCAGAAACCAATGGCAGTTGCAATAGCAATTTTCTGGAATTCTGAAAAAAAAAATTACCTTTCATTTTCATACAACTTAAATAAAAAATGGGGAACCTTGTTGTCGGAAAATTATTAAAGTAAAAGGCCGCACTTAAGAAACATCACTTAGTTACTCTCCAAATTATATTTTGCAATAATTTAAATTCTACAATATGCATTAAATGATGGAATTTTTTAAAATGTGTTATACAGAATGTTAAAAAATAAGTTTCACAAATTATGAGGGCATATAGTACTGACCAAAATGAGTAAAAAAAGTTTAATCAACATAGGGCCGATCATCAACTGTTTTTGAGAAAGAGGCCATTTTGTATTAGAATCGAACAAAAACTGTCAAAGATAGTGGTCGAACAAAATTTTGTCTATGCCAGTAAATAGACTATAAAAAACAATAACATTTTATATGACACATTTTTTCCACTTTCTAATAGTTACGAAGTTATTTGAAAACTAAATATTGGCCAAGGTCGCTACAATATTTGTCTTAGTACAATTATTCAATTTTTTTTTTGAAAAACAAATACATCTAAATTGACCTCTGAAAGTTAAACAAAAAGTCTCATTTAATCAAAGTCGTAACTCTTATAGTTTTCGAGATACCACAAGTAAACACCGAAAAAACATTTTTCACTGCCTTATATCTTGGAAACTTTTGAAGATCAGCCCCATGTTGAATAAGCTTTTTTTACTCATTTTGGACAGTTCATATGCCCTCATAATTTGTGATACTTATTTTTTAACACCCTATATATGTATAGCCCCTGGCTTAAATCAAACAATAAACGGACTAAGATATAAGCATAAATTTTAAAAAATATTCTAAGTAGATAGTTCAAAAGTAATAATACTAAATACTACACACTGCTATTTAAATGTATATACAAATTGAATTGAAAAATACTACTAATATACATACAATGTATTAAAAAAGTAATTAATATGATGATCTCTAAAATAAGAAATAAGTAATGTTTAGGTATAACTAACATATGTGCAAATATGTACTACAGTAACGAAAATATTTTCATACTTATTTTATCATATTTGCAAACATGCCAAAAATTATTGCGACACGTACTTACTTAAATATAAATTACCGTACACCTAATCTATTACTATATTATTTATCGAAATGAATAAATGAAATGTAAGGGAAAAACTGTAAAAGTGAAGCATAGTACTCGTAGTAGTGATTGAAGGACTGAAATAGTTCTTAACCACTTAATGCAAAATTATTTCTCACCTTTTCTGTCTGGTTTCGTGCATCGTTTCACCAACCTTATGGAATCTTTGGTGAACTGGCGCCCAGGTTCCAAAAATTTGGCGATTTGATCCATTGTGTCAAATATCTTAAATAGGAGAAAGTAATAAGTACAATTACTTAATTAAAACATAAATTTATAAACTATAAGCAATAAATACCTGTTATTTAGGCTGTTGTATGAAGAATGAGACTGAATGTTTCCACTACACGTTCTATCTGTTTCCGTTCCGTCACCACTCTTCCGTCTCCTCAAAGTGACATGGACATCGACATCGACAACACGAACGCCACGATGGCAGAATGCTGTGACGTGTAACTTACTGCGTTCTTTTGTCGCTAAGCCAATAAAAATTCTTCATAAGTTAAGAATTTATTATTATACATTCATTTTTAAATCTACACACTGCATATTGTATTACTAATGCATTGCATCGATAATATGAGAAAGACATAATTAATTGTAAATATAAAATAAACGTAGTATTCAGAGTTCATTCATGAAACGCCTTGATGTACCCGTTGCCCGTTACGCAATACAGTATTGTTTTGTAGCTTGTATAAACTAAAATATATGACGTATTATTTACTCAGGGACGATTAAAAAGGTGGGTTTATGCTGAAAAATTTAAGAATAGGAATAAAAATAAGAATAGTGTTAAGAATAATTTTAAACATAACGATAAGTGGTGTTTATGCTGCCAGTTATAAGAATAAGCGTAAGAATAAGAGTAGTGATATTAAAGTTTTTAGGTTAGTGAAAAGTAGTTACATTTATTATTCTCATAGTGGTAGCAGCGTTGATTTGACATTTATAAGATTTATAATTTTATTATTATTATTTTTTAATTTGTTAAAATGAAGTACAATCAAAATATTATTTTGTCTGCACTAATTCAATTAATTGGGAAAGAAGAGAATCCATCACTAAATTTGACATAATTATGTTTCGCCAACACCGATTATTATAAATGAATAATGAATGACCATTGACGTATTATAACTAACGTTAGTTATAATACGTCCATAGACAACACATACTACAAATAGATCGCCGACTGCAATGATAAAGAAGAGGGCATTCCTACCCATAAAACACTAGCGCTGGGTGTCGTAAGACATAACTAAAATCATTTTGGCGCGTAATATGGATCCCACATCCCACATTTTTCTCACTTATGTGCAGGCTATTCTGTAACTCAGTGGTTAATTTTTAATACATGGTTAAAAATTTTATCCAATAGTTATTGATTTGACATAAAAAAATCCAATTTTTTGTTATTTATATCAACAAACTTGATTGGTAAAATGTTTTAACCAGTTGTTAAAAATTAACCAATGAGTTATAGAATAGGCCCGGTTAACATTCTTTTTCAATATAGTTTAAATCAAAATGTTTCAAATAAATAACAAGATCACATTAACGATTTAGGGATGAGTGATATTGTTAATTAATTGAAAGATTAAGCTTTAAAGGAAAAAAACAATTTCAATAATTTATCAATTTTATATTTAAAGTACATTTACAAATAATTTACAACAATAAATATGCCTTCCAAATTAGGCACTTCCTCCTGCAACTCTGGATTCCTCAAGTAACTTGGGTAGAAAAACGAATTCACGACCGTAGGCTCACCATGAAATCCTAAGTAAAACAAAAGCATTAGTAAATTTAACAACAGACTACCTATATACTAAATCTAAAAAATAATGGTACCTCAAAGAAAAAATAAATAATTTTTCATATTAATACATCGGGCCGTTAGGATAATAGAATTTATGACAGCAATGTAAATAAATCCATAACATAATTTTAAACAAATTTGTTTGTAAAATCAGACCTTATTAATTATTTATTTGTGCATACGAGGGCAACAAGGTTAGTAAATTAAATAAAAAAAGTAATATCCCGTTCTGCATACAATACTTTGAGTCTTATTGGAATTTCTTAATAACCTAATTAATGCGTCAGAAAGTTTTGATAAAATATACAAAGTTTGTAGTTAATATTATCATATGAACTCACAATGTATCTTGTATTCACCTTATTAATAAATAATTGCCCCAATTCTATAAGAAAGTTACTAATTCTTAACAACAATGATGTAGAAAATAACCAATACTTACAAACACTGAACAAAACATGAAAATGACAGAGTTTACATTTGTTTCTTCTGGTTACAATTTCTAACAATGCTGCTAAGACTTGACAACTTTCTTACAAAATTGGAGTGGATAAATGGACTAGTTATACATAAAGTATATAAAATATTTACCTGGTACGTTGACACTTGGTATGGAGAAATTTTTAAGTCGCTTCGACCCAGGCAGCTTACACTCTTTTATAAAATGTCCATCGCACACTTGGTAACTTCGTCTTATTTGCAGTTCACTTAAATTTACGAAATTTGGATGAGCAACTCGTTCAATCCAAACATTGTAAATTTCTTCTTCGTAGATAGAAAAATAATGTTTTGTTGTATACTCAACAACACAACCCGGCACACAACAACCTTTAGGCATCTTGTAGAAATATACAATATACAAAAGCAAAGTAAGATAAAAAACTTGTTCAAACCACCGCAGCAAAAATACAAGTGACAAGATTTGTAGTATGTGTTGTCTATGAACAAGATGGACATTTTCAAATTCATACCAAACTGTCACTCGTTGAGATGGAAAACGAAGATTTTCGAATTTTACCGAAAGTATCCGACCGTCGCGGTACTAGCGCCAAGTGTTGTAATACCTAACTAATCGAAGGTTTCAAGGTCACGTATTTAGTTAACAGGCCGTGAATACGTCAATGTGAATGACCAATTTTTTTGTTTGAAATATTTGACAGTTGACACGCATGCGCTCTTCGCTTACAGGAATAAGAATAAGGCGTAAAGTTAAAAGTAAACGAACTTTGGCTTATTCCTTATTCTTATTTCTTATTCCTTATTCTTATTTCTGCAGCATAAACCGAGTCGTATGTTATAACTGTTTTAACTTTATCACTATTCTTATTCTTATTTTTATTCTTAAATTTTGCGAGCATAAACCCACCATAAGCTTTGAGTAAAATAAAAAATTCAGTTGTTTTTTTAATCATTCCAATTTATTTTTAAATGGTAGCCTTAGTAATTAATTAGTTAGGGTGATTAAAATTTTGAGAAATACATACTACCGGTCATTTTTTTAAATTGTTTTTGAAATTATATATTTAATAAACACCGCAAAGCATAAGCAATGCTTTTGATAGTTTTAGAATAATAAGATATCATATGTACATAGAACTAAGCATTTATCATGAAAATAGTGATTCAATTTTCAATTTTTATAGTTTAAACCTTTAAACCACGTTTTAAACAAACCATGGTTTAAACAGAATGTCACACAGATAATTTATAATTTTTTATTTTATTATATTATATAAATTTAAAACCATAATACGTTAATTATTGATAAATGACAATTATTAGATTATAGTATCTTTTCAGGCCAATAAACTGCAGTAGTGTACATATTACATACACATTCATAAATAACGTAGCATCCTGTGCTTTTATCTCGGCAAACCTCATGACAATAATTTCATTATAGTTAAGTTCGTCGTGTAGCAGACATCGTCTGAAGTATAGGTTCAAAGCAGGTTTTGGTTCTGAATTTAACAAAATGCAAAATCAAATAATTGTGGTTTTATTAACACTTTTTGTGTGTTCTTATGGCTCTATTGAAGATTGCGGTAAGATATTTTAAAGTAAAAATTATTTCATTATAAATACTTTTTTGTTATTAGTTAAAAGTACGGAATATATATAATTCTTGTGCCCAAATAAAAAAATATTATTCCTTTAACATTAAATAATAATTCTTTTTAATATATTACATGATTTTGTAATAAAAATTTTTAACAATGCGAATTGTAATTTAGCTATTTTTTTTACATTGTTCTACGATGATATAATTAATTTATATTTATGATTCAATATCGATTAATTAAGATGAAATAAATTTGGTTTATATATGCAGATTAATTTTATGCTGCCTTTACAAATTTACAAGAACTTTTCATAAAATTTCTTAGAAGTGATATTTGAACTAAATTTATCAATGTACTTTTAACCTTATGATTAACTTCAAACTTAATGGCACGACACGAGTTGTTTTTAACTATAATTAGGAATTCGTTGTGAATTTTATAATTTTAGTAATATAAATTTATGAATAGGTAATTAACTTTAACTAATAACAGCGCCCCATCATTCGTTTTCGGAACATAGGGCCGGAATTCCTTCGGTGTGTTGAACATATTTTTTACTTGTGTTGTGAGTATTCAACTGGTCAACTCACAGCCTTATATATTTTTTATAAATAAAGTTTAACTATAAGGAAATGATATCCATTATAATATAACTTTTTATTATTGATATTGACATGACGAAACAAGTAGGGCCTCCACCGCACAATATTTTGCGTGCCGTCCCTGTCTCCATAATTTTTTAAGCAGGGTAAAATCTTCCCTAATTCAAATAAATATGGAAAAACCTTTTAGTTTTTGATTATTAATTTTATTGTAAAAATTTTGACATACTCGTATAGAACATATTAATACACTTTTCAATTTAAAGTTTAAGTTTAGAAATCAGGAATGACTGAGAAAGAACTAATGAATTACAAACAACATGAAAATTAGAAGCTGTAGGCTGTAGGTACAGGTATTTTTTTTTTAAAGCATATGTTATAAACATTTCATTGTACTTGAAAGATTCTCAATTTCGCTGTATATATAAATAAAAAATTAAATACACTAAGGTCCGGTTTTTGCATCTCTGAATGGAGTATCAATTGATGTAACTGGCAGATAAAATGAAAATATCGCATCAATGTTTTTCTTTTACCTGGCATTTAATTGACATTTTATCCACAGATGGCAAAACTGGGCCTTAGTAAGTAAAAGCTGAAAGCTTAATAATTTTCTTATATTTTCGGTAAATTTTATGCTTCAAAATTTATTTCATATAGTGTGTACCGGATTTTTCTGAATTAAAAATATATTATTTCTTATTATTACTAATACGATGCTTTTAAAACTATTATTGATTTGATATATTTCAATGTCTAAATTAAAATTGACGAAGTTTACATATAGACATTGTACATGTAGTAAGATTTTTTTTGTATTCGAACAATAAAATAATGTATAAGCAGTAGTAGGACATATGAAAAATTATGTATGTGTAATGATTTGATTCTCTTTAAAAACTGGGTTGTAACAGAAATCATGTATCATTCAGAAAAGATAATGAGGATTATGTGAACTTTGATTATGTTTATACAATGTGTTACACTACGGTTAAATTTGGTCTAATATCCAAATATCTAATAACATTCGCCACGTTTCACAAGATTTCAGCATCCGCCAGAGTTTTATAGCGTTCTTCGATAGATGGCTCTACATGCAGTTAGTTACATCTTAAGCATAGATAAGCCATCTATCTTATATGAGATAATATCTCTTATGCCGTGTCCAGTCTCTGCAAGGAGACTTCGTTTACAGTACAGTTACATCACACTGGTGAGCTTCAATGAGAGTGAAACGCGTCTGTGAGTTACCGTAGAAAATAGAGAGATACTGTCCCTGGTGGGTTACTAACTGGGCTCGGTCGGCAAAGACGCAACAAGCGTTTGGCGAGGTTGCCATTTCGCGAATCTTTTAATTATTAAATAATTTTGTAGTGACACATTATTTTACAAGAAGTAACAGAGCTAAGAAAAGGATTCCAGCACAATCGAATTAAGAGAAATTTGTAAGGAAATACGAATGTGTATGCTGAATAATGAATAGTAATAAAGAAATAAAGTGATATAATTGAAATATTTTGGAAATAAGGGGTTTTTTGTTATAGCGGCATCGACACGAATATGAATTCAATATACAGGTGTTATGTAAGTAAGTGATCAACGCTTAACCCATGGTAGAACTGACCCCAAAGATAGTAAATCTGGCAATAATTTTTGTACTTTGTACAAGAACTAGAGGCCTTTAAAATTGACCAATCACGTCATAGTTCAAAACTTTATAGAAAAGTAAAAATCAATGTGTTCTCTGGAAAAAATATTGGTTGTCAATCTGACGTTTAATTTTTTTTTTGTCTACATAGACGTACAATTTATATTGTTTTTTTTTTTTTTTTGATATTCTCAAAATACCATTTACCTTCACCAACCAAGAGTATGCAGAATGGTATATAGCGAGACATTACAAAATAGTCGTGCTGGTGCAGTGGCGTTCCCAGGATTTTGGTCTAGGGGGGGCGACTAAATAATTTCATGTACTTATTTTCTCATATTTATATTTTATAATACAAAGATATTTTAAGATATTAAGGTACGAAGGTTAACATTAAAAATATAAGAAACGTTAAACAAGAAAATAAGATGATAAGTGCTAAACCTGTTAAGGTTTTAATATATATATATAATTTTAAATATTATTTTCAATATATCTCCAGTTCAAAACCTACAATTTTGATTAAATTTTCAAGAAATATTTATAACAATATAAGGAATAAAATATGTGAAAATTAAAAAAAATGATCTTCGAGAACAATTTTAAAAATCCAAAAAACCTACTTTTTTCTTACATTTTAATGTTTTTCTTCTATACTAAACCTACAATTTTGTTCATACTTTAATATGTTTTGAAGAATATTATTATACATATCATATAAAAAAAAAATCGAAAATTGATCTTTGGGAACATACTTAAAAAAAATAAAATGTATAATTTTATTTTTTTTCTTAAGTGTGTGAAGTTCTATTTCTAAAATTTGTTTAGTATGACGTACTGTATACATTTCTCTATCTCTTAGATAAATATTGTAAATATTTATTGTTTAATATAGAAGATATTCGTAATTAAAACAAATTCGGTAAGTATTTTCGTGAAATGTAAGGAAGTGGCGCTTTGAGTAGACCTAGCGGTAAATAGATAAACTATATTGGAATCGGTGGCTCAAAGGGAATTGAAAACTCAGCATCAACAATCATCGGTCGCTCGACGCTTGAACATACGTAATCATTGAACAGAGAAGCAAATTCAGCAAAGTTGTCACCGGCCTGAAGTTAGCCCCGCCCAATGTAGCACCAACGTTCTTTTTTATCTTATTAGTTAGTGCATCGTTAGTGCTTTTTAGTGCACTATAAAGGAACGTTAGTGCATTTCGCATTATTGAGTAAATTATAAAATTTATGGGTGGGCTAACTTCCAATTAAATTTTAAGATTTAAATAATTTGTACCCTAGTATTAGTTAGTGCATCGTTAGTGCTTTCTAGTGAACCCAATAGTTTCGTTCGTGCTATTACCATACACTAGAAATTAAGAAAAATCTATGGGTGGGCCAACTTCATATTAAATTTTAAGATTTAATTAGCATGTATCATATCACTAGTTAGTGCAACGTTAGTGCTTTCTAATGAACCCAAGAGTTTCATTCGTGCTATTACCATACACTTGAAATTAAGAAAAAACTATGGGTGGGCTAACTTCATATAAAATTTTAAGATATAATTAATATGTACCATATCATTAGTTAGTGCATCGTTAGTGCTTTCTAGTGAACCCAATAGTTTCGTTCATACTATTACCATACACTAGAAATTAAGAAAAAACTATGGGTGGGCCAACTTCATATAAAATTTTAAGATATAATTAATTTGACCCATATTATTAGTTAGTGCATCGTTAGTGCTTTCTGGCGAACCCAATAGTTTCGTTCATGCTGTTACCATACACTAGAAATTAAGAAAATACACTGGGAGGACCAACTTCATCTTGTATTTTAAGATTTAAATAATATGTACCATATCACTAGTTAGTGCATCCTCAGTGCTTTCTAAAGAATCCAACAGTTTCATTCGTGCTATTACCATACACTATAAATTAAGAAAAAACACTGGGTGGGCAACTTTAATTTAAATTTTAATATTTAGTTAATATATACGATTTCTGTAGTTAGTGCATCGTTAGTGCTTTCTAATGAACCCAACAGTTTTAGTGGTGGAATTATATTTACTAAAAAATTAGGAAAACAATTCAAATAAAGTGGTTCTGTCACCTAGTAATGGCGGTCCGTAGCCAACTTCGCTATTACGTATAGTTCTTTCTTCTTTATCATTCTCTTTCTTTTTTTTTTGTCTCTCTTTCCCTAATGTGCTCTTTATGACTTTCTTGACACGGTTGTTTTCGATATATACAAATTCCCAGGAAATAATCCATATAAATATGGACGCTACAATCTTCCAAATCAATGGACTGATTTCAACTATTTTTACCTCTCGCTACCCTTGGTAAGGGAGGTATAGGGATCGTGCTAAAAATCACATATCGAGATTTTAATAAATGACCACGTTTTAAGGTCCCTAGAATCCATTTTTAACATTTTCAAGATGATGTCTGTATGTGTGTATGTGTGTGTGTGTGTGTGTATATGTGTGTATGTGTACGAATTTTGTTTGCACTCTAACTCAAATACTATCATTCAGAAAATTCTGAAACCTTGTATTTTTATCCTATTCTAATAGGAATAGAAGCCATTAGATTTTGGTGTAAATCGGATAAACGGAAATGTTACTTTACTTGAAGCTCATAATGGTTTTTCTTCAAAAAATACCATTAAATGCCATTTTTTCGAATTTTATGTCTTATGAAAATTAAAGACTATTGAATTTTCTACAGGAATACATAAATACTTTTTCTATATATTTTACAGATAAAGTTAAAAATATTTTATTAGTCGCGAAGCCTAAGATAAAAACTATTCCTTTGTTACACAGTTCATTTTTCAAATGAATGTAACTGACAGTAAATGTCACTGTCAGAAAACTTATCACTTCAAATTAATAATAGTGACATTTTAAAAAGAAAATAGTAAAGAAAGCAATAGTTTTCTGCAATGGAACAGTTTTCAGTGTTAGTAAATACGTAGGTATGTATTTAAATTAATAAAAATTAAATAGCGGGAGGTTTTATGTTGGCCACGTCAGATTTTTTTTTTAATATTGCTTACCATCTGTACTTGCGCCTACGCAAATATGTGTATGTAGTCTGTGGTGTGTGTGTGTGTGTGTGTGTGTGTGTGCGTGCGCGCGCGTGCGTGCGTGTGTGCGTGTGTGCGTGCGTGCGCGTGTGTGTGTGTGCGTTACGAGCGTGCGTTTTTGTGTTTATTTGCGTGAGTGAGGGCGAGCGCGTGTGTGTGCGTATGTGTGTAAGCATAAATTATAATAATTGTGTTGATGTGTTGGTAGACGGTAGCAAAAATGTGTAGGAACACATTAGATACTCGTAGTTGACGCTGTAGCGCCAAAAATAAGTGATAGAAAATTCCAAGATTATGATAATGAACTCAGCACTCCTGCTCTTATTGATTGAACTATTTCGGCATAAGCAATAATATTTTTGCAGGCGCCGAAAAATATATTAAATCTTGGCTAGATAAGCAACTATACAAATAAATAAACAAGTAAAAATTTGGTGTGACATACGAGTATGATTTTTTTTTGCGTATTACACCAACGGTTTTACAAATAATCTTATTCTATCTTTACTTAACTTCCACAACTACTTAGGACCAAATCAACGTAATTTCACTTTAAATAAGGACAATAGAATTTTTGATATTGTTTTATGTAATTTTAACTGCCTCGTATCCCAAGATTCTTTCCCAGTAGTTAAAGAAGACGGCTATCACCCTGCATTTACTGCAATTAGAATGCAGTTTCCTTAATTCAACGAAACTATTGGGTTCATTAGAAAGCACTAACGATGCACTAACTAATAATGTGGCACAAATTAATTACATCATAAAATTTTATATGAACTTGGCCCACCCATAGGTTTTTCTTAATTTATAGTGTAAGGTAATAGCACGAACGAAACTATTGGGTTCGCCAGAAAGCACTAACGATGCACTAACTAGTGATATGGTACATATTAATTAAATCTTAAAATTTAATATGAAGTTGGCCTACACATAGATTTTTCTTAATTTCAAGTGTATGGTAATAGCACGAACGAAACTATTGGGTTCACCAGAAAGCACTAACGTTGCACTAACTAGTGATATGATACATGCTAATTAAATCTTAAAATTTAATATGAAGTTGGCCCACCCATAGATTTTTCTTAATTTCTAGTGTATGGTAATAGCACGAACGAAACTATTGGGTTCACTAGAAAGCACTAACGATGCACTAACTAATACTAGGGTACAAATTATTTAAATCTTAAAATTTAATTTGAAGTTAGCCCACCCATATATTTTATAATTTACTCAATAATGCGAAGTGCACTAACGTTCCTTTATAGTGCACTAAAAAGCACTAACGATGCACTAACTAATAAGATAAAAAAGAACGTTGGTGCTAGATTGGGCGGGGCTAACTTCAGGCCGGTAAAGTTGTCGCCTAAATACAACAATATTACTTTGGCGGCTCTTGGGTAGGCGACAAAATAACCACTACAATACATAAGTTTTTTTAATATTCGATATTAAATTTATACGCCGACTCAATTATTTGATTAGTAAAATTATTTTTTTAGAAATTTCAAAAAGTAATTCTAAATGAATTTCTGAGCTAATTTTTAAACCTTTTAAACATGATAAATGAGAAACACTGGTTATTGGTATTGTAGAAAAAAGATTACGAGCTTCAGAAAATATTTTGCAATAATAATTTTCGTTAAAATATTATATAATTTTATAAATTTTTCAGTTAAAATTGTGATTCCAATTATGCGCTTTTGGGGGTTTTAAAGGTATATTTTCTTTAGTACCATGTAATTACATACATAAGATAGAAATTATTTTTATTTTATGTTCTTTTTCTAAAATTAATTTCAACGTTATACAAATAATTTTTTTAAAAAATAACAAACATTGCAATACAATATATTTAACTTTAAAAATGTTTTTGTTGTTTAAAAAGTACAAAAAATATTAGTTATAGAATAAATTTTATAGTTATTTATATTTATTGTCAGAAATGTCAAGGAATACCATTGACTATTGATACATTTTGAAATAAAGGATCTTAGTATTCTGTAGAAATTTCAAGAAGAAAAACGCTGTCATCTGTCACATTTGATACGTCGATGGTAGTCTTTAAATAAAAATATTTGTGAAATGAGGATAATTTCGAAAGAAATTAAATTGAAACATATCTGACAAAAGTTTAAACATCTAATGCTGGTATTTCACAAAGAGGAAAGTAACTCATCTGCGTAGGGATGTAATGCATTTTGGATTTACTTACATCCCGTCGTTATAGAAACCGATACCCTGACTGTAAAAGAGACATACATCCCTACAAACAACGTCCTATTAGCCTATTTACGGAAGTGGGAAATAGTATAGTAAACACCCGTAACGTTGGTAACCATGGTTACACAAGTCGGTAATACAGAGGCTTTACGTTTAAAGAGTGACAATGTGAAGAAAAAATAAATTTTATTGCAAGGTCGTAGAAAAAGTATAGTATGTAATAGTGCTGTCAAGAACCGGAAAAATTTGGAACCGGATACCCGGTTCCAAAACTATTCGGGTACCCGGGTAGTGGAACCGATCTTCGGTTCCGAGTAATGGAACCGGTCATCGGTTCCGGTTCCGGGTAATGGAACCGATCTACGGTTCCGGTTCCGGGTAATGGAACCGATCTTCGGTTCCGGTTCCGAGTAATAGAACCGGTCTTCGGTTCCGGTTCCGGGTAGAGGAACCGGTTCTCTGGAATAGAACTTCAGATTCGGGATATGGAATCAATGATATTATTCAATTATAATTTTAAATTAGCCTCGCTATTTTTGAGAAATAAACAGATTTTCTGTTTTATTTGAGAAATATTATTGAACGATATTATTTTTTTTATGTAACTTAATTGCATATAATAATGTGTAAATAATATTATACCATATGCAGGAGGATATATTTTTTTTTTAGAAAATGTAACCGCATAATTGCAACTTACACTTTCAGTTTCATATTATATATTTTCAATTTTCATTCAATATGGTTTATTACAGTAGCTTGACCTTGAGTGATGTTCTAAGATATTGGTACCTACCTACATAATGACAATAGTGACCATAAAATGAAGGGACAAAGCAATAAATATTTCCTAGAATTTCAATGAGCTACTTATACATTCTGCTTTAATCTTTACATTTTGATCTCTCACTTTTGTAATATAAAGGAATATTTCTTAATTTCTTGATTTCAGTTCGATTAAATACATTCAATATAGCCATTTAATATTTTGTTTCTTTATGTAAAAATTTTAAATCCATCATTTTTGTTTAATATACAATTATATGTTTTGTTTATACGTATCATTTTCTTTACTGCAAATTCACACCAAAGTGTCGGGTAGAGAAATGAGAAAATTCCGTAGTAAAAGTGGAAATAATTGATAATGTATATAAATACAAAAGACAAATTACACATAGCAGAACATAAAATTTTTAATAAAAGTTTTTCTTTAAAGTAATAATTTATAATTCATAATTGTCAAAATTTTTCATATTATATGCACACGTGTTTTATTTTGCACATGTATTATTCAATTTTCTTAAAAATAGTATGCACTTTACATATATTCCGACCTATATTGAAGACTCAATCTGTTCGGGTTCCATAACAGAGAACCGATGAATTTCGGTTCCAGAAGCGAGAACCGATGAGTTTCGGTTCTAGGACCGAGAACCGATGAGATTCGATTCCAGAACCGAGAACCGATGAGTTTCGGTTCCAGGACCGCGAACCGATGAGATTCGATTCCAGAACCGAGAACCGATGAGTTTCGGTTCCAGGACCGAGAACCGATGAGATTCGATTTCAGAACCGAGAACCGATGAGATTCGATTCCAGAACCGAGAACCGATGAGTTTCGGTTCCAGAACCGAGAACCGGGTAGTTTCGGTTCCAGAACCGGGTAATTTCGGTTCCAGAACCGAGAACCGGGTAGTCTTGGAATCGGAACCGAGAACCGGGTAGTTACACATTCAAATAACCGGGTACCCGGGTAATTTTGGAACCGGAACCGAACCGAACCGGAACCGGTTCCCACCACTAGTATGTAACACGTGTGTGAAGCCTATTTTACATTCGGGTGGTTTGCAACACTCGCCTTCGGCTCGTGTCGCAATCTCCACCCTCATGTAAAAATGTCAGCTTCACACACTTGCCACATAATATACTATTATCTATGATAGTGCGTAAAATTGATGTCAGTTTTGAATTCGTAAAACGGTTGTTTAGTTACAAGGTTTCATTAGACACGGGTTTCCTACCAACGAGTGATTAAAAATTTTAAACACTCAAAATTCGCAATACCATCTTGAATATTTTGTTATCGTGGTAAAATTCTCATTTAATATTGTGCTCCTAATTCAAAAATAAAAGTTTTTTTAATATATTTTTTATTGAGTTATTAAATTCTATCGTTGATAAAATACACATGCATAAAGCATCTTTAGTCACTCACGGGTCTTAAAACACTCGCTAAGACTAATTTTACGTACTTGTATTGAAATAAAATAAATAAAAAATAAAAGAAACCAAAATTTCGAATTTATTAAACCGTAAGCATGAAAAAAGGGCACTATATATTAAAATGAAAATACTTTTGAATATTTTCAAATAAAAAAAATTGTTGTCCCGTGGCCGGTCAATTTTAATTTTTTTTTTTAATATAGGCGATACATACGGGCAAAAGAATGATGAAAAAAATCAAAATTAACTAATTCTTATGTTTGCACTAGATTATCTCAAAAACTAAGGCGTGTATTTTTTATAATTTTTAGAGGTACCGTAATCAAATTATTTTATGAATTATAAAATAACAAAGTAAAAGATTTACTACGAATACAAATTATAATTACATTTTATTTCTATTAAAATCGGTATTGTGTGTGAGAAAGTGAGATGGTGCTATGTAGAATGTAGAGATGGAAGATATCACGAAATGGTGGGGACGCGTACCGCTCAACAATCTCGGAATTGCAGAAAAAAACATGGTGTTATGGAGAATGTAGATTTGATGTGGATAGATGATATCACGTAATGGGGGAGGGGACGTGATATTTTATAATTCGTAAAATAATTTAATTATCGTACCTCCAAAAATTATAAAAAATACACCCATTAGATTTTCAGATAATTTAGTGCAAACATAAGAATGGGCCCATAAACCATTTTTTTTTAATTTTAAATAAAGGTTCGTTTAATTTTAAAGCAATAGGCCCATAAACCATAACAAAAAATAGTAAAATGTACACTTTATCCTTAAAGTACTGCTCAATAAATAACGATTAAGATAAAAATAACATTTTTTTTTAATAATTGCTTCAAAATTAAGCGAACTTTCATTTTAAAAAATTGGTTTATGGGCCCATTCGTGGAACCAAAAAGTCATAATTGTTTTTGGTATAACTGCATTTGATCTTTAAAGAAACCTATAGCTATCTTTCTCACACCAGTTTCTGTAGTAGGCTGCGCGAGAAAGATACCAATAGTGTGATGCTTAGAGTATAGAATAGGACTAGAGAGAGCGTAAAGTACAGATGTGGACAGAGTTTTTGTCGCCATGAGACGGAAGGGGAATCTCGTGGCCGCCATCTTGGGACGATCAACGTTATAATGTATTTAAGCGCGCTTTCTTCAGTTTTGTTACAAAAATACAATAACGTAACAGAAATTGAAGCTATTTGTAATTAGCAAGCTTTAATTCAGTAAGAAATGTATTAAAATTAATTAAATTTAAATTTGAAAGAACCAACAAATTGTAAAAATCTTCAATTTGAAGTGTATTGCGATTAAACTTTAATAAAATATTTTTTATAGAAATTAAACTGTTCGAATTTTATGACAATTGTAATGATTGAGATAGAAACTTACAAAAACTAGGTACCGAATAGGCAAATAATTTGAGGCTAGAAATTTCATATAAAAATATATATTTATGATATTTACAATACAAATAAATACGAAGTACAAACATATTTATTACAAAAAATAAGTTAATATTTTTACATGAAATATGTAAAAAAGTACAATAAAATATATGAACTAAACATTAATAATATGTATAAGTAAAATAATACTTACTTGTGAATTGTCATCGCTTTTTCCTTTTCTTTTTCTTGTTTTAAAGTTTTTACGGACATTCGGTTATTACAACCGAAGGCACAAGTCGTTGACATGTAATTACAAACGTTTCACATTCAAATAACACAAATTAAAACCAATTATTAACGTAAAATAATCAAATAACCAGAGAATGCTTATATACACTTGATCTTCCCAAGATGGCCGCCCTACAAACACAAGCTTACCCCGCATGACATCAGCTTTGAGTGTTTAGGCAGGCGCCCTCTATGTGTATATATATTTTATAACTCTATGGTGTGATGTCATCTGTGGCCCTAGAAATAAATTTAAATATCTCGCAAAGTAATTATTAAAAAAAATGTTTTTTTAATCTTAATCGTTATTTATTGAGAAGTACTTTAAGAATACAGTGTTCATTTTACTTTTTTTTGTTATGGTTTATCGGCCCATTAGTTAATTTTGATTGATTTTTTCCATCATTCTTTTCGAATAAATTCGATTTAATGTTTCTTAAATCTAAAATGTATTGCATATATTTAAAAAAAAAATTAAAAATAATATCTGTCAATCAGAATTATCTTCATAATATAGTAGCTATTTCCATGGTTATTGCATAGCTAGCTAATTTATGATATTTTATACAACTTTATAGACATTGAATATGAGATAAAATGCAATCAAACCGTATAGAGAATATAATAATCTATAATATTTATAAAATATCAAAAAATGATATTAATTGCGTTTAAAAAAAAAACAGTTGAAAGGTCCAAATGAGGGTAGTTCCGATTGATCAATTACAATCAAAATCTAATCAGCTCTTTATAAGAATCTAGAGTACGGAAATATAAGGAAATTGAATTTTTTGTACTTGTAGTATTGGAGTTATTGGAGGAGAAATTATCGTCACATATAATCATTGTAAAAAAATTAAAATCTTATTCAAGGGACCTCACAACGTGCTTATTCCTTAAATACTCCACCGAATTTTTTGGCTAAAGACAATACCTTCCTTACCTAAAGAGGACGGAAGGTAAAAATTTATTGATATAAAAACTAAAGTAAAATAGTTTATTCCCAAAGTACAAACACATATTTTGATTGAAAAGCTTATATTTACGTATAGTTAGTTTCCTCTACGGCATGACGAATATTAGCAGAACCGTTCGGATACTTATGTACCAGAAAGTGTAATTGTAATCTATTTGGCTTACATCATACATAAACATAATGGTATAGATAGTAACATATTTGTAAAAAAATCCTACTAAATATTGTCAATATTTTTTTGGCAGGCTCAAGATCGGTATATTACATAACCAAACAAAATGCTGTACTACTGTGTAAAGGAATACAAAAATAAAATAGGGCATTCATTTACTAAAATTAGATTATAGCAATAGCTCAAGAAAAATGGAAAATAACTATAAATTAAAATTAAAAAATTTAATCGTTATTTAGTTTCGAGCGCAAATGGACATTGTCGATTTCGACCTCTCAATTGACAATGTCCCATTTTGCTCTCTTAATACACAAATAGCTATTATTATGATGTACCTATTATTTTTTTAATAATTATGAAAATGTAACATTTTTTACTTTTACAGTTTTTAAATACGTGTTTATAATAAAAAATTCCTACGGTAAATACAAAATATTATGTAATCAGTGAATTTTATGTAATATATATGTTACGATTTTAAAATTTGTTATTTATTATCCATTCTCTTCCCAAGAAACGTTATTTTTAAAATATATTATTAATGTTTCATACAAACAAAATATTTTTACTTCGTTAATAAATTTGAAATAATTTGACGCGACGTTCAATAAATTGTTTTATTTTCATTTGTTATAAGTAACCTACAAATTTGTACCATCCCACATATATTTACTTTTAGAATGTTTTTAGGTTTGTGCCATGGAACAAAGTACGACTATTATCGAATAGATGGAGATCGTAAAATATACAAATATTTCTACTTTATCGACATAGTCATAATTTTTTATTTCAGTGCTCACTAGCGCTCGCCTCGGCGCAGAAACAAAATAACGGGGGGTACCATTTCACCATAGACAACACATAGTACCTAAAATTCATTTCACCTTAACCTCTCTTTGTTCATTGTACTTCGTAAATACGTCTTTAATCGACGAAGTGTTGAAAACCTTTTCTCTGGCGACTCTGTACTAACATGCAATGTTAATTTTTTTTACTTAAAATTGAAACAACGACAAATTCAGAAATGATTGTTTACCCTTGATTTATGGTGAATACGAATCGCGTGCCCCTAATTGTGTGTGTGTGTGTGTGTGTGTGTACATAAAAAATATGAAGGTCTAGGGGGGGCGATCGCCCCCCCCTGGGTACGCCATTGTAGCTGTTATAAGACATTGATTTTTACTTTTTTATAAAGTTTTGAACTATGACGTGATTGGTCAGTTATAAAGGCCTCTAGTTCTTGTACAAAGTACAAAAATTATTGCCAGATTTACTATCTTTGGGGTCAGTTCTACCATTGGTTAAGCGTTAATCACTTACATAACACCCGGTATAATATTTTGATCGAAAGACCGCCTATAAATGCATAACAAATAGCGAGTTAGAAGGCGGGTCTTACTACCTTCAAATTTTGAACGAGGAGCCGAGACTCCAACTCTGCAATTTTCACAGTTTTTATTTGAACATAAATTTATTGCATTAATAAACTTAATAATTTAAATACATAATTATAAAGTATGCAGACTTATACAGTGTTATAATATTCATTTATTTTTTGTAAATATAATTTAAAAATACCATATATTTAAAGAACATTTGGGTCCATGATGAAAACAATTTGATATAAAAACACATATACATTACGTCACATCAATTTTTCCCATCAATCCTATCGTCAGTAGTAGGTATCTATCTAAGATAGATAAAACGAAGCGATAAACGAACTTGCTTTATTTTATTTAGTTGTAAATTTGTTTTTAATGACAGGATGGGGGATTCCACCATTTTTTTTTTTATATAATTTCATCTGAAAATATTAAGAAAACTAAGACTATTGATGAAAATCCGGTGAAAAAATTCCTATTAATAAGCGAGTTATGGTCTCCCGAATTTTGAAAAGATTGACGTGACGTCACATTTATGTGTTTTTATATCAAACTGTTTTCATCATGAACCTAAATATTCTTGAAATATATGCTACTTTAAGTTATATTTACATAAAATAAATGAATATTATAACACTGTATAAGTCTACATACTTTATAATTACAGGTGTATTTAAATTATTAAGTTTAATGCAAGAAATTTTTGTTAATATAAAAACTGTTTGAAAACTGCCGTACAGGAATGTTAGCCCCTCCTTTCGAATTTGAATTTCTTAACTTCCATTGGTAGTAACCCCCACCTCTTAACACGCTATTTGTTATGCATGTATAGGCGGTCTTTCGGTCGCCAATCAAAATATATATAGATTTCATATACGTGTCGAAACGCTGTAACAAAAAACCCCTTATTTCCGAAATATCTCAATTATACCATTTCATTTTTTTTTATTAATATTCGTTATTCAGCATATACATTCGTATTTTTTTACTAGTTTCCTTTAATTCGATTGAGCTGGAATCCCCCATAGTGACCGACAACTTTATGGAAATAATTTTGTCTTTCTAAGATGTACCTATATTCGTAAATATTTGGACCGGTGCTTTCCTTGCAAAAATGTTATTAAAATAAATTGAAAAAAAAATACTTTTGTAAAGAGAAAAAAACGCTCTATCGAATGGTAGAGTAAAATTAACAGGTTCCCATTTAAAAAAATTACGCGGACAAGCGTAACTCAAAAACAATTGAAGAAAAAAAATTCAAGTATTCTCAAATGTAGATCAAAATTTCTTAAAAAACTTTTGTATTGAACATAATTTCCTAAAATGAATATTAACTACAATTAATCGCCGTCTCCATACTTTTATCTTACCCTGTATATTTATAATTCTCTATCTCTAAATCTATAGAAGATATAACAATGTATTGGATAGAGAAATTTATATTCTTTAATATTTGTAATAACATAAATTTCCAAAAAATAATATTTAAAAGTTTTTTTTTTAAGAAACTACTACTTCCGGTTGTTCAGTTGTTCCAAAACCTTTCAGCTCTTCCCATTAATGTCAGATTAAGGAATACGTAGTTAAATTGGTCTTTAGTCTTATAGAAGTAGAGAAACCGTCCCTCCAAAACACACACACACACACACACACATGCATATGTGACATATGTGATACATATGTGTGTGTGTGTGTGTGTGTGTTTGTGTGTGAAAATTTCGAAATTTTGTGTACTCATTCTATACTAATGTGGGTTTATATCGGATAACCGAAAGTATCACTTATACAAGATTTTAACAGTTTTTCTTGAAAAAAAATACATTGAATATAATTTTTCAGCAACTTGTACTAATAAATATTGAATACAACGGTACAATCTTCAATTCTACGACAATAGAATTTAGTAAATAACTTTAAATATAAACTTATATGATAATTTATTTTTATACATCATCCTGCGTATGCGTCAAACAAAAATGTAATACTTTAGTAAATTTTTTGACATATTTAAAGAAATGTCACTTTCAGGAAGCAATTACATTAAAATTAATAATGAATCCGTGTTAAGGTGAATGTGGTAGTAATATATATGATTCTAATGAAATTGAGGTTTGTAAAAATAATATATTTTCCAACATACATGAATATTAGATGTACAGGATAATCCGATTTTGCTGTTTGCAGCACTATTAATCAAACAGCTGTCAATACGCACGTGTTTTCAAAGTGTCAAATATTAGTTTACAACTACACATTTACGAAATGGATAATGTACAGTGAAGATTACGCAGATTGCGTTTTAGAGCACCAGGAAGTTGAAGCTGATTTTTTCGTAAAATCTATTAAAATATAATCTAAAACTTCTCAAATTTGGTATTTAAAACTCGTATATACTTAATTTGAAACAACATATTAGATTTGGACTGTATATAATAAGCCGGAAGTGGCATTTAATTCTTAATTTGGACCTCTTAACAGATTTTTTAAGGTAAAACAAAATAAAATATAATCCAAAATTTCGTATTACAGACTTTTCTATTTATTAGAACTACAAATTAGATTTTGTTTACAAATGATCAACCGGAAGTGATACTTTATTTAATGCTCATTGCTATTTTAAACATGGAATTGGAATATTTTTGGATTGTGCTTATAATTTTTATTTTTGTGTTATACAGGTGCAAAACGGGCCACTTTTTACCTCTCGCTAAGAGAGATATCGAAATCATGCTAAAAATCACATATTCAGATTTTAATGAATAAGCACGTTTCAAGGTCATTAGAATCCGGTTTTAACATTTTTACAATGATGTGTGTGTGTGTGTGTGTGTGTGTGTGTGTGTGTGTGTGTGTGTGTGTGTGTGCATGTGTGTGTGGATGTGTGCATGTGTGTGTGTGTATGGCTGGATGTTGGAGGGAGGATTCCTCAAAAACTATAAGACATAAAACTTGTTTAACTATGAATTCCTCAATCTGACATCCCTGGGAAGAGCTGAAAAGGTTTTGGTAACAAATGAACAACCGGAAGTAGTAGTTTAAAAAAAAAATCTTCTAATATATGAAAATTTTTGATATTACTAATTTTGAAGGACAAAATTCTATATCTGATACATTTAAATTTGTTGGAGGGACGATTACACAAAAACTATAAGACTTAAGACCTAACTATGAATTCCTCAATCTAACATTCATGGGAAGAGAGCAATTGGACAACCGGAAGTAGTAGTTTCTTAAAAAAAATCTTGTAAATATATTTTTTTTGAAATTTTTGTTATTACAAATACTGAAGAACACTTAAATTTTTTATTATATCTTGTATGGATTTAGAGATAAAGGCACTATAATATATAGAATAATCGGAAGTAATACATCGCAGAGGCTAAACTACACTAAGGAAACCAGTTGACAAATTCAAATGTTTATAACATAGTACTGTTTATAACATAGTTTGTAAATGACAGATGTCAGTGTCAAAAATCTATAGTTTTAGTGACATTCTGAAAGCTTTTTCTGGGAAAGTACATTTAATCTTTCTTATTGTTTTATTAATTAAATATTTAAAATTGTAGGTAAAATGCATATATCCATCAGAAATACCGCCAATCTTGTTAATGAATTGGAAGAATCTCTGACATTTAGGAACTTCTTCATATAATGAAAATAGATATAAACAGAATTGTATGTGTGCAGAAGTCAAGTTAAATACAATAAAAAAAACAATATTTGGGTAAAGTTTTGTAATTTTTTTGTTATAAAACGACGGTTCGATATCGACGTGCAATACGATACTTATATAATATACACTGGAATTGGCGAGAGGTACTGTGCTGGCCACAACAAATTTTTCATTTTTGTTTACAGCATTGTTTCTGAAACATTGTAAATAGAACTTTTAATTTTGTGGAATGGAAGAGACAGATATTACAATGTAGAAAAAGGTAACAGATGGTACTTATCGGTTTATTTAATGGACAATAATAATTATCAAACAAGAAATTGTAAGGTTTCTATGGTATTATCACTTAAGACTTAGGGCCTAATTCTCAATTTTCACTGATGTGATATTAACCGAAAATTTTTCACTTTATCACAAGGAGCTATACTCAAATTGTAAATTTATCTGATATAAATGAGCACGAAAGTGTGATATTTTAGGTATTTACTGTAGGTTGACAATATTGGCTGCGCATAACAAGAAAATACGAATTTAGTGCATGTGTATGTTGACATTTGCCAAATAATATCATGACACTGACAAGTGATATGATATTAGTTATTTTCGTAACAAGTTATGAAAAACACCAAATATCATGCGAGTGTAAATTGACGCACGACGCGTAGCGGAGTGCAAGTCAATACACACGAGCTAAGATATTTGTATTTCATACAAGTTATGAACATTATTTTTTAGACGAGCTTAAATCAATTTTACTTTTTTTACAAAACTGAAATTTAGGTTCAAACGTACGGACAGCTGATAAATGAATAATGTATACATATAGACAGAAAATAATGACATAGTAACCTAGCAACCGTGTCAACTATTACGATATGAAATATATCGTAACACTGAAAGTTGAATTTATGACATTAGTGTTACGATATATTTCATATCGTAATAGTTTACACGGTTGCTAGGTTACTATGTCATTATTTTTTGGCTATATGTATACATTATTCATTTGTCAGCTGTCCGTACGTTTGTTTCAGTTTTGAAAAAAAGTAAAATTTATTTATGCTCGTCTAAAAAATAATGTTCATAACTTGTATGAAATTCAAATATCTTAGCTCGTGTGTATTGACTTGCACTCCGCTACGCGTCGTGCGTCAATTTACACTCGTATGATTTATTTATTTATTTGATACAATACCCTACAGGCGAATGCCCAATTATAGGGTAAGGAAAAACTTCGAAAGTACAAGATATATTCAAGTGAAATAAGTGAAACAGTTTTTTATGTCTTTAATATTGTTGTGAAATAAATCAATGTAAGGATCAATAATATTGTAACTAATAAACATGAAATGAAGATGTGATTTAACCAAAGAGTTGGACCTGGGAGCTGGATAATAAAATGACGTGTTGTTATTTCTAGATGATAATCTTGGAACTAAAATGGCTAGACAGTCAATGAGGCAATTGATAATTTTAAATAATAAAATTACAGCATTAGTACTACGTCGCTGGTGTAGTAGTTGTAAATCGAAGGAATCGACAAGTACTTCTTGTGGAATATTTCTAATTGGATATGACCCTTTAGTTATATATGTAGCATATTTTAAAAATAATCTTTGAATTTTTTCAATGGATTGCTTTTATTGGTCATAAATGGGATTCCATATTACTGAGCAGTATTCTAGATGGGGTCTTACTAAATATATAAATAACAACCTCAAAGTATATTTATTGAATTGTTGTGCATTTCTAAGTATAAAACCTGAGCACCTGTAAGCAGTTTTAACAACTGCGTCCGTGTGCGATGTAAATGTCAGTTTAGGATAGGGCTGTCAAAATCTGCTGAAATTGCTAACCGGTTAACCGTCGGTTTACAGACCGGTTAACCGAAAAACCGAATAACCGGTTTTAAGTCAATAACCGGCCGATTTTTAACCGGTCAGAAAAACCGGTTTTTAGCCGGTCAAAAAACCGGTTTTTTAACCGGTCAAAAAGACGGTTTTTAACCGGTCGGAAAACATGTTTTTAAACGGTCAGAAAACCGGTTTATAACCTTTAATTTGGTGCATGTTCAAAAGTTTCCTCAAAACGTATCGAGTTTTAAGGGCGCCGTTAACTTTTAGGAAACATCGTACTTCTTCTTTGGGAAATAAATTTCGGTAAACTTTGCAAAGTTTCCCTGTGTGCACTAAAATCTTGACAATTTATTGTTTAGCAATGGTATATGATATACGTATATATGGTATGCGAGCAATATCTTCGATTATTATTCATATTTCACCAACTCCGTATTGATTCGGAAGGTTGTTGAAATGCTGTATTTAAAATTGTTTTCGATGTTGTTCATATAGATCATCGCGTCTAATACAACTTTAAAAAATTTTTGTCATAAATTTTAATTAGTAAGGAATTCTTTTTTCTCAGGGTTATCGCTCAAAAGCAGCTGTAGACACGTGTTTCGCTCTTATTAGAGCTCATCAGTACAGCATAGCTAGTTAATAGGTGGACATTAACTAGAGGTAGTAATCGAAAAAAACCAACACAGTGTAACAGCACTAGTAAGCAGCCAAACACACCCATGTTGCCTCGGTCAGCATCTCCACACACTTGTGGATCAACACAACGTCGCAGCGGCGGTGATTTATAACCACCCACCAGACCCGTTACTTGGACCCCCAAAAGTAAATACTAAAATATAATATTTCTCGAGCGCAAAATTTGTAAGGAATTCTTTTTTCTCAGGGTTATCGCTCATGGGTGGTTATAAATCACCGCCGCTGCGACGTTGTGTTGATCCACAAGTGTGTGGAGATGCTGACCGAGGCAACATGGGTGTGTTTGGCTGCTTACTAGTGCTGTTACACTGTGTTGGTTTTTTTCGATTACTACCTCTAGTTAATGTCCACCTATTAACTAGCTATGCTGTACTGATGAGCTCTAATAAGAGCGAAACACGTGTCTACAGCTGCTTTTGAGCGATAACCCTGAGAAAAAAGAATTCCTTACAAATTTTGCGCTCGAGAAATATTATATTTTAATAAATTTTAATTATTACGGTATATTCAACGATTGCTGAAGGTGGGCTTTCCCTAAGCCCGAAGCGTCCGTAATAATAGTATATTACATCCGAGGTGGGAAATGTTTCATTACATCCGAGGGCTTATGTATATTACCGAGAGGCGAAGCCTCGAGGTGAGATAAAGCGCGAGGCTGTAATGAAACTCCCACCGAGGTTATGTATCTTATTTTATTCACAATCATCCTCATTTTAAATCAATATTTTTCAAAATAAATCAATGAGTTTTAACCTTTAATTTTATTAATATTTTTTGGCAGCTATATTAAAATTTGTTTTAACTTACTTTATTATAAGGAACTATGACAATGTTGCTAGGCAACCTCTACATAAACGTTTCCAACCCAAGAGGTAAAATCTGTTATTTCCAACCTAAGAGAATGTCATTAAAGTTAAGAATGACGTATTTCCCAACCTCCAAAAGGTTAGGAATCGGTATATTACTATAATGATTGTGAATAAAGAATTTTACAATACACGTGGACCATTTATGTCTTGTTTTCATCTATAAACCATTCAATGCTTGGTCCTTTCACCCCTTTCTTCATTATTAATATCACGAGCTTATATTTAATGAGAGAATATAATGAATTTCTATTAAAATTAACTGTCAATGTTGTAAAAATGCCATATCAGTTAGTAACGAATAGAAATAAGGTGATATTCTTTGTTTTTTATCATCGCTGTGATAGACATGTAACTATGGAAATTCTGAATGTTGATTGGCGGAAAACATATCACGTTTCAAAAATATTATTAAAAGAAATAATAACAAATTAAGGTTGGTAACATTGACAGTTTCAATAAGCATTTGAAATTTATTTATTTTGATATATAGCATTTTGTCAAGAGCTATTTAGACGTTAGGTTAAAGTTAATTTTTTTTAAAAAAAAGAGTGCTATGAACCTGTTAGAAACCGATTAAAAACCGGCTATAAACCGGCTACTAACCGGTTAAAAACCGGCTACTAACCGGTTAAAAACCGGCTATTGACCGGTTAAAAACCGGCTATTGACCGGTTAAAAAACCGGCTATAAACCGGTTAAAAACCGGCTATTAACCGGTTAAAAACCGGCTATAAACCGATTAAAAGCCGGCTAAAACCGGTTAACCGGCTAGCCGAATATTTCATTATTGAAAAACCGGTTTCCGGTTAACCGGTTAACCGAATACTTTTGACAGCCCTAGTTTAGGATCGAATATAACACCCAAGTCTTTGAAAATGGGCGGCCAGTTCAAAATAGTAGATCCAATTGAATAATCGAAGATAATAGGCTCCGATTTTTTTGTAAATGACATGATATTACATTTTTCAATATTTAACAAAAGATTATTGTCGACACACCATTTGTGGATCATATTTAAATTACTCTGTAATTTTACGCAGTCAGCAACTGTAGAAATTCGAAAGAACAATTTTAAATCATCTGCATACTACAAATGTTCAACATCAATATTTGTAGTGATGTCATTTATAAATATATTAAATAGCAATGGTCCCAAGACAGAACCCTGCGGCACCCCCGATTTTTGTGGAAATTTTTCAGCCATTGTAACATACATACAGGGAATTTATTTTAACATGCAACATATGGCGAATCACTTCCATGGTTACTCACTATTGTCAAAAAATGACAGCAATGTAATTTTTGTCCATTTTAAAATGCAACATACAAAATTTGTAGTTTTGTATTATCAAAACCAATTTACTATAAATTAGCCTACATACGATTACTAAATAATCAAAACATGAATGTTGTATATCTTAAAAAACTTTAGCTTACAAAAATTCATAACTTTCATGTAATAAATGTTAAAAAATACCCCCAATCACACTGTGGCAATATTCTAGTCGGTTGTAATAAGAATTGACACTATATGTGATGTGTTTTGGAGGTATCTCTTGTGCTGCAATACTATTTATAATGTTGCATTTTAAAATGGACAAATATTACATTGCTGTCATTTTTTGACAATAGTGAGTAACCATGGAAGTAATGAACTATAATGTTGCATTTTAAAATAAATTCTCTGTATATGATATTTGGTATATTTCATAACTTGTTACGAAAATAACTATATCATTTCATATCATATCACAATGGTGAAAATTGAGAATTGGGCCCTTAAAATACAATAGTGATAAAAAAATGAGTATCGCCATTCGAAAGAGCTTTAAAAACTGTCCCAAAGAAGTGTAAACCAAAATCTAGAGTTTTGTTAAAACATAAAAACTGTAAAATTTACATATTTGTCTGTATCTAGTGACCTACGCATTTCTTCTAAATTAACAATATATTGCTAAAATGACATCCTAATTAGGCCAACTTTTGTCAAATTAACCGATTTCGTAGCTCTTATAGTTCTCGAGACAATTAATAAAAAAAATAGTGGCCTTTTTTGGCACCTGAGTGTGTTTTTTAAAGTAACCCTTTTCTAAAGGAAATAATATTATACTGGTAAGAAATAATAACAAAAAATCAGTTTATTGAACCACAAAATTGGAAAAAATGAAGGTTATCTTGAACACAATACGTTTTTGGATAAGGTTAGTAGGTTCATAAGAGATAGATAGGTCATCTTTGATTAGAAATATAAATTCAATAATATATTTAATAACAAAGAATGGATTTTGAGGTATTATTAAATTATAGATAATAAATATGAATATGGGTCAATGAATTTAATAATCTAATTGACTTATGCAGTTATTAATAGACCTATTGACAATGGGGGATTACGGCTCAATCGAATTAAAGGAAAATAGTAAAAAAATACGAATGTATATGCTGAATAACGAATATTAATAAAAAAATTAAATGGTATAATTGAGATATTTCGGAAATAAAGGGTTTTTTGTTATAGCGCTTCGACACTAATATGAAAATATTTTGATTGGCGACCGAGAAACCGCCTATACATGCATTACAAATAGCGTGTTAGGAGGTGGGGATTACTACCAATGGAAGTTAAGAAATTCAAATTCGAAAGGAGGGGCTAACATTCCTGTACTACAGTTTCCAAACAGTTTTTATTTTAACATAAATTTCTTGCATTAAATTTAATAATTTAAATACACCTGTAATTATAAAGTATGTAGACTTATACAGTGTTATAATATTCATTTATTTTTATGTAAATATAACTTAAAATAGCATATATTTCAAGAACATTTAGGTCCATGATGAAAACAGTTTGATATAAAGACACATAAATGTGACGTCTCGTCAATCTTTTCAAAATTCGGGAGACCATAACTCGCTTATTAATAGGAATTTTTTCACCGGATTTTCATCAATAGTCTTAGTTTTCCTAATATTTTCAGATGAACTTATAAAAAAAATGGTGTAATCCCCCATTTAATAAAATAACTCGTAATTAATAATAATACTTTTATTAAGATTTTTATCTGATTTTTTTACAACCAAAAAGTATGTAAACAAACTACAGAAATGTGACTTATCTAGTTAACCTCTCTTCAGAAATTTACCACCATGTAATGCCGAGAATCGGATCCGGATAGTTACAGTTTTGAATATAAAATTATATAGATATACATACTCGTATCAGATTTTGGATCATGATATTCCTGATCACCTTATCGTATTTCAGGTTCTCGATTTTGTAACTTTAAATTCTAATGGATTTCAAATTTTACTAGAATTAGGGTTTTCCTTTCCATTTCTCTAGTCGTCATGCCGCTGCCGGTATCTGCAAACGATTGTAATTTAAAGACACTAATTCCACTACTGTAGGTCAGTAGAATTTGAAATCTACTCTGGGAAAGAGTGAACAAAAATCTGAATTCTAGTAGAATTTTAAATCTAGTAGAATTTAGAATCGTGGCCCAGATTTGAATCTGACCATCGGAAACTAACAACGAATCATTTTTCTGTTTATGATATATAGTGCTGTCAAGAACCGGAATATTTTGGAACCGGGTACCCGGTTCCAAAACTATCCTTGTACCCGGTTTCAAAACTATCCGGGTACCCGGGTAGTGGAACCGGTCTTTGGTTCCGAAAAGTGGAACCGGTCATCAGTTCCGGTTTCGGGTAATGGAACCGATCTAAGGTTCCGGTTCCGGGTAATGGAACCGATCTTCGGTTCCAGTTCCGAGTAATAGAACCGATCTTCGGTTCCGGTTCCGGGTAGTGGAACCGGTTCTCTGGAATTCAGATTCGGGTTATGGAATCAATGATATTATTCAATTATAATTTATAATTATAAATCATGAATTGTAATAATCAGCCCGATTCTGTAAAAAGTATCTAACATAGTTACTTGTTAGCAACGTTACTATGAAGTTACTCTGATAGCAACTATCCTAGTAACTGAATACAATCGGCCCGATTCTGTAAGAAGAGTTACTAGAATAAAGTTACTAAAATAGTCTTTCAAATGAAGGTCAGTTACTACTACAGTAACTTGTTATTTTTTGTATTCTATAAGCACAGAGTTATTACAGTTTTAGATACTTAGTTGTTAAACAAGTTATTACGCTAGAGACTAGCCAAACGTAGTATTTAAGGTATAGTAACCTTTCAGAATGGCTGGAATTTGGATGAATTTTGAATTTAATAGAGCATTGGCAGATTTAGAAAATCGGTATGTATAAATAAGCAACTGTAAATAATTTTCGGTAACGTTTATTTATGAAATTGAAAAATTTATTTCATAAATTTATATTTTTATTTCACAGAAGAAGAAATAGGTTAGAAAATAGATTGGTAAGAGACGAGAGTAATCCTTTCTTAATTTCGGATATAAAATTTAAAAAATTGTTCCGATTACCAAAATCAATTGTACAAGATCTTATTGAAAAAGTAACTCCGTTAGCAGAACCTTCAATAAGATCAACAGGCGTACCTACTCATTTAAAAGTAAGCTGTACATTTTTCTTGGCTCCTTTCTTTGTATTATTCAAAATATTTGTAAGTTCTTCCCATGACAATTTAAGCTCATTAGTTTTCAGAGGATGTATTTTCATTTCGAGCATTATTTCGTGGTTTTTTAAATAAGCTATTAATATTTCCAACTGTTCGTTGGTTTTTCTTGAACCCCTAGGCTTCTTATATACCATGATGCAAACAGATATAACACTTAGTCACTTACAAAACTCCTCATTTCACTGCTATCTTAGTAACTAAGTTTGTTTAGTTACTCTGATAGTAACATTCCTAAACATATAATTACAAAATACGAAATATGTATTCAGTTACTAAGATAGTTGCTATCAGAGTAACTTCATAGTAACGTTGCTAACAAGTAACAATGTTAGATACTTTTTACAGAATCGGGCTGATTTTTCGTATTTTGTAATTATATGTTTAGGAACGTTACTACCAGAGTAACTAAACAATCTTAGTTACTAAGATAGCAATGAAATAAGGAACACGAATTGTGGTGCGCATGCGCATTTCTTCTTCTGCGTGTGTTTAATCTGACAAGTAAATGACATTTTTTAGTGTATACAAGAACAAGTGAACAAGTGTTATATTTTTTTGCATCATGGTATATAACAAGCCTAGGTCTTCAAGAAGAACCAACGAAAATCTAGAAAACTACAAAATAATGCTCGAAATGGAAACACATTCTCTGAAAACTAATGAGGTTACTTCTTCAATAAGATCTTGTACAATTGGTTTTGGTAATCGGAACAATTTTTTTAATTTTACATCCGAAATTAAGGATTACTCTATTCTCTTACCAATCTATTTTCTAACCTATTTCTTCTTCTACGAAATAAAAATATAAATTTATCAAATAAATTTTCCAATTTCATCAATAAACGTTACCGAATATTATTTACAGTTACTTATTTATATGTACCGATTTTCCAAATCTGCCAGTGCTCTATGAAATTCAAAATTCATCAAAATTCCAGCCATTCTGAAAGGTTACTACACCTTAAATACTACGTTTGGCTAGTCTCTAGCGTAATAACTTATTTAACAACTAAGTATCTAAAACTGTAATGACTCTGTGCTTATAGAATACAAAAAATAACAAGTTACTGTAGTAGTAACTGACCTTCATTTTAAAGACTATTTTAGTAACTTTATTCTAGTAACTCTTCTTACAGAATCGGGCCGAATAATATAATATATTGAAGTCTCAATCTGTTTCGGTTCCATAACCGAGAACCTATGAGTTTCGGTTCCAGAAGCGAGAACCGATGAGTTTCGGTTCCAGGACCGAGAACCGATGATATTCGATTCCAGAACCGAGAACCGCTGAGATTCGATTCCGTACCCGAGAACCGATGAGATTCAATTCTAGACACGAGAACCGTTGAGTTTCGGTTCCAGATCCGAGAACCGGGTAGTTCCAGTTCCAGAACCGAGAACCGGGTAGTTTCTGTTCCAGAACCGAGAACCGGGTAGTTTCGGTTCCAGAACCGAGAACCGGGTGGTTTTGGTTCCAGAACCGAGAACCGGGTAGTTGCGGTTCCAGAACCGAGAACCGGGTAGTTTCGGTTCCAGAATCGAGAACCGTTGAGTTTCGGTTCCAGAACCGAGAACCGGGTAGTTTCAATTCCAGAACCGAGAACCGGGTAGTTTAGGTTCCAGAAGGGAGATCCGGGTTGTTTCGGTTCCAGTACCGAGAACCGGGTAGTTTCGGTTCCAAAACCGAGAACCGGGTAGTTTCAGTTCCAAAACCGAGAACCGGGTAGTTTCGATTCCAGAACCGAGAACCGGGTAGTTTTCGTTTAAGAACCGAGAACCGGGTAGTTTTGGTTCCAGAACCGAGAACCGGATAGTTTCAGTTCCAGAAACGAGAACCGGGTAGTTTCGGTTCCAGAACCGGGTAGTTTCGGTTCCAGAACCGAGAACCGGGTAGTCTTGGAATCGGAACCGGGTAGTTACACATTCAAATAAGCGGGTACCCGGGTAATTTTGGAACCGGTACCGAACCGAACCGGAACCGGTTCCCACCACTAATGATAGTAATGAAATAGAATATAGATCACTACCTACGCATTTCGGTCTTAAATTGATTGTCATTATAGTTTTGATGTTCCGATTTCTGTTAGATACGTTCACTGCTTTTAGCTTTTAGGCTCCGCTAAGTAGAAAATTACCTGTTTCCAGAATTATAAATAGGTAACAAGAACAAAATCTTTTATCTTAAGCGCGTGCACAATGTAGCTAGAGGAAAACTTTCGTCGCTTGCTACATGGTCATTGTTTTCAGAAAATGAAGATTTGGATCCAGAATAAAGATCCGAATCCGACAGCAAGAGTCGGATCCGAATCCGAAGTGAAAACCCGAAATTGACTTCAGATTTAAACCATAAATTTGCGGACATCCGCTTTGATATTTGAATATCGGATATCCGAGGAACCGAATATTTTGCTGTCCGGGATTCTTTTTTTTCGAATCCTCATAGTATTACTAGCAAGAGTACCATGAACGGGCGCACACAGGGGGACTATCGAGTAGAGCCGGACCACCCCTAGGATTTCTCTAACTCTAATGTACCTCACTATCTTTATTTTAAGAACAGTTAATAATATCTTGGTAAATATGGTATTTATGGTTTTCCGATATTCCCGTTTCGATAAAAATATTTTCATGGCAGTTTAACCGTTCCTAATTTTCTTATTTTAAATGAAATGCTACATTTTTTTTACTTTACCATTGAATCCAGCAGAAAATTTTATATATCAAAAAATAAAAACATTTTACTTATTGTCAAACATTTCGGCGTAGACAATTCAACGTTTTTGAATTCTTGTCTAAAAACGGCTATTTATTTATACCTCATGAATGGAATCGAATTTCTAAAATATTGTTATGTGTGCTACCGACGCCACTGTTGGGACAGGCAGTGGTGGATCTACGGAGAGGGTAAAGAGTGTAATTACCCCCCTAAAGAAATTGAAAAGGTATGGTCTTTTAAATATTGAAAAAAAAAAATGCAAAAAAACTGTAGTATTCCTCAATAGACCAGTGAAAGGAGGCTGAAAAAGGGGGGTATCTTATAAAATGTCGGCTAGTTGTGAATTTTTGATATGTTGTATAGGATGGTTGGTTAGCGAAAAATCCAAATTTCCACAATCCCCCCTCCTTCGCTAACTCCGCCATCTTGTAACAGCCACCGAAAATCGGCACTTTTTTGAGTTTATTGCCTATAATTTCATTCTGATGCGTTTTAGTACAAAAAAAGTTATTTGCCGACTTGTAGAGGACAAAATTTCCTGCAAAATAGTTATATATCCTATAAATAGCATTTATAGGAACGATTAAATTAACCCTAGCAGACAAAATATAAATTATATGAATGTCAATATACAATTATTGCACTTTTATTTCATTTAAATTATATATACAGTGTGTCCCATTTAGAAGTGCCACCATTGGGATCTCGAGAACTATAAGAGATACAATGTCGGTTAAATGGAACTTTTTGTGCGCCTTTGGAAGGCCATCTCAGATGTGCTTTTGTTTTTCCAAAAATTCTCATAGGGCACTAGATAATGACGAAAAACTGAATGTTGTTGATTTTTTCTTTCTCAAATAACTTCTAAACTATTAGTAATTGAGAAAAACGTTTCAAATATAAAAGATAGATATTTTTATTAACTAACCAGTGGCGTACAAAATAAATTTTTATATCCGTAAATTTTCGATGTATAACACAAACTTATATTTTTTTAAATGGAACCCATATCTGATTTTAGTCTCAAAAAAATCAATATTTTTTTCTCTTTTCAATGATGTAAAGGTTATTATGTTTTATATTTGTTTTGCTCCTAAAATTTAATTTTTCTCTTTATTTTCCTGAATTTTCTTATTATTTCCCAAAAAAACATTATTATTTTTATTAATTATATTGTATTTGATCAAAATAATTTGTTTTATGCCTTTATTACTTAATATTTTCATTCTAGACTCATAATTACAAATTACACTATGATGAGCCAAGGGCGACCTGATACAAAATATTATAAAAATTAATTTGATACGAATTTTGAGCAAAATTTTCTAACAAAATAAATTATTGAAATACAAGGAGTATTTCCAAATAGAAATCTACCAATATTTTCAAAATAATTGAAATTGAATACAAAATAAGGAAGAAATAATAATTTTGGAGGCAAAACAAATATAAAACATAATAACCCTTACATCGTTGAAAAGAGAAAAAAATAATAATTTTTTTGAGTTAAAAATCAGATATGGGTTCCATTTAAAAAAATATAAGTTTGTGTTATATCTCAAAGATTTACGGATATAAAAATTTATTCCGTACGCCACTGGTTAGCTAATAAAAATATCTGTCTTTTATATTTGAAACTTTTTTCTCAATTATTAATAGTTTAGAAGTTATTTGAAAAAGAAAAAATCAACAACATTCAGTTTTTCGTCATTATCTAGTGCCCTATGAGAATTTTTGGCAAAATAAAAGCACATCTGAGATGGCCTCTCAAAGTTCCATTTAACCGACATCGTATCTCTTATAGTTCTCGAGATCCCAATGGTGGCACCTCTAAATGGGACACACTGTATATATACAGTGTGTCCCATTTAGAAGTGCCACCATTGGGATCTCGAGAACTATAAGAGATACGATGACGGTTAAATGGAACTTTTTGTGCGCGTTTGGGAGGCCATCTCAGGCGTGCTTTTGTTTTCCCAAAAATTCTCATAGGGCACTAGATAATGACGAAAAACTGAATATTGTTGATTTTTTCTTTTTCAAATAACTTCTAAACTATTAGTATTTGAGAAAAACGTTTCAAATATAAAAGATAGATATTTTTATTAACTAACCAGTGGCGTACGAAATAAATTTTTATATCCGTAAATTTTCGAGATACAACACAAACTTATATTTTTTTAAATGGAACCTATATCTTAATTTATTCTCAAAAAAATAATTATTTTTTTCTCTTTTCAATGATGTAAGGGTTATTATGTTTTATATTTGTTTTGCTCCTAAAATTTAATTTTTTTCTTTATATTTGCGAATTTTCTTATTTCGCAAAAAAAATATTTTTTTTATTAATTATATTATATTTGATCGATATAATTTATTTTATGCCTTCATTACTTAATATCTTTATTCTAGACTCATAATCACAAATTACACTATAATGTGCCAAGAGCGACCTGATACAAAATATTATAAAAATTAATTTGATACGAGTTTTGAGCAAATTTTTCTAACGAAATAAATTATTTAAATATAAGGAGTATTTCTAAATAGAAATCTACCAATATTTTCAAAATAATTGTAAATTTAATACAAATTAAGGAAAAAATAATAATTTTGAAGGCAAAACAAATATAAAATATAATAAACATTTACAACATTGAAAAGAGAAAAAAATAGTTATTTTTTTGAGACTAAAATAAGATATGGGTTCCATTAAAAAAAATATAAGTTTGTATTATATCTCGAAAATTTACGGATATAAAAATTTGTTTCGTACGCCACTGGTTAGATAATATAAATATCTATCTTTTATATTTGAAACGTTTTTCTCAATTACCAATAGTTTAGAAGTTATTTGAAAAAGAAAAAATCAACAATATTCAGTTTTTCGTCATTATCTAGTGCCCTATGAGAATTTTTGGAAAAACAAAAGCATATCTGAGATGACCTCCCAAAGGCGCACAAAAAGTTCTATTTAACCGACATCGTATATCTTATAGTTCTCGAGATCCCAATGGTGGCACTTCTAAATGGGACACACTGTATAGTGCCCAAACCTGTAATAACAAATATATAGAATAAAATCTTAATATACAACGAAAAATAATTAGAATACTCAGCTTTATAATTTTCGGTTATTCAGTCTGGTTCACACTGCTCGGACATTTAACATTTCTTTGCGTTTGACGTCTGTGACCTCTCCTCGGTGACCCCTGCAACATATATGATGTATGAGTATGTTGTGGGTAATGTGTGAGCGGCCGATAAGTGACGTCACAAAAAGCAGTAGCGGAAGTATGTTTTTAAAAAAATCTGTTGTGACCAGCACAATATCTCTCGCCATTTCCGTTTTGTTACATAAGTATCCTACTCTTCTAAAATACGCAAGATGGTTCCAATTCAATGACAGGATTGGTGTTATATATGTACTATTACTATTAATATACATTCCTATCTACAATTTTAAATATTTCATTAATAATTTAGTTAAAAATATTGAATGTACTTCACAAAAAAATCTTTCAGTAATGTTAGTAAAACTGCTGATTTTTGACACTGACATTTATCTGTCAATTACAAACAACATAATATATCGTGGGCGTAAAGTTATAAAAACCAGAAAAATGTTGTTCGTAGGGTAATCGCTCAACAGCAGCTGTAGACTCGTGTTTCGCTCTTCAGTACAGAATAGCTAGTTAATAGGCGGACATTAAACTAGAGGTAGTAATTAGAAAACCGACAAATTGTAACAGCACTAGTAAGCTGCTAAATACACATTTGTTGCTTAGGTCAGCATTTCCACGGATTTGTGGATAAATACATCGTCTTTATCTCTAAATCTATAAAGATATAACAATTTTTTTAAGTGTATTAGCTGGGGAATTTTATGTTCTTCAATATTTGTAGAAACAAAAATTTACAAAAAAAAAAAATATTTACAAGATTTTTTTTAAGAAACTACTACTTTCGGTTGTCCAATTGTTATCAAAACTTTTTCAGCTCCTTCCATTAGTGGCAGATTGAGAAATACGTAGTTAAACAGGTCTTAAGCATTATCGTTTGTGATCATATAAAAAAAATCAGAACGATATCTTCAATAACTACAAAAATATGAGAAGTTAAAGTTAAAAATTGTGAAGACATTTAATTGAGATGATTCTTTCGAGAAATATGAATTTTCAAATGTTCGCAATGAGATAGAACATTGTAAATAACACCACCAAATTTGTTGGAAAATTTCCTATAAGATCACGTAACTTTTAACTTTAAAGTAGCTACAAAGGTTTCTATCCACAACTAAAATTGTGCTAAAATCCTCCAACATGGCGGCGTTCAAATAGTTACAAAACGCTGTATATAACCTGCCCTCTGTACGCTATCCAGATATGAATATAAATCAGTGTGGTATTCTCTGCACTCATAACGGACATTACCATTACAAAATTCATAAATAAAAATTATATCTGCATATTCAGCAGTACTAAAACCATCTATTATTACACAAAGGTATAATAATTTTTATTCAATTTTGACGTTTTAAACTGCCATTGTTCACTCCATAGCAATAACTATAAGTAACACTTTATTCACAAGTGAATTAAAAAATTTTATATCACTCACAAAATTTTAACTCACTCTGCAACAAATAATGCATTTAAAATAACATCAGGTACGAAAATAACACTCACCATAATACTTATCAGACAATATCAGCCATTTTCATTATTTTTTACAGCACAAATGACAGACAATAAAGCATTTTAAATAGATGACTTGACGTCTATCAGCGACGATTGTCATGCACAGCCTACTAACTTATTAGTTTTTCTATTTTGTCAAAATTAAATATTATAATCAGGGATGGTAACAGAAACCGGAACCGAGACCATTAACCGAAATATACCGGAAAAATATGAGAACCGAAACCGAAACCTGTACCGCAATTCGAAACAGAAACAAAACCGGAACCGAAAGCAAAACCCTTTTTTATTTATCGGTTAACCGCATTATATACAGGTCTCTTGTTAGTTGTTAAATATTGTAAATTTTTATTATTAAAATACTTATGTATAAAAAAAAGGATGAACATATTTTTTTTGTCGAAACGTATTTCAATTTTCAACGTAGTACCTCAATCGGGTGGAGCTCGAAATCCGTTACGTTACATGTTACTTTTACATAGGCATTTAACATGGGAAATTAGAATATTTTGAATATTTGCTTCCCATTAAAATTGATTGTTATAAAACTTTGTACATGTGTTTGTGGACACTTTTTACATCATTATAATAATTAATTGTTCAATCAAAATCAATTATTTTATTCTCGTAAATTACTTTTGCAAAACCGAAACCCTTTTAGTAAAACCGGTATAACAAAACCGATTGCTGTATAAAAACCGAAACCCAAATCAAAACCGAATTTTTATTTTTACAATGACCGAAACCGTACCCCAAACCGATATTTTTTATGGTTACCATCCCTTATTATAATGGTTTTTATTATTTCATCAAAATTGAATAAAATATTATACAAACCACGTGTGCTAAGAATGTTTATTCACTCGAAGAAATAAACTTTCTTCTCGTGGATAAACATTACCTTAGCTGACTTGGTGTGTAAATATCTATTAATTAGGATAAATAAGATATGCTTTTCAATAATACACGCTTATTTTCAGAAGTATCTTGATTACAAAAATTTGAAAATTTTGAACTTTTTTTTATAAAACTTTAACCTCTTGCATTTTGGTAAATAGAAGAGACGAAACTGACACTTGCCAACGACAATAGGTTGCCAACAAATAGAAGAAAATAATTTGCGGCTGCTTGCATAACGGAGTTACAAGACTTTTTAATCCACCAATCCCTGAAGGATATCTTGAGGTGTGATGATATTATTACAAAATAAAACGGGTTGCTAGGTTTTAAAAATACTACTAGTGAGTTACAAAATTTGTTTGACTTACTGTAATTTTGACACTTTAGAGTTGACTTTTCACTGTCAACAAATTTAGGTTAGCGAAGGTGTCATCCGAGATCATCATTTATATCGTACAGTGCAACGTGTTGTAGCAGCTGTGTAAAATGTGTTAAACGAAAATATTATTGTCCACATTCTCCGAAAATTATAATCATTTCTAAGTAATCAGCGGCTGAATACATGATAAGAATTTGCCTTTTTTATTCACCTTGTCAAATTTAATTTGACACTGACATTTTTCGAAAACTACAGTCGCCCACACATTTTAAAGAAGATTTGATTTGTATAAAACCATAGTAACGTAAAATTACGGCAAACACACGTTAAAGGAATCAAATTAATATCTCACACAATGAAAGTGTGGGAAAAAATTATAGAAAAGAGATTGCGAGAAGAAACTATAATAGGTGAAGAGCAGTTTGGTTTCATGCCTGGAAGAGGAACAACTGATGCTTTGTTTGCCCTGAGGCAGTTGCTGGAAAAATATGGCGAAAAGCAAAAAGATCTACATCTGATCTTCATAGATCTTGAAAAGGCGTACGACACAGTACCCAGGGAGGAGCTCAAGAGATGCCTGCGAGAAAAAGAGGTATCAGATAAGTACGTTCGGCTAATTAAGAACATGTATGAAGGAGTACATACCAGAGTAAGGAGCAGTGTGGGTATGACGGAAAGATTCCCTGTAACAGTCGGGTTACATCAAGGTTCAGCACTAAGCCCATACCTTTTTAATCTCGTAGTTGACGTACTGACGAAAACAATAAGAGATCCGGCCCCTTGGTCTATGCTTTATGCTGACGACATATTGTTAGTGGACACAGTTAAGGAAACTGCAAATGAAAACCTAGAACGATGGAGGAGAGCTATCGAAGATGCAGGGCTCAAGATTAGTAGGACGAAGACTGAGTATATGTGGTTTGGAGGAGATAACAAGATAAGAGAGATGGAGGTCAATGGGGAGAAAATATCTAGAGTGGAAGAATTCAAATACCTCGGATCATATATACATCAAAATGGTGGACTAGAGAGAGAAATAAACCACAGGATTCAGGCAGGATGGATGAATTGGAAAAGAGTATCTGGGGTACTGTGTGACCGAAAACTTGGAGGAGCAATCAAAGGGAAAGTTTTTAAAACAGTGGTGAGACCGGCTATGATCTATGGCAGTGAGACCTGGCCAGTGAAGAAAATAAATGAAAAGAAAATGAATGTGGCAGAGATGAGGATGTTGAGATGGATGTTGGGAAAGACAAGAAAAGATAGGATAAGGAATGAGAGTATAAGGGAAATGGCACGAGTGATAGAAGTTTCAAGAAAGATACAGGAGAGGCGTTTGCATTGGTATGGACATGTCATCAGGAGAGATGAAGAATATATTGGAAGAAGAATGAGCAACTTAGTAGTAGATGGTAGAAGAAACAGAGGGAGACCAAAAAGAAAATGGAGGGATTGTATTGCGGAAGACATGAGAGAAAAGGGATTAACTGAGGACGACACGCAAAATAGAAATGAATGGAGAAAGAAAATAAAGAATAGCGACCCCTAACGAGTGGGAAAAGCTGAAGAAGATATATACACGTTAAAGGTGTAGGTCTCTGATTGGTCAATTTTAAGACGTCTTTTCTCTAATATTTTTTAAGCTAGATTTTTTTTTCTTCGAAATTACACATCCGAGTGCAGTCTCGTGTTTCCTCATTCGCTCGGAGTTGTGAGACATCCTAGGATGTTTCATACCACCCGTCCCAGGCTTTTTTCAAAACCGCGACGTCCTAGACCTTCAGGAAAAGAATTAGCATAACATAACACCACATGAAGAATTTTATGGTAGTAGTCTCGACTTCCGGAATTTACCGGAAATAAGCCTAACTATACTCAACTTCAAAATTACAAATGGGAATCTAGGTCATGTGTGGTATCGTTGGATGCGTATTCTAAAAACAAACAACTTTGTTAGAAATATTTTTTTATATTAGGTATTATTTACAAAATGTGCCTTCCACCTTGATCGGTGCATTTTTGTAACAGAATTCGGACATTACTGACTGCTCTTAATTTCGTTTTCATTCCGAATCCTGTTCTTCATATTAACTCTCGTGGTTGGACACTGCTGGTACACCAGTTCTTTGACACGTAGAGGGTATTCTCAAGGAAATCAGCATATACTGCCCCATTGAGAACGTCGTCGAAGAAATGCGGACCAATAATTTGACCTTTCAAAATGCCGCACCAGACATTAAGGCTCTAAACATGTTGATTAACATATCCATTACTCCTAAATGTTGCCTCATCTGTCCAAAGGATTCTGTGATGGAAGGTCCGGTTTTTATTTAATAACCATTCGCAAAAATCCAACCGGTTCTGAAATCTCGCCCACCTAGTTCCTGGTGTAAATTAATATGGTAAGGATGTAAATTATTTACATTCAGATCAGAATTCTCCACGTTGTTGTATGGCTAATCCCAGAGTCGATTGCAAGTCCTCTGGTTGCGATGTGTGGGTCCAGCGTCCAGAGCAACAGCCGTAAGGATGTTAGGTTCTCTTTCATCCTGTACAGGCCGCCTTAAATGACGATCTTTGTTGTGGCTCGGTTGTACTTCATCAGGCATTTTGACTCGATTCGCTAGGCGTCGTGTTGTTCTTTTAGCGTGTTCCCAGCAGTTGAGGATTGAACAAAGAGATAAGTTTTTCTCAAAGCTCTTTATTTCAGTATAAACGAAAAGGCGCCTTTTCGTATATTACAATAGCGCGTACTTTATTTGCACATAACAATGGATTTTCAGCGTTGCTAAACATGGATTGCACTCGATTGACGCAGATATTTCTCGTGTACGTGCGTTTTAAACAAAATCTTTCTGACTGACAAGAAAGTGAATATAGTCGCGTAGGTAACCAAAATAAAGATAAGAAATAAATCCGAACTTGCAGTTAGTTCTATGATGATCAGTAGTTACCAACCTAATATATTTAATTTGACATATCGGTGATGGGCAAGATAGTTAACATCAACACGTCGAAACACCTTCCTCGAGGGACTGGCTCGCTGAGGGTATCGCTCAGCGTATAGCGTCTTAGCCGCACGATAATTTTCACGGCATTCACCTAACACCATCAACATGTCGAATTCTTCGAGGTTTGAAAACACCATATTGTCACATTAAAAACTGCATACAAGCGTGTCACAGTAAATGTCAAATGAAACAAGTGAAAAACTGGAATAAAATAGTTATGAAAGGTGGAAAGTATTTCGAATATTTAAACAATTTTTAGTATTTATTTCGTAAATAATACCTAATATAAAAAATGTTTCCAAACAAAAGTTGTTTGTTTTTAGAATAGGTACATATCCAACGATTCCACACATGACCTAGTTTCCCCATTTGTAATTTTGACCTTGAGTATAGTTACTCCTACTTCCGGTAAATTCCGGAAGTCGAGACTACTACCTGAAGGTCTAGGACGTCGTAGTTTTGGAAAAAAAGCCTGGGACGGGTGGTCTGAAACACCCTGTATATATATATATATATATATATATATATATATATATATATATACCGTGAGTATTTTTTAACGTGAAACATTGGGTTTGTCATATCCTTGGTTACGACTTGACATTTGATTGACAGCAATGTATTCGCCCGTTCCATTTAAAATGAAACATAGGGAACGAATTTGACATTTGATAAGACGTCAATAGAGGTTAATTTTGTTTAAATAATTATACCTGTATTCTAAATTAAAATTACTTGTAGAAAAAATATAATGTGCACCTTCTGCCCGAGTGGTTTTCTGACTAGGCTAAATTTCTTACAATATTTAAATATAATACTTCTGTCAAATTCATTCCCCATGTGTTATTTTAAATGAGACAGACAAATACATTGCTGTGTTAATCAAATGTCAAATCATAACTTACAGGAAAATTCAACGCTTATCTGTCATATTGACAAGATGTCATTAGAGGTTAATTTTGTTTAAATAATTATTCCTGTTTTCTAAAAATTAAATTTAGATGTAGAAAAATACTGTGTGCACCTTTGTGCCAGAAATATGTTTAGTGCTCTCGAGTGGTTTTCTGACACCGCTAAATTTCTTACAATATTTAAATACGAGTATAATACTTCTGTCAGCTCCGTTCCCTATGTTTCATTTTAAAGGGAACGGGCAAATACATTGCTGTCAATCAAATATCAAGTCGTAACCATGGATATGACGAACCCAATGTTTCACGTTAAAAAATACTCACGGTATATATATATTATATACAGTGTGTCCCATTTAAAGGTGCCACCATTGGGATCTCGAGAACTGTAAGAGATACGATGTCGGTTAAATGGAACTTTTTATGCGCCTTTGAGAGGCCATCTCAGATGTGCTTTTATTTTTTCCAAAAATTTTCATAGGGCACTAGATAATGACGAAAAACTGAATATTGTTGATTTTTTCTTTTTCAAATAACTTCTAAACTATTAATAATTGAGAAAAAAAGTTTCAAATATAAAAGATAGATATTTTTAGTAACTAACCAGTGGCGTACGAAATAAATTTTTATATCTGTAAATTTTTGATATATAACACAAACTTATATTTTTTCAAATGGAACCCATATCTGATTTTAGTCTCAAAAAAATAAATATTTTTTTCTCTTTTCAACGATGTAAGGGTTATTATGTTTTATATTTGTTTTGCCTTCAAAAATTATTATTTTTACCTTGTTTTGTATTAAATTTACAATTATTTTGAAAATATTGGTAGATTTCTATTTGGAAATACTCCTTGTATTTAAATAATTTATTTCCTTAAAAATGTTTGCTCAAAATTCGTATCAAATTAATTTTTATAATATTTTGTGTCAGGTCGCCCTTGGCATATCATAGTGTAATTTGTAATTATGAGTCTAGAATGAAAATATTAAGTAATAAAGGTATAAAGCAAATTATTTTGATCAAATACAATATAATTAATAAAAATAATAATATTTTTCTGGGAAATAATTAGAAAATTCAGGAAAATAAAGAGAAAAATTAAATTTTAGGAGCAAAACAAATATAAAACATAATAACCCTTACACCATTGAAAAGAGAAAAAAATATTGATTTTTTTGAGACTAAAATCAGATATGGGTTCCATTTAAAAAAATATAAGTTTGTGTTATATCTCGAAAATTTACGGATATGAAAATTTATTTCGTACGCCATTGGTTAGTTAATAAAAATATCTATCTTTTATATTTGAAACGCTTTTCTCAATTACTAATAGTTTAGAAGTTATCTGAGAAAGAAAAAATCAACAATATTCAGTTTTTCGTCATTATCTAGTGCCCTATGAGAATTTTTGGAAAAACAAAAGCACATCTGAGATGACCTCCCAAAGGCGCACAAAAAGCTCCATTTAACCGACATCGTATCTCTTATAGTTCTCGAGATCCCAATGGTGGCACCTCTAAATGGGACACACTGTATATTATATTTATATATATATATATATATATATATATATATATATATATATATATATATATATATATACAGGGTGTGCAACGGAACATAGGAGTTTAACATAGGATTTTTAAAATGTGCGGAAATTGTCTCTCCTGTAAGTTCTAGAGCAAAAGTACAAGAATAAAACGATGTTTAAAATTAATTTTTACTTTTAAAGAGTATTCATTTCATGCAATAGAATATCTGTAGGACTAGAAAATAATTTTGACATTTTCGACAAAAATCAGATAGCCATGGAAATAAAACAAATAGAACAAAGTCTCATTCTGACAGTTCAGTTTAATGTTTGATAATTTAGGATAATTCTTATCAGTTCGGTATTATTAATCTTTATTGTTGCAGTCATTGTGTTTACATTGTTATAATTCATCATTAAATATTGAAGTATTATGATCTTAATTGATATTTTATTTTATTTGTTTTTTATTCTCATAGCTATCTGATTTTTCGCGAAAATGTCATATTTTGTTTTCAAAATATCTAGTGCTGCAGATATTCTGTTGTATTAATTGACGAATATTTAAAAGTAAAAATTAGTTTTAAACAACTATTCACTCTTGTACTTTTGCTCTAAAATGAACAGTAGAGTCAATTTCCGCACATTTTTAAAATCCATTGTTGAAATCCTATGTTCCGCGTTTCGTTGTACACCTTGTATATATATATATATATATATATATATATATATATATATATATATATATATATATATATATATATATATATAAATATTTTGTGTAAAATTAATAACTTACAATAATTGTTGGCAATCTTAGAAACACCACCTTTGCAATAGCAAAATGCACAATATAATAACAAGACCTAATGAAATGTCCAAAACTTAATGAAGCACAAATTATCAGAAGTAATATCACAAGACCTGATTTTATCGATAAATTTTTATTTTGTACGAATTTTCTTGCTTAGCATCAAACACGAAAGCAAACTGCATGGTAAATCCCGACTCCGACCACGCACAAAAATAATAATTTTTCATACAGCGGGCTGTGAAGCTAGGCCCTCTGTTTTAAAATTGCTATAACTAATTATATATTAAGATACAAACGAAATGGTTTGTGGTCCTATCGTTCACTAACGAATCACAAACGTACTACGAAAAAAAATATCACAAATTATAATATGCGGGGGGCTGTCGTGAAGATAGCCCCCCATATTAAAAATCGTTATAATTAATTAACTATTAAGGTACAAACGAAATAGTTTGTGTTACAATCATTCACTAACGAATCACAATCGATTAACATTATGTGTTTAATTATTACAAAACTATGGGGGCCAACTTCACGCAGGTGATATATAGTGTATTTTTTGTGCAACTGTATTGTATTTAAACAGTTTAATTTTTTGAAATAGAAACAGGCGGCTGTGATGGGATTGACATTCGATAAACAAAACAGTTTTGTAAAAAAATCGTTAAAAAGAGTTTAAATTAATAATATCTAAACTAACTATTTTACAATTATTGTATTTATAAAAAAAAAAAAACAAGAAACTTATTGTTGTTATATTTTAGAAATGTCATTGTCATATTATGTTAATTCTATGTGTCAAAATGATTTTTAATTCCATTCAATTTCGCGGCCGTTTACCATGACAACGGCCGTGAAGTTAGATTTTTCGGCCTGAACTACGTCTGCGAAATGTTTAATTCGCTTTCGGTTGTTTATTAATGTCATGAATATACATAGATTACGATCATTTGTGCAATTTTATAATGAATTATTCCATTCTTAAACTAAAATAATACTTCATTCTACGATTATTCCTATGATTAGACATCTAAAAACGAAAATCATAGTAAAAAAAAACATATTTTTGTCCAAAATGAAATTTATACTTCCCGAATTTCGAGAAAGTTAACGTAAACGGGATGGACCATAAGGGTACCTTCACTAATTTCGCTTGAATTTGGCTTGTGAACGAGCCTACAAAAATTAAGTACCAGTGTTTTCAAATGTCAAATTCAAAATTCGTATAACTATCATTCTGTAAATGTGTTAGTAAGACAAAAAAAGATGAAGCTATAGTAGTCTTCACATAACAAATGTCGTTGCGCAATAACAAGTGTATGATTCTTGACGACATACAAAATGAAGTAGTCTCCTTTTGCTACACAGGATATAGAATCTGTTCATTTAGCTAAAAGACACTATTTCATTTACGTAGAAATATACAATAAATATACAGTTATTCTACTTGTTATTTTGCGGACCAGAAATCAATGACACAGACATCATTGTAAAAATCGGATTCTAGTGACCTTGAAACGTGCTTATCCATTAAAATCTGGATATGAAATAAATAAATCATATTTTGCTTTCATTTTATAACAATGTACATAAAAATCGTGTATATTTAAGACTTGGATATCAGTCTCTATTATCCTGAGTCAAAAAAAATGTGGCCAGCCCATAACCTCCCGTTGGGTATTTAACCACGCAGTATAAATAAAGCAATCATTATGTTCAAATCTTTTTATATTCACTCATAACTAACTTTATTTTACATTTAACAAATATACCATACACAAAATATATCTCACAAATATTGACAAAACTAATAAAAAAACTTAACAAAAATTCAAAATAGTACTCGTATATTTACACAAAGTATTTTCAGTCATACCCTGGAAGACAATGAAGAAAATCAATAGTATATCTAATCAGTGGCGCACCCAGGAATTATATTTTTTTATAAGTACTACATATATTAAATACCCCAATTATAGAACGCAATCTATTCTAGTACGAGTTAGAAATTTGAATACGAGTGGGCGAATGACCGAGTGCTTTCTGTAACGACTGTTTTATACTATTTTTTCTGTTTCGGCTTTCATTTACATTGTTTATTTATAAAAATAATTGACAATTTTCATTATAGGATATTTTATAGTGATGCGCCGAATACAATTTTGGCTGAACAACCGAACACCGAACTTAACTGAATATTCGGCCTAATATTCAAAATTCAAGTTAGAACATGCCTAATTGGCACCCCCACCCTCGCCCCTGGGCGCGCCACTGCATCTAATATTTATGTATGTTGGAAAATATATTATTTTTACAAACCTTAATTTCATTAGAATTAAATATTTTACTTATTATATATTTATGTTTATCATCTAGGGTCAAAAATTGGTGAGCTCATCAAAATCAGTGTGACTGGATGTGAGGACCTTGACCAACGATGTATCCTCCGCAGAAATACCAATGTAACTCTCACAATGGAATTCAAAACAAGTAAATATAATCATATAGAATATAAATCATAATTAAACACATATATCATTTTCCACTTCAGCACACTGTATAATAGATACCTTACCTTCTAATACACTATATTGAAAATTATGCAGCAATTATTAAGTATAGTTTAGCAATACCTTAATAGAGGGAATGAACTAATGAACCAATTCCTGGAATTCAGCCACTGCCACTATGGTTTATTGAATTTCGTCCCCACTGAAACTGAAACATAGTGGCTGAAATTCAGAAACTCGCCTTTCTTTACAGCCAAGAAACAACTCTATTTCCCATTAACCAATTCATTTGTTAATTTGTAATCAAAAAGTAACTATTTGTTATTTAAAATATAATTTTACCAGTACCTACTACTTACCGCATCAAATAATTATGGTGAATTTTTTTAATACTGTCAATAATTATTCTAAAATACAACGTACAAGGAACGTCGGATGTGTAAGTTTATGATGCTAGAACTTCATTTCTTTTCTATGGAAAGATTTCTCTTAACTTGTGTTGTTTGACCTCATACATTTAAAGATAAACATATATATTTCGAATATCAAATTGAGATGGCTGTTCTATGTATGCATATCATTCCGCAAACAGTCCTAAACAACAAAAATACAATTCTACCATTTTTCACCTTACAGAGTAAACAAAAAAACAATCATGAATGTATATATGTACACTTTTAAGTTGGTCATTTCCTACAATTATTGTTATTTCAAATGTGGAAAATGATTTCTCACACAATACATTATCTATGTCCCATATTGACCTTTGCCATGCCATTATGGCAAATGACTTGAAAAATTTCTAGTTAGTGTAGCTTGAAATTGATAATTTTTACCAAAAATTGTTGTTATAGAAATACTGTATTGAATAGTGTGCCATTTAGTAGAATCTCCTATTTGCTGTTATAAAATTCTTACGCCTTCGCGGGGAATACTTACGATGGCGAAAACTGCGGGCGGCAAAGTACAATTGAAAATTTAATCAACAATTTTACATTTTAAAAATTATATCAGGTTCGCTAAAGCTTCACTAGCTTCTATTAGAATTGCTTGAGGAAAAATTCTAGCAAATAGTTAGCAATGCAACAAATCGCCTTATTGTTTTTTGGCTCGGCTACCTACCCATGTAATATTTTTAAATAGTTACAAGCTTTAAATGTAAAATATATTTCGTAGGTTCGGAATAGAGTTTTTAAAAAAACAACTCTTCACTTGAAACTTGAATATAATAATTTTTTAGGCTCGTGGAGAGCCATTACGGGCCCTGGGGCAAAATCAAACTACCCCCCCCCCCCCCTTCCCGTGTAAAATATTTTCAACATTTTATTCATCAAGGTAACATAAAATAAAAACAAAATATTCATTGCCTATGATTATCAAAAACTAAATAAAAAATTATGACCAGAAAGAATTATACCTGTACTTAAACAAATTGATTTTTTTTACCTAATTTTGTTATTTTATATTTTTTTTATATAATAAAAGATTTTAGCAGTACAAAAATTTATATAAAAGGGGTAGCGCCGGGCCCTGGGGTTCTTACCCCGTCTGCCCCCCCCCCCCCCCTCTCGTCAGGCCTGGTTGCACCACTAACATTTAAAATTTGAACTTGATTTTATTGAGTTATGCCCGGTTTCACCATTGACGAATAAATAGTTTATTCATCAATTAAGATATTCGTCGAATAAAATAGCATATTTTTGGTCCACCAACGTCAGTTAGCAGTTATTCAACGAATAAATCGTCAGTTAAATTATCTGGAGATTTTTGCCCAGTTAAATATTTATTCAACGAATAGCTTGACATGACATTTTATTGTGCGTGTTATAATATAATTGTTCAGTGGCGATTGGAAGAATATTTACAAAAGATACCAATCTAAAACGGATAATAGATAAATATTAGAATCTCATCTTCATCATTGTTGACATCTTCTGATGAAGAAATTGTTATTCAGGCGAAAAAGGAATGATCCCTATAATCACATGATCATAATTTATAATCAATTTGACGAAGCAGGTTTCGCATGCGATTCTGATTATAAAAACAATGCGTTTAAGAATTTCTAAATATGATTCATCATCATCTGGAGCCAATAAATGAAAGAAATATGCCAGTTCTTTTATGAAGGATATATTTTTTGTGCAAAAATATTCCATTCTTTAATTTTTTCCTGTGAGAATACAGCGTCAGTTTTCTTATTTTCTATAATATACAAATATTCTTCCACTACAATTTTTAAACATTTTTTTTTTCTTCACGAAGGAATTTTTTGCTTCTTTCCCTCTTCTTATTTATATTTTCACTCATTTTCATTTGATTTCAATGATACAAATCAAAAAATTATTTTCGTTAACAGCGAACATGACAGTTTTGTCAGGGAGATGAACTTGTTAGCTGTATACTCAATGCAAAATAATGGAAAGAAAAATAATATTCCGTGAATAACTATCTATTCAACGATTTTGGTTGGTGAAACGAAACTTTGACTAACAGATGAATAAAATTTATTCGTCAGATAACTAATTGTAAATTTATTTGGCAATGGTGAAACCGGGCATTAGACAATTAAAATTTACACTATAATTAAAAAATTATTCAACAGGTTTTATTAACATATTTTTTTTGTCTATCTGGATAAAACCAAGTTTAAATTTTAAGTGTCGGTGGTGCAACTGGACAGGGCATTATAAGGACACTTCACAATAATTTTTAATTAGTAATATCGTAGATAATTTAAAACTAATTTTTCTGACCCTGCTTAAGTTATGATATGTGTAACGATTTAAACAGAAAAAAAATCTGTTGTGGCCAGCACAAGACCTTCCGTCAATTCGATGTATTTTGTACAAATCCCATACCAAAAGGACCGTGGAACAGTTTCATGTAAAATCGAACACGAACACATACTATTTTTTACAAATTCCATACCAAAAGTTCATTTGAAAAGGTTCTATAAATCCAATAAAATTATGACATAAACATACACTAAGTAAAATGCACTTGACACATTTTTCTTTCTGTTTCAGCTTTGCCCTATTTTATTAGGGCTCGCTGTTTCCTCTTCTCTTCCAGTCATTCCTGTCCAACGCATCTTCTTCACACAATCCTTCCTTTCTCAAGTCTTCTGCGATATAGTCCTTCCATCTTCTCTTTAGCCTTTCACTGCATGTCACTTGCGAGGAACACTATGACATACTAATTTTTGATCCCATACTTTCCATATTTGTATTTGCACTTGCAACTGACATCTGTCAATTAGAATTTTTTGAATACATCAGCTGTTTCCATGATAAATAGCAAAACTGACTAATTTTTGAAAATTAATTTCTTTATAATGATTTAACTGTACATCTATTGAATATGAAGGAAAATGTATAATCAAACCATATAGAGAAGAGTATTTTCTTTAATAAATTTAATAACAAAATGTTAAAAAATAATATTTAACTGCGATTTTTTAAGAAAAACTGTTAAAAACTTCAAATAAGGGTACTTCCGGTGGATCAATTATAACCAAAATCTAATCAACTCTTCATATGGACGTACAGAAGCAGAATACCAAAGAATTATAACTTTTAGAATTGTAGTATTGGAGTTATCGTCGGAGAAAAATTTGTCACACACGGACACACACACACACACACACACGCGCGCGCACACACACACACACGCACACACACACGCACACACACACACACACATACGGACACACGAACACACACGGACACACACACACATACATACATACATACAGACATCATCTTAAAAATAGTAAATTCGTATTGTAGGGACCCTAAAACGTGCTTATTCATTAAAAACTCACCACCGAATTTTTTGACCAAAGACAATACCTTCCTTAACTAAAGGTGACGGAAGGTAAAAATAAAATGTAAGTGACTACGCCGTGTAATTTTTAAAGCAAATTTTATCTAACAGTCCAGCAATCTAAATGTCAAACAACTAATGTTTGATGACAGTAACAATTGTATATGAGTTGTCAATCTTCTTAAGTTGTTTAGAAGCAAGATAGCATTATTTAATTATCTTATTGTAAATGTATGTTAGTAGTGTAGGTAGCTTACGCAGTGTTAACAATTTTTCGCTAATATCTTTGAAAAAAAATCTCAACAAATTTTGACACGTCATTATTTTTAAAAAGAATAGAAAAGTTTATCTAATTTGAATATGGAAACCTTTTCGTTGCATGAGATTATTACCTAGCATGTGCAACTGCATTACGACCTTATCCTTGAATCTGTAATTGGGTATCGTCAAAATCATTATTTTTCAATCTATTGCACGCAGATTTTAACTGTTATTTTTTTAAATATATTATTATAATAGTCCAAAATAAATATTTTCTATATTCTACCATGTTGCGCGGATTGGTATCTTTCATTTAAATTTTTACAGAAGACATATTGGGAAATGACTCATTTTACAAAAAGGAAATGTTTAGGTTTTACATAACGTATGTATGAGTAGGTAATTGAATTTTCCATATAACACTATACGCTAAGAAAAAATTCTTATATTAATTAAATTTAAGAAAATGAATAGAAATATTTCTTAACATGGAATTTATCATGAAGTTATGGTACTTTTCTGCAAACTTTTTATTGGCAATTTTAAATTCCGGATTACGCCAAATTTGCTTTTAATATTCTAATTGTAATCGTAGAAACATAGTATAAATATTTGATAATCTCTTATACGAGTATAATTATTAGTAGAATATAGTTATAAACGATATATATATCATTTATTAAGTGTACGGATTGTAATAATTTGAAATCTGTTTTAAATTAAATATCTATTCAAAATGCAACCGCCGTAAGCCGAAAATGGATAAAATATATTCCAATTCTGAAAATCAAAAGTACATGTGTAGTTACATAATTTGTTAATAACCTGTCAGCAACTTCGTTATCATTCATAATAAGTGATGAATTTCTTTTGTAAACTTACAGTATTATTTATTTCTATTATAAAAGTACTAAACTATGAAAATCATGTTATAATTAATTCACTCTTCGGTATTTATTTTAAATTTTCTTCGTTTCGTACGAAAATTGCAAAGATTTAAAATTTGATATTTTAAATGTTTGACCTCATTCTTCCAAGAGCTTAATAGCATAATTGGTTAATTCTGTACATAAAATAAAACTTCAGAAATTAGTTGTTTCCTACTATAAAAACGTAGTTTGAACTTTGAACATTATATTGTGATAAAGCGTCTTAAATACTAAAATAACAAAAGTTATTATTTCTTATTTTTGAATAACTAATCATGCCTAGGGAAATTATTACATAAAATTGCTTATATAAAGCTTCCACCAGTTTATTGCTATTTTTAATAATAATTCTTTGCATTTAATATATTCTCTGCCCAACTGAACACTGAACCGACAAATTGTTTTTAAATGGATTGGTATAAATGCATAAGTATAAATCTTTATATTGTCGGAAAGCATTTTAAATTAGCTTTACAGTGATACCAAATACTTGCATTTTTATTAGATAATAACATTAGTTGCTAAATTTAAAATTATAATGTTTTAATTTTAATGTTTTATCAGTTTGACATGTCAGACATTTCAGTTTGTCATTGGGTTTGGGAGTTGCGTATTTTATTTAAATTATCCTTGTGAATTTTCACCACACTTTTTTTTATAAAAAGTATTGGTTTTATAAAACATAGATAATATACATAGTAATTGTTTTCCCCTTTCCTCCATTTTTCACAGATTTACTATTGTGGTTTTTTTATTTCCTTTTACAAATTAAATGGAAAATTCATATTATATAAAGATGACATTTAGAAGCAAAAATGAATTTCTTCTGAAATGTACCTATTTGGGATTTTTGGAACTACATTGTACAATAAATAAAGAATCTATTTTCTATAACAAAAAGGTCATCTACAAGCTGTTCAGAAATATATGTAGCTACACCATAAAATTATTATTTAAAAATGGTTTAATGTAATAAAATGACATGCTAGTTAAAATTTTAATATTGACAGAGTCACTGAAACTGGAAATTTAAAACATTTTTAAAAAGTTTTGTAGTATGCTTGGGACTTGTCTCTGGGCGAACGGTTTTGAATTGTAAACCTTTCCGTTATAATCTTGCAGAACTGATATAGATGGATCATGCTGCAAATAGGGTAGTGAGATTTTTGTGAATAAACACTAATGATAATGACACACTATGCACTGTGATTTTGACTTCACGACTAAAGTTGAATTCAGCAGTCCAAAAAGAAAAAAAAATCGTTTTGTCAAATTAAATATTTTATTGAAAAATTTATAAATATATAAATTATATTAGGTAAAGACATCCATGATGTGACTGCCGTGGTGTATGGAGTTGTATTGGGGGTTACAATTCCATTCGCTATACCTAATCCAAATGGCTGCCTAAATTGTGGACTAACTTGCCCGCTGGCGGGTGGAGGAACTTACACCTATAAAGCAATAATGTCCGTCGAAAAGAAATATCCTAAGGTAAGTTTTCTTGCAACTGATAAATATTTGTTTTCTTTAACCATACTTCTTGTTAAATTTTTATGGGCTAGAAAGAATATTTGTTGTTTTGGACGAAAAACTACATATTCTCAAAATTTTATAATACGAGTAGCTATACTACTACATAATTATAAAACTCATCCTCCTGTCATTTAATAAAAATCATAAAAGCTAATTGTATTTCCAAATTGTATAAAAAATCTGTTGTGGCCAGCACAAAACCTTCCGTCAATTCGATGTATTTTCTACAAATCCCATATCAAAAGTTCCTTGAAAAAGATTTTATATATCCTGTAAAATTGTAACATGAACACACTATTTTTACCAAATTCCATACCGAAAGTTCCTTTGAAAAGATATTATAATTCCAACACGAATGTACATTATGTAAATTCCTGCTTTTTCAGCTTTTCCCTATTTTATTAGGAGTCGCTGTTTCTTACTCCTCTCTTCTACTCATTTCTGTCCAATACATCTTCTTCACACAGTTCTTCCTCTCTCAAATCTTCTGCTACATAGTCCTTTCATCTTCTCTTTGGCCTTCCTCGTACTCCCAGCACTGAGAATTCCAATCTTGAGGCGAAGCTGCAACTACAAGTCACTTGCGAAGAACATTGTCACTTATATCGCTGTCTAATCCTTTACTTTCCACCCTGATTTTGCACTTGACACTGACTGAATTAGAATTTTTTGAATATATCTACTGTTTCCATAATCAGACCGTACAGAGAATAAGATATTCTATCATATTGATAACATAAAATATCGAAAAATGATATTTAACTGCGTTTTTCAAAAAAAAAAAAAAAAACTGTTAAAAACTTCAAATAATGGTACTTCCAGTTGACCAATCATGACCAAAATCTAATCAGCTCTTCGTGAATTAAGAAAAAATCATAATTTTTAGAATTATAGTTTTGTAGTTATCGTCGGAGAAAAATTTGTCACATACACACAGACACACGGACACACACACACATACATACATCATCGTAAAACTAGTAAAATCGTATTCTAGGGACCCTAAAACGTGCTTATTCATTAAAAACTCACCATCGAATTTTTTGACCAAAGACAATACACAATAACAGTGAACTGTTATAATTAAATTTGTATGTATTCGTTTATTCAATTTAATTAGTGAATTTGTTTATTACATATTTAAAATACCTACTTTTTCAACATTAGAGCAATACGATATGTTTTGTACATACATCAAATGTAATAAAAACTCCCGTCTTGCGGCACAAACTTATTTCGGTAACTTTCCGGAGAGAAGACAACATTATTTACAATAATGTAGAGGAATTACGTAAAGCAGTAGTGAACTCTTTTAATAGTATTAATCGCAATACATTGCGGACAGTAACTGCCAGTGTTGCAAAACGTGTTCATTTATGTTTACTTAACAATGGCCAGAATTTTGAGCATTTGTTATAAATTATTGTTACATTAGTATTAAATTGTTTTGTATTTGAATTGTTTAAAAAAATGTACTTGCATTTGTTTTTAAGCTTATTTGATTATTTATCAAATTGAAATAATTAATATCTGTATTAAATTTTAATGTAAACATACTTTGTTATACATCGTTGAAAAGATGAAAAAAAAGTTCTATTTAATCATGTAAATATCCAACATTTTTATATATCTTTTATAATTACGGGGTTATGTCACATTTATAAAAATCGCGATTTTAAGTTTTTTTGAATAATTTTCAGACTATTCTGAATTTTGAATGTTCCTTAACGGAATCTGAATCAACCCTCAAAAGTACACAACATTGCCCATTTAACCGACCTCGTAGATCTTATAGTTTCCGAGATTCCAATGGTAGCCTAATCAATTTGGGACACTCTGTATTATTTTTACAAACCTTAATTTCATTAGAATAAAATATTTTACTATTATATTCTCCCTAACACAGTTTCATTATTAATTTTAATGTAATTGCTTCCTGTCAGTGACATTTGTTTAAATATATCAAAATTGTTATTAAAATGATGTTTTTGTTTGACGCATAGACAAGATGATATATGAAAAGAAATTATATTATATATTCATATTTAAAGTTATTTACTAAATGTTATTATCGTAGAATTGAAGATTGTACCATTATATTCAATTTTAATTAGTAAAAGTTGCTAAAAAATTATATTCAATCAATTTTTTACAAGAAAAACTGTTAAAAGCTTGTATAAATGATACTTCCGGATATCCGATATACACTAAAAACTAATGAGCTCTTCCCATATAGTATAGAATGGATATACAAAATTTCAAATTTTTCTGATTGATAGTATTTGAGTAATCGTGTCCACAAGATACACACACACACACACACATACACACACATACACACACACACACACACACACACACACACACACACACACACACACACACACACACACATACATACATACATACCTACAGACATCATTGTAAAAATGTTAAAATCAGATTCTGGGGACATCAAAACGTGCTTAATCACTAAAATCTCTATATGAGATTTTAGCACGATATACCTTCCTTACCTAGGGTAGCGGGAGGTAAAAATCTGTTGTGGCCAGCACAATATCTCTCGCCATTTCCATTTTATGTTATATAAGTATTGTATTGCACTTCGCTGTCGAAAGATCGTTTATAATAGAAAAATCACAAAACTTTACATAAATATTGTTTTCTATTCTATGCAACATGTCTTGGGCACACATATAATTCTAATTATATCTATTTTTTTCATTGTATGAGGAAGTCCCTAAATGTCAGAGATTCTTCCAATTCATTAACAAGATTGGCGGTATTTCTTATGGATACATGCATTTTACCAATGATTTTAAATATTTAATTAATAAAACAATAAGAATAATTAAATATACTTTCCAGAAAGAGCTTTGAGAATATTACTAAAACTGTTGATTTTTGGCATTAACATTTATCTGACATTTACAAACTATGTTACAAACATTTGAATTTGTCAACTGGTTTCTTTGGTGTAATGTAGCCTATGAGATTTGTAACATCCAATTATTCTTTATCTCTAAATTTATAGAAGATATAATAAAAATTTTAAATGTGGGATGTAGAATTTTATGTTCTTCAATATTAGTAATAACACAAATTTTCAAAACATAATATTTAGAAGAATTTTAAGAAAATACTACTTCCGGTTATTTATTTGTTACCAAAACCTTTTCAGCTCTTCCCATTTATGTCAGATTGAGGAATTCATAGTTAAACAGGTCTTAAGTCTTCTAGTGTTTGAGGAATCGTCCCTCCAACATCAACACAGACATCATTGGAAAAATGTTAAAATCGGATTGTAGGGATCTTAAAACGTGTTTATTCACTGAAATCTGGATATGTGATTTTTAGCATGAATCCAATACCTCTCTTAGCGAGAGATAAAAACAAGAGGCAATCTGTGAAACCAGTTTCATGTAGTCCTAGACTACATAGACAGATAAATTACGTTATTCATAAATATTTTATTCATGAAATTTTGTCCAATGATGCAAATTTTCACCGAGAATATTGTGTGCAGAGAGAGAAAGAGATAGCTGTTAAATTGAAAAGATCTATTACGATAAAAGTTCTGGTGATATGCATTTTTTTATCATCTCTATAAATTTGTTTACTGCACAAAATACAATTTCGCAATCTTTTTGGAGATTTTTATTTTATTATATCATGTACTTTGTGTGTTGCTTAAAAACGGGAGTCTCAATATTGTCAATTAAAAATGAAGAATTCCCATGTGTTTTTATAAATGGGAAGTTAATATACAGAAATAAGTATAAATTTAATGAAGGTTTCAAAAATTATTGTACTACCTATTTATTTTAATGCGGATATCCACCCAATCACCATATTTGTGACTGATTTTTGTTTTCAAAAATGAAATAAGAAACAATTTGAAAATTGTTGGAAAAAATTGCTGCCGACGCAGAGTTTGTTTTTATTTTTATTCATTCAAAACACTTTTGCTGATAATATTAATTCTAAATTTTGGTTAGCCTAAAACTTATTGTCATGTCTACCATTTAAAAATACATAAATTAATATGATTTAAGCCTCATTCACAGCTCCGAAAATAAAAATAAAATTATACATAAAATTTAAAATATCGATAAAAACAATAGATTCTTATGAAAGTGTTCACAGCTCTCGAAAATAAAATTAAACATAAGACATAAACACAAGGATTTGCAAATGTTAAATATTTTACACAAAAATAAGCATATACGTAACAACTGTCATTTGAGCTGTCAATATACGGTCTGGCAAAAGGTTTTCAATTTAAATATAATTTTAAAAAGCTTAAAAAGGTTCGCATATATGATTGCGTAGAGTGCTTTAAATGTATGAATTTGTTATTACTGCTTGTTAATTATGAATATATTAAATGACAGTTGATGTTTTTTTTTTTCGAAGCTGTGAACACCAACCATAAAGTCTTATTTATAATTTTATTTATATTTCTTATTTTCGTAGCAGTGAATGAGCCTTTAGAGCCGGTTTTTCAACGTACTGGCAAGTGTCTCTGTAAAATTTATCCTCATGGTAAACTCCTATTTCAGTTTTTCAATGTCATGTTAGTGTTACCAACAGGACAAGTCTTAAGTAAACAAGAGGATAACGTAAGACACTTTGACCTACCGATAAAATTTTACCAGTAGGATAAATTCAGCTGTTCTGACATATTGACATTGAAAGTTAAATAATATTCATAGAAAATTGTAGAAATATGTATATAATAGACGTATGTAAATGTGCTTTTTGATAATAAAGACAAGGACAAGGAAAAATTATAAAATTTCGTTTGTTAATATAATGGTAGTGAATCGAAAACCACATATTGAAAGACGTCGACCAGATCTCGTTGACTTCTAGTCACGATAAATATTTTAAAAGGTTCAAATTTAACAAAAAAAATCTGTTGTGGCCAGCACAAGACCTCTCGCCATCCATAATAGGCTATATAAGTATTGTATTGCACTTTGCTATCGAACCGTCGTTTTATAACAAAATATTACAGAACTTTACCCAAATATTGTCTTTTATTGTATTTAACATGTCTTCTGCACACATATAATTCTATTTATATCTATTTTTCATTGTATGAGGAAGTTTCTAAATGGCACAGATTTTTTCAATTCATTAACCAGATTGGCGGTATTTCTGATGGATACATGCATATTACCTACAATTTCAAATATTTAATTAATAAAACAATAAGAAAGATTAAATGTACTTCCCAGCAAAAGCTATCAAAATGTCACTAAAACTGTTTATTTTTGACACTGAAATCTGTCATTTACAAATTATGTTATAAACATTTGAATTTGTCAACTGGTTTCCTTAGTGTAGTTTCGCCTACTCGACTTGTTATATCCCGATATTCTATATATTATAGCGTCTTTATCTCTAAATTTATAGAAGATATAATAAAAAATTTAAATGTATAAGGTGTAGAATTTTGTTCTTCATAATTAGTAATATCAAAAATTTTCAAAAATTAATATTTGGAAGAATTTCTTTTAAAAACTAGTACTTCCGGTTGTTCAATTGTTACCAAAACCTTTTCAGCTCTTCCCAGGAATGTCAGATTGAGGAATTCATAGTTAAACAGGTCTTATGTCTTATAGTTTTTGAGGAATCGTCCGTCCAACATCCAGCCATACACACACACACACACACATACACACACATACACACATCCACACACACACACACACACAGACATCATTTTAAAAATGTTATAATCGGATTCTAGGGACCTTAAATCGAGCTTATTCAATAAAATCTGGATATGCGAATTTTAGCATGAATCCAATACCTCTCTTAGCGAGAGGTAAAAAATACTGCTATGTATTCAAAGAATACTGATATTTCCAATGGTATAAACATTTGTTCTAAAAATGTCTTGTATACCAATGAATGTGGCAGAGTACTTATTAAAAATTGTATAAATTTCATTAAATTATTTATTTTGATTACAAAAATGAGAAGAATTAATAACAAGCAAAACGTTGATAACAACAATGTTGCGTCTATATACAGCAAAGTTATTGTTTAATCCTAATAAATTATATATATATTGTGTAGTGTTAAAAATAAAATGTATAACGTAATGTTGTACTAATTACTTCGAAATTGAGAATTGCCAAGAACACATGAACCAAACCTGATCTTATAAAATACTGAAATTCGCTACCTTTTCTAATTAATGACCAATAAGACAGTATATTTTTATTTTTTAAGAAACAGAACATACGAGTATGTGTACATTTGTAGGCAAAATCCTAGTACAAATTTACAACTGCTTGATGATTGAAGCCCGAAAGATGCATATATGTAATAAAATAAAATCCATAATGATATGACAATCAGTAGTAAAATAGTTTTTTTCCAGTCTTCAGTTCATGTATTCTTACCACATATTGCTACAAACTAAAGCAAACTTTAAATTTGCTTGGACGTCACAGATTCAGTACTGTCAACAACTGCAACTGTCAATCACATTCGAAACGAAATGTGTGGAAATATGTTCAAAATGACAAGTGATTCCTTACGAACATAGCAAATATCAGCTTATAATTATTGCCAACCTTACAGTTGACAAGCAAATGCGACTGTTAGTTACCGAATAGATAAATTCGTATTGAAAAACGCATTTTCATTACTATGGAGTTTATTTGATGGATAAATGGGGTCCTATACCATTTTTCTTTTATTTTTTTTCCTGTAAGAACAGGATAAAATAAGAACTTCAGTGCAAACGCGACTTAAAAATTTTACGTAATAAGCGAGATATGAATTTTTAAAATTTGTGCGTGACGTAGCGGGTACTAACAAGTGATCGACAAACAATGGGACAAACTGTTAGTTATACTGGAAACAATTTTTTTCATGTTTGCATAGCTGAAATGTTTTTATATAAAAACTTATACGTTATATTCACGAAGAAATTATTATTAAGTATAAATAAGATAAATAATAAGCATTTAACAAGGGTTTCTTCCTAATAAATTACAGAACATTGAAACAGTTTGACAATATTATTACACAAAGTATGACGACGGATGGCGCTAATGTTTGCCTGTTTTGCAGTTTCAATATTAATTTAATTAATATTATTATTAATTTAATTCATATTACAAATTGATTTAATGATAAATACATGATTATTGTTAATATTACTAGATGTTATAATTAAACAAATGCATCAAACACAAACTTGTTAAATATTTTGTTAGGTTATGGAACAACATGACATTTCATATTCTTTCAAAGGTGACCGCTACAGGCGCGCGATTTTCCTTTTTAAAATCAGGCGACCAATCAAATTCTTAGTACCTAACGCGTCATACCCAATTAGTAATCATCTTCAATCGCTTATAGTTTGTGACCTAGTCAATATTTAAAGAAAATTTTTTCACTAATACTCATTAATTTATGTATATTTTCGTCTTCTTATTTAAGATAGTTAAAATATGACTATGGTATAGGACCCTATTGAATCTGCTAGGTAGTTAACAAACACTTTAACAAGCGATTGAAAAACCGGCCCTAAAACAAATAAAATAAATTTGTTATTTTAGTTAATAAAAAAATAAAAGTAAATATTATCAATCATAAGTTCATTTACATCGTTTACAATTTAATATTAAGCTATGATAAATTTTAAAAACTTTGAACCAACCTATTGGAAACAATATTAAGTTAATTATTTGACATTTCGTTTCAATACGCGATTATGTTCCTTTCAATTTAAGGAGTACTTAAAATTTAGATGTAATCAGTGCAACCGAGAAGTGATCAATATAAAGTTAAATTATTTTTAGTGTACCTTATGACAGTACTTAGTTACTTCTGTTTACCATTTGTAAAATGCTCACCCATTTAATAAAAAATATATATCATCACGGCGTATTACTCACACGCCATACCCATTACACTGGCACTCATTGCTGGCGTGGAGAGTGCACCAAAGGGGTCAGTTTTGTGTTTTGTGCCATTTAAAATTTGAGATAACTTTGGCGCAGGAATAGATCCCCAAATTCTCGAAATAATTAAAATATGTAGTAACACTTAAGAATGTACTAGTTTTATAAAAATAGTGTCTTTTTTTAACATAGGAAATACATTGTAGCCAATGAATTTTTTGCATTGTTACTGGGATGTGTTTGTTATATTATTATTGAGAAAAAACTTCTGTATCAATTAGAAGCACAAGCAGCATTTCTAATTTTATTTCTTTATAAAAAAAATTGGGGGGTACTTCGACATCTAAGGCCACTAGTATCTCGATACATTTAAGATTTCCAAAAAAAAATCATTTCATTAGCCATCGATGACAGGCACTAATGGGCCGCGAGCATCACGTGACTTTGTTGACCTTCGTAAGCAGATGTCACAAATGGAAAAAATTAATACATATTATTTCTTTTACATAGAATCAGTAGTGGTAGCACGCACTTTAGAATTTTATCATAGAAAGCAGGCGAATACGATTTTACTTTTACGAATCTTGGTAGCATGCACTTTAGAATTCTATATTCATTTATTGATTCTGAAATTATTGGATTTTATACTATTAAAATATAAAAAGAATTATGACAGTTGTATAAAATAAATGTATAAATTATATATAAATTGGCTTTGAATAGAATTGTGGCAAAATAATGACGTTACATTGACACTTTCGCCTCGAGTCGTACGCTTGCAGGCGAATATTTTGATACACGCATGCTACCAAATTTTCGCTTCGTGGCGAAAAGCGAAAACAAATGCCTCATTTGATAGAATTCTAAAGTGCGTGCTACCACTACTGGGCCGAGATATCAACCTCCTAATAACTTTATTTGACGAATAATAACTATAGATACAATTATTGTATGAACAATTATTACCATAGAAATTATTCGCCAAATAGAGTTATTAGGAGGTGGATATTTAGAGCCTTATTTTACTTACATTCAAGTACTTTGAAAGAAAGAAGTGAATATTATGTTCTATTAATTATTATTGATCATAAAATGTCAACGTAAACAAAATATTTACGTATTTCTTCCATGGCATTCTAATAGGGGAGTTTCACTATGTGAAATTTGAATGTTTTAATAGTAAATACTGAAAGTGTACCATATAAGTACTCTATTAAAAATATAAAAGTAATATTAATTTTGTATTAATATTCCCTCATTCTATGTAAATAAAATAACATGTATTAATTTTTTCCATCCCTGGCATTCTTATTATAGCCCTATTTTAATGAAATTAGTATAAAGCTGTATATGCATTTTTCTCACAAAAATCGTTATATGAGGAAAAATATCTCTGAATTCAGAATTAAATTCTTTAAGGCCTAGCGCTAACATGCAATTTTTAGTTATGAAACAGTTTGATCGTATGAGTGACTGCCAAGGGTTTATATGAGAGCGCACAAATTATTTTGAAAATATTGTTCCGTAGTTTCTTGTAAGGCAGCGGTCACACTGGACAAGTGAGATCAATTGTCGTCGATTGATTGCGATCGACTAAAAATTAAACTAACACTAGCTTATGGTAATGGTCACACTGCATGCATCGATTACGAACAAACGATATCGAACATTGGCGAGTGGTTTGATATATCAAACATGTTTGATTTTCTTAGTCGATCGACAGCGATCGTTCTGTTTACACATGCTTAGTTTTCTCATACTAGTCATACCATACCAACTTAGCTGTAACCTATAACCAAAAACGAAATTTATTCCATTTGTTTTGCTTGACATTTGAATACATGTATAGATTGGAAATTATTATATTAACATGACAGAAAAGTGGACCGTACAATTATACAATCACAGCACACCGGGATATAGTTGATTCATGCAGTATGACATATCTCCTAAAATTTCAGTCGATCGCTGTTGATCTGCGTCAGTTGATCCTGATCGATCGATTACAATCTAGTCAGTGTGACCGGTGCCTAATGCGTCATCCCAATTATTATCGTATCATAGATTTCCAAAGAACCCACAAATGAGAAAAAAGTGGTAATTTTCATTAAAAATTAATACAGAAGTAAAGCAATTCGTATTTTTCTGTTGTAAACATTTTAAGGAATCTGATTTCATACCAAGCTTTTTGAATTTAAAACTGACAAATATTTCATTTCATCATCTCTATGCGCAGAAAATCAACTGCGCATTCATTTAAAACATCTCACGTTTTACTATCTCTCTCACTTTGTGCATGCAGTTTGTGTTTTGTCACAAACTGATCAGTTGCGCAACCGTGTGCAACTTCTTTGTGTCCTATATATTTGGTGGCAACTTCTTCGTGTCCTATATATTCAAATACGTGTGAGATCACCTGCAATCAAACAGTTGCACAGTGCAAAGATTTTACAGACATGCTTGGTCGCACATAGCGTTGCCAGCCGTCCGGATAAAGCCGGACATAGTTACGCTTTTTGATTGCGTGTCCGGCCAAAATAAACTGTGTCCGGCTTTTGTTAGGCATTTTACATTTCGCAAACGAGGTAGCGCCGAGCGTGGCCGAGCGCAGGTAATAATCAAAAAAGCTTGATTTTACATACAATTTTTTTGTCGTAAGTATTAATACTGAGATACAAAATCCTCAATATTGTAGGGTGTCCGGCCTTTTTACCCAAATGTCCGGCCAAACTGGCTGGTCTGTCCGGCTATTAGGTTTGGCGACCTGGTAACCCTAGTCGCACACTAGCTAGTTTAATTTTAACAATTTTTTTACTGTTTATGAGCGTGAACGCATGGTGCACTTTTACACGAAATTATAATATTTTTGTGCTTTTTGTAAAAATGTGTTTATTTCAGGTCACAGTTGATGTCAAATGGGAACTTCAAAATGAAAATAAAGAAATGATCTTGTGTTCTTTGATTCCTTCAAAAATACAATAAAATACCTTAGCTTATATACATTGTAATTTTCGTAAGTTAGGAATTTTAATTAATAGTTCAATTTATATAACTATTAAATAAATATAATTGTTTTGCATGCTTATGTTAAGTTTTAAAATTATTATTTTATTTGTAATATTTTGATGATGTAATTAATATAAGAAAGAAATAATGTTTAAAGGTGTAAAATCCAAAAATAAAATTATATAAAAATAGTATCTGTAAATACGTACATATTCTCACCTGCTATTAATATTTTATCATAAATATTGAACGTAATGGAACAAATTCGAGTTCCGTATATGAAAAACTTTCTTATTATGCATCGTACAGAAAATTGAAAGGTCTTTATAGGCCAACTTTTTGAGACAACTTTAATAGGCACCACAGGAATTTCCTATCGTCTTTTGTTTTTGAGCTGCAGGCTAAATAGTATTTTATGTGGCAAGTGTGTGAAGCTGAAATTTTTACATGAGGGTGGAGATTGCGACACGAGCCGAAGGCGAGTGTTGCAAACCACCCGAATGTAAAATAGGCTTCACACACGTGTTACGTACTATATTTTTTCTACGACCTTGCAATAAAATATATTTTTTCTTCACATTGTCATTCTTTCAACGTAAAGCCTCTGTATTATCGACTTGTGTAACCATGGTTACCAACGTTACGGGTGTTTAACAGCTTTGTTTTATTAAAATACAATTCTGTTTGTAGTATTTAAAATAATGAACGGTGCGTGAAGTAACACTTCACGCACAGTGTGCAAAAAATCAAACTTCACACAGTGTGTTAAATGTTAATTCACGCACAGTATGCGTGAAGTAACATTTCACGCACCGTTCATTATTTTAAATATTACAAACTGAATTGTATTTTAATAAAACAAAGCTGTTAAACACCCGTAACGTTGGTAACCATGGTTACACAAGTCGATAATACAGAGGATTTACGTTGAAAGAATGACAATGTGAAGAAAAAATATATTTTATTGCAGGGTCGTAGAAAAAGTATAGTATGTAACACGTGTGTGTGAAGCCTATTATACATTCGGGTGGTGTGCAACACTCGCCTTCGGCTCGTTTCGCAATCTTCACCCTCATGTAAAAATTTCAGCTTCACACACTTGCCACATAATATACTATTTTCCCTTATTTTGAAAATACCTCATATCTCGCTTATTATGAGAAATACATAAAAAATGTTAAGATAATTTTTATATTTTTTTTTATGTAGAATAACGTGGTGTAATTAGATTTTTTCAAAACTTAACAATTCTTGAGAAATCAAACATCATATTTTTTAAATGGGTACATAATATGATGAAAATAGTCTCATCTTTTTACTTATTTTATAATCTTTTCAATGATGTATAACAAGTCTACATTCTTTTATTACATTAATAAAACTTGAAATATATCTTTTTTCTACCCCCCTGGGCTTCGGTACGGTGCCGATTGGCAAATGACAATTTATTATTCGTTATAATTTAGGACATACACAAACATCCAAGACCCTGGTGGGAATCGAACCCACGACCCCAGAGCCGAGCGGTGAAGGTAGCTTGAGCGCTATCTGTAATCGCTCGACCACCAAGGCGGCTAACTTAAAATATTAATTTTTGTGGTGAAAAAAATAAAATTTATTAAGAAACAAATGATAAAATTAATTACAGATCATGATTTGTTTGTTTTTAATGTTTTTTCATTATTTTTACTCATTTTCCTAATTTATATACTTTGGAGAGAAATATTTTCCACATTTTTGGAATCGCGTCAAAGAATTTTTAGAACATAATATGTAATTAAAATGAATAAATGATGATCTGTAATTGACTTTTTTTTTTGAAAATATTTAAACACCTTGGCTGGTAGTATGTGATTAAGGGTGATTAGCTAGGAGATGACAAGCAGTGTTTTAGCGCTGTCAATCGCTTATGGATTATTTTAGACAAAAATACTTCAAATAAAAGTTACGTACAATTAATTTTTCTATAACTGCTATTAGAGTATTTTTTTCTAAAATAATCCATAAACGATTGACACCGCTAAAACACTGCTAGTCATCTCCTAGCTAATCACCCTTAATCACTTGTTTGTACTACCACCCATTTTCTTTATCTTTTAGAATAAGTGAGATACGAGGTATTTTCAAAATAAGCGAAAATCAAGTTTTAGCGTGGTTTTAGCCTGAAGCTCAAAAACAAAAGACGATCGTCGATCGAAAATTACCTATGCAAAATAAGAAAGTTTTTCATATAAGGAACTCCAATTTGTTCTATCCTGTATACAGACTGGTTGATTTTTCATTGTCCAGCTTATATCTTCTGAAATATTAAAGATACAAGAAAAAGTTATATAGAAAAGTTATTTGATACAACCTGGCATAAACAATTTTTTTCCAAGGCCTAACAATTTTCCAGAAAAATATTTAACTTTGATTTTTTAAATGGAATATCCTGTATATTTTTACGGAATAAAATTCTAAATAAATTTCTCTTTACAATGATGTGTAACAAGTAAGGGTTTACCTTTAAATTATGTCTAATAAAGCAAATAGAAATACGATAAAAGTAGGCTGTGATATTCTATTGTTTATATCAGTAACATATGTCACAGATTGCTACTTGATATTTAAATAAAAGTATTAATAATTTTGTAAATCATCAATGCTAGTAATTCTATTACTTGCTTTATTAGACATAATTTTATTCAAAGGAAAACCCTTACAGTTACAGGTATAAACAATAGAATATCATAGCCTACTTTTATCATATTTCTATTTGCTTTATAGGACATAATTTAAAGGTAAATCCTTACTTGTTACACATCATTGTAAAGAGAAATTTATTAAGAATCTTATTCTGTCAAAATATACAGGTGTTCCATTTGAAAAATTAAAGTTAAACATTTTTCCAAAAAATTGGTAGGCCATGGAAAAAAATTGTTTATGCTAAATTATAGATCAAGTTGTATTAAACAACTTTTGTATATAACTTTTTTTTGTATCTTTAATATTTCAGAAGATATAAGCTGGACAATGAAAAATCAACCACCCTGTATACAAACTTAATATTTTATAAAAAAAATCACATATATTAACATTATACTCACCATTTTTTACTCACTTTTTTTAGAGTATTATAAACTATGTAACGGGATTCATCAATTTACAGGTGTAATCCGTAACCCAAACATGAAGTAACATGCTACTATTCTTCGATAATAATTATATCAAATTTATTTCATATTTATAAATAAAAATCGAAATTACGAAACAGTATTCTGAAATGTACTTGTTTGATTGAAAGTACATTTCTATTTTTACTTTTTTTCTCGTTTATCTATCTCAAGAATTATTTACAATAGTTACGGCCGAGATATCCACCTCCTAATAAGTTTATTTGGCGAATAATTTCTATGGTAATAATTGATAGGTACAATTTTATCCATAGTTATTAGACGCCTAAAAAAATAACAATGAAAAATATTCATGTCTTATGAGACGCCTCCGAATGAGATACAGAAACAAAAGAAAATATAAATATGCATCTAAATAAGTACTATCCTAACAAGTTTAAAAATTTTAGTGCAACTAGTACCACAGTTATTAATAAAAATGTGTTTGATGAGGTGCACTTTTAAAGGCTTGTAAGTCTGTAACGAAAATTCCCGGGCATACCTTCATATCACACTTTTTACTCAAAAGTTCCTGAATATATGGTTTTATTTTGGTATACTCTTCATGAATCACCCTGTATATGATTGTTTTATACTAATGGATAGTAAATTTCCATTTGACAATGTATAAAGTTAAATACCATTGCGTAAAAATGGAACACTCTAAAAACCTATACTGCAGATTTATAGACTTTTTAATTTAAGATAAACTAGGTTTGACTTGTTTTGTTTTTTTTTTTTCATAAAGGATCATCCTGTATATATTTTATTTAAAAATAATCTTTAGAATTTGAGAACTATAAATACTTAAAAGAAAAGAGTATTATAATGTGTTTAAAAGGATATTCATAAAAAATATTTTTTGAAGTATAAATATAACAAGTTTAATTCAAAAATAATGTACACTTTGTACAACCTTTGAAAAAATACAACTTTAGCAGAAGTACTTCGTTACACTTTAGCAGTATGTATCACACAGGCTCTTAATAATAAAATGAAATATAAAATCGTAGCACCACTTACATTACTGGAAACTACACAACTGGATCTTATAGTGCATAGGTACACAAATATTTTATTTTATAGGCAGTCGTTACAATATTTCTAATAAAATAAAACTAAAGTTTAAATAAATTATTTCCAAGTGTTATTTTTTTAACTGAAATTTTAATTGTTTAACAAACAAAATTTCTTAACGAGATCGAATCACCTGAAAATAGTGAAAAACAATGAATTTTAATGAAAAAAAAAAAGATATGTACATATGTATATTCATATCTTAAAAGAGTATAATATTTTTTACTTCCAAGCACTTTACTTATAAATCACATTCTGAATATTCAAATGTCAAATTTAAAATCAATTATTACTGTGTATTAAAAATAAATTATTATTTTATTTTGGTTGTTATTCAATTCGATCTTAATTCAAACAAAAAAAAAAAAACTTTTTCAAATAGGAGTCATCACTTACTCTGTAAATTAACTTTTTTCATAATATGTGCAATCCATATTTTTACGATTATAAGTTTCATATAATTCCGTTTCTTAATAAAGCTGATTTATGAATGTGTATTTAATTTATAATAAATAATATGATAATAGTTTATTTTATGGAAATGAATTTAGAAATGTGATTTATTTTCAAATCGGACGGACAACTCTCATATTCTATCCAGAAAGTTAAATAGATATCTTACACTTAAATGAACAAAGATTCTTTAACAATGATGGCACTTATTATCAGCCAACATAAAATCTAAGGAACGTAACTTATGGAAATGGTCAAATAACAAAAATATTAAACATTTAACGAAAATATGTTGTCATGGAAACATAATGAAAAAGAAAACACATCCTTTGTTACGTAATACACAAGTCCATGAGGTCACCATCGCCGGACACTGGACTTGGTGGAGGAGGAAGAGGAAGCATCTCAGAGTCGACGTCCAGCTGTTCAGCTTTTCGTTTTTTAGACTGGTTGTTGCTGGTAGAACTCTGACCATGTTGCAACGTTTGCTGAGCGCGATAAATTGGTTCAAATTCAACAAGCTGTGCAACAAATCCTTCATTGGGTTTAATGCAATACCGTCGATTTTTCACTAAGGTGTATGCTTCACTGAAAATTAAATTATATTATTCTAAGTAAAAAATAAATAAAATTTGTGTTATTTTAAATGCACGCAAATAAGTAGATCACCAAAGATAACTTCTTTTTATAATGAAACAATTTTTATAATAAATATGTACAGGTGTCTCATTTTCGATATTTTTAAGATATCTCGGGTAATATTAACGATAGAGCAAAGCCGTTTGCACATTCCATAGTCAGCTTTACAAGAAAAGTTTAATATTCACCACTGGAATTTTCAATCTTCTTTTGTTTCTGAACTACAGGCAAAAACTCGTTTTTCGCCATTTTCGAAAATATCTCACATTTACTATGATAGGTCGAGAAAAATTGTTTAGATAAATTTTGTACTGTTTTTTGCATTTTCGAAAATATCTCACATTTACTATGATAGGTCGAGAAAAATTGTTTAGACAAATTTTGTACTGTTTTTTGCGTAGAACAAAATGGCGAAAATAGATTTTTTGAAAAATTAATAACTCTCGAGATAGAACTTATGATTTTTTTAAATGGAAACCTATATCTTTTCAATGATATATAACAAGTCTACATTATTTTGTTTTAAACATGAGTAAAACATGAATTATTCATTTTTTTGGAGTGAAAATATTGAAAATTATTACGAAACAAATGAAAAAATCTATCACAGATCACCTTTTGTTTGTTTATTTTTAATATTATTTTCTTTCGTTTTTTTCATTTCTTCAATTTATATACCTCAGAAAACATATTAAAACCAGGGATTTGTTAACTACTGGCTAAAGTATGATGATCTTCGCATGTACCCATAGTAATACATAATTCCGATTTGTTGTCTTTATTTCCGTTACATATCATTCGTTTGTCTGACAGGATTTTAGAATTAAAATTAATTTAGTGATTATTGTTGCTACATATTTTGAAGGTTATCGCCATCAAATTATGTTACTATGTGTTTGTTGAACAGTTGCTATGTAAATAGTAACAACAGGCAGTAAAAGTGATCTTTTGCTGACTGTTAGCTATCAAAAAATCTAACTTTTAATGTCAATCTGCAAAAAAATAATTTAACTACCCCGAAAATAATAGATTAAGAATAATTTTGAGATCGTAAACAGAATTGAAATAAACAAAAGGTGATCTGTAATACATTTTTTCATTTGTTTCTTAATAATTTTCAATTTTTTCACCCCAAAAAATTTATAATTCATATTTTACCCAAGTTACCATAAGAATGTAGACTTGTTATCAATCATTGAAAAGCTTATAAAATAAGCAAAAAGATAAGAATATTATCAACATAGGTTTCCATTTAAAAATCATAAGTTTGTGTTATATCTCGAGTAATTAACTGTTCTTTTCCTTTCTCAAAAGCTATGCGCCATATTTTTAATTTATCTTTAAAAACACAAATATATCCTGATGTATGGAAGTGTGCGAGGGTTACTCCGATTTATAAATCTGGTGATTCCGCGAACATAAAAAATTATCGACCTATAGCAATTACATCAAATTTCAGTAAAGTATTAGAAAGCTTGTTACACAGTACTATATACAAACAAGTTAAGGATAAAATATCGTTTTCTCAACACGGTTTTATGTCTAAAAGATCTACTGCAACAAATTTATGTTTCTTTACCCATTATATATCTTCAGCACTTGATAACAACATGCAAGTAGACACAATTTTTACAGACTTCGCTAAGGCGTTCGATAGGATTAATCACGATATTATTTTACATAAATTGCAATCGTTCTCTCTATCGCCTTCTTTAATATCTTTGCTCTCTTCATATCTTCGAAATCGTTCCTTTTTTGTTCATTTTCTTGGTCACAATTCTACCTCCTACAACATCACATCTGGTGTGCCACAGGGGTCTAACCTAGGTCCCCTCCTCTTCCTTTTATTCATAAATGATATTTCAACCATATTTACTAGCAATATCCTACTTTTTGCAGACGATTTGAAGATTTTTCGTTGTTTATCAAATGCTGAAGATTGCGTCCTGCTGCAAGCTGATATAAATAATTTAATTCAATGGTGTTGCAAAAATAAACTTGACTTAAACATTGATAAATGTAAAGTTATGTCGTTTAGTAGAAAATTAAATCCTATTTATTTTGATTACAACATTTCTAATAATTTACTGACTAAATGTGAAACTGTGCGGGATCTTGGTATAGTTTTTGATAAAAAGCTTTCATTTTCTAATCACATTCAAGAAATAGCATCGTCTGCTTGTAAAATGCTCGGATTTATAATTCGAAATACACGTCAATTTCATAATATTCAGGCTATATTTACTTTGTATTTTGCTTTAGTAAGATCAAAGCTTGACTATTGTTCACTAATCTGGAACCCCATTTATAAAGTGCATATTAAGTTAGTTGAATCTGTACAGTATAAATTTCTGAAATATATATACTTTAAAATTATGGGCACATACCCTAATCGCAATATAACTTATGAAATATTGTTGCAAATATTTAATTTTCAGTCTTTAACTAGCAGACGTAATATATATTCGTTAATACATCTTTTTAAGTTAGTAAATAATATCGTTGATGATCCAAATTGTTTACAATTACTTGACTTTTTAGTACCAGCAATTCAAACTAGAACAGTTACTATTTTTTACATCCCATACGCTCGTACAAATGTGCTCTTGCAGTCACCTATTGTTAACATGTGTACTTTAGGTAATTCAATATATGACAAAGCTAATACACGAATTGACTTATTTTCTGATACTTTCTCAAATTTTTGTAAAAGTATTAAAAACATTATGTAAACTATGTATGTAATCACTTTTGTTAGTATTTTGTTTATTGAATATTGAAACGTTTTTTGTTTTGTAATTGTTCCTACCCTAGAATTGGGCTAGCCTGTTGGGTAGTGTATATTAAATAAATAAATAAATAAATAAATTAATTTTTCAAGAAAAATCTAATTTCGCCATTTTGTTCTATGCAAAAAACGGTATAAAATTTGTCTAAACAATTTTTCTCTACGTACCATAATAAATTTGAGATATTTTCGAAAATGGCGAAAAACGAGTTTTTGCCTGTATCTCAGAAACAAAAGAAGATCGAAAATTCCAGTGGTGAATATTAAACTTTTCTCGTAAAGTTGACTCTGGAATGTGCAAACGGTTTGCTTTAACGCAGGGTTGGCTTGATTTAAATCAACTGATTTTTTTTGAAAAATCACATTTTTATCACAGATGAAAAAAAGAATTGTAATAAAAATGAATTTATTTACTACAAAATTATAAATAACAACAAAAATATGGACTGTATTCGAATTCTAACAGATTACTGATTACATGTTTTGATCTATTTTATTTAGGTATGCATTGTTTAAAAAGACGCTCGCGCGTGGGTACGTTATATACTAAATTTATGCAAATTCAAATGCATCTTTTGGGATTTATTACAGATTTCGTTTTCGTTTATGAAATAAAATATTTATATTGCTTTTAATACAATTAAAAAAGTAAAATAACACCACTAAATCTTTAAAAATAAAAAAAAATCAAAAAGTCATGATTTTTTCCAACCCTGCTTTAACGTTAATATTGCCAGAGATACCTTAAAAACCTGTACATTAAAAACAAATTTAACACCATATAGGTAATTTATAATAAAAAGTTTAAATGAAAAAGAATCACTTGAAAGGTTTCTCAAAATTTTCTTGGATTTTTTTACACGATTTCGCGATATCACAGTTTTAGAAAACGAAAACAATTCTTCTCGATTTGACACGGCTCAAATGGCTCTTACGTTTAAAATTTGTTTGAATTCATTTCTGTTAAAAAGGGCATTTCTATTATAATTATCATTTCCCAGATCCTGGAACGAGACATATAGAGCGGTAACCGGCATTGCCGAACATAGGACTTTAAGATTGGAAAGCAAATTATTCTCGGATGCAGTCATGAAAATATTTTATTATCTCTTCTGCGTATCGACCCTACAAGGATCATGCTCAAGAAGAAATAAACTAATTTTAACTATTACAGAATTTTCTAATAATAATATAAATAAATAATTTATTTCTTCCTGAGGATGATCCTGGTAGGGTCGAATAATAAAATGATAAAATATTACATGACTGCACAGCAGAATAATTTATTTTCCTAACTATCCAATTACTTTTCTTCATAAGACTTTAACATGTAAAAGTCATTCTTTCGTAATTTCCTGCTACCCTAAACATTTAGTTAAAAAAAAAACTTGAAATAAAAGTTGTAGAGCTTAAAACCCTCCATATGAAGCAATTAATTTTGCATGCTTAAAGATGTTGCTCACAAATGTGTTTTAATTTTTCAACTCCATATTTGTTTTCGTGAGGGAGTAAGACTTGACGTTAAAACGTTTACGAATATTTCATGTTGAAAAGAAGTCTTGAGTGTGTAAACACACTTGTTCACAAATCGAAAATGTAATACATTACCGATTTTCAAAACCAAGATTTTATGAGCAAACATGCTCCCCAATAAACCATGTTATCAACTCTAAACATTTACAGCCCGATTCACATAAAAGTTTAAGCTAATCCTCAATTTTGGATTAGTGAATTTTATTCTATTCCGGTATTTAAAATTTAATCTTCATAATATCAAAAAAGGTAGATACTAGGAATAGATTGGACTATATTTTAAGAAATAAACTGTTAAAATTAGAGTAGAATTCGCTAATCCAAAAATGAGGATTAGCTTCAACTTTTTTGTGAATCGGGCTGTTAAATTTAACAATTTTACACGCTGATGATGAGAGACTTGGTTCTCTCGAAACGTTCATGTATTGTAATATATATTTTTTTTTTTAATAAACTAGTAATACTATTTATTAGCTACAATTTCTTTACATTTTTTCTTGTTAATATATGTATACATTGTTCCTTATGTTCGTGTTGAAAGTATTAGTGTTTGATATAATATGCCTTCTTCAACAGCAATTATTAAAATTATACAACCTGGTTAAATGGGACAAAATACACTTTCAAGGTGTCATCATACGCGAGCTTTTGATTTACAAAATGCAAAGTGAGCTGGTATCGAGAAAAACCCACTTCAGGTAAGTAAAAAGGTTTATACTTTTTATAAAAATATTTATATGTTCAGAATAATTTATTTAAGTATATATATTTTTCCCTCTTAAAGATTTAAAATTTAAATAGGAGTATTAGTGCATTTTATTGCAACACATACTATTACAGATGAAAAATTTATTTTGCTTATTATAAATGATATGAAACATATTACATATGACTCATATGGTTTTTCTATGTACGAGGTTTTCAAGTTAAAAGTAATTTATTTAATTCAATCTCGTAACATATAAATATTATAAATTAATAATAAATTTATATTCCTATATACAAAAATACTTACGTGCATGTTAATCCCAACTTTTGCATAACGTAAGCCAAAACCAAGGTAGCACTTCGTGATACACCACTATTTCCATGTATCAAAACTTTACCACCTAAAGTTAAACACTCATCAATGAAATGCCTGACTTTTGCAAAGTGTGGAATTATGTTCTCATTCGCTGAATCTGCTATGTCTAGAGTTAAATACTTGAATCTCTCAAGGAAATGCGGGCGAATTATATGAGCTTCAATGTCTTGTCGTACACAAATAATATGTGTGATTCCATGGTTTATGAGGTCGTCCAAATGAGATCGCATTGCTGCAGAATGAGGTCCAAGAAATACTCCAGGAATAATTTCCTGCATAGTACGACGCATGTTGTATTTCCATTCATATTTTGGAACAACAGGTAAAGATCCAATAAAAGATGTTACAGATATTTGATCTTGATTCATCTAAAACAGTAAATTACAGATGAAGTGTGAAAATTACATATATTTTTGACATGGACAAAGCATGGTGCTAAATTATAAATATATTTAAAGTTAACACATCTTAGTTATGTTAAATATCTTTAAAAAGTCTAATATGACAGCTAAAAATGATTAAAAGGCGCCAAAATAAATTGTAGTCTGTCACCACAAAAAAACCTTTAATTTTCACTGTAACGGTTGTATTAACACTTGAAATAAGGTTGATATTTTACGGAATAAGTATTTAATATATTAAGATACAATAAAATAAGACATACCTTGGCATAATGAAAATGTGAATTATCTATGTCGATCATATTCTAATTTAAAATCTGCTTTTTCTTCGACTTAAAATTATGTTGACACTTTCTTTTACCACTTAAGAATACTAAAATACAATATAAATTTTACACCTGATCATGTTTTTGCAAAGTAGAAAGGAATATGTAAAAATGGAAGTTCTTAGAGTAAAAACGGGCTTGCTTCTCGTGCCAAAGCCAAAGCCAGAAACATGACAGAAGAAAGAAGATGGAGTCTCATAAGAATGAAGTTGTTTGAATTACAAAGTTTTTATATTAACCTTAAGAATAATATGACTTATACATACAAAATGTTATAAAAAACGCAGTATTAGACGATTTAATATTAAACCAATATTTTAAGAAGATATTTTGCACGAATTTTATTTCATTTTGTAGAATGTAGCGTGCTGCCCCGTAGCGACAGATTTACAAACTTACAGAATGCCGTAAAACGAAGGCGGATCCTGGATGTTAGGTCAATATTTAAACAAAAATAACAATTAAAATTGTTATAACTTTATTTAATTACTTGAGATCTCTACAGTTTGAAACAATAATATCAGTAATATCCATGTTAAATACATTTTATTTTCCAAGTAAATGTTTAGAGAAATTAAATTAGGCAACAATATTTTTTTTCACAAGTGGCAAGAAGCTTGAACTTAATTTGTACGATAAAATACTTAAAAATCACTTTAATAAAATATTCTTATATCACGATCTTACATATAAAACACGCATGTACACAAATACTAGACAAGCGATTTAATTTTGTGCAAATTATTTCTTTAACCATGACTTTAAATTTTGTTGAATTTGGAGAATGCTATTTTCATTATTTTGGAGATGAAAGTATTTTTTTCCTTATATACTATTATATCAGTGTTTCATTAATTTACAGCCTCAAATTCGATAATAATAAATACAATTAATATGTTTTACAGCTATAGACTAGAAGATGTAATTATACAAGCAATCAATACATACTGACATTCACAAACATAATTCAAATATAATAATATACAATAAGGAACAATATTATCAACAATAAATTAAATATGCACAGAAGACCACGTGAAGTAGATTCCGAAGCTCAAGTCAATTAAAAGGTGGTTTCATTCCTAAATGCACGGCTTTGCACATCTTAAAACTAAGTAAAATAAAACAATTTCTGTTTCATTGATAATCTCTTCAGTTAATTCAACTAATGCTTTATGTTGGGCATAGCACTAAAAAAAAAAACATAGTTTTAGTTTAAGAGTGTCACATGTCAGTATAAATGTGAAACGATTACAAACCTTTTAGTATATAATCTGTAAGCAAAGTGGGTACAGTAGGACTGTCTTCATTAATCGCTTTCAAAACTGAAAAATAAAAACAAAATGTTAGACAAAGGTTCATTTATTTCCCACTATAAACTTACTTTTGATCAAAACTTGCAAAGCTTGATTATCTGGCGGTCCACTATCCAAATGATATGGAATTACGGTGGTTAGATACTGAAATAAAAAAGTACAATAAAAATCTAATAATAATAATAATATATAGAAAATGAACATTTAAGTGCTTTAAATTTTAAATCGTATAATCGCAGTAGGTATAAGAGCAAAACAAAATTTAAAAAACCAAGTCACTTATGAAATGTAACATGGGTTGCCTATTTGTAGGCTTTAAGGCGGGAACTTATTAAATGGGCATCCTGTATATATATCGTACCATTACAATAATGATTTATTATTTTTGGCATTGAAATTATTGCTTTTTGCAAAGCTTTTTTTTATATCTATGAGAATTGAGAAAACAATTAAAAGAGAAGTATTTCATTGAATGAATTAGATTAAATGTTGTTTTATTTTGAATGTATTATTTTATTTTATATTTATAATTTTTTGTTATTCATATTTCTGAAAATAGTTGATTAAAACCGAAATCGGTAAGTACATTTGTGTAATTTATTTAGTGAAACATAAAGGCTTGTAGTATGATCACGGTTTTAACTAAAACGCTGTTTTAAGAAATGTCAAATTTCATTATTTAATAACAATAATGAATAATATCAAAATTATCAAAATATGATTTTAAAGCAGAACATAGTTTGTATTCAAACAAATATTTAAAAAAAAATCGTTCTTTAAACATACGGGTATAATTAAATATTTGAATTTGACATTTCTAAAAAACAGTGTTTTAGTTAAAACCGTGATCATATTACGAGCCAAAGAATTTGTAATTTCATAATTTATTTTAACTTACAAATAACATATTTATATTACTAATAATTTACTTACGGGAAGACAAAGGATCTTAAATTACTTTGTAGTTATGCCATGTCTGTATTGAAAGCTTTGAAACTAGTTCCAAACTCATAAAAACTATTTTTTTTTCTATTGATTAAAATATATCCGCTACATTTTAGCACAGTAAATAAGAACTTTGGCAGCAGTATGGTTCCTTTACGAACATAACATAGACCACCGTTAATTTCTAAGGCAGTGGTTCCCAACCTTTTTTGCCCGCGATCCAAAATTTAAAAATTAATTTTCTCACGACCCAACGTGAAGAAAGATAAAAATAACACAACCTCAATATTTAAACTCAATGGCTGGTATCACAAGCGTGGTTCTAACACCAGTGTTAACTAGAACCGTGTCAACGACTTGACACATACTTTAGGTATGGCTCGTAGTATGATCACGGTTTTAATTAAAACGCTGTTTTAAGAAATGTCAAATTCAAATTTCAATATTTAATTTCTGCCATATCGTCGCGTTCAAGGCAAAACGGCCTAAGCGCCAAAAAATCGTAATTTGCGATTTTGGTACCTTTCGATAGATTGGCGTAACCTCCATCTATTAAACACAGTGGCATAAGTACGAAAAATTTATTTAAGTAGATATTTCACTTTGAAGTTGCGCAAGCGACAATCACAATTTTATTACGCAGGCTTCAAATGGCATATGCTCCATTTCTACGTAGTTTCATATGGGTGAATGCAGAGTGAAATGACCCGAGTTATTGATGTCAAAGTAAGTGTTTTAAAAAATCTGCTTACTTTTAATGCAGTTAAGACATTAAAAATATATTTGTATAAAAGCGCAGACAGTTATTTGTGTCTCCTGGCTTATTATGTAAATGGCGCTTGTGTCGTTTTGCCTTGAACGCGACGATATGTTCTACTTTAAAATCATATTTTGATAAATTTGATGTTATTTGTTATTGTTATTAAATAATGAAATTTGAATTTCTTAAAACAGCGTTTTAGTTAAAACCGTGATCATACTACGAGTGAATGTTTTAATTTTAATAAAATTTATTTTTTAGTCCGCTTACTTTTTCGTCCGATTTAAGGTAATACCATTTAATAAGTAATATCAATAATGGCAACCTAATGCTCAAAATCGTTATCGTTCGTTTGAATAGTTTGCAGTCATTTAGTGCTGCCTCTAACGTACAAGTAAAAAATTACATAGAGATTTGGGTGCCTACTGGGGAGAGAAATAAGTTTTGATAATTTGGTGTTTCTTGTGTTAAGAATCATTGCGCCTGACACTCGACCGCTCGGTACAGGCCAAGTGCAATAAAAGTCTGTAAACAATAGCATCACTAAATATTTGTTATGACATTTTCTTGTCCCAATATCCCTTTGGATGATAGCGTAAATAACGAAACTGAAAATGTAGTTAAGAGTGGTAACAAATTTGTGAATTTGTGAACTACAGAGTTCTTTTAACTTTTTTATCAGTATAAATCATGTTCCATTGATGCTAATTTTATAAATTGTACCCAATTAAATTAATGAAAAAATGAAATACAGGTGTCATTTTCCGATCATTATTATTTTAATGGAATGCTATATTATATCAACGTAAAATTATAGTTCTTGTACGGTGAGGAGTATTTGTCTCGCACAATTTTAACGTCCAGGAAAATAAGGAATGTGGGTATTCGGACAATTGTAATACTTTTGTTATTACTTTCAAAATTTAAAAATATTATTATCTCTAAATATTTACAAATTTTTAATTATATTTATCTTTCTATCATAGCTATTTTTATTTGTAGCAAATTTAAAAGATTTCATTTTAAGAAAAATAATTTGAAATGAATCATTATTATAAGATAACTCTTTCAAAACACCAAATTACACGAAGTACACTGTATGAAACTCAATACAGAAATGATAAATTTATGAAAAGTGCAAGTAAGAGTACTGCTACAGAAAGAAGAAGAAAGGGCACAAATATTAATCCTAATTTCAAATAACACCATCCGTAGTTCATCATGAAAGGAAAGGTACCGACAGTTACGTTCCAAGAATCTTATGAAAGGAGAATGAAATATAAGAAATAAGAATATTGAAATTTCCCTAATTCCAGGATATTATACAGGTACTCAATTTCACTAAACTTTAAGATTAAAATAAGATGAAAGAGGTTTCTACTTCAATAGAAATAGAAACAAAGGCATCTTTTATGGAACCGGAAGGGCAAGATGTACCTACCTGCACTTTGCAGGTGTTTTATAGAGAAATATAATTACATCAGTTATCAGAATGTTTTCTAGCAATTTTCCCAAATTGTTATAAATAACCAGTAACTATTTTATAAATCACAAATTTTGTCTTTCAAAATAATAAATTTGTATTTCAGACGCCAAATATTTTTCCAATTTTAAATGGCACAAAAGTGACCCCTGTGTCGCACTCTCCACACCATCTATGAGTGCCCATGAGGTGACGGCTGGTAAGCGACCACACGGTAAAATATATCGTAATATGCCGTGATGATATATTTATTTTATTTATTTATTTATTTATAATATAATAAATCATAATACCATTTAAAACACGTCAAGCTGTACAACGGATTTAAATATAAACATTGCAAAACATAATAAAAAAAAATCATAATTATGGATTATAATTTTCATTGCTAATTTCCAAAAATATTAATAAAGGACGAGAAAATTAACTTGAAAACAAACATTTGATATGTACTTATCTGATGATGTAATTTGTATTATTATCATAACCATTGTTTTAACAAAATAAATAAATTCGAAATTGAAATCGATTCTACGAATTTAGTTAGTCCATATCATTTCATATGTAATATTACTTATTAAATGATAATATGTTTATAAATTGAAGAAAAAAACTATATAAGTCGCAAAAGGTTTATTTCCCTGCAATGTAAAATTTTATTACCTGTAGTAAATATCTTATTCAACAGAAAGCGTATAACCGCACAAACAAATATCAAACTTAATTTCCATGTTCTTAAAACCATATTTTAAAACCAAAATACAGTGTTCTGAAATAACGACTTTAATTCAAGTATCTATGGACAGATGGCTCTGTATCGCTAAGCACATTTTTTTGCGTAACACTTTTTACCATTAGGTTGCCATTATTGATATTACTTATTAAATGGTAATACCATCTATTGAAAATTTTCTACTTTACATCATGATTCCGACATAACCGACAATGCCAGAATATTTATGAATAAAACAGAGAGTGTAAATGGTCTGTGAGTTAAACAAAAACTATCAATTATGGTGTAAACTGTAATAAATACGTATTGGTAGTGGAATTTACTAATAATTATTGTTGATAAACATGTTCAATAGTGACGAAAGTAATGTGGAAAGATTCAACACCCCTCCCGAAGTAATAAACGAAGCCAACGCTGCTAGGTTAGATTTGCTATCTAGAAAATAATAAATAAATAAAAATCAAAGAAATTTGTAAATTTTATAAAGGTCGAGTAAAAAATTTTGTATGTACCACTGCCAAAAAGTGTTATTTTGTCCTCGGCCAAAAAAAAAACACTTTTTGGCCTTGGTACACAAATAACTATTTATTTCTTTAATTTTTTATATCAAATTTGACAGTTGACGTTGAAGTAGCGATTTTTCGGAAGTAGCGCTAGGTGGAAATACGGGCCGGTAAAATTCAACGTAAGATTTAGAAAAATTACAAAAAACAAAACATAACATACACATAAAAATCTTAGCTATAGGTGATTGAGATGTTTAAAACTCAAATAATTTTTTGCACATCCGGGCGTAAAAGTCGGACAAATAGCATTATTTTAAGGGCGAAATGACACTCTTTTTCGACCGAGGGCAAAAAAGTAATCATTTTCGCCCTAGAGCTTTTCGTGCCCAGTTAAAATAATTACATCTATCATTAACTTGCTTGTTTTCATTGTTATCCGTGACAAAGTACATATGTCAACTAGACTACTATGATCTGAATATGATTTGAACATCGTTTTACTTTGATCATGGTGATGAAGTAACTTTACTCCGGATGTGCAAAAAATATTGTATGTATTACGGGCGAAATATATTTTGGCCCTAGGTGCATTGTAGCCCTCCACTACGCGTCGGGCTTCAATCTTGCACCGTGGGCCAAAATGTATATCATTTCGCCCTTAATACATAAATAGCTATTATGACATTTGTATATGTCAATGAGATATAGTGCAGACATGCAAGTTTTTATAATCAAAATATTTGTTTCATTTTATAACATCTAAAAATCAAATTACTCGCGACCCACCAAAAATTACTCGCGACCCACCAAAAATTACTCGCGACCCAAAGTTGGGTATCGACCCAGAGGTTGGGAACCACATTTCTAAGGGCTTATCCTGGTCCTTGGTATGTTTTACTAATTTTACTGTTTATTTCGATAACACAATCATAAATAATCCAGATCTGAATGCAAATTTTTTAATATATTGCTAGTTTGATTTATTCATATTTATATTATTAGCAATGATTGTAACATTGATTTTCTGTCTCAAATTAAAATTTGTTTTTGAATAAGTTTTTACTTTATTGCAGATTTACAGGCGTTCATTTTAAATGGGCCACCATTGCTATCTCGAGAACTACAACAGCTACAAAGACAGTTAAATAGATATATTCTCTACAAGTGGTTTTCAAATTACGAGACCAAACTCTTTTATTTTAAATAAGAACATATAATATGTATTTTCTCATTCATTAGAGAATTTAATTCTGAATTCAGTGATATAATATTTTCATACCCTCACATATACGAGGTGTGTTCAAAAAATATCGCGAATTTTGTGTTTTTTCAAAAATTATTTATTTATTCATGAATATCTATTTTGTCCCCTTCAAAGTAATCCCCATGAGATATTATACACTTGTGCCAACGGTTTTTCCAATCTTCAAAGCACTTCAAAAAATCATTTTTTTTTATCTTGTTCAGCTCCTCCTTCGATGCCGTCTTTATCTCGTCAAGCGTAGCGTAACGTCGTCCTTTCATGGGCCTCTTCAGTTTAGGGAACAAGAAAAAGTCATAGGGGGCCAGATCTGGGGAATACGGTGGCTGCGGCATCATTAGTGTGTTGTTTTTGGCTAAAAAGTCGCGCACAAGCAACGAGCAATTGAGCAATTTTGGTACAAATTTCGCGGCGACCCGTCTCATGCCCAAATCATTGATAAAAATCGAATGGCACGAGCCAATCGATATGTTTAGGTCCTCAGCAACTTCTCTAACGGTGATTCGACGATTGGCCAATATCATTTTCTCCACTTCATTAATTTTTTCGTCTGTTGTTGAAGTGCTCGGGCGTCCGGCACGCTTTTCGTCGTTCACATCTTCTCGGCCTTCTGAGAACATTTTGTACCACCGATAAACGTTGCTTTGGTCCAAGGTAGCTTCTCCGTATGCCACAGTCAACATTCGGAATGCATCCGCGCACTTAATTTCGTTTTTCACACAAAATTTGATACAGGTTCTTTGTTCCATTTTTTTGAATAGGTAAAAATCGAAGACGATCCAAAACACGTGCTAGCAAAGCAGCTGTCAACAATTAAGTGAACATTCAAAATGGCCGAGCTTGTCGACATAAGTGAGAGACATGAGTACCAACATAAAGCCACAAAAAGATCGAAATTCGAATATACGTAACCCGCGAAAATTCAAAATTCGCGATAGTTTTTGAACACACCTCGTAATGATTTTTTGAGAAAAATACATATAAAGTTTTAAATTAATTTGTTTAAAGTGACTAATAAGAGTGCACCGAATGGAAAAATCTGATGCCCACACAATATCTGTCGTCATTTAATTTTTATTATTTTAAACACTATGCATGCATATTTACTAATGCTGGCTACTGTATTAACATTTAACATAACAATTTTGCAACCTTTAATGTAGGTATTATTAATATTTCCATCTCCAGAATCTCACTGTTATATTACTTCAAATTTATTTATTAGATATTTTATAATTTCATATCCTACTATTTTCTTTTTAAAACAATACCATTATTAATTTGAAATGATTAGTTTCTTGACTAGGGTTGCCAGATTTTAAACGCTTTTATGTAGAATAACTGAATATACAAAACATGAGATTTGGTGAATATATAGAACATATTTCAATTTCAAACTTTTTATTAAAGTATTATAATATTAGTACGTATATACACGAACAAAAAATGGTTGTTAGGTTTTTTATTTAAAATTTACAGTTATTAGTATTTCTGATCTTATTCTGTTTACTGAATTATTGAAAATGTAAGAGAATTTACCTTGTTTATATGATATAGGAGACTCCTATTATATATAGGTGTCTGGCAACTCTATTGTAGAAAATATCAAAGGGGAAAATGTCACTTCCTATTATTTGTTGAAACAAATGTTTATTTGTACATAAATGATATTTTCACTAAATTATCTTGATGTTTACACTTACAGTATCAATGCATGCTTGTAGAATATTTAATAATCTTTCATTTTTATTTTAAAGGTATTCTTCTATGAAATACTAGCGTTCAATGAGGTTAGCAAAAATATAGCGAAACGGAAGTATTTTCTATCGAACGCTCTGATAGTCTTAGCGTTCGCTAGATTTTTAGCTAACAAATGCAGAGAGAATTTATATGCTAGCAATGCTAGATTTAAACAAATTAACATGTACTCATTTTTTTCATTTGATCACGCTTATTATAGTCATAATTTAATAAAATTCATTTAAAATTTATATGCATTTTTGTCAAAAAAAGTTATGTAAGGGTATGGAAATATTGTATCACTAAATTTAGAATGAAATTCTCTACCGAATGAGTAAATAAAAAATATGTTCTCATTTAAAATAAGAAAGTTAAGTCCCGTATTTTGAGATCCACTGACAGAAAAATACAACTGTCAAAAAAGTTGATGTTTGTGCATTGACATCAGTATGAGAAATGTATTTTATTAATTACGTAACCATAATAATGTTTATTTCACACACTGTGCATATTATTTCGTCACTGTCTCTAGATAGTTTTTAACAAATAAAAATCCATTTTTACCTCCCGCTACCCTAGGTAAGGGAGGTATAGGGATCGTGCTAAAAATCGGATATAGAGATTTTAGTGAATAAGCACGTTTTGATGTCCCCAGAATTCGAATTTAACATTTTTACAATGATGTCTGTAGGTATGTATGTGTGTATGTCTGTGTGTGTGTGTGTGTGTGTGTGTGTGTGTGTGTGTTGTGTGTGTGTGTTGTGTGTGTGTGTGTTGTGTGTGTGTGTGTGTTGTGTGTGTGTGTTGTGTGTGTGTGTGTGTGTTGTGTGTGTGTGTTGTGTGTGTGTGTTGTGTGTGTGTGTTGTGTGTGTGTGTGTGTTGTGTGTGTGTTGTGTGTGTGTGTGTGCGTGTGTTGTGTGTGTGTGTGTGTGTGTGTGTGTGTGTGTGTGTGTGTGTGTGTGTGTGTGTGTGTGGATCTTGTGGACACGATTACTCAAATACTATCATTCAGAAAAATTTGAAATTTTGTATATCCATTCTATAGTAATGTGGGAAGAGCTCATTAGTTTTTAGTGTATATCGGATAACCGGAAGTATCATTTATACAAGCTTTTAACAGTTTTTCTTGTAAAACATTCATTGAATATAATTTTTTAGCAACTTTTACCAATACAAATTGAATATAATGGCACAATCTTCAATTCTACGATAATAGCATTTAGTAAATAACTTGAAATAGCTTTATATTATATTATAAAATAATTTATTTTTGTACATCACTTTGCCTCTGCGTCAAACAATAACAATACTTTAATAACAAATTTGACATATTTAAACGAATGTCACTGTCACGAAGCGATTTTCATTAAAATTAATAATGAAACCGTGTTAAGAAGAATTTAGTAGTTTAAATATGATTCTAATGAAATTAAGGTTTGTAAAAATAATATATTTTCCATCATACATAAATATTAGATATACAGGATAATTCGATTTAAGTTTGATGTTTGCAGTATTATACCGTGAGTATTTTTTAACGTGAAACATTGAGTTTGTCATATTCATGGTTACGACTTGATATTTGATTGACAGCAATGTATTTCCCCGTTCCATTTAAAATGAAACATAGGGAACGAATCTGACAGAAGTATTATATTTAAATATTGTAAGAAATTCAGCGGAGTCAGAAAACCACTCGACAGCACTAAACAAATTTCGGGCCCAAGGTGCACAAAGTATTTTTTCTACATCTAAATTTAATTTTTAGAAACAGGTATAATTATTTAAACAAAATTAACCACTAATAACGTCTTATCAAATGCGAAATTCGTTCCCTATGTTTCATTTTAAATGGAACGGGCAAATACATTGCTGTCAATCAAATGTCAAGTCGTAACCATAGATATGACAAGCTCAATGTTTCAAGTTAAAAAATATTCACGGTATATCAAACAGCTCTCAATAAGAACGTGATTTCAAAGTGTCAAATAATAGTTTGCAACTACACATTTACGAAATGGATAATGTACGGCGAAGAATTTACACAGATTGCGTTTTAGAGCATAAGGAAGTTGGTGATGATTTTGACAATAATGTGTGTGTGACGATTTTTCCTTAAAATATATTAATGATCCAAAACTTCGCAAAGTTGGTATTTAATACTCTTATATAATTTGAAACAACATACTAGATTTTGACTATATATGATAAACCGGATGTAGTACTTAATTTGAAACTCTAACAGATTTTTCAGGAAAAACATAATAAAATATAATCCAAAATTTCGTATTACAATTTTTTCTAGTTATTGGAACAACAAAGTAGATTTTGTTTACAAATGATCAATCGGAAGTGAAACTTTACTTAAAGCTCATTGCTATTTTAAACATGGAATTGGCGGGAGGTCATGTGCTGGCCACATCAGATTTTTTTTATTACATGTCAACACAATAGATTGGTTATAATTTCTAACCAGTTGTTAAAAATTAACCACTGAGTTATAGAGTAGGCCCGAAATACAGGAAAATAGCCAGGTAAAACATAATAAAATACAATTCAACAAATAACGGACTGCACTTACAAAGAATGAAATCATAATTGACATAATATTTGAATTGTGTTTGTGTAAACTTCTCTTACTACAGCGCATAGCAACCAATAGATTTACAGGAATCTATCTGTCAAAATATAAATAATAAATCGAATTTAAATTGTACGCCATTAAATGAAAAAAAAACCTTTTAAGTCAGTTTTCACAATCAACATTTTTTTATTTTTAACATGACGTAATTGGACAGTTTTAAGAGGCTCCAGTTCTTATATAAAGCATGTAAAACAAAAATTATTGCCAGATGTACATGGGGTTAGTTCTACCATAACATAAATAACACCTTGTAATTCTTCAGATAGCAGTGATGGCCATTTAAAATGAACACTCTGTATATCGCGAGTAAAATATTAGAATTGGCATTATAAAATAAAATTCTACTATTTTATTTTTTACTTACTTTGGGATCTAATCCATTTGTAGTACGAACTGTATTTGACTTAGAATTTCTCTTCTTTTCAACATGATATTGTCTTCTTTTATTTTGTACAGCCAGTAATAGTGAAATAAATGTATTTTTTAATTCCTTTTCATATTCTAACTCATCACGCAGTGCTAATTCAGAAATTAATGTTTCAGAAAATTCTCTGATTAACACTTCAAGTTCCAGGTACAATTCATTCAGCTGCGACAGACTCAAGCTTCTTAACTCTGAAAAAAAAATAAGAATTGGAATCTTATAATAAAAGTGTAAAGTGAGTCTTACTGTCTTCATAAAGTGGTGAACTCAACACTTCTTTCCCTTTCTCCAAGGTTTCGTTGGGATCGTCGAGAGAATCCCTGGATGATCGTTCCAAGGACGGACTTTCTTCTTGCATCATGTCGTCGATTTCTTGGATGACTTCTTCGGCGGTTTTTAGCGGCTCTGTATCCTGATGTAGTCCACCAAGGATCAAAGCATGCATGTCAAGGTCACTTGCTACTGCTTCGTCTTCCGAGCTCAGTTCAAGATCATCATCTGGTGACATGACATCCTGCAAATATAAATATTTATGTTATTAAGTTTAAAATAATATTTATCACGAAAGAAAACATTACGTTTGCTTCTCAATAGAAAATAAAAATAGTTCGCATGTTATGAACTTCTATGGTAAAATGAAATGACAAAAAAATTTTCTTGGAAAATGTTATAGAGACGAATGACATACCTACATCTTACATTGCAACAATGTAAAAACTACCTATTTTACTATTTTTTTTTACCTCTCGCTAAGAGAGCTATTGGATTCATGCTAAAATTCGCATATCCAGATTTTATTGAATGAGCACGATTTAAGGTTTCTAGAATCCGATTATAACATTTTTAAAATGATGTGTGTGTGTGTGTGTGTGTGTGTGTGTGTGTGTGTGTGTGTGTGTGTGTGTGTGTGTGTGTGTGTGTGTGTATGTGTGTCTGGATGTTGGAGGGACGATTCCTCAAAAACTATAAGACTTAAAAAATATTTAACTGCAGTGTCCTCAATCTGACATTTCTGGGAAGAGCTGAAAAGGTTTTGGTAACAATTGGACAACCGGAAGTAGTAGTTTCTTAAAAAAATTCTTATAATATTGAAGAACAAAATTCTCCATCTAATACACTATAATATATAGAATATTCTAATCGCAGAGGCTAAGGCACTAAGGAAACGACTTGACAAATTTAAATGTTTATAACATAGTTTGTAAATGACATATGTCAGTGTTAAAAATCAAGTTTTAGTGACATTCTGATAGTTTTTTTTTTGGGAAGTATATTTAATCTTTCTTATTATTTTATTAATGAAATATTTGAAATTATAGGTAAAATGCATATATCCATCAGAAATACCGCCAATCTGGTTAATGAATTGGAAGAATCTCTGATAAATAGGAACTTCCTCATACAATGAAAAATAGATATAATTAGAATTATATGTGTGCAGAAGACATGTTAAATATAATAAAAAACAATATTTAGGTAAAGTTCTGTAATTTATTGTTATAAATCGACGGTTCGATAGCGAAGTGCAATACAATACTTATAGCCTTATATGGAAATGGCGAGAGGTCTTGTGCTGGCCACAACAGATTTTTTTTCTAAGGAAAGCTAAGTTATGAAAATAGCCTTAATACATTTAATTATTATAAATTTATAAATAGCCATTTTGTTTTTCTTTTCTACCTGTACAGATATATGTACATATTTAATAAAACAAAGAATTTATTATTTTGAATATGTTTTCATTAACAATGATAAAACTGAAATTAAGTAAGAGTTTGAGACAATTAAGATTAATTTAGGGAGCAGAGTCAGAATGCCGTCATTTCTAATAATAAATTATATTGAAGATAACATATTTAGTATGAAGTGGAACTGCAGAGGCGACCACTATGTGTTAAATCATTTAACAAAAGAATGCGCATATGCGTTCCTGCTCTTGTTTGAGTTTGATCACTCATCGTCACCTACGCTTTGACTCATTCGAGTGGGCTTTTATAATTTCAAATCAATTCATGCTGAAACAAAGTTAAATGCTAATAATTACGAATTTACTTTAATTAATTTAGAAACAACTGAGATGTACATAAACAGTTAGATATACTCGTATTAATAATGACATTATTCAGTATCAACTGTTACACATACAGGTGATTGAAAAAAATGGGAACAAATAGCTATTTTCTTTATTATTCATTTTAGACCTATAGATTAAATTACGAAGTTGCGCGCGAAGTGAAGTATCACTTTTTGGTATAAAAAAATGCGAAATTCGAGCAACGCATGAAATGTATATTTTGTTAAAAGTAACATTTTCGGATTCATTAATATTGTTTATATTACCAGCCAATTTTATTAAAAAAATACATATTTCGGTAAGAAATTGAATTAAAAACTTATAAATTTGAAGTATTACCGATCACGACGCGATGCTTACCGAGTATAAACGAGTATAAGATTTTGTTTGCTCTTTGTAATTTCATTATTATTGCACTTATATCTTTTTAAAATGGCAGAAACAGATTTTGTAAAGGCCCAGAGTGATAATTTGCCTAACGTTGATGCTTGCTTACATGCTCATGGAATACAAGAAAGATAATGAACATTACAGTGCAGAAGAAATTCGTGGTGCCAAAGCAGAACTGTACCTCTAAAGTATATTCTGAAAGCTGACAGGAAACTGTATACCGGTCAATTGTGAGATTAAATTTAAATGTTAAAATGGTACATATTTTAATTTGAATAATAAAAAATTTCAGTCCATGAGAAAGTCATACGTTGATTCTGCAGTAGGATAAGTACAAATAATAAGAAATGATGCATTGTGTACTTCTCAAAATAATTTTTCGTAATTTTTATTATTAATATCTTTTTAATTTTTTATTGAAATTTAATAAAATAATGCGTTATTTTTTTTATTATGAATAGTAATTATTTAACTGTTTACTCAGTTTTTACAAAATAGAATTTATGCTTCAAATATTTTTAATTTTTATTAAAAGTGAAAAAAGATTAAAACATTAATAATAAAAATTATTTGAGAAGTAAAAATTAAAAAATTAATTTTGCTGCTGGCTGGTTCCGAATCCAAGTCATTCCGAGTTTTGTTTATTTACCAAGCGCACACGCTACTACCTCGGCTACCACTATGTTATTCTAGCTCTTACTTATGTAACTATTTTTTTCGGGATATGAATAACAATCCTGGAAATTTTACTAATTTACGTATTTGAATTGAATAATTTGGGTTGTAATCCATAGAATCTGTATCCTCCAATAAGTATACAATATTTTAACTTAATATCTTACACTGGGCACTGGGGAGATACTATTTACAATTAATAACTGATTTTACATGTTAATCTCCTGTGTCGGTCGGCCTAAGAAACCTGGAATATTAAAGAGATACTTACATTAAAATGGTCTTCACAACACAAACATAACTTTTAGTTTGTTTTGAAATAGGTATCAGTTTTATTTCGTCTCATAGCTTTCAACTATAAGTTTCGTCCTTTGTCTTTTCATTTGTTTTGGATCAGAAGCTTACGAAATAAATATTTTTTTAGAAGTCGTATTAGAAGTTTTTGTGCACTGAGGTACTAAACAATACTTTGAAGATTTTGAACAACGTACTAGGACCTGGATCTTCCATATTTTATATATTTAAATATTGTTTAATTATTTAAAGAAGTTGAATTATTTCTGTATTCTGTATCATTAAATTTTCTTGTAACTTAATATAAACTTCGAAAATAAAACCAAACACAACAACCAGATACAAGCATTAATTGTTCGTTGAATGCGCTGGCAAAGAGTGCCGTTTGAAACTATAAATTTAAATATTGTTTTTTAAGCCTGTAAATTAAAAAACAAAATTTACAATATTTTTTATGTGTATATATAGAAGTTAGAACTCATTAAAACAAACAACTTTTCTTAGTTCCAATTTTTGATTTGGTGCTCCGGTTCGTAGTTACTGGAGTTCTTTTGTTTTTCGAAAAATAATTCACTTATTTTAAAGACTATTGAAAAAATTGTTCTTTCAAAATTACCTTTCAGCTATCTAAAATATATATGGCATTTACAATTATTTTTTATTTTTTTCAAATGACAAGATGGCGATCGATCAAAAATTTCAAAACAAGATTTTTTGATAACCACTCCATCGATTTTCGAAAGTAAAACATTTATAAAATCCTTAAACTATCTACTACAATATTTGATCTAAATATTTTTTTCAATCTATCCGACGAAACCGGAAGCAGAATTCCGGATCTTTTCATACATTTAATTTCGTGCGCAACTTTGTAATATAAACTATAGGTCTAAAATGAATGATAAAGAAAATAGCTATTTGTCCCTATTTTTTCATTCACCGCGTATTTAAAGATAGCTTTGTAATGAAGCTATCTTAGAGCACAAATAATAAATTTATTTACACAATCTAATCTAATTCGTAACAAAAAACATCAAAATAAACTGACAACTATATGTTCGGACACAAACAATTATTCGGCAGTTTAATAAGGAAAACACATCCTTTTGCTTTTATGACTGCCTGATTTCTTAAAAGCATATTAAAAACAAGCTTTTGCGTCTCATCAACTGCAAATTGCAAATGTATAGCATAGTAGCTTTACTCGGAAATCAAAAAATGTGTGTTATTAACCGTTTCACAGGCAATGTTTCAGCTTATGAGCTTATGTCATCATTTTTCAATAATATTAGGATCAGGACTACTTGAAGACTAATCAAGTACCCGTACGTTAAAATCATTTTTTAGTTGTTATGGTACTGAAAAATAAAATTGTTTGCTGTATTTATTTCTTGGATGGAAGACAAGTTTATTTTCAAAGTTCTTTGATATTTCTCAGTATTGCTACGAAGTGTAGTTTTCCCAAACCGTTACTCGTTGGGAAATTTACCCGTACGTTTCATGCTATCTTTATGACATGCCTCGGTTTTAGATTTCATAACATCCACTTCCTATAATATTCACGGGAAATATAAAAGTCTGTTTCATTGTATATTCCTACGAGAGGTATCTACTGTCTCGTACAATGAATCGACTTCCACTTTAGCATATTTTAACGGGAAGGCCACTATTTTCCCGGGCTACTACTTTGGATCGCCTACGGGATTTTACACACCAATATTAATGCTGCCTGTTTTTCTATATTTTTTTTAAAATATCTCCAACAGTAGATTTAGTCGTATCGTAGTTTTCAGTAATATTTATGTGTTATTAAATAATCTTCCAAGATATTTCTTAAAATTTAAGTCGCATATATTTTGCTAATAACTGACAAATTACATTGGAAGTGTCTTCACATGACCATTACTTGGTTTATTTCACAGTGTATTGTGCTTAAATGATACTTGGTGTCCGAACCTATAGTTGTCAGTTTATTTTAAAGTTTTTTTTTATTTATTACAAATTAGATTACTCGTATAACTTAATTTTGTTGATAATTTTATTATTTATTTTCCAAAATAGCTTCATTACAACCTATCTTTAGATATACAGGGTGATTCACAACTTCGTACTCAAACTTTAGGGGCATATAGTATTGAATAAAATGCTTAACTCTTTGAGGAGCCAACTTTTAACGGAAAAAAAGTCCAACTGGAGCCAATAATGTTTTTAATTTATTTGTTTCCTTTTAGTTTTGTAAACTGATTATTTCTATTGTACAAACATAAAATTGCAAAGAAATATTTTTTATATTAATTAGCTTCGTAATTAAAGGGTGGTACATGTCACGTACCACAGTACCACATGCACATATAATACAGCAATAATAATTAAAGTCAATTACGGATATAAATTTCATTTATTCTTAAAAAGATACGTTAGATAATTAACTTAAATTAATTTTATTTGTATGGTAATTTTGGAAAGATGATTTTGATTTTCTTAAGCATAAAGGCACTTTGCAAACTGTATAGATCCAGTCAAATGGTGGAGGGGGAATAGGTTTACAATTATTTGACCAAACAATTGGATCTCTTTTTGTAATACGAGATGTTGTTTGAATATTAGTAACTAAATTTGCCAATGGGACATTATCTTCTGTCACTGTCAGAAACATGAATTACATTGTTAGCTGAAACCCAGAAACATCCTCTTGCTCATCAGTGTCATTGTCAACCTGGGACTCTGCATCAGATGGTATATTTTCCACATAACTGTTCTCAACTTCTTGATAAAATAAAACAAGCTTGAAGGGGAAATTCATCTGCTCTTCCAGACATTTTTCTAACATTTTTTTTTTGTAAAAAAAATACTTGGAGCGGTGGTGGTACAAAAAAGGTACCAGTTGAAATTACATACATATTTCACAAATACATAAAATTAAATTTCTAAACAAGGTGCACTTATCAATAAACACTACGTACTTCTCAGAACCATAATAGTTTTAATTAATATTATACATGAAGCCCAATTTCAATGTTTATCAAGTCGCATAGCCGAGAAACAATCTCAGAATATATTAATTCATCACTGTGAACTGTTTTACCAGCAGACACCAACGATAAAATTTTACAAGTATTTATAAGTCTTATAGATGGTGTTGGAATGGTGGTCCATGAAATATACCGAAAAACCGACAGCAGAAAAAACATTTTGTTGGTGGTACACTTTATGTACCACCGCTGCGTAATACCAACTAAAAAGGTGGTTCATTTTTTCTACCATAGCATCTTAAAGAGTTAATCAACATGGGTCTGATCAACTGTTTCCAAGAAAGGTTGTATTAGAAGAAGCGAAGATAAACTGACAAAGATAGTAACTGAATAAAATTGTTGTCTACGCCAATAAATACACTATCGAGTAGACTATAAAAAAATCTGATGTGGCCAACACATTATCTTCCGTCAATTCTATGTATTATATACAATTCCCACACCAAAAGGAAAAGATTCTATACGAGTATATCCAGTAAAATTGTAACACGAACATATACTATTTTCCATACCGAAAGTTCCTTGAAAAAGATTCAATAAATCCAATAGAATTGTAACATGTAAATTGCACTTGACACTGACATCTGTCAGTTAGAATTATTTGAATATATCAGCTGTTTCCATGATTATAACAAAGCTGGCTGATTTATGAAAATTAATCTCTTTATAATATGAAGGAAAATGTATAATCAAACCGTATAGACAGTAATATATTCTTTCATATTGATAATCTCATAAAATGTCAAAAAATGATATTTAACTGCGCTTTTTCAAGAAAAACTGTTAAGAACTTCAAATAAGGGAACTTACGGTTGACCAATTATAACCAAAATCTAATTTACTCTTCATATGGATATAAAGAAGAGGAATACGAAATAATTATATAGAATTGTAGTATAGTAGTTATCGTCGGAGAAATTTTTGTCACACACATACATACAGACACACACACATCACACATACATACATCATCGTAAAACTAGTAAAATCGTATTCTAGGTACCCCAAAACGTGCTTATTCATTAAAAACTGACCACTGAATTTTTTGACCACAGATAATACCTTCCTTACCTAAAGTTGACGGAAGGTAAAAACAATCGATGTAGAATTCGCATCCAAAAGTACCTATATTAAAGTGAAGATAGTCATGATATTCATCCGTCGATAAAAACAATAAAATTTAATATGAAACATTTTTGTCAGTTTCTCATAGGTAAAAAGTAATTTAAAAAGTAAAAATGTGTCAAGGTTGCCACAACATTTTTCTTAGTACAATTATTTGATTTATATTTTTGAAAAACTAAAACTCATCTAACGACCTCTCAAAGGTAAACACAAAGTCTCATTTAATCGAAGTCGTAACTCTTATAGTTTTCAAGATAGCACAGGTAAGTCAAGGAAAAACACATTTTTTACTACCTTATTTTAGTCAGTATTATATTCCCTTAAAGTGCACGTAGTTGTGAATCAGCCTGTAATACTAGTTTGTAACAACAATTGATAGTGAATAATGTTATTATTAATATAAACAACTATATATAATAAATCACTTAGTGTCCCAACACAGTGCTTGTATAGGTAAATAAACCTATGAGTACAAGTACAATAAAGCATTTTATTAATTATGTAGCAGTTTATGCATTATGTATAAAATTCCATCTAGATTATAATAATAAAAAAAAAAAATCATATAATAATTTGAATAAAATTCGATTTGGTTTATCTTTACAATAAAAGTTTTTTATTTTCGTTTCGTACAAATGATAAATGATTGTGTTTTAATATATGTACTCGTATTTTCTAGATTTAGATTATTCACCATTACTTAGTAACCTTGGGTCAGTATAAAAAAAAGTAAATAGGTTACGCTGAAGTTACATATTTGTCATCTACTTTTGATAAAATACAGCGAGTTCTTATCTTAGGAAACATTACAATATAAACCTACACAGTAAAAATGATATGAAAGCTCCAGCTCCAATTTTGCAAAATATAATCGAGAAATGTGACAAATTACATTACTTTTGAAGTATTCTCTATTCTCTACAAGAAAATCTAATATATATTCAGGGCCGTATTAGGTACGAGTACGATGCAGAGTAAGCAGTTGTTTATCGTCGCACATTTTTTAAAGGTTTTTTTTTAAATAAACTAATATATTATTATATAATTCTGAAGAGAAGTTAGAAAGAAGATTTTTTTTATTATTTACCGTGAGAAGTTACCCTTAATCCGGTCCTGCATAATATTTTAATATGTTAACGTTTTCCGTGATATGGTACGTAGTATTAGTATTCTCCACGTTTGAATGACGTTATTATAGTTTTAGAATTATTTTATTTCGTTCTATATTTTTTTTTGTCCTGACACGACTGTTTTTTCTGCATAAAAAAACGTACATGCAGACAACGACAACACCATTATTCTAGCCCTTTGCCATAGTTTTTTTTTTTTCAATATTAAACACGTAAATCAACACGAAACACAAAAATGTTAAAATATACGACTATGTTGATAATACTTCCAATTATTTCCCTAACAGACACTTTAGGTAGAGAAAGAGAATACTTTAATTTTCAATTATTAGAAACCCTATATGCGAGGTAGTAAAAAAATATATATTTTTCTCAAAATATAATAATATTGTATATAGACAAATAAAATGTCTCTCCTCATCTATAGAAGATTGGAAGCAACAAGAGAGATATACTTCTCGAAATACAATAGTATTGCATGTATAAAAAAGTACATAGTTTGTTTTAAGCTAAGATAATATAGAAGGTAATAAGGTACATATTTCAAGAAAACTGCTAAATTACTTAGAAGTTTCAGTACATCTACATATGTGCGTTATCAGAAGTTTACATACTTACTTTGTTATCATTCAAATTCAATGCCGGCATGTGCAATTTCCGAGCGTAGGATTTGGACCAGTCGATTGGTAAAATATTGCCAAAATTTCCTGTTATTGTCCACCACATTCTGTAACAATAAAAACAACTCTATATTATACATGAAATAAATATAGTTTTTCAAATATCAATATGAGTATAAAAGACAAAAATGTAATGCAGTATAAAAAAATCGTAAAGCAAATGCTTGGTGAGTCACTGTATTTGATAAAAGATAATGTATTATTTTCGTAAATAAGTTCTTATTTACATTTCGACGACAACAATATTAGTTTTGATGATATACAGTCATTTTGTAACTGATAATAACGGAAATGAGTAAATATGCATAAAAAATATTTTAATTATTGCAAATTTACTTTAAAATACTATTAAAGTTATTAATTAAACTTATAACACCTTCATAATTTGAATATCAACTGTAAAATTCATAAAATTGCACAATAAATAATATACCAAAATTTATATTTTTTACGTTTTCAAAATAATCGTACAACATAACTACAATACTATTAAATTATATGTACTTACAAAAACAAAACTTGATCACATAACATCAGGAATTCAACTCCCAAAACATTTTTTCGACGCTATAGCAGACAAAAAACTGAAACTGAAAATGCATTCTCCCAGCTGTATAAAAACTAAAAAAGGTCGTAGTGTAGCATAATGAACTCTTCCAAGATAAAAATTTAAGATAAATATAAATTAAAATGCGCAATAAAGATTTTTCCAGTCTTTTAACTAATAAATTATGTTATAAAAATAATAATTACTATTATATGTGAAAATGTAATTAGAATAAAATACTCTTTCAGTTTTCGATTATCCTATTTTATTTTTTATAAATTATTTAAATAATTTTACAGTAGCTATTTAGTAAAATGTAAACATACAATGTAAATGAAATAATTGTATTATATTCAGTAATGGATAAAAAATGTATTGCGTTAAACAATGTATATAGGTTAATTGTTAATTTTGGCAGAAATTGTAAAACAAATATTTTTCAACAATATGTAATGTAATAATGTAGGTAATTAAAATTTAAATAAATACAAAATAGCAAATAAAAAATTTAGTCATACAAAGACAGTATATTCAATAGTACATGTACATACACTACATTGTAGAAACGGAAAGGTATTTTTATTTGCATATGAGTAATGTTGGTTGTCAACATATAACTATATAATTTACGAGTACATTGGTATATATACATACATTGTAGAACGATTGAAAAAGATATTAATTTTTATTTTACATGTGATGTGAGTCTATTAGCTCTATTCAAAATTAAAATAAGTTACCATAATGTTCCACATCCAAATAATGATTGAAGAACTTTTTACAAATGTTTCTATATTGTGTAAATTTACATATTTTACTGTATAAATTTTTCTTATACGCTTTATTAATAAAATGGCATAGAGCAAATATGTACCTACAATCATACAGGCAGGGTTATTGAAAAAATAGGGATAAATAACTATTTTCTTTATTATTAATTTTCGAACTATAATTTAAATTACAAAGTTGGATGAGAACTTAAATGCCACTTTTTAGTGTGAAAGGATTCTTAATTCAATTTCCGGTTTCGTTGGAATCAATATCACCGTTGATTTTTTTATGGAATGATATTTATTTTTTTTAGATTTAAATTAAATTAGCTTTTCAGTGCTGCCAATTGCCAAATATGTGCAGGATGGAACAAATTCGAATTCAGATTTCACTTTATTTTAAATTATATCAAAAAATGTTTAGAAATATATTGTTTATATTGGTTTTTACGTAAATAACGTGGTTTAATTAGATTTTTTCAAATTTTGGTAATTCTCGAGATATCATTTTAAATTATCCTTTATAATCTACTGTACTTGCATTTCGCTAAAACATAACAATGTAGTTACTAATTTACATAATTATGAAATTTTAATGAATTATCAGTTTGCTACGACAATCGACAATTGATGTAACATCTGTTTTTGAATGGAAATACCAAAGAAATGAAAAAAAAGTATTTTAAAATTTAATTTAATTTTACTATTTATTTTGCCGATAAATATTACACATGATACCTACATAGTCAAATAAAGAAATAAGTATACAAATTTATATTAGTGAGAGAGAGGTAAAATGAGTTAAAATAGACAGAATGTCTGAAGAACACTGACTGCGATTATGGTCTTTATCGGGTTAAGCTTATGCGCCCATATTATCTTCACGAGATAAATTTGTTAGAGGAATATCCTGTTTAACATTTTGTCTTATTGTTGTTACAATCATAAAATATATAAAATTTCCTTTGTTAACCAGATAATATAAGTGGTCAGAAGAGAATTTCACGGTAAATCGTTTTGAATTTGTAATTTCATCCATTCGGAGCATAGTATGTGGTTGTGGCAGCAAGAAGTATGAGTGCAGTAGAGTACGGTGTTAGTGAACCAGTTGACCTTGGGGTCAAAGCGGCGCACTGCAGACTGCAGTCCCGAGGATGGCTTGGCATGGCGTGATGTGGGAATGTCGGGGAACTGGAGGACCTGAAGACCACCTGTGACTGCCGCAGGCAATGCATTGTTACGAGACTGGTCGTTAGGGTTTGTTCTGAGTTGTGGTTACGAATGAAAACGGTTTTTGTTACGACTTTTTTTGTAGTTTATCATTTTCTGGATACCTTTTCCATAGTTTAAGAAATTTATTTATACAATTTTCACATAAATATGAGTATGATAAATTTTGTAACTGGTTCGATAGTTAACAAACATGTAAGTGTATCATCAAAATTCTGTAATTTAGAGAGAATAGTTAAAAAAAATCTCTGTAAAAAAACCCTGACAATAAAATTCCATGATTCTGACTGTTATAACACAATAAATAAAATATATGACTATATATAATACAATAATATATGAAAACTCCGATGTGCTCAGCACATTATTTCCAGATTTCGCAAATTCGATGTGTAGAAAGTCGATTACGAATGACCGGTCGATCGCGAAACAATTTGGGCAAATCAATTATTAGTTTGTATCACAAATATTTTTAGCACAGTTCCATTTTTTGGTATACCACTAGCAAAAAAAGTCGATCATGAATTAGAAAGTCTGCATATGCCTGATGTAAATTCATCTTAAAAAATATCATACCAAGGAAAATTAAAAATATATCAAATTTTGATGTATAGCCTGTTCGCAGATATGTGTATATAGTACAGTACCGTGTTCAATATTTCATTTACCGCAGGTTTTATTATGCATACACACTTAGCTTTTATGGTTCTATACTCGTAAATATTTGAAATGCATTTTGGCCAAAAAATGTTTTACGTTATACTTTAAAAATGAAAAGCGGTAATATAACGTTTTTTATAGTTTTCATCTTTCATTGGTTACACTTTTTAAAAAAGATAATTGTAATAGTAATTTACGTAACAAGACCTGAAAGTGATAATTTACTGGGTAAGCAAGCATATTTGGAAGCTTGTGAGCCCCGTAAAGACACTTTCAGGTCATGTAGGATACAATATTTTTTTCGCGGTCCTGAAAAAAGAATAAATAAAAATGTATAGGTTATGTATTATTTTTTTATTGCAAGCAAATAAGAAATAAATAAATAAATAAATACATAAACAACTGATCGCCAGGGAAACAATCAGCTTTTCCTGTCCCGGGATCGGTAAAGTTTCTTTCTGATCCCTTATAGTCAATTTTCCGAGCTAGCTCAGTAAAGAAGAAATTTCCAGTCTAAAAAGTGATCCGAAACAGCTCATTTTCTGGTCGATCGGGAAAAAACGCATTTCCTGTTAAGTTTCACAAACAGACTGTGAACACAACATTTTTTAATGCTGACACATATTTGTTCAAACAATTTTTTTTCGCGAATTAGCATATACCAAAAGAATTTAAAAAATATTAAGAGTTACAACAAAAATATTACTTCCGATCCGATTTATTAATAAAATTGTCAAAAACTAAGCACTTTTTCATTTACGAAGAAATATTAAAAATTTAAATTTACAGTTACTGTACACATTTGAGAAATTCTACAGTCACCATTCTCAAACGTTATAATTTAATTCAAGAGACTAATTTGTGTTTTCCACCAAAATCTTATTACGTGATTACTTTAATTCAATTCTATTACTTTTAGGTAGGTGGAAGACAATAAAATGTAAATGATTTATAAAAGAATCAGAGCAATGATTTATATGCATATACATAATATGTATATTCATATACTTATACCTACATTTAAACTATTGCATATTGTTTGTCATTTATGAATATACAAATAAATAAATATAAATAAGGCCCAATCTTACCATCTCTGGTTGAAATTTTAACTGCCAGTTAGATAAACAATATTAAATCGGATTATTGAGAGCAATTATAAATTTGTTATTTGACAGTTTATTTCGTTTTGATTTTGTTTATTGAACTGGTAGTTAAAATTTTAACCAGAGATGGTAAGATTTGCTCTAATACAAGTATATCATCACGGCATATTACCCATTGCTGGGCGTGCCAATCTGCTTTGTACAGATATCGGTAATGATGATGACATATTCGTAGTGCACGGATGTTTACCAGGCGTCACTTCACGGGCACTCATTGCTGGCGTGCAGAATGCACCACCGGGGTGGGTCACTTTTGTGCTATTTAAAAATCGAAATATTTCTTTTTGGCGTCGGTCGGGACCAAACCCGGTTCCCCACATTCGTGATCAAACACTCAGAAGCAATGCCACGACTATACACAAATCTGATTCCTTTTCTATTTAAACCAATGCTTTCTTAACTCATTAGCATGATGTTATGTGTTAATGAGATAAGAAAGCAGTTGTAAAATAAGGGAAAGTTGACGAACATTAAGTAAGTAGGAGATTTCAATGATTTTAATTTAAAATTACATAATTGTATTTTGCATACGAGTATAATGAAATAATTCATTATCCATTATGTAGCATTTTTTTATTAAAACATACAGGCTGATTTTATGTAATTACTTTTCATAATTAGTGCTAGCTAAGCTGAAATTAAGTTTTGTTAGTTTTATAAACATCATTAAATATTCTACATAAAGTTATAAACTAGTGGTGGGAACCGGTTCCGGTTCGGTTCGGGTTCCAAAATTACCCGGGTACCCGGTTATTTGAATGTGTAACTACCCGGTTCTCGGTTCCGATTCCAAGACTACCCGGTTCTCGGTTCTGGAACCGAAACTCATCGGTTCTCGGTTCTGGAATCGAATCTCATCGGTTCTCGGTCCTGGAACCGAAACTCATCGGTTCTCGGTTCTGAAATCGAATCTCATCGGTTCTCGGTCCTGGAACCGAAACTCATCGGTTCTCGGTTCTGGAATCGAATCTCATCGGTTCTCGGTCCTGGAACCGAAATTCATCGGTTCTCGGTTATGGAGCCCGAACAGATTGAGTCTTGAATATAGGTCGGAATATATGTAAAGTGCATACTAAGTGCATTATTGCATATTTTTAAGAAAATAGAATAATATATGTGCAAATAATATGAAAAATTTTGCCAATTATTAATTATAAATTATTACTTTTAAGAAAAACTTTTATTAAAAATTTTATGTTCTGCTATGTGTAATTTGTATTTTGTATTTATATACATTATCAGGTATTTCCACTTTTACCACGGAATTTTCCCATTTCTCTACTCGACTCTTTGGTGTGAATTTGCAGTAAAGAAAATGATACATATAAACAAAACATATAATTGTCTATTAAACAAAAATGATGGATTTAAAATTTTTACATAAACAAACAAAATATTAAATGGTTATATTGATTGTATTTAATCGAACTGAAGTTAGGAAATTAAGAAATATTCCTTTATATTACAAAAGTGATAGATCAAAATGTAAAGATTAAAGCAGAATGTATAAGTAGCTGAAATTCTAGGAAATATTTATTGCTTTGTCCCTTCATTTTATGGTCACTATTGTCATTATGTAGGTAGGTACCAATACCTTAGAACATCACTCAAGGTCAAGCTACTGTAATAAACCATATTGAATGAAAATTGAAAATATATAATATGAAACTGAAGGTGTAAGTTTTAATTATGCGGTTACATTTTCTAAAAAAAAATATCATCCTCCTGCGTATGATATAATATTATTTACACATTATTATATGCAATTAAGTTACATAACAAAATTAATATCGTTCAATAATATTTCTCAAATAAAACAGAAAATCTGTTTATTTCTCAAAAATAGCGAGGCTAATTAAAAATTATAGTTGAATAATATCATTGATTCCATATATTACTCGGAACCGGAACCGAAGATCGGTTCCATTACCCGGAACCGGAACCGTAGATCGGTTCAATTACCCGGAACCGTAGATCGGTTCCATTACCCGGAACCGGAACCGATGACCGGTTCCATTACTCGGAACCGAAGATCGGTTCCACTACCCGGGTACCCGGATAGTTTTGGAACCGGGTACCCGGTTCCAAATTTCTCCGGTTCTTGACAGCACTATTATAAACTTGATCGACTATTTCAGTAACTGCAGTAATACAGATTACAAAGTACAAACCTGAACCACAAAAATTAAAAATATGAATAAAATTAATTATAAATTGTTTAGTTTTTTGTTGACATAAAAGTATTTACAACACACATAATAATATTTAGTTTACTATTTACTATTGCTTCTCATATTTTGTTATTGCAGAAGGTCTATACAATCATATAATTTAATACTGAGACCTATATATTTATATTTTTCTTCTCATTAAGGCTGTAATGTAGCTATTCTCAACAAAACACGAAAAATCGCAGTTTTTTGACAAGATTTTCTCACTTACTATACATTGTACGTAAATTTTTTTTTTAATTCAGATAGTGCTAGTGATTCTTAACAAAGTTACGTATAGTATTTTGTATTTTTTTTCTTAGTTTATTGTTAAAATTAAACTGAAACTTGTTCATCTCGCAAAGTATGCTTTCTTTATATCAAAATCGTATCTACACTGCAATGCAGATAAACTCAAAGTTAATATGAAATGAAAGATAAAACTTTAATTTAAGTAGTAACGTATCAATTATTTAAATTTTCTTTATAGTAAAGTCAGAAAAAAATAGACAAAACGTAACAAATTCAAGATTTTTCATTACGTTTATTTACCACTGCAAGTATGAATTTAAATGTAAATTTCATGCATGATGAAAAAGAGACTTTACTTTACCATTATTTTGTAATAATGTATTTTAAAATCATGTATTTGTTACATATTTTGAGTAGAAATAAAACATATGTTAGTTAAAGCTTTGGCCGAATAGATGGCGCTAATATCGGTATTTAAAAATCTTGTTTGTAACTCCGCCCTTCGAAATTGTGGTGGGGTAGCAGAGAATTGGAAAGATTTTGTGATTCCTTGCGATTTCATGAGTTTTTGGCAAATCTAGTAATTTATAATCTGAAAAAATTTAAACTAAAATATCACAATTTTTATTATTGCTAGGTATATAAGTATTTGTGTTTACTTAAGAATAAATAGGTAAAAAGTAGAGACCATTATTTTTACACTACTAATTATTATAATCATACTATTTAGCGAATTCGACAGGTTTTCTGCATTTTTAAGTGGATTATGTACATAATCACTTTTGGTTACCTTTATAATATACCTACTGGTAAACAACTTCCAACTCTGCAAACCTTTCTCGAATTATCATTAGTAACAAATTGAGTAAAGAGATCTTATTATAAATACTATTGTAGTTATGAAATTTCTGAGTAGCTACTAGTAACTTATCGCTTGCATCAGTCAAAAGTGTATAATCAGGGATGATTGTAATTACCGCAAAATAGATTCTTTTGACTAAGCAAATCGTCCAGAAGTACTTAATGATATACCGCGAAAAGTAAATTCCCATTATATAAATACTTAATCCTTCTTCGCATCGGTCTGTTTTCAAGGTTCATACATTTCTAAGATGATTTAATTTGTATAATCCAGGATGATTACGGCCATGTAAATTTTCATCAAGAAATTATAATATAATGTTAGCTATGATATTTTGTGTTATTTTCTTTTTGATGTTCTACAAGAGATTAGAAAATGTTTGACAAAAATTAAGTTAATTAATACATAATATAATAATGAAAAATCTTGAATTTGCTGCATTTTGTCTATCTTTTTTTCTAACTTTACTATGAAGATACTTTAAATAATTGATACGTTCCTAGTTAAGTTAAAGTTTAATCTTTTATTTCATATTAATTTTGAATTTCTCTGTATTTCGCTGTAGGTATGATTTTGATTAAACATACTTTTGCAGATGAATAATTTTCAGTTTAATTTTAACAATAAATTAGGAAAATAAATAAAAATATACTTTACGTAATTTTGTCATGAATCGTCAGCACTATTTGAATTAAAAAAAAATCTGATGTGGCCAGCCCATAACCTCCCGCTGCATGGGTATTAAGCCATGCAGTATAAATAAAGCAATCATTATGTTCAAATATTTTTACACTAACTCATAACAGTTTTTACTTTACATTTAACAAATATATCATACACAACATAAATTTCACAAATATTGACAAAACTAATAGAAACATTTAACAAAAAAACAAAATAGTACTCGCATCTTGACACAAAGTATTTTCAAACCCGTATTCTGGAAGACAACGAAGCATATCAATAGTACTTCTAATATTTATGCATGAATGAAAATATTTTATTTTTACAAACATTAATTTTATTAGATTCAAATACATATATTATTACTACATTCTCCTTAACACGGTTTCATTATTAATTTTAATGTAATTGTTTCCTGACAGTGACATTTGTTTAAATATGTCAAAATTGTGATTGAAATATTGTTCTTGTTTGAGGCATACGCAAAATGATATGTGAAAATAAATTATATTATAAATTTATATTTAAAATTATTTAGAGTTATTTACTAAATGCTATTATCGTAGAATTGAACATTGTACCATTATATTTAATTATTATTAGTAAAAGTTGCTGAAAAATTATATTCAATGTATTTTTTTCAAGAAAAACTGCTAAAAACTTGTATATGTGATACTTCCGGTTATCCGATATACATTAAAAACTAGTTTCTAGTTTTTTTTTTTTTTTAATAAGTACAATGAATACAGTAAAATACTTATAGAAATAACTTTTTCTTCTTTTCAACGATTTTTTTACAAAACTATTTGTTTTCTTTATTAAATGTCATTCCTATCAAAGCCGCCTTTTTATTTCAATAAATTAAACTATTTAAATATAATAAAATTTGCATATAGTACGACACAACTAAATATTAAATCTCCTAACAAAGTGGCTGATAAATATAATTTCCTAACAAATAAAAGTATCTCATCAAAAAATGACATAACGTGAAATTATTACAAATAAAATAATTAATTAAAGAGATAAATTTATAAAGAACTTTGTTAGGAGATTCAAATACCGGTCCTAAATGTAACATATCTTTGAGTTCTAGCAATTGCAATAATTTGCAAGATTTTTTAAATTTTGCAAATTTATTTTTCCGATATTTCATTATTTTATCTAAAGGACTCCCTCTCCCCTAAATAAATCGAAATATCTGATTGGTAACCCGTTTTTGGGAAACGTAGAAATTGCATTGTTCTTAATGCTAACGTAGTCATTGATTCGTTCTTCGGATTTGGCTTCGGTTATGGTACCGTGGATTGGTAAATTCAATTCTTATAAAATAGGGGATTGGTATAAAAAGAAATTCATTAAAATAAAGTGTATAGTTTTCATTTGCACGTTGTGTACAGTGGAAGTCTTGTAATAACTATATAAACATGGAAGCTAGTAAGTGTAAAAGGAAAAGAGTTTTGAAATATGCTGTCAAATTTAGTAGTGTCGTTTACATAGTTTTTATGAGGTACACAAGATATTATATACCCTTATAAAAACTAAGTAAAAGACACTGCTAAATTTGATAGCACAAAATCTTAATTCGTAGATGGCCTTGATCGGACTTCAAAAATTTTAATGTATATATTTTTTTTAAATATGTTAAAATTATTCATCAGGGCTATTTTATAAAGACGTGGTAGTATATAACCTTATCATTTGTAAAAAAATATTAATTTTTAAACATATCAACCGATTTTAAAAAATTATTGAAAACTGAAAAGAAATCATGAATATTATATCCAGATTCAAGGATAATTCCATATTGCAAAAAGACACTTTTTATGTTATACGGAAAATACAGACAAATTGAAAATATAAAACAATACTATGTCGAAAATTATATCATTAATAAATATACAGTACAGTTTAGTTTACAAATTACTTATAATTTAAGTAAAAATTATTCATGTAACCAATGCAGACAGAAAGTATTATACATAAAGTATAAAATAAATATTCACTTCTCTACTGACAGAGAACTCTGTTCAAATATCAAAGCATAATATTCTCCCTAATTCATAGAAACTCAAACGGTGCACAAAATATCTTCATCTTTGTTCAACATCTATAGTGGGGGAACGTTACGGGCCAGCCTCCCGCTTTCCACCCCCTTTACACTTGCAAAACCTTAGATGGTCAGGGACGGGTACATAACAGCCTTAATACATACATGTGTACTATGTCTCATCGAAACCCAAAGGATCGTAATAAACAGCTTAAACACCCGTATACTATAAAATACAAAGGAACAGTTTTTAGTGCAGTGCACTGGGGCCCACATCACAAAAGGACCCATTTTCTGAATCTAATATATGTTAAATTTGTCATTAATTTTAATTATTTATGTCTGATAACTAAATAATATAAATAAAAAATTATGAAATATTTAAATTTTATACTATATCCAATAATTCTGAAGTCGATGAAATTAATTTGCATAAAATTTATTTACACGAACATGAGCAGCAGATTGTGTTTCTTTGTTAACTTAAATGAGAGGCGTTCCAAAGGTTTATGGCGATCCTTTGGGTTTCGATGAGTCAGAGTATACGTGCTTGTATCAGTCCAAAAAATAAAGCAGGATAATCAAATTAATAGTTACATGAGCATTAGTGAGTTCACTTAAATCAGTTTATGGAGTAGGTATTATTGGATCAATATCAATGGTAAATGCACAAGCAGAAAGTTTGTCATGTTACCTTGTATAGTTAGGTAAATTTCAAAGTTTAGGTATGTTACATAAAGATAAAAGTATATTATTTTGTGATATTAATACTAATAAAATAAAATTAGTGGAAGGAATTTGCTGCAATTAAGATTAATAATTTCATTAAGGGCAGTTTTACAATCTTCGGTTAGAATTTTAACTGTAAGTTAAATAAACAATATTGAATCGGATTATTGACAGTAATAATCAATTTGTCATTTGACAGTTCATTTCGTTTCAATTTTGTTTATTTAACTAACAATTTAAATTTTAACCAGAGATTGTAAAACTGGGCCTAAATATTACGACGTGCGTTACATATACCTATTCGTATACGAGTACGAGTAGTACTTATTCTCAGTTGTGTTAGTGGACGGTGTTACTCCCAGTCTTCACAATGAAAAAAATAATCTTAGTGTAATTATCATATGCTCATATGCATAACTTATACCTATATTACTGTATTTACATAATTTCATTCGATTAATCATAAATAAGATGAAGAGAAAATATTAGAACTAAAAGCGTAAACTTCGAAAAGCTCCATGAAAATGATCTGGTATGAAGCCACTGTAATTTCATAATAATGATGATGTTACAGACCAAACCCAATATCAGAAGCCAAACTAGTTCCAAGTAGGATAAATCAGTCTTAAGTTTTGTGCGTTAGGTAAGGTTTTGTTAAGGTATATTTCAATTAAATTGAAACAATTATGAGTGTATTATTTTTTTCTAAACATACCCTAACAAAACCTAACCGAATGCATACAATTTATGAAAAATTTATCCTAAAATCGGGTTTGACCGGTATAACAATGACCCGAGCAATAGCATTGTTTAAAATGTAAATTTACATGTACAACCTTAGCTAAATGAAAAATATTTTTTCCTTGACCTGACCGAGAGTAAAAGTCAATTTCTATGGTATCAAAATTGTAAGAGATGTACACCATTTTGCCTCTATGAAATGTGGATATTATTCCTCCAGGGGCGTTTTTATTATTTTGACAAATGATAACATTTAATGCTTCATCATATATAATTCTCTTGATTTCGGGGGTAACAAGATCAATTATTTCTTCTGGTTCCTTCGAACTGAACAAGGGACATCCTGAACTAAATTACAATAATTTTGAAAGCAATTTTCAACAAACTGTCAATAAATTTCTGCTGTGATGTGTAAGGATTCAATTGTCAACAAATTTTTGTTTCGTGCAACGAATCAAAGGTTACTAAATATGACAATAAAATTTAAAAATTATTTATTCTAATTCTATGAATAACGTTTTCCACATTCTGATTATAGAAAACATAGTATATATGTTACGCTTGCCAGTTAGGTTACGCTGCAGTTTGTATTTTTTTTTTTAAATATAAACTGCACCGTAACCTAACTGGGAACTCATAATTGTTAGACAATGGTTGTTAGGTTGATTAGATTGCAGTAGTTGATCGTTTATCACCGTCCACAACGCGCTGTGACTGTTTTGTTTTTTCGGTCACATTATTATTTTCTCGTATGCGTATTCTGTACCAAATGAATAAATCAATAAATTTTTAATTATTTTTTAATAAAAATACATATTTTTGTACCTTGAATGAAAAACTCCTACTCATGGCTGAACAAAAATTTACTTTAATTACATTATAAGTATTGTTTCCTACAGCCATTCTATTCAATAACAGCAATTTTACACTGCATTGTTTTTCCTTTCCTACATTACTTCTCAATTTGCAATGCATTCACATCAGTTCGCAATTACCTCCCATCTTTTATTCATACTGTGAAATAAATTAATTATACAGTTAAATAAATTTCAATACCTAGTGACTATTATACTCGAGTTATCAAGCACATTTCAGTTTTGTTTGAATTTTATTTTCTCGGATTTCATATCTACTTTATTACAACAAAAAATGCAGTAGAATGCAATTATATTACATTTCTACTTCAATCAACATCCAACTATGGTTAGAATGAACATCTTTCAAGAAAAGTTTTACAAATAGTACCTAGAAACGTTTTTATAAAAACCAGTTATGTTAGGTCCTGGAATGCATTTCGGAATCATCTTTGATGGGAACTTAAATAATGAGGAACATAAAGTTTGGTTTTGCTTACCCAGGTTGGCGGTATCGTGCATCGAAGACAAAGAATTAACCCTAGCGGTCAATCACTGACAAGTGAATATCCTACGTTGGCGGAGACTGCTTTTTGTGAATAACGATATTTTATGCACAAGTTCACAAGTAGAAATAAATTGACGCTCTTTTTAGCAACATTGATTAACATAAATTCATATTCATGTATTAGCAGACATTATCTTTGAACTATTTGGGTAAATGAACTATTCATTTCAGAATATTTTAATAATGGGTACAAATTAGATATGAAGAAAATATAAATATTAATTTTAACGGCAGGAAGAAGTTGATATATTACATAATTTATTTATTGAATTGGAATACAACCATTGTATATAAATAAAACAAAAAGTATTTTATAACAGTGTTTGTAGTAGGAATGACGATGGGTACGCGGGTACACGGAATCTACCCGATAATAATGTACCTGGGTATAAAATTTCTTACCCTATTCCTATTACCCAAAATATATCCACTGCCCGTTACACTTTAATTACACAGTTTTCAGTTGCCGAAAACATTGTATCTAAAAGAAGAGCAAGACTGAGAGCAAATACATCATCTATGTTGATACTCGTATTTACTAATAGAAAAATATTAGTTACTTATTTTTAATCTTAAGCTTAACTAAATTCGTATTATGTATTAAAAAAGCTTGAAAAAAAGTTATTTTATTTTTTATTACCATACCATAATTAATTTTATAGAGATACAGTACATTATTTTATTTGTATTACTTTTTTACCTCCCGCTACCCTAGGTAAGGGAGGTATAGAGATCGTGCTAAAAATCACATATAGAGATTTTAGTGAATAAGCACGTTTTGATGTCCCCAGAACCCGATTTTAACATTTTTACAATGATGTCTGTGGGTATGTATGTGTGTGTGGATCTGGTGGACACGATTACTCAAATACTATCAACCAGAAAATTTTGAAATTTTGTATATTCATTCTACACTAATATGGGAAGAGCTGATTAGTTTTCAGTGTATATCGGATAACCGGAAGTATCACTTGTACAAGTTTTTAACAGTTTTTCTTGAAAAAAATTCGTTCAATATAATTTTTCAGCAACTTTTACTAATAATAATGAAATATAATGGTACAATCTTCAATTCTACGATAATAGCATTTAGTAAATAACTCTAAATAACTTTAAATATAAATTAATAATATAATTTATTTTCATATATCATTTTGCCTATGCCTCAAACAAAAACAATATTTTAATAACAATTTTGACATATTTAAACAAATGTCACTGTCAGGTTGCAATTACATTAAAATTAATAGTGAAACCGTGTTAAGGAGAATGTAGTAATAATATATGTATTCGAATCTAATAAAATTAAGGTTAGTAAAAATAATATATTTTCAATCGTACATAAATATATTAGAATTACTATTGATTTGCTTCATTGGCTTCCAGAATACGGGTTTGAAAAGACTTTGTGTCACGATGCAAGTACTATTTTGATTTTTGTTAAGTGTTTCTATTATTTTTGTCAATATATGTGAAATTTATTTTGTGTATGATATATTTGTTAAATGTAAAATAAAAATTGTTATGTGTGAATGCAAAAATAGTTGAACATAATGGTTGCTTTCTTTATACTGCGTGGTTAAATACCCAGCGGGAGGTTATGGGCTGGCCACATCAGATTTTTATTTAATAAATATATATGTAAACAATAATAATGAATTTTATTAAAAAGGTAATCTACTAATACAGTGTGTCCCATTTAGAGGTGCCACCATTGGGATCTCGAGAACTATCAGAGATACGATGTCGGTTTAATGGAACTTTTTGTGCGCATTTGGGAGGACATCTCAGATGTGCTTTTGTTTTTCCAAAAATTCTCATAGGGCACTAGATAATGACGAAAAACTGAATATTGTTGATTTTTTCTTTTTCAAATAACTTCTAAACTATTAATAATTGAGAAAAACGTTTCAAATACAAAAGATAGATATTTTTATTAACTAACCAGTGGCGTACGAAATAAATTTTTATATCCGTAAATTTTCGAAATATAACACAAACTTATATTTTTTTAAATGGAACCCATATCTGATTTCAGTCTCAAAAAAATTATTATTTTTTTCTCTTTTCAACGATGTAAGGGTTATTATGTTTTATATTTACATCACTGAAAAGAGAAAAAAATAATGATTTTTTTGAGACTGATATCAGATATGGGTTCCATTTAAAAAAATATAAGTTTGTGTTATATCTCGAAAATTTACGGATATAAAAATTTATTTCGTACGTCACTGGTTAGTTAATAAAAATATCTATCTCTTGTATTTGAAACGTTTTTCTCAATTATTAATAGTTTAGAAGTTATTTGAAAAAGAAAAAATCAACAATATTCAGTTTTTCGTCATTATCTAGTGCCCTATGAGAATTTTTGGAAAAACAAAAGCACATCTGAGATGGCCTCCCAAAGGCGCACAAAAAGTTCCATTAAACCGACATCGTATCTCTTATAGTTCTCGAGATCCCAATGGTGGCACCTCTAAATGGGACATACTGTATAAAGGTAATTGGTATGGTACTATGTATATGTACTTAAAGCATATCGGGTAATTAATGGGTAAAGGGTACTATCCCAGTAGTTATTTCGGGTAGGTACTCGGATACAAAAATTATCGGAATTCGTCATTCCTAATTTGTAGTAGGTATGGATTTCCCAGATATACTCTAATGTAATTTAGATACCTACTAGTAATTGTGACAACAATATACATACCTATCTTGAAGTATTTGGCTATTTTCACATATAATTTGCACATACTAGCATATGTAGTCAGAAAAATTGACTCTGTCATGTGCAACAATAAAACTATATATATAGCAATTATGACAAACCGGTATATCTCTTACAGAAAATATTGGATAAACCAGGCCATTATTTGCGCCGCTGTTTTGGAATGCATGCATCGCCTAGTACCCCTTCCCCTACCTGCCCTGAGTGCTATGTTTGTATACTAAAATAAAAAATGCCAAGTATGAGAACTGTCATTCGACTGTTGGCTGCCATTTAGGATTTAGATTGTATCGCATTTCCTAATAAATATTAAAGTAAAGTAGCATCACCTGTGGTTAGTGATGTGCCGCCAAAAAATTCCTGTCGGGAAAATTTCCGGAAATTCCTTCAGTAACGATTTGCGGGAAGAAATTTTGTTACGTATTTTCCCTGATTTTTTTGAGAAAAAATAGGCGAAGGCCTATCTCATTCTGAAATGGACTATACCTATACGCACAGTACTGATTCTTCTGATTCTGATGTCTAATTACATATTTGTCTATATTTTAAATTATTTGTTCTTGTATTACCAATGTACACTTTTTCGATATTAATAAAATTCCCCCCCCCCCCCCAGGAAATTTCTCAAAAAAAATCCGGGGAAATCCTGGATTTTCCCGTAACTTTAAATTTCGGGAATTGACCCATCTCTACCTGTGGTGTTATATCATTTTTGATTGCTTTATACCAGTATAGTACTAGAACGTTCACTTTCAAACAGAAAAGAACCGAAACTCTCAAATTATTAAGTCACTAAAATTGATATTTAAAATAAAGATGTTCAATAATTTTAATTTTCTGGTAGATTTTTTGAAATACCAACACAACTTTGTTTATTTTACTCTATAGGTGCTCAAAGTTGGTATGACGTTATAGTTTAACAAAATATTTTCTAGTACTAAATTTTGCTATAACACAGCAATAAACTGTTTTGTAATTAGTAATACGATTTTTCAACATTAATCGAATTTAAATATGGATCAAAAGGCAAAATAAAAATTTATTCAATTTACCAATTAAAATCAGTCAATTTCAAAATATGATTTTTACCTCCCGCTACCCTTGGTAAGGGAGGTATAGGAATCGTGCTAAAAATCACATTTCGAGATTTTAGTAAATGACCACGTTTTAAGGTCCGTAGAATCCAATCATAACATTTTCACGATGATGTCTGTATGTGTGTGTGTGTGTGTGTGTGTGTGTGTGTGTGTGTGTGTGTGTGTGTGTGTGTGTGTGTGTGTGTGTGTGTGTATATGTGTATATGTGTATATGTGTGTGTGTATGTGTGTGTGTGTATGTGTGTGTATGTGTGTGTGTATGTGTGTGTGTATGTGTGTGTGTATGTGTGTGTGTATGTGTGTGTATGTGTAGGATTTTGTCTTCACTCTAACTCAAATACTACTATCATTCAGAAAATTCTGAAACCTTGTATTTCCATCCCATTCTAATATGAAAAGAAGTCATTAGATTTTGGTGTAAATTGGATAACCGGAAATGGCACTTTACCTGAAGCTCATAATGGTTTTTTTTTCAAAAAATACCATTAAATGCCATTTTTTCGCATTTTATGTCTTATGAAAATTAAAGATTATTGAATTTTCAACAGGAATACATTAATACTTTTTCTATATATTTTACAGATAAAATTAAAAATAATTTGTTTTATTAGTCGCGAAGCCTAAGATAAACACAATAATTCCTTTGTTACACAGTTCATATTTCAAATGAATGTAACTGACAGTAAATGCCACTGTCAGAAAACTAATCACTTCAAATTAATAATAGTGACATTTTAAAAAGAAAATAGTAAATAAAGCAATAGTTTTCTGCAATGGAACAGTTTGCAGCGTTAGTAAATACGTAAGAATGTATTTAAATTTAAAAAAATCAATAGCGGGAGGGTTTGTGTTGGCCACATCAGATTTTTTTTTTCATGTAATGTTCTTCTAAGATTTTTATGGTCGGGCGATCGGTAACAGGTTTATTACTTCTACGGCCAATTAAAAAAATGGCTTTTCTAACGTCATTTGGTTACAGAAAGAGAATAATTGTAGACCAAAGATATATGCAGTTCGTTTTTCTGATCGTTGAAAAAATGTTGGGTATACCGTGTACCTCTATTCGAAAGTACTTTAAGGTTGCAGCACCAGCACTAGATAAGGCTCAGGTATCAATTTCTGAATCTGCAAAGTGCTGCCTTCAACATTTGGTACACAATAAGCTTTTTTTTTACCAAATAAGAATAATTTATATTTACGTTTAAGATTTATTTTTATTATTAACAGACTCGTATAAAAACGTGAAAAAATATAAATATCACATTCATTGAAAGTACTTAAAATTAAAAAAAAAATAACATCATCACCTTCATCGCTTATGATACTTACAGTAATTATTAGCCGGATGGTAATAAAAATCAGCCAGGCGGCGATTGCCCAGGAAAAAAGGCCTCGGGAGAAAACGCAGTCAGGATAAATGACATTTTCACTGTATTAGTATATAATCAGTTACTCGGAGTTTCTGTGTCTGTAAATAGCCTCATTTTATTTTTGAAACTACAGTAATGCAAAATTTTATTTATAATGTGTTAAAAAACTGCTTGTAACACTGGTAAAATATATTTGTGTACATTGTTTCCTTATAAAGAGTATCTGAGATAATCGTTATATATATTTAAATACGTTTATACACAAGATAAACCAGTAAAAAAACAACAACCTACTCAAGTTGTTATAAAACCGTAAACCAATTTTAATTGTGACGTAAGATTTAATTAAGAGATTTGATTTATGCATTAAACCTGAGAATAATAATATTTCTCTGTGACAAAAATAAACTTTAGTTCAAGAGCACTGATATTTTAAGATTATGAGAAAGATAGTATAGTCACACTAGCTCATTGGTATGAGCAACGGGAAACACTAACGCTTTGTTAATGGTTTTTGAGGATGTTTGTCATTTTCGGGTTATTTTAACAGGTGTTTTATGTTTACAGGCATAGAATATTGCTCGTAAAAAGTAAAAAAAATAAGATTAAAGTTCAAAAATTTTGAAATCAAACCAGGAATGTTAAAAGCTAATATTTACGAGCATAACTAAGAACCATTTATAAAAAAAAAAAATGTGGAAGAAAATAAGTAATAGTTGAATAACTTCTCAAATTTGCGTTATTTAAAATAATAAAAACTCTAACAAATTTTAAATCTTAGTCCAGTATTTAAATGGGTACGTGTATACCTGAAATTTTGAAATCAAACCAGGAATGCTAAAAGCTAATATTTACGAACGTAACTAAGTACCATTTATAAAAAAAAATGTGGAGGAAAATAAGTAATAATTGAATAACTACTCAAATTTGCGTTATTTAAAATAATAAAAACTAACAAATTTTAAATCCTAGTTCAGTATTTAAATGGGTACGTGCATACCTGAATATTTCGTACAATTCTATTCTTCAGTAACTTATGAAAAGAAACCACATCTATAAAATAATTTAAATGTCAACTTTCATTCATTAGTCGAACTACGAGTATATATAAAGACAATGTTTCCAAAGGTATCTTCTTTGTCGTTAGCAAGAGGTTTCACGCAGGTAAGATTTACTTGAAGCTGGTGGAGACATAAAAGGCAAACGCTGTGAAATACGTACGCGTTGCTGAAGAAAGCCGAACACCACATAAAGTCAATGTACCAGTTTTAAAAGAACCAACATGCTTTACGTAATACTACAAACACAACAAACCGTTTGTCTTCCCATTTAGGCAAGGCTTATTTTAATTTTAAGACAGCAATGATTATTATTTACGAGACAAGAATTTTATTGTAATTACTAACAAAGGTAGACGAAAATTATGTGGCAGTAACCGTATTTTGAGATTAGTATTCGATTTTAAAATATCGTGTTGATAAAAGGCTAAATAAAAAAATTGATTAGATAATAAAAATTCTTTTGATGAAATACAGATCTCGTCTTATCTATTCGCATATGTAATTTATAACGGTAATCTATGTTTCTATTTACGATATACAGATTTAATAAGCAACGACTATAAAAACAATTTTGATGTAAATAACATTTAAAGCGATTTTTATATTTTTGAAATTTTAATATACGTATGTACGAGTAAACTATTAGAAAAATTTGGATACTTTTCCTAAAACGTATTTCAGTTCTAGGTAGATTAAAAGTATTTTAATACTTAATGTTTTGTTCATTTTATAATTCATGTATAATTCATAATATAACAGTATAAAAAAACGTTAATTAGGCTATGAGAACTTCATTAGAGTTTTTGCCACTAGGGAACGTCACAAAAAACAAAGGTGGAGTAAGTAATGTTTTCATATTTACTCGTCACGTCGTCACCTGCCTACTCATAAAATGTACATATTTAGTGCTAATAAGATGTATAATTTGAGCAATTTTATCGTTAGTACCTATTATTCTTTCGGTATATTCATGCAATTTTCTTTTGGGAAAGAATTGCTTACGTAACTACTTGTTCTTGACATGGTATCCTTATAAGGTATTACTACCAGAGAATTCTCTTATGGTGAAATGTGTAGAGATGTATACATAATTTGCTTGCTGCTAAATGTATAATAATTTATAACACAATGTTAGGGTGTGTTGAGTTTTCTCAAAATTAAAATATTCACTGCTTTGAAAGTATTTATTTTAAATACAACACACGAATATTTACAATGTCTAAATAACTAAAACTATACGAACGGATGAGAATAACAAAGATGTTGAAAGATGTTGACTGTATGAAAGATTGTTACTAACTGTTGTACTATATGAGGATAGTGTTTTTCAACAATTTCGCCTCCAAACAAAATCAACCCCCACTAAAAGGGTGAGTGAGAGAAGGGGAAAGACAAGACTGACAAAATAAACTCAAGATCAAGCGAACATCTGCAAAACGTAAAATTTGGAAAATTGAAGCTAACATCTGCATAGGATTAGGAAAATTCCCAAATGGACCTTCCAAGAATAGGTATAATTAGGTATTTCTGAACGCTTGGGAGATTATCTTGTCGCGTCTCCTAAACTAACAAAGATAAATTTACATAGAATAATAATAAATTTGATCAACAATTTATAATGTTGCTAATGAAACGAACATATCCCGCCCGCCTTGAAAGATTATACTTTCAACACAAAAAGCACTTTTTAAGCACAAAAACACTAACACTTCACTCAAGGGGGAGGGGGTAAAGTTTAACAGCGGGTCTTTTGAAAGTGCCTGAAGATGAGCGCACTGTAGCTGCTCTCACGACGCCGTCCTGTCCAGGATGGATCTCCTCGATGCGCCCCATATGCCACTGCAGGGGAGGGGAGTTGTCCTCTCGAATGATGACCAGTTGACCAGGTTGAAGATTTTTATTGTCATTGGTTTTCCACTTATTACGGACTTGCAGATTAGATAAGAACTCCTTCGACCACCGATACCAAAAATGTTGACGTAAACGCTCAATGTACTGCCAACGCGATAATCGATTAATGGAAGTTGTAGTTAAATCTGATTCAGCGTTAGAAGTAAGCAAGTCTCCAATCAGAAAATGAGCGGGAGTTAAGGGAGCTAAATCATTGGGGTCATTAGAAAGAGGGATAAGAGGACGGGAATTTAGTACAGCCTCGATTTGTACCAAGAATGTGTAAGTTTCTTCATAAGTTAAACAGGCATTTCCAATCACGCGACGAATGTGATATTTTGTTGATTTAACTGCGGCTTCCCAGATACCACCGAAATGTGGAGCCCGTGGTGGGATGAAATGCCAGTTGATGTTGTCCGACGCCATAACTGTGGTGATTTTATTCTTTGATGAATCTTCAATAAACATCTCTCGAAGTTTTCGAAGTTCATGACTGGCTCCAACAAAATTTGTCCCGTTGTCGGAAAATATATCATGTGGTTTGCCTCTACGGGCCATAAATCGTTTCATTGCACCCAAAAATGCTTCCGTCGTTAGGTCAGCGACGAGTTCGATGTGGATTGCCTTTGTGACTAAACATATGAATATTGCCCCGTAAGTTTTATGTGTTTTATAATTTCGTTTTCTGTTTTCACGAACATTTATTGGTCCAAAATAATCTACACCGCATTGGGCAAATGGACGCGATGGTGTTACTCTTTGTTGTGGTAATGTACCCATTATAGGTTGCGTCCCTCGTGGTTTGACCTTAAAACATGTTATGCATTTTCGTATTACTTGCCGAACTAAGCCCCGGCCTCTTACAATCCAATATTTCTGCTGTATGATCGTAAGAGTAGCTTGTGGGCCAGCGTGTAGGTTGCGTTTATGTTCATATTCCACCAATAATTTGGTAAATATATGTGTCTTGGGCAAAACGATTGGATGTTTCTGTGCAATAGGAATGGATGCATTGTGTAATCGGCCACCAACCCGAATGATTCCATTGTCATCTAAAAACGGGTTAAGTGACATTAATCTGCTGTTTTTATTAACGCTTTTATTTTGCTTCAGATTGTCTAATTCTTCTGTGAATGCTGATGTCTGAACTATTTTTACTAGAGCATTTGTAGCAGAAGAAATCTCGAATACTGACAATGGACCGGTAGTTCTCTCCGAGGCGTTTTTTAATTTCGTGTTATTAATAAAACGTAAACAATATGCTGTGACACGAATTAGTTTGGAAAATTGTGAAAATTTGAATATCTCATCGCTGATATTTGAAGCATGTGCATTAATTAATGTATTTGCACGCTGCTCCGGTATGTCATGATCATATGCCAATAAATTTGATTGTTGTATTTCTTTCGAATAATCGCTTAGTAACCATGACGCCCCATGCCACCATAAGTTGGATTCTAATAAGGTTGTTAAATTACTCCCCCTTGAAATCAAATCTGCTGGATTTTCGTGAGTCCTCACATGATGCCAATCGTTTGGGTTTGAAAGTTCTTGAATTTCTCCGACACGGTTCGCAACGAAGGTTTTCCAGTTACGTGCTGTCGATTTGATCCATGCAAGTGTTATTGTGGAGTCAGTCCAGAATAGAATGCGATCAAATTTTCGATTTAATGCGTATGATACTTTTTTCATGAGTCTTGCAAGTAGAAGTGCACCACACAGCTCTAACCTCGGAAGTGATATGTTTTTTAATGGAGCTACTCTGGACTTGGAGCATAGTAGAGTGCTGGAATACTGATTCTGGCTAGTCGTAACACGAACATAGATACAAGCACCGTAGGCCCGCTCGCTGGCATCGGCGAAACCATGAAGTTCTATGTGAATATCTTCTTCCATCGGAACAACGCAGCGGGGAATACGAAGAGCACTCAATTCGCTTAATTGTTTCTCAAATTTAATCCATTCGGTGTGTATTGCGAGTGGTACGGATTCATCCCAATTGATTTGACATTGCCACAATTGTTGCATCATTACCTTTGCGGTGGTAATGAGGGGACCGATTAATCCAAGGGGATCAAAAATTTGGGAAATGTTTGATAAAATTTTTCTCTTGGTAATTTTGGCATTCGTTTGATATTCCGGTTGCGAGAACAAAAAAATATCATCAAGAGCGTTCCACTGGAGACCAAGAGTACTGACAGTTTGATTTTTATCCAAATTAATTGTACTCAATGCAGAATTATCCATGATTTCTTGAACATTGGAAAACCATTTGCGTAAAATGAATCCTCCCTTGGTAAGCATTTGACAAAGTTCTTGTTGAATGTGAACTACCTCTTCCTTTGAATTTGCACCGGATAACAAATCGTCCACATAGAAGTCGCGAAGCGCTATTTCCGAACCCACTGGGTGATTGTTCTGCTCAATTTCGGCTAATCGACGGAGCGAACGAATAGCTAGGAATGCAGCTGATGCTGTACCGTATGTGACTGTCGCGAGCTCGTACGTTTTTATTTCATCAGTTGGATTATCTCGCCATAAAATGCGTTGGAGATGTCTTTGTGAAGGATCGACGAGGACTTGTCGGTACATTTTGGCGATGTCTGCGGTAATAGCGTATTTATGCATTCGAAACCGAAGAATAATGGAAACTAAATCTTGTTGTAATACAGGGCCTACCATTTGAATATCGTTGAGAGAAATGCCTGTTGAAGATTTAGCTGAGCCGTCAAAAACCACTCTGAGTTTAGTGGTTAAACTTGATTGTTTTATGACCGCATGGTGTGGTAGATAAAATGCTGATGAATTGTCGGATTGATTATTTTCTAGAGGGATAAGATTCATGTGGCCGAGTTCGATATATTCATGTATGAAGGTTGTATAAGAATTTTTCATATCTTGATTTCTATGAAATTTGCGTTCGAGTGCAAACAATCGTTTTTCAGCTTGAGCTCTTGATTCGCCTAAAGATAAGATACCGTTTTCTTTGAAGGGAATTTTAACGATGAAACGACCGTCTTCATTTCTGTGATGTGTGTTTAGAAAGTGTTCTTCGCAAGAAATTTCTTCTAATGAAGGGTAATTTTTATCAGAGTACTCTTCTATGTTCCAAAATTGTGTTAATTTTTCATTAAGCAAGGAGTCAATAGAGAGATTACACGACGTCGTACATAGCGGAGTTAAATTGGATGTTATGTGCCCTGAAACAATCCAACCTAACTGCGTTTTTTGAAACAATGGTTGATTTTTTCCTTGGTTTATTTGCCCAACGCAGAGAAGATCCCAAAATAGTTCGACGCCAATTAGAAGGTCAATCTTGTTCGAAGCATAAAAGTTCGGATCCGCTAATTTGATATTCTTGGGTATGTTAAGCTCATTAGCATTAATTGTTTTTGTTGGCAGTTGCTCTGTTATACGATCGAGGATTAAACAATCAGCGCGCCTTTTAAATGAATTGTAACAAGATTTAATAAGTACAGTAATTTTTGAATAGACATTTGAATGTGTTTGATTTATGCCTGATACTGGAATATTTACCGGTGTTGTTGGTAAATTCAAACGTTTAGCGAATGATTTTGTTATAAAACATGACTGCGATCCAGAATCCAGTAGCGCGCGACACTGATGATTGTTACCCGCAGCGTCAGAAATGTTTACAATAGCCGTAGAGAGTAAGACTTGTGTTGCGTTTAAAGAAGCGTGAAGGGAAGGAGTAGGTGTTACTTCTTGTGACCAATTTGATTGTAATGCTTGATTTTCGATCATATTAGGTGGACCCTCATGTGTGCGGTTTAAATGAAGTAGCGTATTATGTTTTTCGTGGCATTTTCGGCAGGAACCGGAAGAGCAAGTTTTTAAACTATGTCCCTTTTTTAAGCAATTCATGCATAAATTCCTGGATTGTACTTCTTTTATGCGATCTTCTATTGTAAGGCTTTTGAATTTCATGCAATTATAGATGGAGTGATCCTTATTGCAGAATGTACAAAATATTTTGTTTGCGGTGAGATGGGTGCTTAGTAAACATGCCTGGCGTTTTTGATTATTTGAATTGATTACTCTATTTGCAGGGATTGGTATTTGATTTTTCCGAGAAATTACTTCTAAAATTTCACATTTTTTCGTTAAGAAGGCGATTAGCTCTTTTAGAGTTGGTATTTTTTCCTTGCTTAAAGAAGATTCCCATTCCTTAATTGTGGATGAATCTAATTTATTGCAAATTATATAAATAATGAGGTCATCCCAATTGTCAGTTGATCGGTCTAATGATTTTAAAATACGAACATGTTTTGTGACACCATCTACTATTTGACGTAATATAGCATGATTTTCTTTAAGCAGTACCGGTAAATCAAAAATAGATCGAATATGTTTATTCATGATAAGTCTTTTGTTATCGTAACGTTCCTTGAGCATTTCCCAAGCACAATCGTAACTTTTGTCTGTTATTTCCAAAGAAGAAAGAATTTCAGCCGCTTCTCCACTAAGTACTGATTTTAAGTATTGCAGCTTTTGAATTTTAGTTAATGTTTTATTCGAATTGATTAAAGACTCGAATGAATTGTAAAAGTCGTACCATTCTTGATAATTCCCCGAGAATTTTGGCAGGTTAACTTCTGGCAAACGTAGAGAATTACGAAATGATTGTGAGTCTGGATTCGTGGAAGTCGACGCAGATGAATTTTGCTTAATTATTTTCTCAGCTTTACTGTTTAATTCATAGTATTGTTTCTCGAATTTCTCCCGCTCTTCTGTTGCTTTATCCGAACCGTTATCTTCTTCCAGTATTTCTATTTGATCTTGAATATCATCATATTGCGAAAGAAGTAGCTTAAAATTAGATCTTCGGTCTTGCAATTCGAAAATATCTACGTTATTGTCTTGGAGTGAATCGATGTAGGATTTAAATCGCGTGACTGCCCGTTTGATAGTGCCTCGTTTGGCTTTGAGTTGTTTGATTTCATCCGCCATAGTTATAGTAAAGGAATAATAAGAAAGGAAGACAAAAAATTAGAGAAAGGATGATTGGAGACTAACCTGGTGGAAGACTCGCTGAAGACGTGAACTGCGTCTCGTGAATTGTGGACCGCTGCTGCACAGGCTCTCCTAGTTGATGCTTTGGACCGCTGCTGCACAGGCTCTCCTTGAAGATGATGTAGATGTGATGACACTATTGCACTGTTTCACATCCGGCTCGAAGGACCATGTTAGGGTGTGTTGAGTTTTCTCAAAATTAAAATATTCACTGCTTTGAAAGTATTTATTTTAAATACAACACACGAATATTTACAATGTCTAAATAACTAAAACTATACGAACGGATGAGAATAACAAAGATGTTGAAAGATGTTGACTGTATGAAAGATTGTTACTAACTGTTGTACTATATGAGGATAGTGTTTTTCAACAATTTCGCCTCCAAACAAAATCAACCCCCACTAAAAGGGTGAGTGAGAGAAGGGGAAAGACAAGACTGACAAAATAAACTCAAGATCAAGCGAACATCTGCAAAACGTAAAATTTGGAAAATTGAAGCTAACATCTGCATAGGATTAGGAAAATTCCCAAATGGACCTTCCAAGAATAGGTATAATTAGGTATTTCTGAACGCTTGGGAGATTATCTTGTCGCGTCTCCTAAACTAACAAAGATAAATTTACATAGAATAATAATAAATTTGATCAACAATTTATAATGTTGCTAATGAAACGAACACACAATAACTAGTTCGCGAGTTACTGATACTTCTAGTTTGTACGCAAAATTACGGTTGGTGATAAATTTGAATAAGATAGCATGTGAAAGTATCGGTTGACCGAAATACCAAATAGTGTATTTGCCCCAAATACGAATATTTTAATTTTATTATCATATGAGAAAATGTGAACACGAATATAAAGAAAATTAGAAAAAAATAAATTAAAGAAAAGTAGTTAATTATATAACCAATCATATTCATAATGGATCATCACACACAATTAATAGGGCAAGGAAAAAGAATTCAACTTCTAATACATATGTTTATTATGAGCTACGAACGAATAATCTTTATTCAACGAAAGAACTAATTAATCCGTATATATTAAATATTACATACTTGCGCGTAAATATCAAATGAAGTATGTGTCGGTTAAATATTCACATATTTAATTTACATGGTAAAAAGAAAAACAGTTTTCATAACAATAAAATTATTCATTAAGTTAAATTAGCTTGATCAGTAATTAATTTTATATATCTAATTGTATATTATTAATTTTTCAATGATACTGGGGTATGTGACTTTCGTAACATTCAGAGAAAATATCTATACATACTTCGTTTTCGGGATTTGATATTCACGTTATCAATATCAATATACGTATGTGTTTCAAATCTGCACGGTTGAAGGGATATTAATGACATAACGTCAAAACTAACAGTAATATAAACTACACTGTGTGAATTTTATTATTTATCTTATTCTGAAGTATAACCTGTATTTATGAATTATAAAACAATTGAATAATTACGATATAACTACAGGGTGCCCATTTTATCTGTTCCCGCCTGAATATTCATGAATATCCAACCCATGTTACTTTTCATAAATGACTTGGTTTTCAAAATTTTGTTTTGCTCTTACATACTGTGATTATTCCATTTAAAATATTAATATTTTCGTGAAGTGGTTAGTGAAATGTGTTCTGTGTTGCCTATTCTTAAACATTCAGGAGGGAAAATGAGCACTCTGTATAATGGATGAAATCTCGGATGAAATATGCCTCTTGTTTATTGTCTAAGAATGTCAAAATCATCTTAATCACCCTATGAATGACAGGAATAATCAATTATTTAAAAGTGCCATTCGTTACTGCGGTTACTCTACCGTTTCTATTTCATTTTTTTGCCGTTGAGTGGACGAAGATAGCTTATACCCCCATGTAACACGTACGACAAAGATGCTAGATAAAAAGTTTTTCTTACTCACTTGTGAACTTTATTTATTGATGCCGCTTACTACTTTTGAAAATGAATCTTTACTAACTTGTAAAATTGGTTGCTAACGTGTTATAGTATTTTATATTACAAGCCAGGTAAAACATATACTTGGCGTGTATTGTATATTATTTTATTTGTTACTCACTTATAAATCAAATTTAAAATTATAACCTAAATGCAATTGACATTTATTTTTAATACGTATGACGGTAACAAAACACGTGTCAACAACGTTACTAACCCTGTAACTAACTTGTAAAATTTTTACAAGTTAGCAACCAATTTTACAAGTTAGTAACCAGTAAACATTAATTTTCAAAAGTAGTAGACGGTATCAATAAATGAAGTTTACAAGTGAGTAACAACCACGTCAGTAACGCTGTTGACATGTGAAAATTGTGTTTTGTAACTGTCTTAAATTATTATGTGTCAATTGTAACTGAAGCGTTTAGGTTATAATTTTAAATTTGATTTACAAGTGAGTAACAAATAAAATATTGCACAATACACACCAGGTAACGATTTTACTGCCTCGTAAATCGATTAAGCGTTGTACGCTTACTTAAATAAAACCCGCCTGTATATCGTATAACGTGAATATTTCAGTGATAATAAATATGGCATCATATTATCATTTATAATTAACAATTTAATTAAATTTGACTTTAATTTTTTCTTTTATTGATAATGGTAGGTACTGCTTCATGGTATGAAATAAGAAGAAAAAACTGTTTAAAAATCGTAAATAAGTAAATAAACCAAAACTGCGAGGTTAAAAAAGGTCAGTATGCTAAAAATAAGCATTACAAATGTATCGCAAAAAGCAGAGATCGTGGAATCTGTGGAAAATTCTGACGTCAACCATTGCCTAGCAACCAGAACCCAACTCTCCAGGGCGCGTGGAATAACTAACTATGCACATTTTAATATCAGATTTTCAATTTCAACACAATTTCCCGATAATTATCACGTTCTGCAAGTGAAATCACGTCAGAGAAATGTGTGGAATAACCACTAGGAGAAACTGTTTGTCTATACATCATAAAAATTAAATTGCGAAGTGCACGAAGAACATAAACCTAAATGTTTTATTTTCAAAAGGCACAGGCGTGTTCTCGCGTTTATTTTAAGGTTTACACTTTCTTTTACAAGCTGAAAGATTATGGTTCTATAATAATGGGTTGTTAGTTCGTCACAGCTTATGCAAAGTACTATCGCGTTAATGTCAAGACGAAAAGAGCTTCGTAAAATATGTATTATTAATTGACAAAAGAGTCTTACAGCCTATTTGCGAGATATTTCTTTTTATACTCTATAAAAATAATATCGCGCAAAGTTTGAAAAATTTCATGTTTTAAAATAAGAATAGATGAAGATGTGAACATGAGGGTGAACGAACAAATTGGATAATATATTTTGGGTTTACTAGGGTGGAACCAGAGAGATTTCCTCTCATTTGTTTTTGTCTTCCCCTAACAAATGCATCCGGTTTAGAAATTTCTACTCAGTAGTAAAATTTTAAGTATTTATGTGTAGATTTCTATCTTTTGCAGACATGACAAATTTGTAAATTTGAGAAATTAAGTTTCATTTTGAAGGAGCTGTGGTAAATACGATATTTACTTTATAAGTGAGGTAAAAAAACTTTTTTTATCGAGTACATATTTAAAAAGACCATGAAACAGGTACTATAGTTTATCTAGACTGGTACGTATTTATTCACATGAAAGATGTTGATGCAGTCCATTGATTTAGGACCTAAATTGATAACATTAAAGAATTGGTAAACGCGTCTATTATATCTTTTATCGGTTTGCTTTGTTACCTTTTTACAATAATTTTTTTGATTCAGATAATATTTTCACTTAAAGATATATATTTTACGAGACTTGTAAACCTGGTTTTGCAGAAGGATAAAACGATGAATAAGATGTAGACGTGACATTAATCAAAACAAAACAGAATTGTTTATTTTTAGAAAGATTTTATTTATTCTCTAACTTTCCCAAAGCATTACGCATACTTGTGGTTATATATTGGGTTTCACTCCACTTCTAACTATGTTTGTCTATTCAACTCATTCCTTTCATCCTTTCATTTATTTGTAAACGAAAGCTGACGTATATTTTTATAGGAAATTTTATATAAGATCATGACGTTATTAATTTGGAATCTCTGAAACTGTATATCATTTAAATTTATTACATCTATGACCTTACAAAAGGCAACAAAAATATTGTGGTAAAATGTTCAATTTTATAGTACTTAATAATAAAAACCGTTATACTATATATTGTGATCTGAACAATGCACTACGAATATACATACATAGCGTATTCTTTAAATTTATAACAATTTTTGTTTAATCGTACAATGTGGTTGGAATATAAGTTGACAGTTATCAGTCACAAAATTGTGAGATAATTTTAGCAAAAAAATAACGTTAGCCGTATTTTTTATAATTTCATCAAAATTTCGATATCAAGCTCTTTGAATATATTATAAAAATGGGATGTTAAAATGTTAGAAGTTAGTAGTTTATACTCATGCCGGTTTTTCGTAATTTTTGATATAAATTAGCTAACTAAATATTTCATGTGCTTTTTAAATACATCAGGTGATGTAAATAATTCTTGTGAAAAAATGCGTATTTTAAAGTTTTACGCTAACTGTCGTATGAACGTAGCAATGAACGAAGGCGAACAGTGTTTAGTCAGAAACATAAAACAGAAAAAAAATGATTAACGTCTAATAGACTCCCCGATTTTTCAAATGGACATCTATATTGGGTGACTTTTTTAATTAGGGATTCTACAACATGTATGAATCTGAATTGGTGAATTATGTGAAGATGTTGTAATTATTCTTCTTACAACATTCCAATTATTACCATTATGCGAATTTGAAATACATTTTGTTGTTTTCCATATACCGGATGATCTTATAATTTTAAAGTTTTCCTTTGAATTCAGAATTGTTATTCTCATTATCTCATTCCTTCTTACATTTTTGGGGTAGTTCTTCGGCTTCGTATTGTTGATGCTGTTACAATGAGATAGTTAACCTGAAAAGAAGATTAATATCCGAAAGCGAAAGAGACCTAAAAAGGACTATATAGATAATATACCTACAGCATTAAATTTAATGTTGTTTTTACTTGTTATCTCGCTTATTATGCTGTTGAATTTAATGCCGATATTTTCAATCCACTTATGATCAGGTCTGGACATAAATCCTATCCTGTGTTATGATATTTGCTAGAATCTTCATCTAAATTCCTTATTTCAGCCAGGTCCTTAATCATTCCTTGATATATTTATTAATTAAGTACTATAAATTTTCACTTCACGTCACCATACACTTCACCTCACTACACTATTATTAATATAATGAAATTACATAATCACTACGGGGCTCAATTACACACGTCCGTCTCGTATCCGTAGTTGAAACAAGACTCTCCTTGAAGATTCCTCCAGATTAAATATTATCTTCGTTTATTTTATTTGGTTATTAACAGTTAAGCTATTTACCACATTTTCCGTTATTGTATATAAATAAATAATAAATAAATAAAATAAATATACCATCACGGCTTATTTCCAGTTCTGAGTGTGCCAATCTGCTTCTATTCGCAGATTTAGGTAATTACGAAATATCTGTACCGTTAGGGCGTTTACTAGCGATACGCGACAACCGGGCGCCGCGGCGTCTGGCGAAGGTCCACTGGGCGATGTCAATACAAAAGTTTTACACGCTTACCAAGCATACAATTTGCTGATTTTTTTTTTTCAACAGAAAAAATTAGTTCCAATTGATCATTAGTTCCAGTTGACCGTGTCTGGTTTCCTAGGTATCATCTCACAGGGGTCAATTTTTGTTTTATTAATATAACAAAGAAAATATTTGTGTTCCAAGTGTTCCAAAATAGATGAACAAGAAGATAGTGATGAAGAGCATATATTGATTTGACAACAATGATAATTACTTGATTCGTATTTATTTCCTAAATTCTAATCTGATCTCATAACTGTCAATTTATACACAGACTTACTGTATATGTGTATGTAGTTAGAAAGTACATACACTTTCGTCTTTGTCTATACTGTGCTTTCGTTGTTTCGTTTACAATTTTGTTTTATTATCCAGTAACATAAATTTATATGCATTAATAAACGTATTTTTTTATGTTTATTAACTAATGATATAGTAATAGTAGGTATATAACTTTTGATATTCGTATTTTATTTTTTTAATTTTACGTAGGTATATACACTGTGAAAATAGTGGAAAGATAATGATATTAATATGCATTATGTTCACTAAATTTTTTCTTCTGTGAAGACATTGTTAGAAAATTTCTTCATCTCGAAAGTGAAAATGTTTGTTCATAACTTCATATTCATAATTTTAAGAATGTTACTAAAAGTGAAATTTTATCACTTACTAATCACTTGTTAATATTTGAAGATTAATTTTATTATTTACCCTGACTTAAACTGCTTACACTAATTGAAGGAATGCTGTTGAAGATATTTTAAACCATTCTATATTTTAACAAGAAGTAATTTATATAATAAATAGGCATGTAATGTCCCCAGAAAATGCGCTCGCCAAAGAGAAATATCCAGTGCGAAGGCATCTCATTCCAAGGTGGATATATTTAGAAATGAGTGCGGCCTGCTAAAAAGCGAAGACAACTCATTGGAAGAAACATTTTCTCTGGAAAATTTCATTCATAATGCTCTAGCATTACACGGACATTTTGACAAGAACCTACGACAAGTTTATGTTAGAAACTGTTAAATATAAATATTTTCGTAGGTAAACTAGTTTGTATAGTCCAAGGTTAGTATTTATATTTACGCATTAGATGTCTCTTGAAATTAAGAGTCAGGTTGAATGTTTTGAGGTTATATAGTGGGTTCTGGAATGTTTCAACGGTTTCAACATACTGCCAACGGCAAGATTATCACTTTCTTCAGCGAAAGCTTAAATTTTTCATTAGTGAATTGCGCAATTTGTACTTGAATTATTGCTAATCAATCCTTGAGGTCATATAATTGCATTTACTATCGTCTTTATTTGGAATCCATAAACATAAAACATATTTACATAATTATTCTTCTTTTAAGTTAAATATACGCAGCAATAATACAGATGACAAATCAGGTATGTATATTATTTTTTTATAATATTTATGCCAGGTTTCACAAATAAATATTTTATTCGTGTTAAACCATTCATATCTGGTGATTTTTGCTCGCAGTTACATGTTTATTCAACGAATAGTTTGACACTTGGCATTTTTATTGTGCGTGTTATAAAAACTTTATAATAATTATTCAATAACGTGATAAAGACAATATTTGCAAAGGGTTCCAATCTAAAATGGATAAATAAAGAAAACGAAATATTATAAGGTTTAGGATTAAATATGATTATTTTCAAAATATGATTTATAAAATTAATATTATATAATTATTATTTATTTTTTTCGGGTGTTAACAATTACCCGAAATCTTATTCAAACAGAATTTATTCTTACAACACCGACGTTTTGGTGCACACTTGCATCTTCTTCAGGGTAGTAAAATCTTACAAATATATATATATATATATATATATATATATATATATATCATGTACACAAAATACACTAGTACTAATATTTAGTTATATACATCGTAAAAAAATTCATAAAAAGCGCAGACACATTTATTTCAAAAACGATGCAAGAGTGCACCGAAACATCGGTGTTGTGCGAATAGATGTTGTTTGACTGAGATTTCGAGTAATTGTTACCACCTTATCTATATCAAAGTCGAGAAATTTGTCTATATTTATTTTTTTGAATTATCCATTCATTCAGTATGATAAAATTGATTCTTAATATTCGCGGTGCGAAAAGAAAGAGTATCTATCTATATTTCGTGATAATTTTTACCAATTATGAAATACGAAATTATAGTATAACAAATTAATAAAAATCGTATTATTCAGAATATACGAAGCGAATCATAGGAGAAAGTTGGAATTCGCCGGAAAGAGTTACGCATGCTATTACACGAGCAAAATAACACATTTTTATCTATGACTATTTAATAGAAACATTAAATTTCACATATCAAAATAAATATAATATCACTAAATGTAGTTAAAATGTCTAACATTAGTGATACTTCTTATTTATTGTAATTAATTATAAAACACTCCATGGCTTGTAAGTTTGTGATTTGTTAATAACTGCGTGTTAAAACCGAGGTTAAAACTTACAACTTATAAATAATAGTAATTAAAGAACGAGTATTATAAGACATTTTTTTAGCACGCGTCAACATTTTAAAAACGAGCCCTAAATGACAAGGGCGAAAAAAAGTTTATGTAATGTTGTAGTTGGTAACATTCATAACATTGCATTCACATTTATTCAATTAGTGGGAAGTTCATGTCAATTCTGATTATTTATGAACATAAATAAATGTTAACTAGTGCTAACCTTCTAAAAAATAAAATTTCGTACCCAAATGAAGGCTCTTTCAATACGCAATTGGGTTTCGTAACGACTTCATTATAAACGTAAAACATAAAAATATCTTTGTATTGTACTCTTTAGTTTTATACTTTCAAAACATTTTAGTTCTTTAATTAGTAATGTTATTTTTTTTTTTTCATTAAAAAAGAGTTGTGAAAAGATCACGTCAGTCACCGGGATTTGAACCTGGGCCTTTACTTTCCCCTTCCCGGAGTAACGCTCTAACCATCTAAACCAAAGAAATTATAGTATATAAATCATAGTTTCACTCAAAAATAATTTGTAATATATGAGAAATTAACAATTAAAATGTGATACAAAATTCAAATTTTGTTCAACGTCATTCTCCCGAAGACCGGAAAGAGAGAAAACTATTATATACAGTAGCGTCACCAAGGGAGCAGCAATAGAAGCTTGTTTGTTTACATCTTGTGAAAACACGTGCATATTTGGAAGATACTGGTTACAATGTCACGATATTTAATTTATTGGAAAATAGAATCTAACTTTTGTTCAGGAAATTTGCCAGTTGTTGATATTGCTATGGTGAATAATTATTTCACAAACAATGCAAAATATATAAGTCCAGAAGTTAGAAACGTGAAAACGGAGAATAAAATATATAGTAATCTTGAAAATATATTATTACAAATACAAACTTATTAAATGCCGAAGTCACTGTGAGATCATAATCACTAAACATATCATCTAACCAAGAACCAAACGTCAAAAGTAGATAAAATGGTGGTGTGATTCCACATGGTTCCACTATATTTCTCTCTCTTTCTTTGTACTATATTTGTCTCAGTTTCCCATTGCAGGGAGCGTGACGTAGTAACCAAAAGCCGGCAAATGAATGAATTACTTATAAATTAATTGTTAGCTTATTTGAATGCGCATAACATTTTTTATATTTTTTCAGAAATATTGAAGTCTTATAGAAAGTAATTTATAAATATTAAAAATCTTACACGTTATTAGATATGGGGTTGGATTATCACTACATTTAAACATCTTGTGGACAAGTCATAATTTACTCTAGGAGGCCCAAGTAGACCATGTTTTAAAATTAACAATCTATATATTAGAAATAAATTGTAAAAATCTCATATCAGCCACAGGAATTTGAACCCGGGCCTTTACTTTGCCAGAGTAACGCTTTAACTATATGAGCTATGGCTGGTCTATCTGGACCGGCAGGGCCAATAGTAAATTAAGACATGTCACAGTATTCTTCACTGAGAGATACATTAGTGATTAAAGTGGAATATCGTTTCAGTTCCGGGAAAGACCAGCCATAGCTCAGATGGTTAGAAAGTTACTCCGGCAAAGTAAAGGCTCGGGTTCAAATCCCAGTGGTTGACATGATCTTTTTCACACATATCAAAGTTTCTTTTATGTTTTTTCCTTGCGAAAAACTTTCCAATTAAGTTTAGACAAAAAGTTTCAAATATAGTTATAGATATTGTGTTTTTGTTTCAATTTTCAATTCCATGGCCTATCAGTGGCAAGTGAGCAATATTTATTTAATTCCAAATACAGTTTTATAGGTTACTAACTAAACGTGAAAAATATAAGGGCCAATCTTACCATCTCTGGTTAAAATTTTAACTACCAGTTAAATAAACAATATTAAATCGGATTATTGATAGCAATTATAAATTTGTCATTTGACAGTTCATTTCGATTCGGTATTGTTCATTTAACTGGTAGTTAAAATTTTAACCGGAGATGGTAAGATTGGCCCTTAGTGATTTAAGAATAGAATGTAATTATCTAACTTTTATTTGAACCATTTTTTCTAAAATTAATTGGACAGTTTTGTGCAAGGAAAAACTGATTTCTTATGTTAAACGCGTAAACGCTAATGGCCCGCTTTTTAATTAACAATGTATATAAGTAACATAACGAATAACATTAATTATTAAAGAACGAAACTATTATGAAAGTATAAGCCAAAGATATTTATTAATTGCTAAAGCATAAAACAAAGATAAAAAATACTTTACAGGTGCTCTTAAAAGAAAGAAAAAGACAAATTCAATAACTTGGTGAAATTTTCATTTTGTTTTCCACATTTGAAAAATTCCGATAATACAAGTCTTTCAACAACTTTTATTTTATTTATGTATAAAACTGTTGTAAATACTATAAACGATGTTGGAAAAAAATACTTTTTTTTCTCTTTTAATGAGATATCTATACTTCAGTTACATTTCACTTTTAAGCAAATAGCAAATAGCATAATTTGGTTAATATACACTGTTATTTAATATAATGTATGAGGTACCTAAAACTCATTTTCTATCATGGTTCATGTATACATTTTTTATTAAATTTAGATTTTTTAAGTTAAATATTTACAATATTAAAATAAAATAACTAATCAAAGAAATGTCCAATAATTATATTAGAACACTAATCAAAAGGTATTCTTAGCTTTGTTCGATGACATGTACTAGGCCGCCCTAGTGTTAACTTTCTTGCACTAACATGTTTTATGAGAAACGGGCAGCTTCTGGCAGGCTGTTCGATGACAAAAATTTTAAGAACTAGTGCTCACTTTTCTGACCTGACTCGCTAGGTAGTGTAGAAAGTGCAGACTAGGAGTGGGGGTAGCTAAATGTTGTTCGGTAGACATTTTAATTCTATCCTATCTACACATCTGTTTATTTAACCTAAAATTTTGTTTTGCTATATAAAGAATTAATTAATATATCTGTCTCTGAATCTGATGAAGAATCAAGTGATGATTGATCTTCGTCAGAATCGTTTATTAGTTCACTATGCTCTTTAAAACAGACATTTCTGCAGTCACTTTTTTGCAGCTTTATGATATGACTGTGTTTATAAACAACCTAACCTTTTACACCTTTGGCTATGCTTGGCTTGATTACTCACAGCTGAGCAAACTTGCCCAAATATACACTAGTGTGTTTTATGAAACCACAAGAATTAGACTGTACTAGTGTACACTACACTGCACTGCACTATTCTGCTCTACACTTCAAGCACTTCTCATCGAACAGAGCTCTTGAAATTCGAAATTTCAACTTAATTTCCTAAAAACATGGAAATCTTATTCTATTTCAACATAATACGCTTCATTGCAATATCCTTTCGAACAAATTGTAGGGAAAGGAAGTGGCCAATATAATCCAATATGGAGTGACGTCACAGACAAGTGACAGTCTGCACCGCAGTGTTACGGTTTGAGGACGCAAAGCGTAGGCAGGGCACAGGGATATCACTAACAAGCAAAAAGGAAACCTTCGCTGTCTTGTTATCTGTGTCAAATATGGAAATGAATCCGATCTGAACGTAGTGGACATTGATCAGCAAATGCGTCATTTCTCTAACTACTGTGTGAAATATTTTAATCAACAATCAAAAAGGAATTTACCATGTGTAGTATAAATATAAGGTAGGTAATGTATAAATCCAAATTTAACATGCCATAAGGAAAATATTATTTTTTTAAAATATTCTTTACGTACGTATTTACTAGTATAGTAATGTATTATAAAACATTAATTAGAATAATATTGGTTAAATTTTCAAACCAAATGTTCGTATATTATTTAAAATTTATATATAAATTGTTGCTAATTTAATACACTCAGTAATTTTGTACGTAGGCAAAATTTATACATATTACATAATAACTTTTCTCATATTTTCAAACCAAACCGTACGCTACTTGAAACATATTGGTCCCGTCCCGGCGTGTCGGTCAGTTTGATTTCATATATATCTCAATTAAAACTATTTTTTGGAAAATGGACAACAATTATGATTTTAAAGATACATTCGAGCAAAATAAATTAGTTTAAGAAAAATTATTAATTGTTCAAAATTTCGATTTCGCACATTTTGTTACTTTGCTTTAATACAAAATATTGTCTTAGAAAATTCATACATATGTTTCCTTTCGAAATCTATTTCTGTCCCGGCATGTTTCAATTTTTTATGAAAACACATTGTAGTATTTATGGCACGGAAACGAACATTGTGCGAAACCGTCTTGTGCAAAAAGACTAGAGTTTTTGCTTATGTCAACTGAACTACCCAAAATGCGAAATATTGATAAGTATTCGCCTTCGTCTACAATAATATTGTAATAGATTTAGTATGAGTTTATGATACAACATATAACTCACATCAATTAAGTTAAAATGTTTAGGTTGTTTTTATGTATTCAATCCAGTTTTTTATGGTCAGTAATATCCAATGCTGTCTTACTAATTTCCGAACGGGCTTTGACAAATTTCTTAGATTCATATAGGTATGTAGAACAGTCCAGCAGATACTTTCTGTTGATATAGGTATGTGTATTTCTATTTCGTACTATGATTTGGGTTCGCGAACTATATTCATATAGCAAGAATGCTTACGCCGATGTTAGTCAGGAGGAATAAAATATAAAATCTACTATAAAAATAATATAGTTACTTACTAAGATATTTACAAAATAACATTTGACATGTTTCACAAGATTTCAGTGTCTGAATCAACCTCTCGGTTATTTATCAGAGACTGGCTCACACAGCCAGAACCACAGACGTCTTTCGCGTTCTGGCCGAGTGAACCAGTCTCTCATAAATGACCGAGAGGTTGATTCAGAGACTGAAATCTTGTGAAACATGTCAATTGTTATTTTTTAAATATCTTATATTTAAATTGTTTCACCAAGTGTTGCCATCTTCTTGTACTTTATTTTACTTTTATTATATAGTTACTAATTACGTATGGTAGTTATGTTTGATAATGCAATCAAAATATTGTCGAATTATGAATACTTTCGTTAAATAATGTTAGATCGTAGAAAAAATACTTATGCACATTTATTGTTATTGTGCATACAACACTCAACTACTCTACTCGTATGTCTTGTATCGCAGTTTCGCAATTCCTTTGAGCAATTCAATAAATATAAACTTTTTGGAATTGTTACTTGTTTACAAATATTTTAATAACTTGTTACAATGCGTTATATAGATTGTAAAATTTTAAAAGGAAATAATGCCCATTTTTTACATAACAAATTTATCATAACTAGAAATGTTTTTAAATATGGAAAACAACTTAATAACAAATGTAATAAAATAACATATGTATTCGAATATACATATACATATGTTTGTGTAATGCTGTAATTGTTTCTTCTAAATATTTCTATACAAAGCATTGTTCAATGAGATAAGTTTTATTTCTGACCGTGAAACATGAAAATACAGATGTTAAATTTAAGCACACTCATGCGTCAATGAAAGTTCAAAGCCATGTGCATTTATAGTGCATGGCATAATTTATGCAGTGCAAATGGACTGACTAACAGTCTGTATTCTTATCTGATATTGCAGTTATTAAATTAGATTCATGACTAATCATTTTACTAATTTACTTATTTTTAATGGTAGTTTACCTTGGTGTGATCAAAACAAAGAAAAAGATTTCCTTGTGCAATCACTTCCGATGTGCGATTTAGTAAAATATTAATTATTTTACGTATTTAATAATTGATTGCGAACCAAATCAGATAAAAGTATTATACTAAAAAAAAAATATTATGCATAATTTGAGATAATAAATTTAACAATATGCCTTATTTAGAATTCTAAAATAAATAGATTTTTGGTATTTTACAGTATATAAAAATGTGAAGTGCTTTATTTCTAACCTTAAAACTCAAGATTTTATGCATAATTCCTTAATATTATTAACATATTGTACGAACTATATATTTATAATTCCTTGTTTTACCGAAAGAATTTAATTTTGATTTACATACATATACATAGTATTAAGTTAAGAAACCTTCTAACTACATTATCATTTAAAAATAATAAATAGAAACTACATATATTATGAAGGTTTATGAAGAATTAATGCGAAATCAGCAACGCAATTTTATTGTCTCATAAAAAAGATATGAAGTTTTCTTAAATATTATTATTATTATTTTTAATATCATAATAATAACTTCGACATGTGTTATTGTAGGTGTAAATAATGCATTAAAAATAATATATTTCGGCCTCGACTTTAGTACATAAGGGTTTTCTAAATGTCAATAATCTCAAATCACGTTAATCATATAGGTACTACAATGACGTGAATATATTTTACCACGATATTGTTAAGTAATCAAACAATAATTTATAACTTAAGTCTTAAGTACTTCTGCATACTTTGGTATGTTTCGATTAATATAAAATCAAGTAGGTACATATATAAATATTCGTATAGGCTTCAAGACCAAAATCACTCAGTGAGTGAAAAACAAAATCAGCCTGAACGTGTTGTGAATTCATCTAAACTAAGAAAGACCAAAATATTTGTTAGTTTTCTATACACCGTAACATAATCTAACGTAACACACAAATATTATGAGATTTTGCATTGTGGCTATGAACCATTTCGATTTTTGCAGCATAGCAAATATATAACGAAAGCCAAGAATACCTAACCAATGTAATTAACCCGACTATATCTAAACCTTTTACCAATTTTTGGAATGCGTGTTCCCTATATTTTTAATGATAACTGACAAGATTTATGCCATATGAATTCTAAAATTTATTTTAATAATTGAATCCAAAATCCACCATGTGAGAATTTCAAAAACGGTTAAACTGTATTTACACCCTATAGGTAAAAATTTTTTTGGTATGATATAGATCACAATATAATATTACGGCGTAATTAAACGTAACCCTAACTAGGACAATATACTTGCCTCATCAACATAAAATTCTTTAAAAATATTTCTTAGTCTCCGTATTGTAACTAATTCGCGTTCTATTATCAATATTTTGTTGTCTTTACAGTTTATTGATCATATGGAAATTCTAGCAATAAATTTGGAATCACTTTCGTTGAAATTCCGTCATTTGGCGATTTGAATTGAAGAGTTTTTTTCAGAGTAGTTCATATGTATTTTTGAGATACAATGCTACCCAGGAAACACAAATACTGTTTTATTACTTATCTGTGATATTAATTCTTGCGTTATCTCATAATTTTCTTGTAGAAATTATTTTCAGAAATCATGTCAGTCCAATATTATTCTGTGTATGTTTATTTCTGAAGATGAGTTTCTATTTGTGGGGGTTTATTTAATATGATTGATGTGTTTAACACAGTTTGTACAAATAAAATTGGACTTCATGTTTGAACATCTGGAAAACCAATTACGGAATGTTTATTTAAATAAGCTGCCTATAACTAAACTGATTTACTTCTGTTATATTACTGTAATATTATAAGGGAGATGAGATGTAGAACAAATATCACTAATGTAACAACATAATTATTTAAATTGTTAAAGCTTTTAGCTTGATTGCGCCTATTCGACTAGGGGTTTGCTAGCTTGAGAGAGTGATTAAAGTAAATTACTTAATTTCAAAACCGCCTGATAATTCTCTCAACGTCAATGCAATTAATATCTATTACATTTAATAGTATCTCATAGTACTTTGTTTTTTACACTGGCATAAAAAGTGTTAACAATGAACAATTACTTATTTTTACATACGTAAGTAATTACAAAAACAATACGACATTGTATGGTATTATGAGTTGAAGTTATTTTTTTACACGACAATACCCTAAAGGAACTAACTCTATTTATAAAATAATAGAAAGTTGCGGAAATCTTATTAAGAAAAATGAAGACATTTAAGAAAAAGTTACACTCATAATTTTTTTTCTGTTTAAAATACGCGTTTTCCAAGATTCATTTCGTAAAGTTTTCAAAAAATACCTACGAGATAAAATTAAATGAATATTGTTGGACCCTACCTTTCTCTTTTCCTCTCCATTTCACTTGATTGAGGTTACGAGAAAATTGTCTGGTGCGGAGAAGTGAAAATTACTGTAATCATCATATATTTCCATAACAAAATAATGAAAGATAGAAACATTCAGATCAGTAGATTATTAAATGTGTTGGTATTACACATTATGATTATTATGTTTACCATATGTGAGAAGCTAAAACATCTGCAATAAATAGTCTAGTTATGAAATCATATTTGGGATTCCAAACCACATGGTGGGGTTTAGAAAAGATTCATCTTTCTTAATTTCAAATTAATTGTAACATTTATAAGATGAAGTGCACAATAGGCTCTCGAAAAATTACATATCTTATATACAGAATGAGAAGGAAGACGCCCCTACCCTTTAACTTTTTTATTATAAGTAATAGAAAAAAGTTTTATTATTTTAAATATACTATTTAATAGCAGACATAGATATATTTTATAAAATCATGTGAAAAGATGCAAAATGTAACAATGGAAAACAACGAAATAATAAATTAACTTTTAAATTAAATTTTTAGATAGGTACATGAAAATTTATGAATTTTTGTGTTTTAGATTGAAATCTGGATTTTTCAAAAGGTGGCGATAAAATAGCATAACAAGACTAAGGAATGCAATACCGGCCGAAAAATTTAATACCGGTTTTTCGGTATTTTGATATCAAAAACCCGGAATCCCGGTATTAATACCGGTATTGTTAAAATTATTGAAAATGGAACAAAATTTATTTATAGGAGGGTATGGTATTTGATTAAATGAAAGTCAAACGTAATCAAAAATAATCATTTTATTTTTGTAATGGCACGATATAACAAAATACTTTTTTTCTAAATAACAAAAATATAAACATTTCTAAAATAATTCATATAATATTTTACTGTTTATTTGTGTTGAAATATGCTTTTAAGATACAAATATGATCGAGTACTTCGTCGTTCAGTCTAGATCTAATTTTCGTGTATATTTGAAGAGCAGCTGAAAATGCTCGTTCGGATTCCACACTGGTTGGAGCTATTGTTTGTAAATAATCGTATGCAAGTTGTAAATTCACGCCCTTAATGCATTCCTCCTCAAAAAATGTAATTTCTTTCCTGATTTGTTTCTCCAGGCTTTGCTATTTTTCTTCTTAGAATAAGGAACAGCTGACAACTTTTTATTTATTGCATATTGATACTAGTCATTTATACTTTACTGTTAATGTTCACCGCAGGATTTACGTACCTAATAACTAATAATATATAGGTATTAAATTGTATCGTTTTTAATTTTAAAAATACCGAAAAAACCGGTATTTTTATGTTTAATACCGGTATTGATAAAAAGGGTGAAATTTTGTACGGTATCCCGGTATTCGGGATCCCGGTATTGCATTCCCTAAAGAAGACGGAAGCATTAATTGTTATCAACAACCTACAAGAACGAGTAGTGTAACACGATTTACAGTTATTCATGCAAGAGGAGAAATGGGATTTGTAGAGGGTACTGGGATGGTGTTTTCCGCTAATGATGTTTCATTGATTACCAGGAGAGCATGGATTGTCAGTATTTTGAAAACTGATTTGAAAATAACGTTTTAAAAAGGCTAGAGGAACCCGCAATAATTATATTAGATAATGCATCATATCATGGCAGGATACTCAATAAAACCCCAAACGGTTCCTGGAGAAAAATTCAAATTCCGATTACATTACGCTTAGAGGGGATGAGCTTAAAGCGAAACTTTTAAATTTATCACGGCAAGAAGCATCCGGTATGAAGACATTGTACGCTGTGGATGAATTGGCTTTAAAATATGATCATGAAGTTTTAAGGCTCCCGCCCCCGCCATATCATTGCCATTTCAATCCAATGAGATGTTGCAAAAACTACGACAAAAATGTTAGTAAAATATCTGGAAACATCAATAGTGTCTGCAGTTTCCGGGAAGAAGCATTGCAGGAAATTCCGAATGACAAGTGGCCTGTGTCAACCATAAGGACAAAATAAGAGATGCATGCATACAGGAAAAAGTTATTGATGAAGTTCGACCATTTATATTTAGTGTAAATACAGGAGAAAGTGATGAAGAAGACAATCCTGAAGATGATGATTTTGAAATTAATGACAAATATTTTTTTATTCTTAAAGGACAATATATCATCTTGGCCCTTAATGATTTTATATAAAAAAAAAATTATTAAACTGTTAATTTTTAAAACCATTAATCTTTCTCACACCAGTTTCTGTAGTATAGGCTGCGCGAGAAAGATACCAAAAGTGTGACGTCATCTGTGACCCTAGAAATAAATTCAAATATCTCACAAAGTAATTATTAAAAAAAAATGTTTTTTTTATCCTAAGCGTTATTTACTGAGTAGTACTTTAAGAATAAAGTGTACATTTTATTATTTTTTGTTATGGTTTATGGACCCATTCATTCAAACAATCTTACAATGATGATACTGGCTGAACGAAAATGGTCAGAAGCCAAATCTAAGTAGAAAAAATAAAAATAAATGAAAAATTTTATTGTAGAGTTATTAAAATCTCTCTGTGCGTAAAATAAATACACAATTTTTTAGTTCGTTTTTCCTTAAGATAACACTCAATATTGATGATAAATATTTGTTAAAACTTAACAATAAGTATTGCAAATAATTTTTGGAAGTGCAGTTTTCATTCCCATAAGACATTATTTCAAACAAAAATAGAATTTAGTTAAAGGACTGTAAGGTTATTTTCCTATAGATAGCAGGTAGACGAAAGATTCAATGCATGGGTAAAGCGTCTTAAATATGAGCCGTTGCCACGCAGTATTATACAGCTAAAAGTAAGGGATGTCGCTTTATAATAATTGCAATATTTATAGTTTCATTGTTATTGACTATAACAGATTTTCTTTTACTTTTTTTTTCTTCTCTTATCATTATGTGTCATTAAAAAAACTGAAGTTCAAGGATTCAAGTATAAATCTACACAGCAGTTTTATTAAACTGAAATTCGTAAGCATTAACACAGACTTCATAAACTTAAAATAAAGAAGAAAATTCATGAGAGCTAAATCAATATTTTTTCTTATAAATAGTAACATTCCATGTGATCAATAATGTATATGAAATGCAGGAAACATAACTGAAAAGTTATAATATTTGTAGGCATTTGGCTCCGTGCCAATCGATTTTGTTCTGAAGGTCATCGAAACGATGGCTTCTTTTGATAATATATAGCTTCTGCGACCCAAATTATTGGTTCAATAGAACTTCTGTTCTGGTAGGCAGAGGACAAAAGAAATGACAAAAAACTGCCTACATTACTAATGCAGCTATCAATGAAAAACATATGATTGCGTGGCGTGAAGTAATGCTAGGCAAAAAATATTCAACGTAAAAAAAATCCAGTAGTGATTTTATTACCACTTCTTGCTAAAGAGTAGTTTTCAATTAGGATTTAAATTAATTACATTTTCTTGCTTGTGTAACATCGTGTATTCGAATCAGTGAACATCAAAGAGTATTAGTGAAAACTACTAATTAATTTTGAACGGAACAGAATTTAATTTATTATAATAAATCTCAATGATGAAATGGTCATAAATTATAAATTGGTAAATGAAATGCGAACTGTGACACAGTTTGTAGGCTAATGTATCACTTAATGTTTTATAAATGAATGTTTTATGTTCTGCATTTAAACATTTTAGATTCTAATGAACAGCTGGTGTGCTATAAAAACACTGAAGTATTTAACCAAAATAATAGCACATGGTACAAAAATTGCATCATTATTCTCAGAATGTAGAGCATCCTGCTTCTAAATGTTATATTTTTAATATAAAGTATTAAATATTATTATTCAGTATTCTATTTTAACGTGATAATTCATTTATATATTTTATTTTGGTATATTATGCTTCATCAACAATCTGGGAGGTACTTTTTCTTGCCTGACAAAACATATGTTCACTAAAATAAGCAGAATAATTTCCGTTATTTATTTGCATACTTAAATATTTGACTAAAAATACAAACAACGTTAAATAGAGCTAACTTATAAATTATATACTTACAATACAATATTCGTTTGATAATAAACTCAATGTTCTTTTTAAAAAATAAATAAATGTTTTCGATAAACTAAAATTCTAAATTTTTGACTGGTTTTATTCAGTTTATCGAAAACATTTATTTATTATTTTTTGTTTGTTTGTTGGGAAAGTATGTAAATGTGGCGGTTGTGAAATACAGACTTGATCCGAAAAAAAAAATACTTCCCCTATTTCACTTGTTCCGCTATAACGTTGCATGGGTATAAAATAAGTTAGGAAGTCGAAAACATTTGAAGTTAGCGGTATTGGGGCCTTGGCGTCACAACAATATTAAATAATTTTTAACTTCGTTTTTATAATAAAATGCTTTATAATTAAATGCCATCTTAATTTAGTTACAACGTATTTAAGGCTATATTGATTAGAAATATATATTTTGTAAAAAGGCGTTGCCATGGAAATACCCCTTGCATAAAGGCAGCGGATTCTGAAGGGCGATAAAAATCGAAAATTAAAATATATGCTACATGCTTGTATTATGTATTTTATGTTAATTGGGGGGAGGCAAAGTTACCTTCGTCTAAAGGTGGCATGTAATGGGGTACCTGTGAAAGCTTGCAAAAAATCTGTTTTGGCCAGCACAAGACCTCTCGCCATTTCCATATTAGGCTATATAAATATTGTCCATATTTGACATTTCTGATACACACAAATAAACATATCTTTATATATTTTTAATTCATTCTATTCACTCTTATTCTTCTAATGTTCGAGATTCTTCCAATTCATTGATGAGATTGGCGGTATTTCTGAAGGGTATATGTAATACATATAATATGTATCTATAATTATAAATATTTAATTAATAATAAAATAAGAAATATGAAATGTACTTCCCAGGAAGTCTTCAATAATGACTCTGGCTTTTTGACACACATTTACCTGTCAATTACAAATGTTTTAATTTTTCCACTTTTTTTCCATGGGCTGTGAGATTCATTTACAACTTATTATTTTATATATTTATATGTCTCTATCTTTAATTCCATAGAAGATATAACAAAAAATTTAAATGTATCGAATAGAGATTTTTATATTCTTCAATATTAGTAATTACAGAAATTTTCAAAAAATAATATTTAGAAGATTTTTTTAAAGAAACTATTACTTCCGGTTGTCCAATTGTAACCAAAATCATATATATATATATATATATATATATATATATATATATATATATATATATATATATCATATTTTCGCGCCCTGCTTTCTTATTATGTATGTATCTGTATAAATGTTTTTATAAATATTTAAGTTTTTGTATGTTAAGTGGAATTGACTTTGGTGTTCGACTGTACTGTTCCCTCAAAATGAAATAAATAAATAAATAAATAAATAAATTGAAAATAGTTTTTATAATCGTTACACATTTAAATGCTCATATTCATAAACACTCGTAAAATATTTAAACGGTTCGTTATAATTTTTATCCAATTGAAATAGTCGACAATGAAAGAAAAATCGAAATGTAATTTGTCAAGTTTGATTCTATTTGTCAAAAATTATAACGAGCCGTTTTGAAACTTTGTTTATGAATATCGGCATTAATCTGAGAAAAAATTATTATAAAAGTGTACCTGAGTACAAAAAGTTTAATAAGGCCCTACAATAAAGAATTGTTTTCTGGCAAACGAAGTTACTTTTATTGTTCAATATAAATTTCTTTGAACTACAATGGACATGGTCCTACAAAGTTCCCGATTTTTGTATTCCATTCCGAAAGTTCTTTTTTTTTTAATATATTCATTATTATTAGAAGCACAATATTTGATATTTGTCACGAAAGATTTAGATTAAAGGAAAAGTTTCTGTCTGAGTGTCATAGTAAATCATCGTTAATTTTTTCTTGACAAAAGAAGTTATAACATCTTGTCAAAAACACTAATATTTCATTTTTGGGGAGAAAAATGGTTTTATAGTACAGGTTCGCATTTTTACTTTTCTTAATTACATTTAATTATTAGTTGGGGTTAGAAAATTGTTTGCGAATATGTCTTTGATCTGTCAAGAGCTAGCATTGTTTGCGAATATGTCTTTGATCTGTCAAGAGCTAGCAAGCATGGCACATGTTTTCAGTAAGTAGATTTAGATTTCTTAAATATACTTATTTCCTAATTATTGTGCTCTGATTTCGCAGTGGGCTTTCGATATCCATAATAAGAATCACGTTCTATGTTGACGGCCAAGTTTAAGTTTTGAAGTTAATTTTTTTAACTGTTGTTAATGAAGGTACGAACGTTTCTGTTTAACAATCATTAACACCACACGCATAATAATATTTTCCGTCTTTAAAAACTTGTTGAGATGTCTCATTTTGAGCAACTGTGTAATAATTCCTTGACAGATTGACTTTATATTTTTTGTTCCACGTATATAACTACTCATAGTAGTTCACCGTTTTCCTGAATTAATTTTTTAAACACAATACATATTTCCATTTATTACACTGTGAAATTTTCACTCCACCTAAGTAAGCACAACACTAAATTAACTACATAATTACAAACGTATCCAAAATCGATTATAGCTATATGGAGTTTTAAACGTAGAACAAATTGATATCATTATATTTATAACTCGTATGTTAATCCCGTTAATCCTAAAAAGGTAACCATCGTAAATTTTAATCGTGTAGGGTAGGTATTTGCTCAAAGCCTTGAGCTATTCATTGCTATTTTTTGTGATTAATTGCAGTTTTTTTTTTTACATAAATCGAACATGCCCACAAATTCAATTTTCAATTCAGTTTCAAAACTGTTCATTGTGTGAGTGGTATTTTTTCTCCATACATATAACTATATAATAAACATAAAAACAAGGTGTTCAGTTTTAAATTACATTTTCTTTCTATTTCGGTGTTCTTATCAGTCTATAAATGCACTGAAAACACGTCGTTAAGAAGATCCATAATCGCACTGTTTTTGGTAGATAAATGTCACTATCAAAAAACATATCATTTCAATTGATAATAGTGACACCATCGACCTTTAAACTAACAGACGCAGCGTACTAACAAAACGCTTGTCCCGCCATAACGGTGCAGACACAGTATCTCTATCCTTCAACAGTACGGAAGTTAAGAAAACGCGGCAAAATAAAAATTTGATTTGTCCCTAACTTGTTATACTTGGTGCATAATCGCTAAGAGTATATATTTAATTTTTTTGTGCATACTTACTTTCATTATATATTTTTAATACAATATATTATATACACATATTATATTATAGGGGACAAGTAATAATTAATAAGAATTTACATATGAAATGACCAGGGTTGTTGCAATTTTGCCCGACCCAAAAAAACCCACCCGGTTTTTTTTTAAAAAACCCACCTAAAATAACCCAAAAAAAAACCCATCTAAAAACCCACTTTTATAAAATCATATTTTATTAATTAAATATGGTACATACTTACATGGTACACACATATATAGATAAATTTTTGTCACCGGCAACATTTTACAATCAATTTCATTTTGTGTACTTCGTGTTTGATCATTTTTAATATATTTTTCATTGCTGTGCGAACTTTGCACAGTGTTTCTTTTATATTTGAACAACTCCAATCCTGGTGTCAGTATTTTCATTATTTTTTGAGTTGTGTAACTTATGTATTAAACATACTATTAGTTGTGACACTTGGATCTTATTCTTGTACACACTTGCATTTCACAGACTTGCAACTATTAATATTAATTCGTAATTTGTACGCATGTACACCGTCTAGTTAATTTATTGTTTATTACATTACAGTCTTAAAAAAAAAATATTAATAATATTAATATCTATTATCTACTACGCCGACTTGTGTATGTGTATTAATAATATACTTTATAAAACTAAAATTAAATATGATACATACTGCATTTCGATGTTTGCCAATAAAACCCGCTTTTATTTAATAAAACCCGGGTTTTATTAAAAAAACCCAGGTGGGCTGGGTTTTTTATAAAAAACCCGGGTTTTTTTCAACCCTGGAAATGACACAGCTAAACGGCGTACCTACGTACTGCTGACTGCACAAAATACACCGTTTCCCTATTATTTTGCCGCATACACACCTCACAACACATAATCGCATATGTTGACAGAAATAATTGTAAATGCTCTCCAAAAAAGTAAAATAATACACAAACAGTCACGAAACGTCAAATAGATTTTGACAACTATTTAGTGATAGAGAGCGATGTATAGAGGTTTACATATGGCTGAAAAAGATGCACAATGAGTACGAACGCATGCGCAGTATACTTTAACTTGAACTTCCGTATTGTCGAAGGACAAAATATATATTTCTATCCTTTTATGTTGGAGCATTATTCTAACAATAAAACAATAGGAAACACTTGGTCCATTAGTTTAAAGGTCGATGAGTAACACTTTAAAAGAAAATGTAAATATGCAAAGGAACTTAATATAGTTTGCGGCATTAGTAAACATATAATGACCAGTTATTTCTTCAAACACACTAAACATATAAATCATTTATAACATTACTCCTTAGTCATATCTACCGCATTATCTAACGTACTGGATATAAATATTAATGTTTTAATGAACAATTAACCTGTTTAAATTTTGACACACATACACACTTTTCTAAATACGATTAATGTAATCAGACTATAATGTGAAGTACAAAGTGTCGTGCATACAAACGAGCTTCGTAATGACAAGTGTGGTGTGCGATAATGTTTTGTTTCAGTATAACGCCAACTAGACATGCTGATGTCCTCATCGCCCAAGTTTCGACGCATCTGACGGAAGCACGGTTTCCGGTCAGTTCCTGTGGGTGAAACCGCCTACTGAATGATTATTACGATATATAAATATAATTAGACCAAAATTATATGGCATAACCAAACTTTACACAAATATAACAAATTACGAATGAAGTATTAAAATATCGCATAATAATCAAAATATTTGAATATTTCTATAACTAATTTCATAAATAATATATCACCATATTTTTTTATTAATCGGATAAAAAAATAAAGAAAGCCAACTCGATATAAACTAATATAAAGAAACTGAGAAAGAAATATTTCAGGTAAACTCATTTTGAACTGAGGATTGTGATATACGTACTACAATAATGAAGAAAACCTTAATCTCTAACTCTAATATAGTATGTATGTATCATTCATAGATAATTTTTATATATTAATGTCACTTTTAGAGAGAAATCAAATTTTACCCTTTATAAATAATTGAATAACAAAAGAATATATATTTCGCATAAACTTTATGTCATAAAATAAAATATCAACTTGTATACATATCGGGTGTCTACTTTTTTCCGAACATAGGAAACTCAATGTTAAAATTTTGATTGTCGATATATCTTTTCCTATAAATTTTAGAACAAAAGTGTAATTAAATGAAAATGTTCAGATTGAAAAACTGCAGTACCAAAAACTTGTCCTTCAACTGTTTCTTATGTACGAGTTAGAAGTAAAAGAAAATACAACTATCAGAGTGCCCTGAAGAAAAGAAAACAATTTATTTTTGTTGTTTCCGACATATGAAAGATTTGACATTTATTTTGATTTTATTATTGTTAGAATATTAAGAAGATTTAATCTAGAAGAAAAAAATAATCACAAATACAAACTAATAAGAACAAAAGCAAAAGAAATATCAAATCTGTCAGATATGGCAGAAACAAAAAACATAAATTATCGTTTTTTTTTTCATGGAACTCTGATAATTGCCTTAATTCGTACATAAGAAATAATTGAACAAACTTGGTACTCAATCGATGCAGCTTTTCATTTCGTACATTTTCCATCATTACACTTTTGTTCTAAAATTAATAGGTAAAGAGATATCGTAAATCAAAATTTTAATATTGAATTTCCTGTTTGCAAAAAAAAAATTGACACCCGGTATATAATACGAAAGACTGTTAATATATCAATCATAACATCATATATTCTTTGAGTACATTTAAAATTGTAAATCCATAAAAAATGTAGATATAAGTATTTATTTTCGTATTAGAATTATAAATTAGGATCTACCGAGGGATCTATTTACATGGTACATGAAGTTCAGTTTATGCAAGAGTGATTTATAAACTTTGATGTGTTTGCCTGCGAAAATAACGTAAGAGTCAGCTAATTGTTTATTTCAATTTAAAGTTATATTTCAGTGCTAATAATTTACTAACTAAAGATACAACTGCCCAATACAACAGTAGAAAATTAGATGTCAACAAATTTACAGTATAAATTTCCAAACTTATTGGACTCACCGCCCCTTTCCAAATATATTATTTTCTACGACCTCTCCCAAGAAATCTAATCTACGTTATATAAACGGTTATTATGATATGTAACTTGTGTATTATATTTTAATTTTCAAAATCTATGGAAATGAATCATCCTAGAATTGAATTGATAAAAAAAAAAATAGTCAACCAAATGTTTTTAGTGTCTTAGATTTTAGATTTACTCAGTCAAATCATTTAGAAGTATGTAAAAATTTAAATAGCTTAAATTTAAATTTTCGATACAGTAGCCTAAATATCTGTTTCTGATTACCTTAATATAACCTTACCTAACGAGCAAAACTAATGACTGATTTACCTTATTAAAAACTAGTTTGGCATAGACCAAACCCGATTTCAAACATTGTATTTAGCACACATACAATTTTCTTTTCCAGTCGTTTGTAGAATGACGCTACTATAAAATTTAAATATTTTCATGTTAAAAGGAATATAGCAAACATTTGTGCAAATGAATGTTAGTGATTTAGTATTCTGTTCGGCAATAGCATGATCATGATTGTTTCTAAACACGGCCTGAGTTTCAATTACGTTGAAAATGGAGCCGTTAATCAAGGTAAACTTAATTACTAACATCGAAGAGAACGGCGAACAGGTTTGAGAGAAACACGTGAAGGGTGTAAACTTCTAGAAGAAAATGGTGTTGTCTGTCTGGTATGTCTACTTGTTCTCAGGCGATGCAGGATACGCCGTTTGTTTGACGCTTGACGGAAATAGGTTCGTAAATTTCCCAAAGCCTTTCTCCTGCGAAACATTTTCAACAGAACAAAAAATCATATCTTTTATGTGTTACTAACACGAACAGTAAACAAACACGTGCGAAAAATGAAAGAAACATTATACAATATAATTTTTAAAAATAAAATTACAGATCAAATCGACGATTTAGTCACATTTTTTCGGTTCAATTGTTTATTTATTGCAAAAAAATATTGTAGTGCTGGTTTTATTTTAAAGTTAGTATGTGGAAATATTGTTTTTTTTGCACTTCAACATAATTAAATTATAACTAAATATTTGTTTTAGTTATTTCTATTAAACAATGGATATGCTTAGTGAGACTAAGACACATGGCTCATATTTTTAGAATTTTATTTCAAATATTTCGAAGTTTTCTTCAACAATACCTACACAACACTAAACTCCCAACCAATCTTTTTTTGCAGTTTGGCGGGTGTTCTTTCCGTCAAAAACTGCTTTCTGGTTAATTCCATATTTTCACCCATAACCATACTAAAAATTGATGAACTAAGTTTTAACTAACTCAACTTTCACAACTTAATTTCAGAGCAGAGCCTTTTAATATCATACTTTATTTATTATAATGATGAATGATGACGGTTCAGTAATTTATATTAATTCATTCACATTACATTATTATATAGATCTAGTAAACTGTTTAATATTCTAATATAATGCATATTTTGTTTTCAACGGTCTAGCCGATTTTCTAATTCTCAATAATTCTAGCATGACCCTGGAATTGTATATACCTAATATACATTTACATTATGTATCATACTAGTTTTAAATTTACTTGTACAAACTAAATATTACTTACAATTCTAAATGTTAAAATAAAAAGAACTTATAGGTAATGCTTTTTTTTAAATAACCGACACCACTTAATAGTATATTATGCAACGAGTTTATAATAGCTCTGTTCGATGAGAATTGCTTGAAGTGTATAGCAGGATACTGCAGTGCAGTGTAGTGTACACTAGTACAGTCTAATTCTTGTGGTTTCATAAAACACACTAGTGTATATTTGGGCGTTTGCTCAGCTGTGAATAATCAAGCCAAGCATAGCCAAAGGTGTAAAAGGTTAGGTTGTTTATAAACACAGTCATATCATAAAGCTGCAAAAAAGTGACTGCAGAAATGTCTGTTTTAAAGAGCATAGTGAACTAATAAACGATTCTGACGAAGATCAATCATCACTTGATTCTTCATCAGATTCAGAGACAGATATATTAATTAATTCTTTATATAGCAAAACAAAATTTTAGGTTAAATAAACAGATGTGTAGATAGGATAGAATTAAAATGTCTACCGAACAACATTTAGCTACCCCCACTCCTAGTCTGCACTTTCTACACTACCTGGCGAGTCAGGTCAGAAAAGTGAGCACTAGTTCTTAAAATTTTTGTCATCGAACAGCCTGCCAGAAGCTGCCCGTTTCTCATAAAACATGTTAGTGCAAGAAAGTTAACACTAGGGCGGCCTAGTACATGTCATCGAACAAAGCTAATGATACGAACCATGGTGAGTATTTTAATTCATGCAAGTGTATTAATACTAATATACATTATTCATGAGTTGCATACACTGTTTTTCTACGAGTAAGTATTCATAATAATTAAAAAAAACTAAGCCAATAAAAGGGTTATAAAATGAATCTATATCATAATGACAATCTGTACCATAATGAAAATCTGCATCATAATGAGGAGGTGTTATTCAAGTACAAATAACACATACTTAATGAGTTATTAATATTAAAGCATAGGAGTAGAACAAATTTAAAATTTTTATGGTTTAATTAATTATGTATGTTTTGTCGAAAAAAGGTTTTTTTTTATGTTAATCAGTTACTTTTTACTTTATATTCTCGGCATTTACACATCAATGGATTATCGTAATATTTACTGCCAATATGTCAAGAAGCATAAAGTATTTTCTGATTTTTTTTTACAGCACGTCGATGTATAAATCGTGCTTTTAAATTCGGAGCGGAGGTTATTTGTTTCAGAAAACTTGACATCAAAATTTTTTTGCATATTTTAAATAAGCAGAAAGTAATAAGAAAACATAATCTGCTCGAATTTTAACAATATCAACATTATTAATAAAACTAATGGAACATTAAATCATTTTTAATGAATATTTAAACTGCTTGTAACTTCTTTAATAATAATATTTACTTTAATAGTAGGCACTCTAGCAATGTATAATTTTTACAATTATGTGTTAGTGTTACGAATACATGTGAGTTCATCATAACAATCTATTTATATACAGGATGTCTCAGGACGAGCTTACGCTGTTTATATTTTAAATACTATTTAATATAATTTAACAAAATTTGGTATCTAGGGGTTATCCAACATGCCCGTTTTAACTAAAATATTTTCAAAGCAGTAGCACTTCCGGTTTGACCGGAAATTAACATCAACTTTCTTATTTTAAATGGAATACGGTATATTTTATTTTCCCATTGAATGCAGCGGAAAATTTTACATATGAAGCAATAAAAACATTTTACTAATGATCAAGTACTTCCGGCGTTATTCAACTTTTTTTGATTTTTTTTCTGAAATCCGGCACATTTTCAAAACTCTGTATATCGGGAACGAGATCGAATTTTTATAATCTGAAAAAAGCCTTTTATAAAGGAGACTTTAAGCTACATTATCCATAGAAGAATCCTCGATTATTTATAAAAATGTGACGGGTACGTTACACCAAAATTACAGTTGACAAACTTCAAAAAAGACAATTTTTTTAAATGAAACCCCCTCTTTTTTATTACATAAATGTGTTCTATGACAAAAAATAAGGGTACTTTATGTAACATGTCCTATGTTGAAAGTTGATAAAATTTCAGTAAATTAGAAAAACATGTAATCTGGGTATAATTATTTTATTAATACGGATAAGTAAGCCATGGAAAAACAATGTTTGTTTTTACAAACTCATCTACTTGATTTCTTAGATAATTTACCGTTGGATCACATAGGTGGCCTCCTCGTTTACCCGATTTAACTCCACTTGATTTTTTTGTTTGGGGTTACATTAAAAACGTCGTCTATCAAAAACCTTTAACTACTAAAGAAGATTGCCAACATAGGGTACGAACAGCATTTAACAACATGTCTCCTCGGATGATAAAAAATGCTACACAAGAAGAAGTATTGAATAGAGTAACAATGTGCTTACATATGAATGAAGGACAGTTTGAATATGTATTAAATTAATCATAGTTTTGTATTTACAATTTATTTATTTTTTCCATGGCTTACTTATCCGTATTAATAAAATAATTTTACCCAGATTACATGTTTTTTCTAATTTACTGAAATTCTATCAACTTTCAACATAGGACATGTTACATAAAGCACCCTTATTTTTTGTCATAGAACACATTTATGTAATAAAAAAGGGGGGGTTCCATTTAAAAAAATTGTCATTTTTGAAGTTTGTCAACTGTAATTTTGGTGTAACGTACCCGTCACATTTTTATAAATAATCGAGGATTCTTCTATGTATAATGTAGCTTAAAGTCTCCTTTATAAAAGGCTTTTTTTCAGATTATAAAAATTCGATCTCGTTCCCGATATATAGAATTTTGAAAATGTGCCGAATTTCAGACAAAAAATCAAAAAAAGTTAAATAACGCCGTAAGTAGTTGATCATGAGTAAAATGTTTTTAGTGCTTCATATGTAAAATTTTCCGCTGCATTCAATGGGAAAATAAAATATAGCGTATTCCATTTAAAATAAGAAAGTTGAGGTCAATTTCCGGTCAAACCGGAAGTGCTACTGCTTTGAAAATATTTTAGTTAAAACGGGCATGTTGGATAACCCCTAAATACCAAATTTCGTTAAATTATATTAAATAGTATTTAAAATATAGATAGCGTAAGCTCGTCCTGAGACACCCTGTATAGTTGAGAATCGTTTTTATTTTGTCTTGATTTAATTTACATTTTCAGGTTTTTTTTAATCTCACGGTTCTGTAATATACACACACTTCATATTTACTTTGCTTACGACTTGTGATTGATTCATCTTCCCACTTTCGTATCTAAATTTATAGTGTCCTGTTAACGGTATCATTAAATTTTAAGATTAATTTAATTGCAATATAATAGATATTTACATATAGACGGTCGAAAGAATAGGCTTAGGTCTGCGGACTAAATTTGATTTATCCGTCCAAGAATGTAACTTCTTTCGGCATGCGGTATGTCTATGTACAACGTTTTACGAACAGTTGCAATCAAATGAAGTGTTTTTAAATACACTTCAAGCTTGTTTTGTTGCTATGTAAAAACATTATGTGGCCAAGTAGCCATGCCACAAAACAATAAGGTGCTATTCAGTATTCGGCCGAATATTTGATTTACCGAATATTCGGTTCTAATTCTAAAAAATAAATTTACCTATTATTACACGTTTTTATCATTTTACATAAAAATAAATGATGTATATAAATGAAAGGTAGGTCTTTGTATATATTTCTATCTATTACTTATTCACATTAAATGCAAAGTGACATTTTGGGTTAACAAAAAAGAGCGCAAATGGCTACCTTGTATAGTGACTGTAGAAAAAAATCTGATATGGCCAACACAATACCTCCCGCTATTTAATTTTTATTAATTTAAATGCATACCTACGTATTTATTAATGCTGCAAACTATAATATTTTATTTTCCAACTATTGCTTTATTTACTATTTTCTTTTTAAAATGTCACTATTATTAATGTGAAGTGATTCGTTTTTTGACAGTGACGTTTACCTGTCAGTTACATTCATTTGAAATATGAACTGTGTAACAATGCAATTGTGTTTATTTTAGGCTTCAGGATTTATATAAAAAAAATATTTTTAAATCTATCTGTAAAATATATAGAAAAAGTATTAATGGATGTCTGTAGAAATTCAAAATAATCTTTAATTTTCATAATGATATAAAATGCGAAAAAATGGCATTTAATGGTATTTCTTGAAGAAAAACTATTATGAGGTTCAAGTAAAGTGACATTTCCGTTTATCCGATTTACTCCAAACTTTCGGTTTTTGTTACAAACAAGTTTCATTTCCATAGGAAAATTGGTAAATGTATGGTTTTAGCATCAAAAGTTTTTCGTTAGTTCTTCCGCAATTTCTTTATTGTGTGAATGACTTTATTTCAATGGTATAGTACAAATGAGTAGCCGATTAAATTCTATTTTTATTTCTATCTACATTTTCCTTTATTTCCGATAACAATTCTTAAATATTTGTACTTATCTACTTATTCAATCTTAGAGTAAATATGATACGTTGATATCTTTTATTTCGATAAAAATAATGGGTGGAATTCAGTGGGTTGTATTAAGGTCTGTATTAAAGCTTGTATTAAGTATATGGCAACATTGTAATATTTTCCACATGTATCAATGAGATTCAATAGTGATTTAGAAATTTTACCACAGGGAAAAGTAATACAGGTATCCTTTAGTCAAATGAGGAAGTATTATTGTAAATGGAAGGTGTAAAAGGAAACTCATTATTTCAAAATTAGGTTAGAAATATGTCAAATTTTATGTGTCAAATATTTCATACCTGAATGTTAATGAATTTTAAAATATCTCAACTCCCGTTTTGATCAGTTTTGACATTTGTCCTTTTTTTCTTACTTCTGTTAATAATATGTTTTTCTTTATTTCATCCTTTGGTCTCTCACTTTTTTCTGACAGGTATTACAAAGTTGCCAAAATATTTTTGACAAAGGACTGTTTTAGCTTAAAACACGCTAATACAACCCACTGAATCGCACCCTATGTATTTCATATTGCAATATATACCCATGACGATAACATGTGCATATGAGTTTCAATTGCTCCAGTTTAATTTCATAACCACGTTTTATGAATCGTCTTCTGTAACATGAATCATAAATGTGACTAACCGTACTTAACTGTAACAATGAAACTGCCATATTCATATTCGTCAATATCATTTGAAATATATCTATTATTATTAGATAAAAGTAATTTTACATTACGACATTGGAAAGTTGCCTACATACTGCATTTAATTTTACATTAGGTATTTCATTTTTAAATAATAACAAAATAATTGTGAAATATTGTACTAGTGAAGTCAACATTAATTAATTGTCGTTATAATTGTTGTTCATTGTTGTAAAAAATATGATTGATTAGTAAAAACAAACCATTACATCATCATTTGTTCTCATTCTTATGTACAGCTATCATCAATTCCAAGTAAGATTAATTAAATTCTGAGCTAGTTTATTACGCAAAAGACCTTAAAAAAAAATTCTGCATGTTGAATGAAAAACGAAACAAATAAAAGCTTATTTAGTAATTTTCTCCTATAAAAACTAAATAGTACCGAGTGGAATAATAGTAATTTAAATACTAATTTGAAAATATAAATTCCCTCGTAAATTCCTTATTCATTAAAAACAAATTACAGTGCTTTATTGTTTTTAAGTCCGGGCCGGCAAAAAATGTGTTTTTTTGGTTTAATTGGGATTTTTCTGGATTTTATTAGGCTTTTTTTTGGGTTTTTGGGCGGTTTGGTGTTTTTATACAATTTTTTCATTGTACCCTTCAATTATCTTTATTTTATTAGAGTTTTTCATTTATTAGTCGTAAAATTAATTTATTTTTCTAAAATTAAAAACAAAAACCGTACGATAGAATTAATTTAAACCATATTTCTATTCCATTTCATGTTGAATGTCATAATGATATTTTTTTTCGCATTAGTACTTTTATCTGTCACTTTTTCGCATTAGTGCGTTTATCTGGTCGCACAATTGCGTAAAAGTGTCCACATCAATTAATCAACTATAGTCTGTCTGTAGGTCATTTCATTATACTACGAAAGAGTGGTAACTAACCTCTGTGGTAATTTATTATTTTTATTTTACAAACGTTGAATTACCGAACTAGTACAAAAAACTCAATTATTTTGCAATTAAACACAAATAGCTAATCTGGGTTTTATTGGAGTCTTTATATGCTTCTTATTTAAAAAAAGAACCCGGGTGAGTTTTTTTTTTTTTTACTATTCTAGTTTACAAATAGTAATTTTCACAAGAAACATAAAATAAGACTAAGAACTACTTTAGTTCAACCGAAGGAAAATGGAACACGACTGCCATTTAGCAAAGTTAAATTTGAACTTGGCTTTCATTATAGTTTATAGTAATTTACTATTTTCCTGTATTGCAAATTTCGTTTTTCATTATAGCTCAAATGTTAACCAGTTCACTTAACAAATAATCAAGATGTTGAATTCTTATACCCAATTTATTAATCGGAACCCGGAATACTCGCGAATTTGTAGGTAGAAGCATCGGTATTTCGTTTGTTATATGGAATAAATAGGTACGTGTTACAGAACATGTAAGAAATTTGATTTGACTTGACGCAGTATTTCTGATTTTTCAGTGAAGGTAGTTCATCTGTGACATCCCTAATCAAGTGAGTCATTATACATTAACTTAAACTCATTAAAATGTTGTATTGTTACTACTAAAAATTGATAAAATAATTTTAGCTTCAATTTGATGAAAACTAAATATATTGTTTAGCTATTTTTAAATTATTTTATTTGTCATAAGTTCTATGAATGACTCTCGGTATGACTTTAGTAGTATCGAAATGATCCAGCCAAGAGATATGGCAACATTGATTTTTATACAAAAAAGGTTTCATTTTCTGCCATTTTGTTACACATTTTTTCTTATATACTTTATCATATTTCGAGTGAAATAAATTAATAATTATTTTTCTGATCGTGCGTGAATTAAATTTCACGCTGAGTCTCATGCTGAATAGTTGATTGATACGTTGCCAGTTCACTTAACACTTTATTTTGCATATGTGTAATAGCGTCGAAATATATTTTTTCTTGAAACTGCAACCTTTTACGTGCGATTTCTCAACAATGATAGCAGTATCTTATGGTTTCTATGTTTTTAATAAATATCTCAAACATCAAAGAATAACATATTCGTTTTTCAAACATGTTGTCATTCATATTTTCTTATCAGTTGTGAATCTACTGTTAACCTTAATATTGGGATTTTCAAGTATCAAGAGATGGCGCTGATCATATTAAACAATGGTAAGCTTTTTGTTGACATTTGTAAGCGTAGCAGTGCTGTCAATTGTGTTTCTTTAGTTTTCGTATTATTTTTTCATTTATTAGTATTATTTTATTTATAATTCAACTATACAGTATGTCCACGGATCGAGTTCCAAAGAGGAAAAACATTTTTATTTTTTATTTTACATAAAAATGTATTCTTGATAAAAGTTTTTGGATGTCCCGAAACGGCCAATTCAGTTTTAACATTTTCAAATTTTCTTTTAGGTTCAGATAAAAATCGAAAATTAGTCGTTTTAGTTGAAATTTTTATAAGTCCCAAAAAATAAGTTTTGTGTTGTCATGATAATTGCCGTTATTTATTTATTTTCATTAACTGTCAGTTATAAAAATCAACCATAATCGTTGAAAATGTTGTCAAAAGACGAACGAATTTACTTAATTCAATGCTAGGCTAAAGATAATAAAGCGATCAGTCCAGTTGTCAAAGAATTTAATCAAAGGTTTCCCGATATTTACATATCAAATAGAGGTGATTTTTATAACTGACAGTTAATGAAAATAAATAAATAACGGCAATTACCATGACAACGCAAACTTATTTTTTGGGACATAATAATTTTTAACTAAAACGACCAATTTTCGATTTTTATCTGAATCTAAAAGAAAATTTTAAAATTTTAAAACTGCATTGGCCGTTTCGGGACATCCAAAAACTTTTATCAAGAATACATTTTTTTGTAAAATAAAAAAGTTTTTCCTCTTTGGAACTCGATCCGTGGACATATGGTATATAACAGTTTTTGTAATCATATAGTTGTGGTTTATGTAAATGTGAAATGTGTAAGTGTACCCCTGTTTGTAGTTCTAATATTCGCCACTAGTTAGCGTTTTCTTATTTGAAAATCCCAAGACGCTATATATTCCAGTATCAACTTCAAATTCAATTATCTTCGTTATATCAATTGTTACCTATGATTTCTAATTTACATTCAAATTACAACTTGCACTGAATATATTTATTTGAGTCACATTTTGAATTGGGCCATCAACGGATGAACTACCTTAGGTACCTAACTCGAAAATAATTATATTTGTAATATCGATCAGTAGTATCCCGTTTGCATAATTATGAATAATTGTATATTATTGTAATATACCTAATACGTTAACGAATAAAATTTTTAATTAAAGCACACTGCATGGTGACGGCATCTCAATGGAAATTTTGTATATGTGAAAAAACAATGATTATTAAATACATCAGTCAAATATGCAAATAAATAATTACATTAATTTACTATCTGTTTTAAAAAGATCCCACAATAAGTAGCCATTTTTAAAAATTCATAAAATAGTGCAAATAGAATTTAATTCCATACGGTATCAGTCTAAAAATATATGTACCCGCAATTACATTAAAAGAGTTTCGCTGTAAACCATTACTTGAACTACATTTAATAACCTATTAAAAAATCTATATAACTCCATTTTCATCCTCCGTAGCATCGACCACTGCCCGTAGTGCCCGTATTGCGTACTTTAGCTTCAGCGCTCGTGCTAGCGTCGCTGATCTATAATGCACGAGGTACGGAGACGTCACGGCGCCAACAGCGATGGCGCCAGTCGAGCTGGAGCACTGGCTAGGACAACGGAAACAGAGGACCAAGAAAACTGATATAGAGATGTTTTTGTCTAGCCTAGAAACATTGCCTACGGGCTGGAAGCTGGGAGACTTTGATCAACACAGGTCAAGGACAAACAAGTGTAAATCATAGGAAATTGGATTTATATTGAAGTGAAGGAAATTTGAAATTAAATTGTAACTTAATCAAGATACTTGATAATATTTCATTGCACAAAGAAAAATGGACAAATGTTAAAATTCTAGAAAATCAAGTTATGTTTGGAAAACTATAATAGAATAAAATATTTTTTTTGTACCAAGTGGGTGGAATGTATGTTTAGTGCATATAAACGAAAAACACACGAGAACACTAAACATTACAAGGCACACACAATATTTTTTCTACAACTGAATTATAAACATTTAAAAAATTTGATGTGGACATCACATGATTTCCTTGTAAGCCTATTAAACTATACATATATTTTTAAGAACAAAAATATTCATTTTCACTTCAAAACGTGACGATACATAGTGATCATGAAGGGAGGTCCACAACTAGACTTTATATGTCATAAACAATGGCGTAGCTAGAACTTTTTCTGCCCGGGGCGGTTCCTGGATTTATCGCCCCCTCGATACACCAAAAATACTAAACAAAGTCAATATAAAATGAGATATAGGGAAATAAATGACATTTATGTTTATTAAAAAAAAAAAAAAAAAAAAACTATTCTTTCGACATCCTAATACTTTATTTTTCTTGGTTTTTTGTTTGCAAAATTGTCAATAACATTTAAAGTCTATTACATCACTAATTTGCTAATAGCAAGATTGTCCGTTTTGTTAATTTTTTCGGAAACCGTAAATTCATTTTTAGAATTATTTAAAATTCTCGTACATGCAATAATTTTTCAAAGTATTGGGGTGTTATTTTAATTATGGTTACTAATTAACTAAGAGTGTAATATTTAGATTCATATGTTCGGATTTTTTCTAGAATTCATTGGTGTATATAACTCAAATTCGCCAATTTTGGACATTGGTCCTTTAAGCACCAAGGCACAGAAATAAGTAGGAATTACACAGCTTACAAATCCACCAGTGTATCTATTCTAGTTTTACAGCACCCCGTAAGATGGCTAAACTTTCACCTGCCCAACTCGTGTCTATGCATTTGATACATCTCAATGGGAGCAGGCGGGCAAAGCTCAACGTAGATGGCAGCATCCTAGCTATGAACGGTTGACGTCGATAATTTTGAATGACTTCACGGACAGTTACAATTTTTTATTGTGTTTCTACCGTAAAACTACAATTAAAGTAATATCCACATGAAACAAAGTTAATTATTATAATTTTTACCAGTTGTAAAATTAAAAATTCATTTTTCTCAAAATGATTTGCACAAACAAATACATACTTGCTTTATATTTGGGCTTAAATTTTATTATTCTCTTCTTTCATTTTTTGGTAAACTATAAGAACGCATTATTTAAAAGAAGAATCCAAATACAAGATAGTTGTAAGTAAATATCTGTACTTCGGGCTAGCGCGCGCATACTAAAGTGCGCACATTTTATTACATAATTCCAGAAGAATTGTGAATATCCCTAAAACGGGAGGTCACGTAGTGAACAAATTTGGAGGTGTATATAGCTCGTCCAGCAATCATTTGGACAAATGACTTTTAATCCTTCGTATTAATACCAATCGTTGCTATGAAAATTTTTGTGTTTCGCGCAAATATAATTTCTTTTCAGTTTACAATAAAGTCTATGAAAGTTGAAAATTGCTTGAAACTATTTAAATAGGCAAAACTTTTATTGGGGTTCCGAAAGACCGAAGTTGCACAGTAAAATCCTTATCCAAAATGTTATACTTGCTTTAACAATGAACGCTCATTACTGAACTGAGCTCCTGATATCAAAATATATATGTATATTTTTCGTCGCCAAAAATTGAGGGATAGTCATAAACAGCTTAACCGGCCCTATACTATATAACTAGAAAGGAATAATTTTGCGCGGTACACCGCAAATTGCTTTAGTTTTGTGTGCAAAACAGTGACAGTATTGTCTTATTATTTATGATGGGCAGAAAGTTAAGGTTTCTTTGTGATGTAGTAGATTTCCATTTGTTCAAATTATTGTTGGATGAGCTATACGATTAAACAAATTAAAATTATTTGTTTAACCGTATGGCTCGTCCAGCAATAATTTGAACACACGCAACTTTTTATTTTTGCGACTCCCTTCCGACTTCAAAAATTCTATGCGCCCCTCTAAACAGTAATTTTTAATTTCGAAATAAGAAGGTAATTAATTTATTTTCTTCTAAAATCAGTCTAGCGATAGAAAAAGATAAAATTAATTATGTATTTGTAATCATGCATATGTGTAGGATAAACTAACTTCCGCATGTAACGACGATGTTAGTATACGAGTACATGCGTGATCAAAATGATTTCTTATTTTTCAATTTATTCAGTTGTTAAATAATTTACATTTACATACATGTACCATCGCAGAAAAAACTCAGCGGAAGAATAATAATAATATTAATAATTAAATATCAATAAATTTACTTTTATCTGTCAGTCAAACAATACGACTACTTGAATTGTATTTTACCTTGTATGCTTGTATGACACTCTGTAAAAAGCTTAAAGATGGATAGTTGATAGTTTATTTTACATTTATAACAAGACCCTATAATATTAATCACTTTAGATCTAAAGTTAATAGGACAGAATTTATAGCCATATGAAAATTTTACCATTGTATTTCCTATGGGCCATAAAAAGTAGACATTCGGTATAAATAGATGTAATAAATAGGGTTTAAATTAAATTTGAAATATTGCGGAATATTTTGTACAAATTGCATACAAAAATTTCTTGCAATAGATTCTTTATTTCCAATAAAATAATAACACAAACATACTATGTAAATTGCACTGACAGTGACATCTGTCAATTAGAATGATCTTAATATAGTACTTGTTTCCATGGTTATAGTATAGCTAGCTGAGTTATGAAATTTAATTTCTTTATAATTCTTTAAATCTATATCCCGAGCTATATCCATTGAATATGAAGTATAAAATGCAATCAAATCGTATAGAGAATAAAATATTCTTTAATAACATAAAATGTCAAAAAATGATTTTAAATATTCGTTTTGTCAAGAAAAACTGTTAAAAACTCAAATTGGAATACTAACGGTTGACTGTAACCAAATTCTAAGCACATGCTCGAATACGAAACAATTATAGTTTTTGGAATTGTAGTATTGGATTTGTTGAAGACGAAATTATCGATATTCACGCACACACACACACACACACACACACACACACACACACACACGCAGACAGACAATATCGTAAAAATAGTAAAATCGTATTATATGGACTCTAAAACATGCTTATTCATTAAAAACTCATCATCTAATTTTTTGACCAAGACACCTTTCTAAAGGCGAAGGAAAGTAAAAAAAGTATTTACATTGTTTAAAAAATAGCATTTTTTGAAACTAGACATCATTTGAGAGATTTATTAATTGTAACTACTACCTTCCTTTATAGCAATAATTATTTATAAAGTAATTGTAATTAATTTTTAATTGAAATTGATTACTTTCTGGCAGTAATTCGTCCAGCTCTTTTAGTACACAGCTTTACTAACAGCTAATAAAACATGTACGTAAATTTAAATACATATTATATTAGTCTGATAAGAGTGATAAGTAATACAGAAATGTTTGTAGAAAATAATGTATCTATCATATTTAATTCTTTTTTTATTGAGTATATTTGTTAATAAAAAAAAACATTAGCATACTCGCCGCTAAATAAATATGGACTGATGCTCAATTTTTTCCCTTCGTCCATTCCTGTCCCTTGCCCTGCGGTGTTGCCGATGCTCAATTTTTTCCTTTCTCCCAACCCTGTCCCTTGCCCTGCGGTGTTGCCGCTTCTTCATAACTAAACATTTTCAACATGACCAATGGAATTGGCAACAGTGTAGAAATCTCCAGTCCATATTTATTTGACGGCAAATATAATATAATAATATACAAAATAATATAAGATACCTTGCTATAATTTTTATGTTCAGAATTTAGATAACTAAAAATAAGTCTCTGCTTAGGTTACTACACTGTGATCTCACTTCAAATCAAAACTTACAATATATTCCCCATAAAAATTATGATATATTCCTTTGTCTTGCTATACGTATTGCCGAGTATTTCCCGGATACTGCCATGTATTTCCCAGTACAATAGTACTCCAGAGTATTACCATGTACCTACTAATCGTATTTCTTAAAAATGTACACGGATTCCCAATTGTGATTCACACCATTCGTCGTGTGTGGTCTGTTAGTAATATAAAATGGAATAATTCTCTAATTTTTCTTGAAATATACCGTTGCCTAAGTTAATGTATGAGTTTAATATTCGAATAAGTATATACAGTATCTTATCTACCTTGTAGGGTCGCGTGGCCGTGTGCGTATAGTGTCTGGTTGCCAATCTGGTGACCCGGGATCGATCCCGGCCAGTGTAGACTTTTAACCGCACAAAAGTGGTGCCTATGGTCAAAGAGTATAAATATAATAAATAATAGTAATATATATACTCTTTGCTATGGTGCACACTCCACGCCTGGTAAGCGCCCTCACGATAAAAAATATATCGTCATCATTACCGATGTCTACGTGTATTGTAGATACTGGCACATCCCATGCTGTCATGATGTATTTATTTATCTTATCTACATTCAATTCAGTAATTCAATTTAAAGTAAAAGTATTTGCAATATTTTTTATACAGCACTAACTATAATATTTTACCTGTGGGAAAAGTTATTATGAACTTCAATATGCAGTTTGTACTAGCTATTAGCGTAAATGAAACTAATTATAATGTTAGGTTTACTAAATGATTTTATTAAAAAATAAATTGGATGAGAATTTCCTGTTTTCTCATTCATTTCTGCAACATAAGACTTTCGCTAATTATTTTCTCAATTGCTTATCTTTTATCTATGTTCTTTTATTTTATGGTTCACATTTGTGCGGTGAGATACGTAATCTAATAACTTTTTCTGAAGAAAGATACGTAATAAAATGTTTTATTATTAACTGAAACTGATAAAACAATAAAATTACTAATCAAAGTGATATAAAATTGTGAATTTCCATAAACAGAAAAAGTTGTTCTTTAATTATAACTTATAATTAAAGTTTAAGATAGAATTATTGTGGTAAATAAAATCAGGTAGGCCATGAAAAAGAAAATTTGCATTATCATTTTAAAATATGGAATTAACTATGGAGCGCATTTTTTTCAGTTTTTGGTAAAAGGAAAAAAAAAAAAAAGAATATAAAAGTAGTTGTACACCCGCCATACTCACCTAAATTGGCACTTTGCGACTATTGGCTATTTTTTTTTTGGAAAAAATAGGGGTAGAAGGTTATCGTTTGAAGAAGAGATTGATGCTGCAATTTATGATAATTTTGGAGCATTCCAAAAGAAGATTGATGTGGAATTTTTAAGAAGTGGAAGAATAGAATAGTGAACTATGTTAATTCGTGTGTTAATTATTATTTCTGAAGGGAACTACTTTGACTATAAAATTAAAATAAAATTCTAAAAAATATGACATTATTATTCTCTTTCGTTATGGAGACTTTATCCGCCTACCCAAGATGATTCTTTGTGGAAAAAGGAAAATTTTTCTTTACCTTTTTAATTGGACGTTTCAGGAATCCAACAGACTCCCATATTCAGCATGATTACATGTTTAAGGCAAGATTTACATTATTGAATTTTTTGTGCACTGTATTATCTCATAAAACCCCGAATGATTGTGGCGCGGTCTTCACCTCCATCGCTCCATCCTTGGTTTGTGAGGGATTAAGGCATGTGTTTTTTATTAGTTTTAAATTAAAATGTAAACCATTATTTATTTCGACTGCATGATGGCAGGGTTTGGTCTAATAAAAAAAATAAAGAAAACGAAAACGTTTTTTCCATTTTCATAAAGAATTCCCTTGGGTAGGCGAATAAAGTCCTCATAACGAAACTTCACTTTATAAGGTACTGCTAAACGTATTACACTATTATTCTCAATACTTCCAGAATGACACTAGTATTTGTGATAAATGATATTCATGTTTATGCATGCCTACAAAGGAGATTTATCAATAACATGAATGATTGAACGTATTTAATTAGATCATGTAAACCTAATTTGATATAAATATAACTGTAAATGAAACTACTATTACTACTACTACTTGTGTTTACAACATAAACAACTCTAACCTAAATACTATTTTAACAGCCATATTATACTTGATAGTGAATCTAGCTTCGTGACCATGATATTTTATAATAATTAATACATAAATTATTATAGTTTAAAATATACCTACATAAGAGTAATATGTTCCCATAAGTTATTTTCTGATTGAGTAATTAGAATAATACGGAAGACGGAAACAACAAATACGTGATAATTTTGCAAATATTATTAACACTGATTACTCATGAAGTCATATCCTCAAGAACAATGATTGATAACTGCTGCTGCTGTCACATAAGGATACTTCAATGAATATTAACTTTTAGGAAAAATCGCATATACACAAGTGGGTACATATGTAGTAGTGATATTGTTTTTGAGTACAAAAATAAATCAAATCAACATGAAAATCATAGGTTAACCCTGAGAAGCGTCACAACAAGTGCCGTGTTCTGACGTTATTAAAGCCCTTTGGCACGCGTAGGCGGGGGTAGTTTAGCCCCAGAGCAGAACACGCCCGCAGAAATATTGATCTGTCATCCCTTACCGAGTGTTACACAAAAACTACGTATATACTAGGGCCTGCGCAATGCTGCCAAGTCCACTACCCCACAAGAGAAAGGTAACATGTTCTAAGAAGATGTTTACCTCCCTACCTGACTTAGTATAGGATTCAATTATGGTCCAGACTGTACCACAAGACAATATTATCTTTTCAAATCGATAGCAATGCGATAAACAAACACGATAGCATTGCCGTAAAATTAAAATGCAGATTAATAAAAACATTGTACAGGAAATTGTTTTGGTTATTTGACACTAAAAAGAGCAAACCTGAGAGTTTTCTTGAATCTTGAACTCTATGAGTCATCTTTCTGCAAGTATAAGCAACTTTGCAGGGGTATAAGCATTGCATGACTCTAATGAACTTACTCGATAATGATCGCAAACAGCAGTGCGCAAAATAATTTTTTAACGTTTCTAGCAAGTAAATCAATATAATGATATTAAAAGATGCTTCACAGGTTTTACTGAAGATTGATGAATATAAGAGGATCTTTTACATGTAATGTTTATGTCAATACTTACTGGCATTCGTTCATGATTTCCTCCTGGGTTCGCACCTGGACAGGCGCGAGTTTTTCAACGTTTTCCTCGTAGTTGCCAAAGCATTTTGTGATTTTGTCGTCAAACGTGTTTACAAGATCTTCCAGAGAGCCACTAAAGGTCTCTGTGAAGTTATCGGATACTGTATCCACTCCATTTGTTAGTGTGATATTATTTTTGGGAGATTTAACACAATTGTCAAGTTTGTCATTAATCAAAATGTCCTCATTTTTCCCGAAAACATCATTCACTTCTTGATCTTTTAAATTAAGATTATTTAGGTTAATGTTGTTAAGTGTGTTTTCATTTTTAAGATTTGTGTTAGACTGGAATTCGATAGAGCCCCAGTCATCGGCTTCTTCAAATTGAGCAAGTGGCGCCTCAAATTTGAGTTCCGCCATCTTGCTTACCATGTCCCTCATAGCGACCCGCACCACACTGCGCACCGCACCAAACTGGCGCTCGTGTTCGTGTTGCGAGCTGTCAACGATGGCGGCGGCGGCGGAGGCGGCAGTGTTTAGGAACGATCGACGCGACTGCAGCGGCACAACATGCGCATGCGTGCGCGTCACATCACACGTGTTACTCACAGCATCTCCTATAGATGTAGTGCAATGTCGTCAAGTTGCTGTTGACTCTCACGAGTGAAGAGGCTCTGTGTTATCGACGTTATCGATAGACCTGCGACCCCTCAAACTCTTGCTTTGCATATTTACATCAGCCAGCTGCTGTTGCTTGTTTATTCAAACTTGCTGACTTAGTGCACGAGTCCTAATCATTAAAATTAATTGCTGTTATTTTTTTTTCTAAGATAAATAAGGGTTTTAAAAAGCGTAAAAAATTGAAGATTATATACTTTTCCATAAAAAAATCTGATGTGGACACCACATGACTTCCTTGTACTCCTATTAAACTATACAAATTTTGTTAATAATTAAAATATGTATAACAGACTCAATCATAAAATTGCATGTATTTGACATTGTCATTAAACTCTTTATTTTTTTTTTGTTATTTTGTTGTCCTAATCCATAGCAAACTTAATTACAATAACCAAAAAACATAATTTTTAAATTTACATATCTCGCTTATACAAAGAGCTAATTTAATCATACTTGATGTGTTAGACGCAGAATTCAATTTATTTGAAGCATTTATTTCTAAAATAAAAATAACACCATTTTTTCAAGAAAAACTGATAACAGCTTCAAGTAAAGTATCACTTCCGGTTAGATCATTTTAACCAAAATCAATTATGTTATTTCCATTCCATTCCGACGCAGGTGGAGTAGCGGTAGCGCTATCGCTTCATACTCCAAGGGTCCCGGGTTCGAATCCTGGATAAGGCATGGTTGTTGTGTGCGTCATCATTTCATCTTCATCATATTTGTAAGGAAAATTAAGAAATATAAAGACATGAAAAATCGTCTCACCATCATAATATCACCGCTTATATGTAAGAAATGCATTGTAAAGCGAGTAATAATAAATAAAAAAAATAAATTTCCATTGATATAGAAGTCTTATATACCAAATTTAAAAAGTTTCGGATTATATTTTAATATAGTTTTTCATTAAAATATATTGTAGGCTTCAAGTAAAGTACCACTTCCGGTTAGACTATTTTAACCAAAATCTATTATGTTATTTCCATTGATTTAAAAGTCATATATATCAAATTTGAAAAGTTTTGGATTATATTTTAACATAGTTTTTCATTAAAATCTATTATAGGCTTCAAGTAAAGTACCACTTCCGGAAGTTATGTAATGACCAAACAGGGAAATATAAAATTTCAACTTTCTACGGCTGTTTTTCAGTTATGCGAGATACGTACAGATGTCACGACTAAATTGATCAAAAAGGATTCAGGGATGGTCAAAATGGATATTTCCGTTGAAATCTGGAAACCGAAATTTTTCGCGATTACAATACTTCCTTTACTTCGTACAAGGAAGAAACAATAACAAACAAAACAAGATTTTTTTCAAAAATCACAAAAGGGCATGGCTATTGAAGAGTACAGAGTTTAGTGACACTGGCCGACAGGAAGTTTTCAATAAAAATAATTACTAATTAATTTATTTGTTACGTTGCTGTAACCGGCCATACATAAAACATTAATTTTTATTAATAATTTCTTGTTAGCGAGTGGCACTCAAAATGTACACTTCAAGAAATATGCCGTAAATTTTCCGAATTTTGGAACAAGTTTTTTTGATAATGAGCACATCGAAATGAAATGTATGCTTGTGTAGGTATACCCGCATTATTATATTTTTTGGTTTAACACTTTAGAAAAACGATTGGTATGTAGGTAGGTATACTGGATGAACACGAGAAACCGTGATATAAGTGCAAACAGTTTTTCTCAAATAATATATGTTCCGTAAAACATTTGTAGTGCTTAGAGATTTAGAGAATGAAATTATGAATTTTTAGATGTTATTGTCAAAGTTCTTAAATTTACGCCTTTGATGTCCGAGTAAACTTAATTTAAAGATGTTGTGGCCACTACGATTTTCACAAAAAAATATCAAGAGGCATCTTGGAAAATAAACAATATATTGATTGATCTTCTTAATTTTTGAAATATCAATTGATTTAAAAAATAAAGATATTTTAAGTTTGTTCAATTAATAATTTTATTTATTTGTGATTCGCTACAGTGGTGACCCCGAATTTATTTCACGCTAATAATATGCCACAAGAAACTAATGTATCTGACAATATCGCTCGTGTCTCAATCAAAACGCCGCCGTTCTGGAAGGCGGTTCTCAAGCTATGGTTCGTACAAATTGAATCACAATTTCATACTGCTGGAATAACATCAGATGTCACAAAATTTCACCATGTTGTTTCTTCCGTTGAAATAGAAATTCTTATCTTTGTTTGTGATATAATCACCAACTCACCTGAGAAAAACAAGTACGATATTCCTAAAGAGAAACTAATAATAGCACACTTCGAAGCTACTGACGCAGAGAAAATTCAGAAGCTTTTAAGAAGTTACTGAACTAGGTGACAAAAAACCAAGCCTTCTCTTATTAGAAATGCAACAATTATTACCAAAAAATGATCATACTAAGCCAATATTAAAAAATATCTGGCTGCAGCAACTTCTGCTCGACATTCGGCAAATTCTTATGGCACAAGACGGACATGTCGACAAACTTACGGCGATAGCAGACAAACTTGTAAATGCTAGAGACAGTTCTCTCTCTATAAATGTCAATGAAGCGACAGCTAATACTAGTTTACAACTATTTGACTAGCTGCTTTACCTCGTACCGTTTGAAAATCTAATTTTGTGTTGTTATCAAAAGAAACTTGTGAGGATAAAAATGAATCGTTAATACCTCTTGGTTCGTACCCGAACATGAGCTTAAAGGGGGTTGAATTTGTAGATCTATGAATTGTATTGTTAATTCCCCACGTTTAATGTTTCGTCCCAGCTCGTGTCATCCAAAGCAGATGATGCTATAGACACTGTTATTGTTTTATTTACACGTTCCACTTGCCCATTGCCTCTTGGTGGAGCTGTAGCATTCATAACTCTTTGTGTTCCTAACTTTAGACAAAACGACTCGAAACTTTTACTAGTAAATGCTGACCCACGATCGCATATCAATCGCCTAGGTGTGCCAAAAATATTAAAGATTTCGTTAAGGAATTTAATCACTGGTGCTGATTTCGTATTTGGAACGGATTTAATAAATACATATTTGGTAAACGCATCCACTGCTACAATTATAAACGAGTTGCCTTTTAGACTTTTAACGAATGGACCTACGTGGTCAACATGAATTGTATCGAATGGAATAGCTTGCTTTTCTATCGGATGTAGATAACCGGATCGTTTCCCAGAAGGATCTTTATTATACAAACATTCCAAACACATAGAAATATAACGGCGTACATACCTTTTCATACCTGGAAACCAATACAAACGCTTTAATATTTCTACCGTTTTATAGACACCAAAATGACCGTGCTTGTCGTGGTATAAAGCCACCACCTGCCGTTGTGCACCTTTGAGTAATGCCCAACGATAACTTTTGTCGGTTTTTCGATATACGCGGTTTTGTTTAACGCAGTATTGCGAATGTATGAGTTTTTCATCCTGACTAGTTTTTGTTAATATTTCGTGAATATTTCTGAGCTTTTTGTCTTGTAACTGGGCCCCGTTTATGTTAATTTGTAGGACATTTATTTCAGAATAACCATTTTCTACTAAAGTTGTGTTTCTACTTAATGAATCTACATGGGCCATCTTTGGTCCTGCTCTATATTCTATTGTGAAAGAATATTCTGTCGCGATTATCCACCAGCGAGCGACTCGCGGCACAAGATCGCGTTTAGAAAATGTGCTTTTTACAGCGTTACAGTCGATTACTATTTTGAATTCTATGCCGATCAGGTACACGCGGAATTTTTGTAGTGCATTAATTATTGCCAAAGTTTCCAGTTCAAATGAATGATACTGTTGCTCGTGTTTAGTAGTTAATCTACTGTAATACGCTATCGGTTGAAGGCCTTGATCGAACTTTTGCAAAAGTATGGCACCTAAACCAAATTTTGAGGCATCTGTATGTAATTCAGTGGGGAGTGACAGGTCGTAAATACCAAGTGCGGGTTTATTTATGAGCGCAGTTTTTAGTGCAATGAAAGATTGCTCCTGTTGGTCACTCCAGATAAATTTTACATCTTTGCGGAATAGATTCGTAATTGGTTGCGCGATAATAGCGAAATTGTAAATAAATTTCCGAAACTAACTGGCTATTCCGATAAACTGGCGTGCTTCGTATATATTTGTCAGAGTAGGGAACGTTTCAACCGCGGCAGTTTTCAGTTTTCCGGGTCGTATACATTCTGAATCAATTTCATGCCCTAAATATTCGACTCTACTTTTAAAGAAATGGCATTTCTCAGGCCGCAAAGTTAACCCAGCGTTACGTAATAGTTTAAAAATCTCCTCGTCTTTCTAAATTTTGTTCGTAACTAGAGGATGCCACTAGTATGTCATCCATATAAATCAAAGCGTATGTAAACCGCGCGGGCCCTAGAACTTTGTTGATTATACGCTGAAATACGGCTGGTCCATTCGAAAGGCCAAATGGCATTCTTAGAAATTCATATTGTCCATCAGGGGTGATGAACGCATTTTATGTATATCTTTATCGGATATTGGTACTTGATAATACCCAGACGCTAGATCAAGGCTTGTAAAATAATAGTTACCTTTGAGTCGATCTAAAAGGTCATCGATTCGAGGCAATGGGTCCTTATCTTTCTTGGTAATTTTGTTCAGAGCTCGATAGTCGATACATAATCTTTGTTCACCAGTTTTCTTTTTAACTAAGACTATAGGACTAATAAATGGTGATGACGATTCGCGAATTATGCCGTTTTGTAACATTTCATCTATAAGACCACGCACTAATTCACGTTCGCTAAAAGATAATATATATACGGGGCGTATGTTATTGGTTTATCACATGTTAAATCGATATTCATTTCTAGTAATGCAGTTCTACATAATTCGCATAAACTTTTTGAGAAACATTGTCGATATTTATTTAATAATGTTACGAGAGCACGTTTTATATTAGCCGGTGTTGCATCATCTATGGTTACGTCTAATTCTGTAAGAGTGTTTAAATTAATAGATAAATTGCTTACCGTTGTAAATTCCTGATTCCTGCTCGTACAGACTTCTCCTCGGGCCAGGACCTGTCCTCGCTTTAAGGTTAGCTCATTGCTCCCTATGTTCATAAGAGGAAGAAAAGCATCCGTTGATGCCCTAATTATACAGCTAGGGATGCAGTGTGCACTACCAGGCCATATTCGTTTTTGTAGGTCTACAAATACGCTTTCGTTCTTATCAAGGTCTGTTTTAACTGGTATGTGAGCAATGTAGTTCGGTGGTATTACAGTATTTTCAGTAACTCGTATGGCAACTTTTCGGATTGGTAGGCTCTCCAATTCCGGTAAACTTGCCAATTCTAGGTTAAAGAGTCGAATCGAACCATCTTTAATAATCATTACAACATTATGATGGTTGATAAATGGTTGTCCCACAATGAGTTCAATCTTCTGAACATGATCTGGAACTACGATTGCTTTGACATCGGCGTGTACCAGGTCAACCTCTAACTGAATGTTGCTTTCTCCTATGGCGGGAACTGAGCCACCTGCAAAACCACTGACTACAATTTTACTGGCAGATATAGGAAGCTGTAATTTAATGGCCGTGGATTCATTGACTAACACTGCAGAACTGCCTGTATCAACGTATCCACGAACATCTTTGTTATTAATTCGACAGTGAAGTAAATACTTATCTTGGTGTGAATTATCTGCAGATGATTTAACAATGAATGTTTGTTTACGTAGTGTCCTTTTACAATCTTTTTCTTCGTGACCTAGCCAGTTGCAACGTTTGCATATTATTTTTGGCTTAGGACATTTTGCTGCGATGTGGTTTTCGCTGTTACAATTATAGCACTTGGATTTTCTTTTTGCAGAACTGGGTCCAACTTTGCGTTGACGATCCAAGTTATTGTGGATCATCGTGTGGGGTATTATTGGCTTGTGATAAGAATTCTTCATTTAATTGTTCAGGTGTTTCGTAACGACCAGCTTTTGCTCCTGTTTTGTGCGTCGTATTATCTATCCCGTCTATAATATACGAAACTGCGTCTTTTCTAGTTATCTTACAGGCTTGAAGTGGATCCACCTTGCTGTAATAGTATTGCAGCATACTCTCATTAGGGAATTTAGTGCGACCTAACATTTTACGAAGCGATGAGGCGAAATCAATATTTGATGGAAATGCACGTACTAGCATTGACTTCCACTGTTGCCACGAATGGTTGTAATCAGGCCGATTGTCGTACCACCGACGCGCTATACCACCTAAACGTGATTGCATGTAATATACCATCAGTGCTTCATCCCATCCGTGAATTGCAGCCAATTGTTCGATTTTATTGAGCCATGCATTAATATTAAGATTTGGATTACCTGGAAGGAATTCTGGAATGCAATCGTTTTTAGTTACGTATTTTACCTGATTTTTGCTCTGACGATCTGAATCATTAATTTTATCGTCTACCAATTTTCAACTATACGTTCTAGTATTTCAATGGTTGCGTCCTTATTTGGTTCGCTCCGTGAGCTAGAAGCACCCTGTTCTTCGACATCATTTGCACTATATGGCCGTTCCCGTTCGCTGTAATAACGTTCACCGACACTTTTGCGGTATCGTTTTGGACTTTCCTCAGAGCTAGAACTTAATGATCGTCGGCGATCTTTTCGCCTTTTGTCGCCACGTCGCGGCATTTTACTTATAACAGTCTCACGCACACACAACGCACTTCACTATCGCTTGTATTTATCTGCACTAATTTTAATCAGTTTGGAATTGAAGATATCGTGGACTATCCCACTTCTGAAACTGTGAGCATCTTAGGGGAAAAGGGGTAATATATAAAAAAAAAACTATTCAATACACCAAATGAACTTTATTCACTTCAGAAGCTCCTAACTCTACCACGTTTCGATAAAGAATAATCCTTTCGTACAAAATTATTTCTTATATGTTATCTACTTATCTAATACCTTTATACTTGTATAACAATTTGTAAATAATTAATTAATTTCTATATAAAAGGATTCATAACATAGTGCTGGGGGTCTATTCTAATTCGTAGCCACATGTGCTATCCGCTATATAAGTTCCACTACTAGCCAACAGATGGGGGTCCCCATCCCGCTATCTGACTTGAATCCATCTGTTGGCTAGTAGTGGAACTTATTAATATTGCCAGATGTCAAGTTGACAAGTAGTTCGGCTTTTCCATTTTGTGATCAAATACTTGTGTTCGTGTGTTACATCAATAATATTTGATTAATATCTATATATTGTAAGTACCTATTTAAATTATAATAATTATTTATAATTCTAACAAATCGCACACTTGGCTATCCGACTTAAATCCATCTGTTGACTAGTAGTGGAACTTATACAACGGATAGCGGATAGCACATGTGGCTATCCGACTTGAATTCACCTATTCGCTAGTAGTGGAACTAATATAGCGGATAGCACATGTGGCTATGAATTTAGAATAGACCCCCAGCTCTCAGTAGAATTATATTTTAAATCAACATGCCAAATTTCAATTCTTAATTATTAATAGAGGCTGAGATCTAACACTTTTACATTTGAATTGTTATAAACAAAATATAAACAAATCGAAACAAAATTAGCGTAGAAATTATTTATAAAGACTATGGTTATAACGTATTAAAATTTAATTATTTTTCATTTATGGATATTGATATTAGACATCAATACATTTGAACATTTCTACAAACACGCCATTAAATTGGGTCATTTTTCATATACTATTATTATTATTATTATTATTATTATTATTATATTGTTATTATTTTAATATGAATTAATTTAAAAATATGAAAATTCGTATAATTATGTAGAAATGTATTGTCTATAAAAAAAAGTTTGTTTCATAATTTTTGAATTTTTTTTAAACAAGTTATTAAGTTTCAAACTAAATTGACTAATTATTTCCTCGATAGTAGGCGTTTCATTTTCAGCCTCAGGCTCATTTTTAGAAAATACTCAAGAAAAATTAAAATCAAGTTCAAGAACCGCCGGAGCTATAAAAAGCACTTTGCTGAAAGCACAAACATACTGCTGGCAGACAAATATGAAACTATACAGCACAGTTTTCTTACCCACCTTACTGTTACTGTATGGGTCAGAAATATGGGGATTTATCCAATGCGAAAATATTGAGAAAGCTCAAGTTAATTATTTTAAGTCCATTTTCAATTGGCAAAAATTTACCCCAAAATAGATCATAAGACGGGAAACGGGACGGACGCAGAAATCTAGAAACCACTATTGTCGAAAGAACACTTCATTTCTGGCATAAAATACTACTTAAGCCAGAAAAAAGATATGTCAAAATATGTTACAATGAACTATTAAATATAAATAACAAAACATCTCACATCTCACCCGAAGAACAAAACAAATTTAATTGGACTATAAAACTAGAATTAATACTCAAACATAGCAATTTTAACTGGGTATGGCAGAAACAGAGCTATGTGACATTGAAAACAGAAATGGAGAACATAGTAAAAGCATTCAATGAATTATTATCCGAAGAAGAAAGTAGAAGAATCCTTAATTCCTCTTACAATTCCTACTATAGCACCTACATAACAAGTCAAAATTACCTTTCCTTCAACATTCCCTTCAAAATTCTAAAACTGTATGGGCAAATGAGAACAGCGAACATAAAAAACTTTTACATTTATCAAGAAGGTTTCTGCCACATATTCAAAGAGGAAGATATCTGTGCAATATATGCAATTTCTATGAAGAAAACGCCCTTAACCATTTTCTTTTAAATGGTCCCATTTATAATCCTCTCCGAAACAATTACATAAACAAACACATTTCTTGCAGCAGCTCGAGTCCAGAGATTGCCAATAGAAATTCATTCACCGAACCGACCAAGGAGAAGATTTTCGATGTAGTCCATTATGTCATAAACGTCCTAAAAATTAGGGCATTTGCGCTAAATGTATGAATTATTATAATGGGCTACTTGCATGGTACAGAAAATTCGATTTCTGTGACTATATACGTAATGTTATGTTGAAAACAAATATAAAAATATAAATTTTATTTTAAAAAAATTATTTGTTTTTTAGTAAATTAAAAAAGAAAATTTTGTCAAAAGAAAAAATATGGGTAGCAAGTTTTTACCTGCTCTTCAAAAATATTAAATAAAAAAAGGTACGCAAGTAGCCCATTACTTTACATTTATTCTACACATCCATATACCGTGAGTATTTTTTAACGTGAAACATTGGGTTTGTCATATCCATGGTTATGACTTGATATTTGATTGACAGCATTGTATTTGCCCGTTCCATTTAAAATGAAACATAGGGAACGAATTTGACATTTGATAAGACGTTAATAGAGGTTAATTTTATTTAAATAATTATACCTGCAATCTAAATTAAAGTTAGTTGTAGAAAAATATAGTGTGCACCTTGAGCCCGAGTGTTTTCTGACTCGGCTAAAAGTCTTGCAATATTTAAATATAATACTTCTTTCAAATTCATTCCCCATGTGTCATTTTAAATGAGACAGACAAATACATTACTGTAGCCGTAGAAAAAATGCAGTATGCACCTTATGCCCGAAATATGTTTAGTGCTCTCGAGTGGTTTCTGACTCCGCTAAATTTCTTACAATATTTAAATATAATACTTCTGTCAGATTCGTTTCCTATGTTTCATTTTAAATGGAACGGGCAAATACATTGCTGTCAATCAAATATCAAGTCGTAACAATGGATATGACAAACCCAATGTTTCACGTTAAAAAATACTCACGGTATGATGTATGGTTATATAATTATTCTTTTGTTACCAATCGATTTGTTCGGAGTTATACTCTAAACAAATAAACGTATTATTTATTAAATATATATAAACTTTGTTTCAAAAATTATATTTTATTTAAAAAATATAGTACAATGCACATTTCGAGGTTTTACCTCATCTTCAGGAAGAAAAATAAATGATATTAATTTATATTAATATCATTTATTTTTCTTCCTGAAGATGAGGTAAAACCTCGAAATGTGCATTGTACTATATTTTTTAAATAAAATATAATTTTTGAAACAAAGTTTATATATATTTAATAAATAACATAATGTTTCAAATGTATCCAACATATAAAAATAAACGTATTATTTATTATTATTACTACATGGAAAAACAATATTTTCAACTATCGATCTAGAACGAGCGTATCATTAGATTCCTATGGAAGAATCAGATATAAAAAAAAACAGCAATAACCACCCTATTTGGATTATTATAGTTTCCTAGAATGACTTTTGGTTTACGTAATGCTGGTCAAACATTTCAAAGATTTACGCACGAAGTGACACGTGGATTAGAATTTTGTTTCACGTATTTAGATGATGTACTTGTCTCTTCTTCAAATCCAGCAGATGGATACAAGTCTGAATATTTTCCAGTCACTTCCGGTGTTCCACAGGGATCTCATCTGGGTCCTCTCCTTTTTATCATCTTCGTTAATGATATTAAGGAATGTTTTCAAAATTCTAAATTTATTATGTATGCAGATGACCTTAAGATTTTTAATGCTGTTAGAACCCCAAATGATGCTTTTGCCATTCAATCTGATTTGGATGCATTGAGCATTTACTTAAAACGTAATGATTTGTATTTAAATTTTAATAAATGTTCCATCATTACATTTACTCGAAATAGAAATTATATTGAATTCCCCTACTCTATAGATAGTAATAAACTAAATACAGTTTACACCATTAAGGATCTTGGGGTTATCTTAGACAGTAAGCTGATTTTTGATGCTCATATTGATTTTATCGTCGAAAAAGCATATAGAATGTTGGGTTTTATTTTGAGAATTTGTAAAACTTTTCTTCATATGAAAACTGTATTGTGTTGAATAGTTCCAATTAAATAAATTAGACTGGTTCTAATATTTTATTATCTTTTTTATATTGACATAACTATCAACAACACTAACACTGTAAACATTCGGCGTAGCCGCCTAATACATATTGCATCATAGCATACTATATAATACATCCCCCTTTCTTCAAGATTGAAATCTGACTGGCGGTTTAGTTCTTCGGCCTGATCTAGTAGTCTTGACGGATGTATCTGGTTGAAGTATCGACGACTCGTTCTTGTTCTTCATTTCTTTGGAAGCGATTTCATTCTTCGGAATATCAACTAGCTTTTCCGATGACTCAGGATTACTCTCATTACTTTCTTCACGGTGTTCTGTTGCTGAAGGAGTGGAAACAAGTGATTCTCTGTTCCGTCGTAACTCATTTCCCCTTTTTCCTGTGACAAAATAAGATCGAGGTTCATTAGCGCGTGATTTAATAGTTTCAAAACGGTTCAAATCTCGAACAAAAACTGTATCCCCCGGTTTAAGATCAGGAAGAAATCGAACGCGATGTCTTCTGTTAAAATTATTTTCCTGCCTTTCTTGCAGTTTTCTTTCATTGTTAATTAATTTCTTGTAACCATGCCATCGGGGTCGTAATTCAGATGTCATGATAGGAAGAGTAGATCTCAATTTTCTTCCCATTAAAATTTCACCTGGACTCATGCCTGATTCTAAAGGAGCTGAACGATATGCTAATAAACCTAAATATGGATCATTCGAAGATTTCATTATTTTCTTTACCGTTTTAACACCTGATTCTGCTAGTCCATTACTTCTGGAATGTTTGGGGCTTGAATATATTATTTTAAAACCATAAAATGCAGCAAATTTTCTAAATTCAAAAGAATCAAACTGTGTACCTGAATCAGTTCTTACAATATTTGGGATTCCAAAACGTGCAAATGTTGCTTTAACTTTACAAATGAGTAAATTTGAACTCATATTTTCTAAGTAAACAACCTCAGGATATTTACTGAAATAATCTTGAATTAGTAAATAGTTTCTACCATATAAAGTAAAAATGTCCATCCCAACTTGTTGCCAAGGACTGGAAACTTTTGTCGAAATCATTGGCTGTACGGGATTTACTCTTTTTTCGGCACATATCTTGCAATTTCCTATAAATTGAACTATATTTTGATTAATTCCAGGCCACCATACCGATTCGTATGCTCGGCGACGACATTTTTCTATTCCTAGATGACCTTCGTGAATTTTTATCAAAATTTCTTTTCTTAAAAGCAAAGGTATGTAAATACGTCTTCCTTTTAATATCATACCATCTTTCTCAGAAAGTTCATATCTGTGTTTAAAAAAATTAACCATTTCACTATCGCTCTTAGAGAATTTTGGCCAACCGTTCTTTATATATGTCAGTAATTTATAGTAAAATGTTTCTTGCTCTTGAAATTCTTTTATGTGTTTTAAATAAATGTCTGAACATGGTAATGTACTTACTATTTGATTAACAAAGGCTTTAATATCTTCTTCCAAAAGTATATCATTTTCTCCTTGTTTTTCAACTGGAGATCTTGATAATGCATCTGCCGTTGCAATTTGTTTTCCTGGGACAAATTTAATAGTAAAATTGAATCGCATAAGCCTCATTTTCATTCTTTGCAATCTTGCGGACATACTATCTAGATCTTTGGTACCTAAAATTGAAATTAACGGCTTGTGATCCGTAATTACTTCAAATTCGGAACCAATTAAATAAGAGCTCAAACGTTCTGTTACCCAAGTAATCGCTAGGGCTTCTTTTTCTATTTGAGCATATTTTAATTCAGCATTACTTAAACATCTAGAACAATATGCTACAACTCTCCAATTGTTATATATTTGTTCTTGTTCGAGGAATCCACCAATACCATATGATGAAGCATCCGTTGTGATCCTTGTTTTAAATTTAAAGTCAAATTTAGCTAAGGTTGGAGCAGAAGTCAGCATAGTTTTTAAAGTATTAAACGCTTTTTCTTGTGGCTCTTCCCAGATCCAGTCATTTTTCTTGCTTAATAAATTTCTTAAAGGTAAAGTAATTTCTGCAACATTTGGAACAAATTTAAGTAATTGCATCACCATACCTAAGAAACTGTGTAGTTCTGTTATATTTGTTGGAGATTTGAAATTTTTAATTGCAGACACTTTTCCTGGATCAGGAGCAATGCCATCTGCTGAAACTATATGACCTAGAAATTTTGCTTCTGTAACTTCGAATATACATTTAGTTTTCTGTAGTGTAACTCCTGCACGTTGAAGTCTTTGAAGTACTTGTTCAAGTAGCTGATCATGACTTTTTCTGTCTTCAGTAAAAATCAGGATATCATCTAACTGACTGATTACTCCTGGAATATCTTTAATAATTTCTTTTATTCTTCTTTCGAAATGTTCGGGAGCGGATGAAATGCCAAATGGAAGCCTTCTAAAACAGTATCTACCAAAGGGTGTAATAAAAGTAGTTAAGTGTGATGATTCTTTGTCTAAAGGTATCTGCCAGAAACCTGAATTGGCATCTAATTTTGAAAATATTTTACCTTTACTGCCAATTAAAGCTAAAGTGTCATCAACTCTCTGCATTTCAGTCCTTTCCCTCTTAACAAAACGATTAAGTGAACTTAAATCCACACAAATTCTTATGCTGCCGTCCTTTTTAATAACGGGGACCATTCCAGCACACCAGTCCGTTGGAACTGTCACTGGAGATATAATACCACTTTCAACCATTCTTGTCAATTCTTCTTTGACTTTTTCTCTAATGGGTATCGCTATTCGGCGAGGTACCGAGATAGAATATGGCTCAGCATTATCTTATAACTTTATTTTATATGGATTTCCTAATGAACCCAAACCTGTAAATAACTGTGAATATTTATTAACAATTTTTTGAGTGCTATTCTGGGTACTGGATTGAATTTCTGATATCCATGTTAACACTTTCAACTTCTCTATCGCTGGACGTCCTAGTAAAGAAATTTGATTTTCCGTTTCCGTAACAAAAATTTCTTGTAAACAGCTTACATCATTCCATACTAATGTAGCTGTAAATTTTCCAGCCATTTTAATAACTACTCGTCCAGGACCATAAAATGTACGATTTCCTATTTCGTCTAACTTATTAATATTTAAATTTTGGAAAACTGACATTGAGATAACTGAAACATCGGCTCCGGTATCTATTTTAAATTTTGTAGGTTTAGCTTCTAACAAAATTGTAATAAACCAGCCGGTTTCATTTTTCTGATCATCAATTTCGCCCAGAAATATTTTTTCTGTATCATCATCTTGTACTAGATGTACTTCATTGCTCCTACAACATTTAGCAAAATGACCCTTCTTACCGCATTTATTACACGACGCAAATTTGGCTGGACATTTGAAATATGCGTGCTTATTTCTACACTTCCTACATGGTTTGTTGTACGAACTTTTGTCATTTGATTTAACTTTTTCTTCCTTCTCTACCTTCTTTCTAGGGAAATACTTCTTTTGCCCTGAAACATGACATATTTGCATTTGCTTTTCTATTCCCCCTCGAACAGTTGCTTGTTGTTTTTTAATCTGTGCTGCGAGTTTCACTTTAGTTTTAGCTTTTTCTAATGTTAGATTTGGATCCATTTGTAATTCTTCTGCTAAATCAGCATCTAATATACCTACATCTATCCTGTCCCGTATAAATTCTTCTCTTAATGAACCAAATTCACAATATTTGGATAAAATGAATAAGTCTGTAATAAAATTGTCAATATCTTCGCCCTCATTTTGTTAACGCCTGTTAAACATTGCTCTCTCGTAAATTACATTTCTTTTTGAAATATAATATTCATCAAATTTTTCAATAATTTTATCATATTTCTTAGAAACTTCATCCGATAATTGAAAACTATCTAAAATATCTTCAGCCATGACATCACCTAAAGCATAGATAAAATGATCAATTTGTTCTGTTTCGGATGATTTATCAAGCTTCGCAACTCTCCTGTATCGCTCATATCTTGTTTTCCAAGAAGGCCAATCTTCTGGTTTAAAGGAAAATGCTTGGGGAAGTTGTGTAGGGACTTTATTAATATCGACTTTATCTGGAGGAATAGGCATGTTTTCTAATCTTGTTTCTTTATTTTATACTTCTGACACCATGTATAGTGTTGAATAGTTCCAATTAAATAAATTAGACTGGTTCTAATATTTTATTATCTTTTTTATATTGACATAACTATCAACAACACTAACACTGTAAACATTCGGCGTAGCCGCCTAATACATATTGCATCATAGCATACTATATAATACAAAAACACTTGTGTATCTTTATACTTGTCTTGTTCGTTCCCAACTTGAATTCGCTTGAGTATGTTGGTCTCCTTATTATAATTTATATAAACTTAGAATTGAAAGAATTCAAAATAAATTTTTGTCCATACTAAATAGGAAATTTCCAGGAAATAGCATGTCACTTCCATCTCTTCAAGAACGTCGTTCAATTCTGGATATTTTATTTTTGTATAAAATCTTTAATAATTTGATAGATAGTCCTGCTCTCCTAGAAAAGTTCCTATTTAGGCTACCTTCTTACTCTACAAGGTCAAATGAATTATTCTGTGTTAAAACATACAAAACCAACCATGAATTCTCCGATAAATAGAATTGTCTCTACTTTTAATAACATATCATATACTTTTCCTGTTTTGGATTTATTTTCATTTAACCTTTTGAGATTTAAGAAATTTCTTCGTTGTAATAGTCTTAATTTAAATTTACCTTAAGTGTTTCTTTGTGTTTTATTGGCTTAGTGTAAGTTTAATATTCTCCTTTTGTAATCTCTGTACTGTATACTTCGATTTATTGTCTTTTTTGTAGTAGTGCTGTGCTGTTATTGGGATTCTATCCTGTTGCACGGCCTCTCTCTAAATAAAAAAATAAAATAAAAAATAAATAAATAAAAGAACACCTAGAACACTTACACAAATTATTTGAATGATTTAAAGAATACGGTATTATAATTAATGTAGATAAAACAGTGGCGTAACTAGAATTCATGGGCCCCGGGGCAAAAAAATATTTGGGGCCCCCTAGGTAATACTAATATAAGAATATGTATATTCGAAAATGAAAATTTATTGATTTTTAAAATACAGAAAATATAATTAAAAATTACATAAATTAATACAAAACAAAAAGACGACTGATGATAATAAAACAAAATTGACACTTTTACTACACTATCTACTACTAAAAGTAGCATAAAAATATAATGAATATTGTAGTTGTTGCTTATTAAAACTCTCTTTTTCGTGCTTTGGAAATAGCAAAGTTATCTATGATGTCTGTTAAATTCATTTTCGAAGCATTATTCGCTTCAACAGATAGTAAATCAATTGACTTAATCTCTCTTGACCCATAGCAGATCTTAAATGCATCAAATAAAAAATAACCGTCATTATTAAAATTTTGATTTGTGTATTATTTTTGCGAAATTGAAAATTGATTATTTTTAATATATCGTTTATTATATTTAATCGGGGCCCTTAAAACTTGGGGGCCTCGGGCATTTGCCCGAATTGCCCTGTGATAGCTACGCTACTGAGATAAAATTAATTTTGGACAATAGAAAGTAAATTTTCTTGGCTATTTAGTCAGCAAGAACGAGATATCTTCATTACCAGATAAAGTGAATGTTATATTATTGTACAAGCAACCCCAAACAGTACAAGAATTAAGATTTTTAGCCATGATTAATTTTTATCGACGTTTTTTTGCCAAAATCAGCCGAGACTCAGGTAATACTTAATAAATATGTAAAAGGTAGTAAGAAAAATGATAAACGACCAATAGAATGGACCTCCGAATTGATATCTGCTTTCAACAAATTAAAAGAAGATTTGTCTAGAGATGCATAACTAGTTCATCCTTTGCATAGTGCTCCTCTCGCTCTCCAAGTCGACGCCTCGGATCTAGCAATTGGTGGAGTTTTGCAACAATTAAATAAAGGTAAGTGGGAACCTCTCGGATTTTTTTCGAAACCTTTGGACGAAACGCAGAAAAGATATAGTACTTACGACCGAGAACTACTTGCTGCTTATTCCAATATAAAACATTTTCGGCATATATTAGACGGACAAAAATTCATCCTATATATAGATCACAAGCCACTGACTTATGCTTTTTCAAAAAAAAAAACATGATAATTGTCCACCAAGACAATTATGTCATTTAGATTTCATTGGACAATTTACGACTGACATTCGGCAGAATTAAAACACTTAATAAAAAATAAATTCAAAAACATGATCTGCCAAATCACAACGTGAAAATAATCTGTGACACATCAATGGGACGTCCACGTCCATTCATACCAAACAATTTCAGGAAAACAGCTTTCAATGCTATTCACAGACTCGCACATCCAGGCCTTAAGGCAACTACTCGTGCATTATGTGAACGTTTCGTGTATATATATATATACGGCGTGGACCAGACAATGCTTAGATTGTCAAAAATCTAAAATTAATAGACATAATATTAGCCCCACGTTTTAATGTGATCTGCTATCAGAACGATTTCAACACATAAATATTGAACTCGTTGGTCCTCTTCTGCTGTCTAATGGTTTCAAATATTGTTTAACTTGTATTGACAGTAGGATTGCCAGATTTTATAAACTTTTACATAGGAGAACTGAATGTACAAAAATATATAGGAGATTTGGTAAATGTATAGGATACATTTCATTTTCAAACTTGTAATTAGAGTATTAACACTAACAAAAAAAAAAAAAAATGCAGAAAATTAAATAATCCTTAATTAAAAAAAACCTATTTAATATACTGCATTTCGTATACTGCAACGGTTTTAAGTCTACTCTATTTTCTGTTCTATCTGGTGTGCCCCAAAGCTCACATCTTGGTCCTTTACTGTTTCTTTTATTTATTAATGATATATACAAATATTTTAAATATTGTCATTTCCTTCTGTATGCAGGTGATTTAAAAATTTATAAGTCTATAAGAAATATTGAAGACTGCAAGAAATTTGAAGAGGACTTAAACCGTTTGCATGACTATTGTATAGATAATTATTTATTACTTAATATAACCAAATGCTACATCATGAATTTTACGAGAAATCGTCATAAAATATATTATAATTATGCAATTGATAATGTCGCATTGGAAAATAAATCAGTAATTAGAGATCTTGGAATTAACTTTGAACCTACAATGGCTTTCGGATATCACTGCAACAAAATAGTAAAAGATTCCTATAAAGTTCTTGGATTCATCTTCCGTCACAGCAAACATTTTGAGAATCCAAAGTCTCTAATTTACTTATTTAATAGTATAGTAAGATCTAAATTAGAATATGCTTCCATTGCATGGAATCCGAATTACAATAACACCATTAACTTATTAGAAAATATTCAAAAAAAATTTGTTAGACTGTTGTGTATTAAATTTAATGTCAACATTCCAGGTTATTCTGAGAGATTGCAATATTTCGGTATTGTATCACTTAGAAACAGAAGATTAGTAAATGATATGGTCTTTTTATACAAAACTATAAATAACAAGTATGATACATTAAATATACTGTGCCTGATTAACTTCCATATTCCGAGTAGAAATACTAGACAACAATCTTTATTTCATATACAACAGTCTAACACAAATAGTTCAAAGCACTCTGGAATCAACAGAATTATTAATTCATATAATTCATTGTTTAATCATATAGATATATTTCACCTTTCTTTTCTGCAATTTAAAACTGCCATTATAAATGAAATCTCATAAATATTACAAGCACACGCACAATATTTCCCTTTTTTCATTACTTTTTTTTATGTTGTATCACCTTATTTTCCGTGCAATTGATATTTATATGTATATATGTATTTATTTGCAAAATTATATGTATTGTTCGCGAGAACCTGTTATTGGTCAATTGACTGTTGGTTCTCCTTGTACAGAAAAATAAATAAAATAAATAAATAATCTATTTTTAATTAAATATGGATATAAATGTGCATTGTTGCATATTTTTTAATTTTCCATTTAAATGTTCCTAAGGTTTTTATCAATTTGAAGGGTAGTGGCAGATTATTAAATAATTTCAATATATTATGTTTGAAAGTTAGTTTCCCCTTATTACTTTAAATTGTATGTAAATGATAGAGTTCTTGCTGTCTTGTGCCGTAGTTATGAAGATCTCTGTTCTTCTTTACTACAAATTGTAGCTTTTAAAGATTATTTAATATTTTGCAGGCCAGAATTTATTTTTGCTTGTGTACTAGTTGGTTAATACTTTTATTTACGTGGGTAGGGTGAAAATCTTCGCAAGACACCAGCGTCCGTCTGGAACAACTGGTAGTGTCGGATTCTTACCGACTAAAACCACCCTCCGTTGATCCCATATCGCCGTGGAACCGCTTTACGCATACATCACTAACGACATGTTGGCTTTGTCTCTCCAGTTTCTTTGCTTTCTTTCTGCCTCCAATTCTTAGCGGATCCTGCTGCTGAGTACATCCTTACAGAATTTTTGTACCAGTGACCAACTCTCCTCGCCCACCAGCATGAGTTTTATAATATTTTTTTGGGAAATATTGTCCCCTAACTCATTATTCAATCTCTCTCTACTGTCTCCATTGTCGATATGCAAAAATAGTGTGGGCAGGCGTATAACTTTCCTCGCAGTTCCAGCAGGTGTTTACAGGTACCTTCCCTATTCTATGTATGTATGACCTGAAACACTCCTGGCCACTGAGGCACTGCGTGGTGTGATAGTCTGTCTCACCGTGTTTCCTGTTCTGCCATCCCATTATGTCTGGCATGAGAGTTTTTAACCACATATCTTTGCCATTAGTGGCCCACCCCTCTTGCCACTTTTTGTCTCTGCAGCCTCGAATGGCTTTTTTCTCTTCCGTGCTCTTGCCGTGGCTTAGGAGAGTTGCTATAGTGCGATAGCCCCTGCATATGTCGATAGCCAGTTTTCTCTGGAGGATATCCAGGAGTTTGTGACATACGTTATATTGTAGCGCCTTGGCCTATATTGGCGCCGCATAGAGCACCACCGCTTGCGCTGTGGCCGCCAGGAGCCTTCTCTTAGCTTCCCTAGGCCCTCGCATTCTTGGCATAAATTTCCTCAAGGCCCCTGCCGTGTTGTCCGCTTTTTGGACCATCATCCTAACGTGGGGAAGGTATGTTAGTCCTCGGTCAAACGTGACCCCCAGATGTCGGACCATTTCTTGCGGTCTTACTTCTCTGTCCCCCAGGTGGAATGATACTGGCTGGAATATTTCCTGTCGACCAGCATTACCGCCCTCTGTTTTTTCCAGTGCTAGCTCGATGCCATTAATATCGCACCATTCTTGGATGTCGAATAGTGCACCGTTTATGGCAACTTGGAAACGGTGCTCATCCCTGCCTCTAGGTACTGGTAGTCTCAGTATGCTATTATACAAGATGTTCCACAAGGTTGGTCCTAGTATGGAGCCTTGTGGGACGCTACAGCTTACCTTGTCCTCCCTGTTTCTGTAAATAATAGTCCTATTATCAAGATAAGATCTTGTTATGTTTATTATATATTGGGGGAGCTCCATTTCTTGCATGGCGTCTACTCTCCTTCCCCAAGTTGCTGAGTTAAACGCGTTACGTTACAAGTGTGCAAAACCCCCTGTTTCTTTTTTTTTGCCCTTTTCTTTCTCTCCTTCTGCTACCTGTTTCACTACTTGCATGGCATCAATGGTAGATCTTCTCTTTCTGAATCCGAACTGTGCGGGGGATAAACATCCGTGTTCTTTGAGGTGGTCGTTGATTTTAGCATTGATGACATGTTGGAGTAGCTTCGCTGAAGTTCTTAGCAGGCATAAAGATCTATAGGATGCTGCTGGCCCGAGGTCTGTCTTACCTGTCTGAATCAGTTCTCCTTGTTTCCAAGTAGCTGGAAAAGTCCCTTTGCTAAATGTTGTATTAAATATTTCTATAAACCAGCCTGGGTTATGTGTAGCTGTGAGCTTCACTATTTCGAGGGGGATTTTGTCTAGGTCTGGGGCTTTCCTTCATCTTATTCTTGCCCCTGCTTTCTGGACCTCCACTATAGGGATCTCTGGGAACTCTATTGTTTCAATATTGCTTCTGGTCTCTCTTTCATTGTTTCTACTTTGAGGAAAGAGCTGTCCAATAATGGTAGATATTTTATCGTCTGGAGGGGTGACTGTCGGTGCCAGGTTCATACGTTTGACTATAATCTGGTACGGTTTCCCCCAGACATCGTCTTCTACTGTAGCTATCAGCTCCTCCCATCTCTTGTGTTTTTTGGCATTTATTTTTTTAGGCTTTTTTTACTATCCTTATGGGAGAGTTTGAGTTCTTCGACCTCTGCTGCCTGTTGATTCCTGCATTTTACCCTGAAGTAAGCCCTACATTTATGGAGGCACTGTTTGCAGAGTTCAGCTATCCTGTCCGTCCATCAGTATACACTTTTTGTAGCCTAGCATAGGTTTTATTCTAGTCACGATGTCTTTGCAAACGTTCTAGAGAATTTCTGTCTGACAGTTGTTTGCGTATGACAGATGTAACATTATCTCCCTTTTCCTTTTCTATGTTCAGGGTTCTGGTTTTCCATTTATCTGTGCTCTGTTTTTCTACAGTGCGTTCTATTTGTTGGTTTACCTGGAATTTAATAAACATGTGAGGAGTCTTTGACAGGTCGTTGTCATCTACTCTCCAATGGTGGATTCTGCCCAGCAGCTGTTCTGAACTCGCTGTCACGTCTATAAAAGAAGAGCCGTTTGCATTTTTAACGTCGGTTTATTCCCAGTATTGCATACACAGAGATTGTGCTTATAAAAAAGTTCAGCGATCATATTCCCTTTATCGGTGATTACAGGTGAGCTCCAATCTGAACTCTTAGCATTAAAGTCGCCTGCTAGTAATGTATGCTTGATAGACGTAGTAATAGCCTCTTCAACCTTGTCCAGGAATTCCTTGTAGGTGTCCAGGTTAGTGCTAGGACGCACGTAATAGGCTATGATTCTAAGATCCTCAATTTCCACCCACGTTACGCTCTTAGATATGGCGTTGTTGTTTACTCCGTTCTTACTACCCGATGTTACTCTCACTTTCTTGTGGAGACTTGTTATAAATCCATCCCCTTTCCGTTTGGATAGTCCTGTAGTTCGGTTCTGAGCCTATTACTATGAATATGTTGTCATTTTGGAGTGTTCAGGAAACTGCTCTTATTAAGGTTTGCTTGTAGGAATTACTTACTGCTTGAGTATTTGGGAGCCTCCGATCCCCCTTCCTTGCTTTCGCTTGTAACTCGGGTCTGTCGTGTACAATCTTCCTAAAAGTCGGACAAGCCATTGTGCCGGTTTTGTGACCGTCGTTCTCCGTGCATGTGAAGCACTTTGGGATATTTCTGCATGTGGATGAGTCGTGTCCCTCTTATCCACACGTGCTACATAACCCTCTTCTGTCCTGGCCCTTATACTCTACCTTAGTATGCCCGGACTCCTGGCACTTGTCGCATCTCTTGACTCTGATTCGCTCCCTTATCTTGCAGCAGCTGTACGCAATTTTAACAGTACCTAAATTGACAAACTTCTTCGCAATATCTAGCGGGGCTTTGATTGTTGTACTTTTAACTCGCCCACCGAATGCCGTTCTTGGTTCCTGTATCTCTATTTTTTCCGCGTTAGCGCTGTCTATTATCTTTTCAAGGGCCTGTCTTATTTCGGCTGCTGTTGTGATAATATCCATACCTGATATAAGCTTGGTGTCCTTCGCAGAGGTAGCTTTGGTTTTCTCTCCCGTTTGTCTCGAAAGCACTTCCCGGAAATCTCCTAGCTCTTCAGACCCCTTTTTTAGTACCACCACCATACTTCCTTTCTGCGTCTGACGTACGGAGCCAATCTCAATATTTCGTTTTTCTAGTTCCTCCTTTGCGCTCTTCATATCCTTTAGGAGATCGGAGTATTTTTTCTTCTGACAGCATTCTACCACAACAGCATTAGTTTTCAGCCGGTCGTTTCTGCCTTTTTAATTTCCTTGTTTTTTCTATCTCTTTTTCCGTCATTCTCTTTGCGATTTTTGTTCTTTTTTCCTCTCGTGTAAATGATTGTCCTATTGGTGTGCTGGCCTACCACTCTAATAATTTTCTTTAGCCTTACCTTGCGGAGTTCTTCGTCGAGGGCTATTGCTAGTTCGTCCTCTCCTTCCTTGGTCATATTTGTTATTGCGTCCTGCAAGGAGGTATAGAGGTTCTGCCATATTTCTGCCGTCAATGTCGTAGCATTCACTTTGATACTCGAGATTTTCATGTCTATATTTCGGCCTTCCTCCCCTTTTATGGTTAGGTCGCTCTTATATTTTAAGTGTGCCGTGTTCACACTGTTATCGGGAACCTCCTTGACTATAAGTTTCGACCCACTCTGAATCTTATTCCGTATGAACCTCTTCGTTCCGACATACTCCTGCGTATCCGCCCAGTGTACAATAATAACCTTCCCTCCCTTATTATTGTTACAAGCGTTTCCGGTACGTTCTTTTAATGGAAGGTAGGCTTTCCTTGGCCAATCTTTCTCAATTTTCTTCCATATTTCTTCCGAAGTTTTGTTTTCCTGGGTAAGAAACTATTAAATTTTTATGTCCCATTCGAGGTATTTAGCGTCTTTCGAAGCCTCTGAATATATGCGTTTTGCACTGCCCTGTTTTCGTGGTGATTTCTCCAGATCTTGCTTCAGCGACGTAATGGTTTTCTAATTTTCCTCGTGATGTTTAGGGTTTTTACATGGTCTATGTCGTTTTTAATTCTCTGCATTCGCGTTTCTGTAAGATGTCGAAGCTCTCTCAGATTGATAATATGCTCGATGTTTGTTTTGAGCTCCGTAATCCTTTCTGCCCAAAACTTGGTCCTAGCCTTCCTTTGGATACAAATGTTAAGGAATGTTTCTTGTGCCTCCGTGATTCTCTGTTTAATCACGTTTGACGTGTTCGGCTATTTATCGTGTGATAGTGTGTCTAGTTCGTAGGGTACATCTATTATTTCCTTGAAAACGTAATTTTCTTTTTCTTCCGCCGTCTTCTCTTCCTCTATCATGTCGGCCGTATTTTGCTTTGTATTTGTCGTCTCGTCGTTTTCCGTGTCGCTTTCAACGATAGCTGCGACTTTCTTGACTTTCTTTCGTGTATCACCGAGGAGTTTGCGCTAGAGTCATCTTCCCTTGGCCTTTTATTTGATTCTTCTGTTTGTTCGTTTGCTTCTTGGTTTGCGCTAAGAATTGGATCGATGCTTAGGTCTTCGTGTTCTGTGTCTGTTTTCCCGTGTGATGGGTGGTGTGCGCTGTTCGTGCGATTCAATTTGTTGCAGCTTCTCGCTTTTCCTGTCCTTACATTCCTCGCGTTGGTTGTCGTCGGTTTTCGGCTGCAGTCCCGAGACAGACATAGCCCTGCTGTCTGACTCATCCGAAGCTAGGCTTTTTTGATCTCTATCCATATTGTTTTGTTGCGGTCCTAGGCGTCCGCCGTATTGAATTTCGTCATACCCTGGGAGTGCGCTCGTGCCAGGGAGAAGCCTATATACAAGGGGGCGGCCTGTACCCCTTGGTTCCACTAACGACCATGTGCCCCATGGCCATTTGTCCCTTCGGCGTGTACCTTGGGATTAGGGATTTTTTAACGCAGTTTACTCTCCCAAAGTTATGTCCATTGCCAAGTCATCGTTACCTATTTCAATACATTATCCAAATAAATACCTAATCGTGTCCTTTCTATAGTCAAGTCGTTGAAGGTCCCATCTGGGGGTCCGGACAGGTACTATCCTGCCGGGCTCCCAGGAGCCTCCCCTAACTGGGACTCCAGGGGCGCCGCACCCCGTGCAAGCTCTGGAGGGACCGCACTCTGTCCTGCAACAGTAATCGGAAGTATTTACCTGCGTTCGTCGACGTGGTTTTCATTCGAAGTTTTCCTTCTCCTAGAGGGGTTGCACCGCTGGCTCTCGAGCCCATTGGTTTGATTTCGGAGTGTCCTTCTTCTAGATAGATTGTCTCCCAAGACTAAGGGGCCTATGTCTACCCGTGATTTAATTTCGGAGTATCCTTCTCCTAGAAAGGTTGTCTCCCAAGACACTCGAATCCTCCCGAACCATCTTCAGAGTACTTTTGGTACAGGAACCCCAATACACAGATTAAGTATTTAATTCTTGATAATATATGGATGTTGTAAATCATTAAATTAATGTGAGTAAAGAAATTAGATTTAAAATTTTGTTTACGTATTGGACCCAAGTAAGATTGCTATCTATCGTTAAGCCTAGATAATTCATTTTACCAGATTCCTTTAAAGTGGCATTAAAAATATTTAAATGTAAATTCATTACCTCTTTGTTTTTCTGTTTAAGAATCATATAGACAGTTTTTTTTTTGTATTTAATGTTAATTTATTGTAGAGTAGCCAATTTTCTAGTATAGCTAAATCATTGTTTATTTTATCTTGTAATATTTGGGCATCTTTTCCTGAATAAATTAATGTGGTATCGTCTGCAAAAATTATATATTTTCCTTGGAGATTAATTGTGCTAAAGATATTTATGTACAGTAAATACAGAATTCAGAATAGATCCCAGCTCCGATCCCTGAGGTACTGATAACTCTACTTTAATATCTGTACTGATAACATCATTAAATCTAACCGATTGATATCTTTTACTTAAATAGGATGTAGTTCCAGCGGCTTACCTCTTATTCCATGGTTTTCTAAGGATTTTAATAATAAAGAATGGTCTGCAGTGTCGAATGCCTTTTTAAGATCTAAAAAGATTGCCGTGACATAATTTCCCTTGTCTAAATTCGTATAGATTTCATTAATAAAATCTAAGGTAGCTGCTTCTGTATTACTTTTACTGTGAAATCCATATTGATTTTTGTCAATTAGTTGGTATTTGTCTAAATATTTAATAAGTCTTTCTTTAATAGTTTCTCAAGTATCTTATTAAACATACTTAGTAGTGATATCGGTCTGTAATTAAATGGAGTTTCTTTGCTTCCACCTTTATGTATTGGAATGATGAAAGAATGTTTGAAGATGTCCGCATAGTCTCCCGTTTCCAAGTATTGGTTAATAAACATAGTTATTTTTCTGAGTAATTATGTCAGAAATTACCTTAATGTCCGTTGCCGTAATTCCATAGGTTTTGATGTAAGAATAATTGAATGTACCTAATTCTTCAGTGACTGGCAACATAAACATAGAAGCTGCGGCGTGAATGATATTGACATCTGTAACTATTTTATTTTTGCATTTTGCTGCTATTTCATTTACGTATGTCTCGTAAGTTTTGGTACAAATTTCAGATGCTATAAAATCAGTAAAAACAAGAGAATCACAAGTTGCTATGGAAACAAAAATTTTGTTTAACATCTTATTTTAACTTTGACAGCTCAATATTGTCAGTCATTTACGAGTATGTAGATATGGCTTGCAAATTAGAAACCCAAAAGAGTATATATAATTTAGTTGGGCAAGTTCCTAAAGCCGAAATATTACGAATTTTTTAAAATCAACATATATCCCGAAGAACAATTTATCGGACAATTGCTGAACGTGAGCAAGGTATTCCTTGTTTAAACCTGCCAAAAAGTGGAAGACCAGAGTAAGAGCCGAAGCACTAGTAAGAAGAGCGAAAAACAGACTTGGTACTTCATTAAGAAAACTAGCAAACCAGTATCGAACATCCAAGGACACCATATCGCGGGAACTGTCACGGAATGGTCAAAAATTCAGAAAACAAAGGAAAGCCCCAAAATATACCGCTAACCAACTAACCAGAATCCCGATATGCTGCCGTAAACTAAGAAGGGTATATTTTGCGAATAACCGCGTGATAATTATGGATGATGAAAAGTACTTTATGCTGAGTAACTCCGAAATGAAAGGAAATTATGGTTTTTATATTGACAATGTTGAAGAAAAAAGGTGTTCAAAATAAAATAGCCTACTTTACTTTTAAGAAAATTAATATCTTTCAATTTTAAATATTTAGTCAAGAATTCAGAAACGAACAACTTTAAAACAAAAGTTTTTCATATATTTTACTGTAGAACGACGAAAACACCCTCCATACATGGAAAGCCTAAAAATATAAAAAAAATAACATTGAATTTTCGTTGTCAGATTTTATTCAAACGTGATCTTTTTAAATATCAGTTTTCTTGAGCAAATAATAAAAATAACTGAAAGGTTAGTAATTAACATTTAGTTGACTTTTAAAGCACTAAAGCTTTATCAGAGACAGAGGGAATGGGAAAATAAATAACAGTCCTTTGGGATTTAATGAATCGGTAAACGAATATTGATTTTGTTATAAAATATGATATCTATTTATTTATATATTTATTTATTGGGAAGTATTTTAGAACAAGATACTGTTTAAGAGATTTATAAATTATGAATACAATATAGTGTAATAATGATTGTAAAGGTAATTTTTTTCTCTTTTTTAGGGTGTAATAAAAATGGCTGCTCATTTTATAGAGGTACTTATTGTCAGATTACAATTATAATATATTATTTAATTAGCATGTAATGTATGCTATATTACGCGAGGATGAAATTTAGAATATGAGCTAGTCATCCGAAAGTAATATAGCTTTTATATGTGAGTTAAATAATAATAATAATAATAATACATTTATTACTTTAAAAGGTTTACAACCCATGATAAGTAAATGGACAAATTACAGTAGTAGAGTTTACAAAAAGAAAATATCTAGTTCATCAGAAACAGAATTATAATAACTACACATAACATAAATTGGTGATTTGCACAGCACATTTGAATTATATGAAGAAATCTGAACAATCAACCTTGTAGTGAATTATTTTGAATAAATAATCTATTTTGATAACATTAAATCTTGATCTAATTGAGTCAATATTGAATGTTCTAAATAGGGTATCAGCGGGCGTATTTTGATCAGGATAATAGTGAAAACATTTAAACCAAAAATACTTTAACATTTTACGTTGTAACTTTTCTAGTCTCGCTATATGAGTTTCATAAAGGGGATACCAAATGATTATAGCATATTCCATCTTGGACTGTATGAAAGCATAATATAAAACTTGCAGTGCATTAATATTAGAAAAATCCGTACAACTTCTAATGATGAAACCTATCATTCTATTGACTGATGCAATTAAATTGACAATATGGAATGTAAACGTAAGTTCTGGATCGAAATAGACTCCTAGGTCTTTAATTTGCGAGGAACGAGATAAGTTGACAGTGTCTATATTATAGTTATATAAAATTGGTGATTTCCGACGGGTAAATGACATAACTTCACATTTACTGATGTTAAGTTCAAGTTTGTTAGTATTACACCAATTTGCAATACTATTTAAGTTATTTTGTAGCTTATTACAATCCCGTACATTTTGGATCTCAGTAAAAATTTTTACATCATCAGCGTAGATTAACACGTTACAAGTCAAATTTTCCACAATGTCATTTACAACAAGGAGAAATAAAAGCGGTCCTAAGTTTGACCCTTGTGGTACACCCGACTTAGCAATATAATACTTGGAACGGTAGTTATTGTAACATACAAACTGTCGACGGTTACATAAGTACGATGCAAAGAAATGAATTAGATCATCATGGAATCCGAAGTTGCGAATTTTATGCAATAAGATCTTATGATTTATTTTATCAAAGGCTTTTGACATGTCTGTATAGATAACATCTACCTGGCCTTTTTTATCCAAAACTTCGGAAACATACTGTGTAAAAACGCAAAGATTAGTTGTAGTTGATCTTTTAGGCATAAAACCATGTTGGTATTGCGAGATGTACTGCCTTACTTGCGGAAAAATCTGATTGTATATGACAATTTCAAATAATTTTGCGAAGTTAGACAATATGGATATCGGTCTATAATTTTGAATAACTAATGGATCTCCCGATTTCAGTACAGGACAAACTTTAGTTAATTTCCAAGCGTCCGGAAATTGTTTGGTTGAAATTGATTTATTAAAAATAAAAAGTAGCGGAACTATCAAAGCCACAACACAATCTTTTACTACGAAACTAGGAATCTGATCATGTCCAGCAGTTAAAGTATTTTTAAGTTTTTCTCTAGCTTTCAGTAAATCAGATTCTGTTATGCTAAGGTCTACATTATGTGACATAATTAAACTGTTTGACACTAATTGTTGACTGTTACTAAAGACAGATAAATCTGAATAAACACTACAAAAATATTCACTAAAAAGATCTAAGATTGAATTTGGAGTGTCGCTGATTGTATTATGTGATTTCATAATGTTAGGTATCCTTGATGTGCCTTTCTTGTTCTGTACAAATGACCAAAATTGTTTAGGATTTGATGTCACAGAGTTTTCAACATCCGAAATATAGCTATTATACGATGATTTTATTGCATTTTTCACAGAACATTTAGTTTGTTTGTATTTGTTTAAGAAGTAAATAGAATTTGTTTTCTTGTACTTTGCATAGTATTTGGATTTTAGTTTGATATTATGAATAATGTCGCGAGTAAACCATGGCGGATAGCTATTTTTCTTATGTTTATATGTAGGTACATACATGTCAAAAATAGAGTACAACAATTCATAAAATTTAGTACAAGCATCATTAACATTGGAACATTGAAGTACTGAAGACCAATCACAGTGCAATAAATCGTGATAGAGTGCAGTAAAATTAGCTTTTTTAAAGTTGTAAGTTTTGACAAAATTATTTGTGCGAAATTTGTTATGTACATTGTGTGTTATTATTAAATCAATCGCTAAGGGTGGATGATGCACATCAACTTTAACCATAGGTAAATCGTCACGAGATAAAGTGGCTTTTATGTTAGTAAAAACTAGGTCTAACAATCTGTTATTACAATTTAAGATGTTATTGCACTGCTCCAGGTCATTAAATGTTTCGAAATTAAGCAAATGATCACGCAGGATGTCATTATGATGAGGAGAGTTATAATTTGGTACATTAAAATCGCCCATTATAATAACATACTGATCCTTAATACAGTATTGTTCTATGTAAGAAGTAAGTTTTTCTAAATCAGCTATTTTGGGTGTCTCGGGAATGTAGCAAATAAAAATATAAAGAATATTTCGTTGCAAAAAGCATTTACAGCCTAATATATCAAATGAAATTAGTTCAGGTTGTAAATCAGACAAATCAATTTGTTCAATTTTAAAAGTATTTTTACAAGCAAGTAATACGCCGCCACCTCTAGAGATATTCAACGCACTAAAATTTCTATCTTTCCTGAGAACAGTGTAGGACTCAGGGGGAAATAATTCTGAATTATGAATATCTGAGCTCAACCATGTTTCAGTGAGTCCTATAACATCATACTCAAATTGTGAGACTGAACAGTAGAAATCGTGAGATTTATTTTTAATGCTACGTACATTTTGATAATAACATCGTATACTTGTATGAGAAATTTTTGAAGAATTTACTTTTGTGCTGGCTGTCCTAAAAAAGCACTATCTTGGTTGACGCGTTTACGGGGGAACCAAAATTTTTTAATGAGGATGCCACTGGGCCACAAACTTGAATTTAAGAAAGAGGAGAATTCGTCATGGGGTACACGTAGTTTGAAAGACGCGAAGTCACCATCGTGTTCGATTTTCTCACACTGGTACTCCGATTTCTTCTCTTTGGAGCGTAGATAATCGATAATATCGTCAGGAGTTACCTGTTTGTTGGCAATTCGACTAAGATGCAGGTAGGAGTAACGCGGAGCACCTGTCAATTTGCAGTCAGTACCACCCTGTGCGGTTCCAAAGGTACGTTGCCGGTAGTGAGAGCCGCCCGACTCTTGGACATCACTTGTAGTTTGTAACTGAGATTTGACGTGTTTAGTTTCGTTGCGATTGTTCGTATTCTTCCTTGAGGCCAATGAACTTTTGAGAGATTCAGCTGATTTTTTAGTTTTAGGATTCACACTAGGCAAACCAATTGCAGTTATTTGATCAGCACTCTGTTTAACTTTAGAAGCAAATGTAGTTTTATCAATCGAATCAGTGTTTAAGCCTTTAGTATTTATTAACACGTTTTGTTCCGCAACAATAGTTTTATAATTTGAAAGTTCATCTTTAAGACACTGGATCTCGAGCTTCAAATCTTCAATAATCGATTCAAATTTGGTTTGAAAATCACTTAAAGCACTATTTAACACACTTTTCACAGTAGCACTAATTTCTGCTACGATTTCAGATTCAGAACTTTTTGGTTTAGTCGGCATTTTAAACGCAGGAGTAAAGAGGTACACGTCTGCACAGAACGACAGATACTATAATAATATTTTAGCTACAAATATCAATTTGACTTTTAAAATACATAATAAATATATTTTTTTCTACAGACTATGTATAAAGTAGGCATTTGCGCTCGGTTTTCTCAACGCAAAATGTCACTTTTCCGCTTATGCGCGACGAAGAAAAAACGCTCGATGCCCCAATTTCTAACTATAAAATGTTGAGAAATGTCATTTGTCTACATACTTAATGAGAACATTTAGTCAGGAACTAATGGCGCTGCAGTTACTTCCATATTTACCACCTCTACAATTCAATCTGACATATGACTGCTCTGTCGGTATATTACATATTCATTCATTTATAAAAACGAAAGTAAAAATTGCTTAAATTAGATTTAAGCAATAGCTCAAGAAGAATGGATAAATTAATATTAAAAAATATTTTCGTTATTTATTGAGTAGTACTGCACAAAAAAAAGATTTGAAATTTTGTCTAATTATAAATAGATATTATTTTATTAGGCAATATGTCTAATAATTTAGTATAATTTACAAATCTTAATTTAGCATTTTAACTAACCCGAAATGGATAATAAATATTTTGTAAAAAATCGTTAATTTAAATATGTAAATAGTTATTTTAAATACTTATTTTATTTAATTTCACTATATTTTGGCTTCATTATTTTTGTCTTTCAATTTTCGGTGATTTATCTAATGAATTAGGTACGTAGATAGAAAATTTAAATATATTATTAGGACTACTAGGAAAATAGGAAAATAAGAAAAACCAAGTATGAAACTAAACACTCCCTTTTATTCTGAATACCGTTCCTCTTGTCGCATATCAAATACAACTAACTCCCAAATTATTATTTCCAACCTATATAAACAATGTATTACGTACACACATACAAATTAATTAACTACAGTAAATCCTTGCGTAACATTCGGCCATCCTGCATTATGCAGTGTCCTCACTGGCATCCAAGATTGTCTGAAAAGAAATGAGATTATCTCATGGCGTGTTTGTATGGCCCGCACTTGGCTCATACCGTAACACTAAAATTTTCCTCATATGCAAACTCAGATCTTTTAAATTCTTGCACACCGCATCATGTTTATACAGAAAACTGTAACGCAACTATGATTATGTGCAAGTTCAACCACTTGTAGTATGTTCTGCAAAAACAGACTCAGGGACTACTTCAACAAGTAACTGACTACTTTTCCTTTATCACAAAAGTAATCTGACTGCGAACGACATTGTTCATAACGACATCCCGCGCTAAGCAATAAAAATCTCTTACACTTTGCTTACTATCGCTACTACTGCTATCTCTCATTGTACTTCTATGAAGCCTTTCCTCTCTCTCTTATTTCTACAACAAATCAATAAATTATCCACAAATAATAAATCTTATTTACTTCTTTCAACGCCTAACTTTCTCAAAAGGTCATCAAAACAATCATTCCATAATGGAGGGCTTTCTCTCAAACCATATAATGTTCTGTCTAGTTTACAAACTCTGTAACGTCTTCATAACCTCTAGCCTGTTTTATATAGATTTCTGAAGTAACTTTACCATTTAAAATGGTGTTTCTATGTCCATTTATTCATCACTAAACCCTTTGACAATAATATTACCTACAAACCAAAGGTCCTGTGGCCCCACAATTACTCGATTTTTTCCATAATACTAAGTCACCTTTCCTATGTTATTTTGCTTGTTTCCTATTTACTTTACGTCGTTGCTATTATTCCTACTATAATTTATAGCATTTCCATTTAAAATTGGATTACCGTTAAATAAAAACATTGACTCATACGGAGTAAATTTGATATTTTCGTTTACTGTATTGTTCACACCCCATGTTATATCACGAACAGTCTCATCCCAAGCATGTTCATCAACATTAGTCATACGCATTGCATTTAAAATAGTTCTGTTTACCCTTTCACCTTGACCGTTTGCTCGGGGCGTAGCAATCGCATTTTGGGCATGTTTTATTTATTTGTTAGTTACAAAACTCTTAAATGCAAAATTGTTTCGCGTGAACTAAGGGTACGAGTAAGTTTAGTAACAGTATACTTTTTACTTTGTTAACGAATCTATAAATACGAGTAAATATGACTTACCGCATTTACTTTTTACTAAAGGATCTAAATGGTCAATATGTACGGTACGCATTGGTTCATTTGGTTTTCTAATCGCAAGTAACATACCCTGCTGTCTACCATAATTACTCTTTTGTATGCATAATTTAAACAAGACTCTATACATATATTTTTTTATATAAAACGCTTCATTTGTGGAAAACAAAATTCAGACTTAATTAATTTTCACACTTTTTTAATTCTGGGGTGACCAATGTCATGGAACTTACGTAATATGTTCCATCTTGAATAAATCGAATTCTTGTATTTGGAGCCATCATCATGCAATACGTGGTAAGTCGCGTTTAATGAACGTGGCACGAACTCCTGACCAGTCAGTCGCAATTTTAAATTTTGTACCTGAGACGTACATTCTAAAACGCTTAATTGATTCAACAACAGCTAATGTTTCCAACTCATAACTATGGTTAACACGCTCGTCATTAGATGTTACCCTACTAAATTACGCCACTGGCTTTAAGGTTACATTAGATTGCCATTGCAGCAGTAGACCACGTTAGTGTAACGGTCAATGTGTGACAGCAAATTCAAACTAAAACCCTAACTCGCTTTTGTCGATTTATACTCCTATGTTATTCATACGGGAACAAAAATATGCTATTTTCAAAATGTTCAAAAGAACTTTAAAATGCAAATCTTATCTATTAAACTTTATAAACACAAATCTCTAATGTATTGTACCTATATCTACTTACGTCGTATAAATATCTAAAACACCCAAAATTATTGAATAATCTGTAATTAAAGCAACAAGTGCAAATTCATTAAAACGTAGGTTGTAGCTGTTTTCGATTCTATTTAATCTTGACAATTTAAATCGTCAGCAAAGAAATTATTTATTGCGCACAACTTAATAAGCCTCTCAGACATCGCAAATAACAAAAATGAAAAACTTATAACCACCTTATATTATAACTTTAAAGACAAAAATCGTCAATTCCAAAACTAACCTACAAATTCAGTTGACCTGACTGCACCAAGTTACGACATATGTTACTATTTGCAATCCTACTTTATTTAAAATGAAATTATGCTTAACTTATTATTTTGTTTATACTTTTACTGTACAGAAAGCAAAGAGTATTGTTAACAGTTAGTAAGAAACTCAAAATTGTACTTAAGAAACACAGAATAGCTTTAATAATATGAATTGAAAATCCGCTTTCATAAGAAATACATACATTCTGATTTGATTTAGGGTTTCGCGCCAAACTATAATCTTAACCTCACTAATGTGGTCTATATCCCTCCCAAATCTAACACAATTGCTCGAAAGTTTTACTAACTGATCTTCAGTATTGAGTATAGGATATGTCTTTTATAGTTACTGCATTCAAAGCTCTAAAATCAATGTGTAATCGTTGGTCACCGTTCTTTTTATATACTAAAACTATGGGGCTTGCAAATTCTGAATTAGATTTACGAATAACACCGGCTTTTAGTAAATTAGAAATTTTGATTTGTACAATTTCACGCTCTTCAAAAGAAAGTCTTTATGGTTTGTAACATACGGGGCGATAATTTTTTTAAACGAATAGGTAATTGGGTAAGACCAGTTGAACTTGAACTCAACTCATAACTGTTAACAATTATGATGCTTTCTAAGTAGGTTATGTAATTTACTCATATCATCCGAATTAATGGCTCCCACTACTAAATTTGGCAGTGGTAACTTACTAATTATGACTTTTAAGTTGTCCGATCGATCCTATAGTATTTAAAACAAAGCATTAGAAAATAAATAGCATACCTCATTTCGTTCATTTTGTTCGAAAGTCGCTATCTTATGTTTAGTTTACCGAAACTTCTCCAATAGTTGTACCCTCGACCATTTCTTTCCCGTCCTGGAGTAATCTCCGAATGCCGGAAATATAAAACCAGTTATCATCGGATTTATTGTAATATTTTCAGTTACAAGAATGTCAACTTTAGTGCTGAAATAAATACATGAAATAGCATTAATTTTTAAATATTCCATTTGATTTAACCAATTCTACATTAGTATCGTTAACTTTAAAACTAATCTTTGGGCTATTTATTACTGGGTAAAATGTCAATATTCCCAAAATTTGCTTCTGGTACCATAATTTTTTATTGGTAAAGCAAAACCATTAATACTAAAAATTAAATTTCCTTTTCCTACATGAAACATTACTTGCCCCGAAAAACATTTTATTGCATATTCTGTCTAAATTAAATTTAAATATGATTTCTGAGCATATTCCTAAATTACTTCACTCTTGGTAGGTATCTAAATATTCTATAGCTAAATATTGAATGATACTTCCCTTTTATATCATTTGTCGACCATCCAACATCTATCTGAAGTGTGACCAAAACATTGCCCTACTTTACATCTTTGGATTTCAATTGATGATGTTTTGGAAAGAATCTACTGGTTGTTCATAAACGCCTGCCTTGGTGCTGTTCAGGTAAACCCATGCATTGATTTTGTAACTTCTATGACTAATGTTGTGTACTCCTGAGGTTTTTGTGTAACACTTTCACCATCACTATCCCAATGATCAGAACTACTACCACCCTGTCTAAATCTTTTTGACATTTCATTTTAATAGAGTTAAACCAGAATTCTTTGTCCCACTTCTGAACTATTAGGACTACTAGGAAAATAGGAAAATAAGAAAAACCAAGTATGAAACTAAACACTCCCTTTTATTCTGAAAACCGTTCCTCTTGTCGCATATCAAATACAACTAACTCCCAAATTATTATTTCCAACCTATATAAACAATGTATTACGTACACACATACAAATTAATTAACAACAGTAAATCCTTGCGTAACAATATATTTAGTTAACTTCTTTATTTATGTTTAGTTCAATACTAAATGTAGTCATTTAATCTAATTTTGTATTTAATTTTACAATAATTTGTTATTACAAATTTAGAAATTTTAACTAAATCAGCTTAGATAATTTAATGAAAACATATTAGAAGGTTGAAAATCACAGATTTATTTAGTTAATTTAACTACAATTTAGAAGGTTTGTTTTTTCTGTGTATAAGTACAAAGAGTACATTTTATTATTTTTTGTTATGATGGAGGACCCTATTGTGGCGACTGTAGAAAAAATCTTGTGTGTTTCGAGCGCAAATAGCTATTGTGTGGTTATATTACAGACGTTGACGTCTTTCAAATGCCAGATGGTGATGTCACATGTTGGCATGAATAATTGATATCTTTATTAATAAGTTGAAATAAGTAGTACATTTTAAATTTATTAATCAATATTTACTTACATAAGTTTATAAAAGTATAAATACTTCAATACAATACAAAAAATCGTACTGTGGAATATGAATATTTCATATTCCACTAGTGTAATATGAGTGATTATTGTGTTTGATTTTGGCTACATAATGTATTTGTAATTCAGTAGTTGTAGATAGATAATAGTATATTACACGTCAAGGTTGAGAAGATAATCATTATTGACCCAGCGCCAATATTGTAACCCGAGGGCGAATCCCGAGGGATACAAGGCGCCTGGTCAATAATAATAATTATTATTATTATTATTATTATTATTATTTAATACCATACCCAACAGGTTAGAACCCAATTATAAGGTAGGAAGAAATACACTTACAAGGAATTAATGGAATTTTTGATATCTTTTATACTACAGTTAAAAATATCCAAACTATCTTGTACTATGTGATACGAATTAATCATCTTGTGCAAGGGTGATCTCGTTAATGCATTAGATTTATCTGTTTTTAGATGAAAAGTATTTGTTTGGCGCGAGGATAATCGAGGTACATAAATATTTAATTTACTGAGTAAATTAGGACAGTCTGTTTTATTGTTTATTATTTTATGTAACGAAATAATAGAATGCATAGTACGTCTTTGGTTTAGGAAGTCTAAATTAAACATTTCAAGCATTGTAGTTTGAGATGTTCCCCTAGCTGCATAACTGCCTTCAATAGAGAATATAATAAATTTTAAGAATCGTCTTTAAACTTTTTCTATAGACTGAGTAGCATTCGTATATATTGGATCCCAAATAGTTGAGCAGTATTCAAGATGAGGTCGTACAAGAGACACAAACAATAGTGTTAGTATATTGACATTGAATGTACTAGCATTTCTAATAATGAAACCTAAATTTCTGAATGCGTTTGAAACTTTTGATTCGATATGTTTTGTAATTGTAATCTTAAGATCAAATATTACTTTTAAATCATTAAATGTATCATGTCTATTTTACAAGGTATTGTTGATATTATAATTTAATATTATAGAATTTACTTTTCTTGTGTAAGTCATGACTTGACACTTAGCAACATTCATCTGTAGATTATTGTCATGGCACCAGTTAGAAACCCGGTCCAAGTTGCACTGCAGGTTCTTGCTATCATTAACTGAGGTTATTTTGCAAAATAATTTGAGGTCATCTGCATACAAAAGATACTCTATGTCTATATGTTGAACAATGTCGTTAATAAACATATTAAAAAGCAACGGTCCTAGTACCGATCCCTGGGGAACTCCAGATTTCTGCAGAAAATTAGCTGACTTGTAACTTTGATAACATACGTACTGGTGTCTGTCAACTAAATAAGATTTAATAAGATTGATTAATGAATCAGATAGACCAAACTGTTCGAGTTTTTTGATGAGGATGGCATGATCAATTTTATCGAATGCCTTTGAGAGATCAGTGCAGTGCATCCACTTGACTGTTATTATCTATAGCTTCACAGATATGTTGAGTGATAAGCATGAGATTTGTTTCAGTAGATCTTCCCTTAATGAATCCATGTTGATTACGCGATAACGTACCACATACATGATTATAGATTTTTTCATGAAGAATGGACTCGAATATCTTACTGAAGTTGCAAATAATTGATATAGGTCGATAATTAGTAAGGCTATTTTTATCTCCTTTTTTAAAAATTGGAGTGACTTTAGAAACTTTCCAAGCAAGGGGAAAAGTAGAATTTCTTAAAATAAGATTGAAAATGATTTCGAGAAGTTTAAGAAAAACTGCTCTGCAATCTTTTATTAAAAATGCTGGTATAAGATCCGAACCCATTGCCAGTTTACACTTTAATTTGTTTATAGCTAGTATGATATCTTCTTGAGTAATTGTATTGAGAAGTAAAGTTTGAAGGTTGTAAACAAAGTTGGAGGTATTATTTGTGTTACATGAAGTGTCGTTAAATGAATTTGAAAAATGATCTGCAAAACTGTCAACTATATCTTGCGGATTGTCGACTATCTCATTATTGTAATGTAATACAGATGGTAAGGTGGACGAATTTCTCTTACTGTTAATGAAAGACCAGAATCTTTTTGGTTCATCAATTATTTCATATTGTATCTTCAGGCAATAATTTTTATAAACCAGATTAACCTCATACTTTATTTCAGATCGAAGATTTGAATACTCTAATTTATCTTGAAAATTTTTCGACTTTGTGTATTTTTTCAAAATTTTGTGCTTTTGTTTTATTCTATATATATATATATATATAATCGAACCATTAAACCAGGGTGGATAGCTGTTAACAGTTTTACGTATTTTGGGCACATTATCATTAAGAACAATTCTTAAGATGATCTCAACCGTGATTTATATATTATTTTTTTCACTACTAGCACATAAATCCTATTTGAATTATTTTTATTGATAATAACAATCATTTTTACATGAATAATAACGTTACTGATTTGCTAATATTCACAAAAACAAAGTAGGCTGCATTTGTTTTTGTCTGACGTTTCGCTCATTTCGCTGGTTTGATAACCTCACTTATGGGCCTTGATTTGTATTTGATTTAATTATTTAATAAAAACACTTTGTGCTGTTACAGTCAGCAGCCTTATTAGTTTATTATTATTTTTAAATAAATCTATTGAAAATTTACCTACAAATACAAAAAAATTATTCATTTTTACATGTTGCAGAGTGCTTCTAATTAAATTACAGGCGCAATGGTTTTTAAATAACTTTATTTAAAATAAAAATGAGGAACAATACAACACATTTGACAGCTCAACTAAAAAATATTTTTTTTTTATTTATATATGTAATGACAGCAAAAACAAAACTACTTATGCCAACCCAGATTCCAGAGCGCTATTTTCAACACTCCCACTCGCGATTGCTATTGGTAATAAATTGAGTTTTTCCCGATTTTTGATATAATTGTCTCTTGTTAAACCTTTTGTCAGTATATCAGACAGTTGTTCACTGCTTGAAATGTGACATATTTGAAGATTTCCCTGTTTCGTCACATCTCTGGTGTAGTGAAATTTTATGTTTATATGTTTCGTTCTACGATGATATAGAGGATTTTTAAGTAGATGCTCTTCTGCTGCATTGTCACAGTATAGCATTGTTGGGTTTCTTTGTTCACGGCGACGTTCTTTTAATAATCCACGTGCCCAAACAACTTCTTTAGCCGCTTCAAATGCTGCAATATATTCCGCATCTGTCGTTGAAGTAGCCACAACCCCTTGTTTTCTACTAAGCCAAATAATAGGTCCATTATTCATTAAAATAATAACTCCACTAATTGATCTTCGTGAATCCACGCAGGAACCAAAATCCGCATCTGAATAAGCCGTTATTGTATTATTTGCTTTTGATGAATTATACATTAAACCAAAATTCATAGTTCCTTTAATATATTTTAGTATACGCTTTGCCCCATTCCAATGTTCTTCAGATGGATTCTCCAAAAACAGAGTTAATTTATTTACAATGTATGATATATCAGGCCTTGTGCAAATAGCTAAATACATCAAACTCCCAATTAATTTTCTGTAGGGCTTATCAATTGTTTTACCAATAAGACCATCTTCAGTGACATATCTCTTCAATACCAAATTTGAATCAACAGGTGTTCTTGTAGAATTACAATTTATCATACCAAATTTATTAAGCATATTTCTTGAATAAGCTGTTTGATGGATATAAATAGTTCTCATTTTACGGTTTCTAATAACTTCCAAACCAAGATAACATTCAGCTGATGATTCAGTTACATATTTCAAATTTCAATTCATATTTGTTAATAAACTGTTGATCTTTTCGATTGATCTTCCTAAAATCAAACCATCATCCACATATAATGCCATTAACAAGTCACCTTCATCTGTAGCGTAAATACAAGAATCATAATTTGTGGGTTTCATAGTCTTATAAAAAATTATCAAATTTTGCATTCCATTGCCGAGGTGCCTGTTTTTGACCATATAAACTTTTCTGTAATAAACAGACCTTATCTGAACCATCTTGATATCCTTCCGGTTGAACCATATAAATCTCCTCATTTAAATCACCGTTGAGAAATGCAGTTTTTACGTCGAATTGAACTATTTCAAAGTCATTTACTGCTGCTATCAATAATAAAATTCGAACTGATTCAAATCTTGCTACAGGTGAAAAGGTTTCAAAATAATCTATTCCAGCTTTTTGCGAACAGCCTTTAACAACTAAACGCGCTTTATATTTGTCAATAGATCCATCTGGTTTCATTTTAATTCGGATAACCCACTTGTCCAAAATTGCTTTTCTTTCTGCTGGCAAATTAACCAGTTTCCAAGTTTTATTCTTTTCCAGTGACAGTAGTTCATCTTTCATTGCAATCTCCCACTGTTTCGAATCTTTTAAATTTACGGCTTCGACATAAGTTGTTGGAATTTCTTCAGCTATGAATAAGTATGCAAAATTTACTTCATGTAAAATATTTTCTTGACTGATTGATTCTTGAGCTGTTGATTTATTCCGAGTGCGATTTGCAATAGGATCTAAGTCAGGTATTTCGATGGGTGTTTTATCTTCTATGACATTTTTTTTCTATGATCTTATCTTCTTTAAAATTATCTATCAATGTTGCCGAAAATTTTGTTATATTTTCCTTAATAATAACATCTCGTGCTACTATTATTTTTCTTGTTCCGGGTTCCCAGAGTCTATATGCTTTTTGACCAGATTCGTAGCCTACCATTATCATTTCTTTCGACTTCTTTTCAAATTTATTTCTGAATTGTTTGTTGATATGTACATAAGCCTTACTACCAAATATTCTAAAATAACTTACATCTGGCTTCTTACCAGTCCATATTTCTATGGGTGTTCGACCTTCCAGTCTTGTGAGAGGTACTCGATTTTTGATATGTGCTGCGGTCCGGGATGCTTCAGCCCATAACATTTGTGGTACATTTGACGCAGCCATCATGCTTCTTACCATTTTCACAATTGTTCGATTTTGCCTTTCAATACGACCATTTTGTTCAGGACAATATGCAGTAGAAAATTCATGAAGTATCTTATTATCTCTCATAATTTTCTTGAAATTTTCACTGTTAAATTCTTTTGCATTATCAGAATGCATTCTTCTTACCTTATGACCATTAGCATTTAAAATTGCTAACAAATCTTTAACCGCCATTATAATTTCAGATTTCTCACGCATTGGCTTTACTACCATTAAACCAGAATAATCGTCAACAAACATAGCCATCAATTTTAATCCATCAATTGTCTGTACCGACATAGGCCCACAAATATCAAAATGAATTAATTCACCACATTTACTGGCTCGATTATATGATGTTTCAAATGAATTTCTAATTTGTTTTCCAAAGATGTATGCTTCACAAAATCTATTTTCTTCATCTTTTATATTTTCTTCTTTAGTACAATCCATACCATTAACTGCAGTATTTTTCGAAATTTCGTAAACAGTTCTAAAATTAATATGACCAAATCTTTCATGCCAAACCTTCAGTGGTTGAGACTTTTGTTGAGTAAAATTAGCTTCTGCTTTAATAATTGTACGAAAATTCATTGCGAAAAGTTTATTCAAATAACGTCTTCCAATTGCCAATAATTGATTATTCCTTGTTAGTGTTAATATATCTTTTTCAAATTCTGCTTTTACTCCTTTTTCTAATGCTGATCCAATGCTAAATAAATTTTTCGGTATATTTGGCACGTACCAAACATTTTTGATAACATGTTCCATTTTCTTTTGTCTAATAACAGTTTCAGTCCATATATCTCCTCGACCTGCTGCATAAACAATCTGACCATTACCTACTTCTATCGCTTTTTCTGTTTTCGTAACTGACTTGAAATTAGTAAACCAATCTCTTCGGAAAGACATGTATTCACTTGCACCTGAATCCGCAAACTAAATATCTTCTCTTTGAATTGAAAAATCTACAGCCGAAAAGGCACTTGTTTTATTATAATCTGATGCTGAATGTGCTTGGCATTGATTATATCTCTGCTGATTAAGGAACTTAAAACAATCAGATTTCTTGTGCCCTGTTTTCTTGCAAAAGTGACATTTTCCTTGAAACTTCTTGTTACCATATTGGTCACTACCACTGTTCTTCATAAAAGTTTTCTTCCGTTTATCTTGCGTGCAAAATGCAACTCCATTATCTTCATTCTTCATATTTTCTAAATTCTTGTTTAGCATTTCTTCTTTAAGTAAACGGGGTAACAAATTAGCCATAGTTTGTTCTTGTTTTGCAAGTGAGTCCCAAGCGGAAATTATATGACTGTAGCTTGCAGGTAAACTGTGAAGAACTTTTGTTATCAATGCAGCTTCACTCTGTTTTTGACCAAGATCTTCAAGTTGTCTTGCCATCTCTTCTACAGCAACTACATGTTCAGCAACACTTGATTCAGGATTCATTCGATAATCATAAAATTTTTGAAGTAACAGATGAACTGATGTTTCATTTCATATAAAGATTCTAAACGTTTCCACATTTCAGGAGCTGTCTTCAGATTCATTACTAGTCGAATCTGTGCCGATTCAAGAGCACAACCAATATAAAACTTTGCTCGCTCATCTTTCTCATCCCATTTCTTCTGTTTCGTTAATTCTTCTGGTCGTTCCTCTGTTCCATTAACAACATGCCACAATTCATTTATACCCAGAAATGATTGCATCTGAAACTTCCAAACTGACCAGTCCATACCATTAAATTTCGATAAGGGTAGCTTATCCATATTTGCAAGATATCAATGGACTATATTAATAAATCAAAATTTATTTCAGTCACAAAATATCACCACCAAATTGGACCACTAAAATGTTTATCAGAAGAAAGTACTGTTACAATTATATAACTGGACTCATAACCTGTTGCAGAGTGCTTCTAATTAAATTACAGGCGCAATGATTTTTAAATAACTTTATTTAAAATAAAAATGAGGAACAATACAACACATTTGACAGCTCAACTATTTTTTTTTTATTTATATGTATTACAGTAAAAAACAAAACTACTTATGCAAACCCAGATTCCAGAGCGCTATCTTAAACATTACATCTACACATGTTTCACATATTCACCAAAACAGCAGTGGCCAGGCGCTCGGCAGCGTAGATCAATTTAAAATTAAGCGTTAAATTTAAATTATATACTTAACACCTTTCTTGAGTTTAATGAGTTAGATAATATTTGGATTTGGAGGCTTCAGTTTGATTGAAAAGTGACAGTTTGTATTATAGACCTAGGTTTAATAATAAATTATTATTGACCTAGGTTACAAACAAACGGTAGTAAGAAACAATTTCTCATGTCAAATAACGGTAAATAATAGTAGGTTCCTAGGCTAGTAGTAAAAAAATATTTTTCTTAACTCTATTTATTTATTTATTTATTTAAGAAAATGGGAGAACCAACAGCTCAAACAGAGACCAAATAAAGGTTCTCGCTTATTATATTATCTATCATAATAAAATGTTGTGTATAAATTACAATATTTTTGAAAAAAAAAAAAACGAAATAGTTTTACAACCATGCCTACTTAAGATGTGTTTTAATGTTTTTAATTTAAAGTATAGATATAGATTCTGTGCCGTACTGCACTCAATATCCGAATTCGAACATTGTCGAAAAAATTGCTCAGAACTTGTTTTGAACACTTGAAAATCTCCAAACCCGAATTTTGTCACTTCGACGGATATTATTTAATTAGAATTGAAGAATACTGGTTAATGATTAGATTAGGTATATTTAAAAAAAATAACAAATAAATATCAGCCTTTCGGATTTGGGTATTTTTAAGAGTTCAAAACTAGTTCTGGGGAATTTTTTTGAACAATGCCCGATTTCGATAAAAAGATAAAAAATGCTTTACGAGATATTTAAATTTGTTTTTAGTGCCACAGTGACGTCACAGTATTGCTATCTTTTTCTCGCAGCCTACTATAGAAACTGGTGCGAGAATGATAGCTATGGTTTCACTAAAAATCAAATGCAGTTAATTTTAAACGTAATATTTACACCAATAATTTTTTACCCAATTTTGACATTTCACATCAAACTAGATTTGTTTTTGTTGAACCTTTATATCTTTTTTTCTACTCCCATATCAGTAAATTACATTTTACACCCTATCTGTCAAACAATTAATAGCTGACCATACACGCAAAGTTTTATCTGGAGACTTTAACCGTCATGGATAAGTCTGCGGGTTCAGACCGTCGCAGACCCAAAACTGTTGTTCAACCTCGCAGTTTAGATCCGCCACAGATAGTTGGCAAAAACCGTCGTTTTAACCGCAGACTTTACCAGAACTGTGGACTTTCGGATCGGCGAAAAGTTTTAGCCACAGTTCAAGAGTTTTCCTATATATTTAAAATGTATAAATGGTTATAAATGGTTGTAATATTTCAGTGCAACTCTTTAAAAATTGATTTTGCTGTTGTTTCCAATTAATCCTTTTTTACGACTTGGTGTTTCAACTGAGGGCGAAGTAGTGCCTCTTTTTTGGCGTTACTGGTTTTGTAAAGTTCTTTTTAGGCATCTGTAACAATTTTTTTAAATGTTAATTGAAGAAGCATCTTGAAATTGATCATTAACTTATTGAAAATTACAAATTTATCGACAATACAGTATGATTTATGTTTACAGTTTCCAAAATCCAAAGAAGACTGGAGAAAGATTTCTTTAAAATTTGAAAACCATTGACAGTTTCTGAACTCTGGAGGTGCTTTGGATGGAAAGCATAAAAGAATTGTACCTCCACCTGGATCTGGTGCTCTTTACTACAATTATAAACATTTCTATAGTGTTATTTTAATGGCATTAGTGAACGCTAATTATGAGTTATATTGATGTAGGGAAACAAGGAAGAATGTCCGATGGAGGAGTTTTAGAATGGATTTCATTTTATAGAAACTTAAAACAAAACAATTTAAACTTTCCAACCAATGATGAAACTAAAAAAAAATTGAATTTTGTAATATTGGGTGATGACGCATTTTCTTTACATGAAAATGTTTTAAAACCATTTGCACAAAAAGAGTTAACTTATGAAAAGAGAGTACCTATTTAATTATAGATTGGTAAGAGCAAGAAATGTAGTAGAAAATGCATTAGGTTTATTAGCTGCTAGGTTTAGAGAGTATTTCATACGAGTTTGGCTATGAGGCATGAGAAAATTAATTATATTGTTCTTGCTATAAGTGTTTTACATAACTTTTTAAGAAAAAATAGTTCAACATATGTACCAAAAACTACATTGACAGAGAAAATAAGAACATCATGAAATAGAAGCTGGGGAATGGCGAGTGAACAGTACTGAACTTGTAGCTCTAGCAAATTGTTCGATAAGAAATGTATCGTCAGAGGCCAAAACGAACAGAAAAAAATACTGCGACTATTTTTATGGCGAGGGAAAACTTGAGTGGCAAGATAAAATGTTAAAGGCAGGAAAAACTTAATTTAGCATGTACTTATAAATAATATAATATAATATAAATAAAGAAAATATAATAAATACGTACCGGTAAAGTCTCTTCTTGTATTTCGTCCTGTGATTCCTGTATCCCTTCATTATTTTCTTCTTGACTCTCCTAATTTTCGGAATCGGTAAATTCTGCGGTTTGAATACTTTTTACTGGAACTTCCTGATATCTTGTGAATGTCAACTCAATATATACTCTCTTTTGTATGCATTTAATATTGGGTTATATATAGGCTGACCATATGTAATGTACTTATTTTAATCGGACAGTACTTTCTTTTTTAGAACAATAGTTGGATCGAGTCAAACAACGTAATTAGCTATGTATTTGTAAATATATATATATATATATATATATATATATATATATATATATATATATATATATTGCGTCTTAAACTGGTCAGATTCGGCGTCGATCGAGTAAAGTATTTCTCGTTCTTCCCCCTTATCACCAAATATTAGTTCTAACATTAATTATTTAAGTATTTTATTCATTTCTGACTTGTTTAAAATTATAAAGCAACAAAAAAAAAAAAAATTGTTTTAACATGTCAGTGTCTCGACAAAAGTTTTATTTCAATCGTGAGTTCATTTTTTGTTTACTTGGGACAAGCGCATCAAATGCTGAGATACTGAAATGTTCTATTTACTCCAGAGCAGTCCTTAAATTTTAAAGGCGATTTTAAATTCCCAAAAGTACTGGTATCAAAAGACTGGTACAAACATGATGCGGAACGTAATAGGATTTTTTTTGTAACAATCAATTTTTGTATTATTTTGTTATATTTTATGAAACATTATGTTTTACTTGACTTATATGTGCTTATTATTAATTACTTTTTACATCAAAATTTAACTAAAACGAACTAAATTTCTCATTTTTATTTTCAATTCTGCCTCTAGTATTTTTTGTACTTTTTTTTCTAAAAAAAATATGGTCACCCTAGTTATATAGCCTTTATTAGTATTGTCTTGCAAGTTATGCAATGGAGTTTTACAAAGTTGTTCAAAAGTAAAGGGTCTTGGTAGACTAAATCTGGATTAGAAGATGGTCGAACTATTATTTTTAAAGTTTTAAGTCTATATTTAAAGTAGCTGAAAGAATGGGGTCATCCACTCTTATTTTTTTATTATTTTAAATGAAAGGTCATTTAATTTCGAAGCAATTCGTAGCATTCAAAAGTCATAAATGTTTGTAGTTTAAATAACTACTTATTAAAGGACAGGTAAATAATCGTATATTATGTTTATAGTTTTATGTAAAAAATTTTAAAACTTGTTGTATGGCAGTGTCTATAAGCAGTTTATTAAAAACTACGCATTTATATGGAGCTTCCATTTTATTTTTATTTGTAGTACTATCTATTTTTTTCTTCAATTATTGCACATTGAATGATTTCCAGCAAAACCTATTTTATTTATCTCTTTGTAATAATGTTTCTTTTATTTAATCTCGGACTAGCGTTTATGGATTATGCATTGGCATTTATTGTATTGATACTGTTGCTAGATAAGCAATTAATTAAATAAAGGACTCAATATTATTTTCATGCAATTGTCAGAATTTTAACCGTTCGCTAACTTTATAGGACCGATGACTATAGAATTAATGAACTATTTAATGAACAGTTTTCATGCAACCCAGCATGAGTATGGGAAGATACCGCCCCCCACTTAATTTTTTTATTATAAGTAAAAGGAAAAAATGTTTCATATCAAAGTTTTAATATTTTAAATGTACTATTTGATGGCAATGTCGTTATTTTTTTTATAAAGTCAGATTTATAAAATACATCTATCAACCTTTATTTTTTAAATAGCAAGCTTTTTGTTATTTATTTATCGTATGCCAATATAATAAAAATACATAATGCAAAATTCAATAAAAAATATATAAAAATAATACAATAAAAATAAAAGTTAAGTAGAGACGTCGCCCTATAATCTGCTAATATATCAAAATTAAATCGTGGAAGTATGCAAGTGGACACCTTCCCACAGAGATAATCATTGTAAACCATATATGTATGTATTAGACATGTAGCGTGTAAGAACACCCGTGTATTCCTTGTACTTGCAACCGTATCGCTTCTTGATAAATAAAACTTTTAAAAAAAGGTATTTTCGATTTTAAAAATATATATTACATAACACAAAATAGAATAAACAATATATTAATAAATAATAATAAATAATACAATAACAACGAACTTATATAATGATGTATAAATTTTCTATCCATTTAATAAATTCTGAAGAAAGCATAAGTAAATTTTGTATGTTTCCCCTAAATGAATAAATAGAAATCTATAACTATTTTACTAAAATATAAACCGCTATTTTTTTTCCTTTTCAACGATGTAAATGTTTATACATATATAAAAAATATGAAAAAAATCTGTTGTGGCCAGCACAAAACCCTCCGTCAATTCGATGTATTTTGTACAAATCAAATACCAAAAGTTCCTTGAAAAAGATTCTATATATCCTGTAAAATTGTAACACGAACACACATTTTTTTACAAATTTCATACCGCAAGTTCCTTTGAAAAGATTCTATAAATCCAATAAAATTATAACACGAACGTACATTATGTAAATTGCACTTGATACTTCCTCATTCCTATCCAACGCATCTTCTTCACACATTTCTTCCTCTCTCAAATCTTCTGCTACACAAACCTTCCATCTTCTCTTTGGCCTTCCTCGTACTCCCGGCATTAAAACTGCAAGTCACTTGCGAGGGACACTCTGTTACTTATATTACTTTCTCATCCTATACTTTCCATTTTGGTTTTGCATTTGACACTGACATCTGTCAATTAGAATTTTTTGAATATATCTGCTGTTTCCATAATTTTAGCAAAGCTGACTGAGTTTTGAAAGTTAATTTCTCTATATCTATTGAATATGAATGAAAATGTATAATCAAACCGTATAGAAAATAATATTTTCTTTCATATTGATAATCATAAATGTCGAAAAATATTTAACTGCGTTTTTTTAAGAAAAACTGTTAAGAACTTCAAATAAGGGTACTTCCGGTTTACCAATTAAAACCAAAATTTAATCAGCTCTTGGTTGTAAAGAAGAGGAATACGAAAGACTCATAATTTTTAGAATTGTAGTTTTGGAGTTATAGTCGGAGAAAAATTTGTCACACGGACACACACACACACATACAGACATCATCGTAAAACTAGTAAAATCGTATTCTGGGGACCCTAAAACGTGCTTATTCATTAAAAACTCACCATCGAATTTTTTGACCAGACAATACCTTCCTTATCTAAAGGTGACGGAAGGTAAATAAACAAGAAAAGTAAGATAACTGAAAAAAATCAGAAATTATTTTTATTCCTATACTTTAGGTGGCTAGGTATGGGCAAATTTAACATAAAAGTTAATTTGTTAATTAAAAAGAAAACACGTAAAACAAATAACAATTATAAATGTCTATTTTATTTTGTTTTTTTTTGTTTTCCATTGGCATATTTTGTTTATTTTCACATAGCCACCTACAATATTTGAATAAAAATAATTTCTGATATTTTTCAATGGGGTATTCCACCATAACAAAAAAATTTAAAAAATTTCAATTTAACATAAAGTATGGCTCAATAAATAATAGTTAAAACAATGAAAACATTTTTTAGATAATTACTTTATGAGATATTTCACATTTGCTAAAAGGGAAAATTGACGTCATTCAATTGTTATCTTTCTCTCGCAGCGTATTCAGAACAGTGTGTGTGAGAAAGACAAGTATAGGGGAAATGTGACGTTACACTGATTTCTCGAAAATAAAATACTGTTAAACTAGGAAAAATTAAGATTTTTTAATACTATGAATTGCTGAAACTGAATGAAGTTTTATTTAAAATAATAAAAAAATTTGAGTGGAATACCCCATTATCTTATTTTTCTCGATTTTTTTTTTTCGTATTTTTGGGGGGAGCGAGGAGGGACGAAGAGGTCACCGGACACCCCTTTCATTTATGGATATATTCTTTTTTAAATATGAGTAGTTCTTTTTTCAGTTCAAATGTATTATGTATTTTTTTAATTGTTAATAACGATAGTTTTCTTATATTTTAATAGAAAATCTATTACTAAGTGTTCACAGGAAAGAAATTAATGAAAACAAAGACAGTACAAAATGTTATTGATAAATTTGCATAAGATTCGAGAAGATTGCAATTTTTATTTAAATAATTAATGAGCCGGTTTCACATTCTTAAAAAGTATTTTAAATTAAAGTTTAGGCAATATTTTCATGGCAATAATATAAAAGTAATAATAATTTGTTGTTTTTTTGTAAATAAAAGGATTAACGCGAAAAACAACCCCTCACTACTGTAACATCAAAGTACCTACTTATATCTCGTCAGTCATAGTAAATAGGAAAACAGCTTGTCCATAGCCTAAATTACTTATAAATAAAATTAGGAGATAGTTTGTCAATAACCTGTATGAACTTTTACGTCACATACTGTTTCAGATCGCATATTTTTTCAAAATATTTCACAACTTTCAATAATTAATTGTAAAATATCTAATGTATATTTCGTGATATTTTCAAATTTGAGGCTATTTTAAAGTGCAATATTTTTTTAAAATTTATATTTAGAGGGCATATATACATTCTTGCATCATCCCTATTATTATATTTGTATTATTTTTTTTAATATTTATAGCTGGATGGTCTGTTTAATTTTGTTTACTAAAAATTTGTATAATTTAGTATAACAATATTCTTTGTAATTTGCCTAATTATAAAAAATTTCGACCCACTTGTAAAAAAGTCTACGGGCGCTCTTAGTTGCTATTCATACTATAATTAAAGTAGCAGAGTTATTCATTGTCAACATTTATAAACCTCCTGGAGTATTTTGGCCTGATAATGTTCTAAATGTTTATCCTCCCTGCAATTTATTCTAATGATTTTAATAGTATAATGGATTGAATGAAGATAATGCAGAATGCAATTTTAATGAGAATGTCAATAAGATTCTAGTATTATATATACTTTATTTTAAATACGCTGCCATCTTACAACTAGTAGAAGAAATATAATATAATAATAATAATAATAATAATAATGTATTTATTTGTTATAAAGTCTATGACTTATACAAATTTCCTTACATCTTAGTTACACATTTATCTATATATACAATTTGTTTGCAGAGACATTTCTATTGCCCTCTGCTGGCAACCTCGTTACATTTGCAGAGTAGCTTATAGTGACCTCTGCTGTCACTCGGACTCATCTGGGTGTGCAGGTTATTAAAATCTGACTCGTGCGGGACTCGAACGCTGTCCCACACGAGAAGCCTTGTGTTGCCAGGCGAGCACTCTAACCGCACGACCACAGATGACCGTTAGAAGAAATATAATATGTACTCAGTAAATGATGAAAATTAGATTTCTGTAAATTTGTAGCAAGGCAATAATTAATCTACTGCACACTAGATGCCGCAATGTAAACTTTAAATAAATTACCTTTTCATATGCAAGGAATACATGGTATTTTCTCTGATTCTCTGTACCTGCCTGGGACGTTATATTATTTTCGAAATAATGTATATTTGTATTTGATTTATGCTCGGTTGCAAAAAAGTTCATCAACGGTTCGTCAAAACGAACAAATGCAAAGCGATTTTTTGGCAGCAATGATTTAAATGTAATAAGAAGGAAACTGATTCGAATTTGTTTGTTTTGATGAACCGTTGAATGAACAAGGCGTTGATGAACGTATTTACTACCGAGCATTTGTGTATTTTTGATATTCTTTTAAATGAAAGTTGATTTTATGGTTCAGAGAAATATACTGAGAATTACTGAATATGTCATTACCTTTAAAACTAATATTTGGATGAACAACCTTAGTTTTATAATTAATATTTTGAGTTATTAATTTTTATACTGGATTTTTTTGAATCAGGGCCAATATATGGGTACCTCGAAAAACTGTAATGGCTACTAGGAGTTCGATGTATTGGGACAAAAGTTGATATACTTATTAGAGGGTCGTTTTAATAATGCTTTTATTTTTCCAGAAAAATGCATAGGTCATTACGTAATTGAAAAACGGATTTTGGTTATTTTAACTATTAAATCTAAACTATCAGTTGTTGAGAAAAATGTTTAAAATAAAAATGTAACAATAGGGATTTCCAAGTCTGCGGATTTAATAAAATAGTTATTGGATATTAAAGTTTCTCAGGTATGAGTAATTGGGCCTATTCTGTAACTCAGTGTCAGTGTTAATTTTTAACAACTGGTTAACTTTTTTAACCAATCAAGTAGGTTGGCTTTAACAAAATTTATTTTTGTTGTCAAATTAATATCTGTTGGATAATTTTTTTAACCATTTGACAACCAGGTGACAACAATTTGAGGGGTCATACTAAAGTTACTGATTATAAAATTTTTAGGTATTATTTCAGCGAAAATTTTATTCTTTATAAAAATGTATACCTGTAAGATATATTTTTCATTATCTCAGATTAAATACATGTTTCAATAAAGTTATAAGACTAAAAGGCACTGTAAATTTATTTTGAATGATGTGAATAATACAAAATAATAGCGATCAGATAATTTTTGTCTCTCGTCGATTGTGCTTGTGTTGCATTTTATATTGAAATAACTATTTAGTATGTATTTCGCTTCTATTTATTAATGTTTGCAAAGAATTATAAACTGAAATAATTATGCAAACTAAAAAATCTAAAAAATAATAGTTTGAAGACAGTTTTGTTTCCATTCTGCTCGAATTAGAAGTGAAATCTACATTAAAGCGAGATGCAAACTATGTATTTAATACGAGCTTGAAACGTTTAAAGGATGTAGATTTAAATCAATATTCAAATTTCTACACAATAATATATTACACTGTTTAGTTGACACTTGTACAGTTACTATTTTTCTATCACTAGATTATAAAGTCATTTTATAACACTAAATGAAAATATATAAAGTACATACTCGATTTCAAACATACCACCCGCCTCGTTTCTCTTTAGCAAACGAAACCTGCTACCCGCCATGACATACATTGTTTGAATAAACGGGGCGAAAGGATGTTTTAATTAACAAGGAGTTTACATAATTGCGTAATAGGTCTCTTATAAACAGAAGTAGTTGTGCGTAGTGTTACAACTCGGATTAATTTGTCCGGACCAGGGTGCAATTGGGTTACTCTACCCAGTTCCCATCTTGTGGGAGGTAAAATTTTATTTTTAACTAAAACAATGTCACCAATTTTCAAATTTGCTTTCGTAGTGCTCCACTTATATAAATATTTTTGTTGTGTACTGTTAAAATAGTCACTTCACCAAATTTTCCAAAAATTTTCATACATAATTTGTAAATTTTGCCAACGATTCAAGAGATTTATATTCTTTTCTATAACAGAAGGAGTAGGTGATGATGTTAAAAGAGAACCTACTAAGAAATGGCTAGGAGTTATTGCATCAAAATTATCTGGATCATTTAACGATGCTAAGGGCCGTGAGTTTAAAATAGCTTCTATTTTACTTATTAATGTTGATAATTCCTCATAAGTAGGAATAAAATGATCAATAACACGCTTTAAATGAAATATTACAGACTTCACTCCCACTTCCCAAAGACCTCCAAAATGAGACGCGTTGGGTGGGATGAATTCCCATGAAATTTCATCCTTGGCAATATGAGCTTTAAACATTGGATTTTTTATAACTGCCTGGAAGTTTCGATTAAATTTGTAGTAGCTAACGCAAATACACAATATAATAGTCGCTACTATTCCTAGCGTGGAAGACCACTCTGCTGCCACGCTTTGTAAATATAAAACAAGAAACTCTTAAATTGTAAAAATATAAAAAGCACAAAATATTTAAACGTCAAATTAATTTTTTTTAGAAATATAACAACTGAACTCTAAAAAATATATCACTTTCGTAACTTTATTAACTTTCCTGGCCGGGAGGCCATGTAGCAGTAGTCTAGATTATAGGCGAGACTGCTACATTACCCCCCTCCCAGGAGAAACAACAAAACAATGCAAGACGATACATTAATAAATAAATAAAAATTAGTATAATGACGCTTCTCTTCGTTTATTAATATGGTACGGTGGTCGTTGTCATTGTTTCGAATACAACAAAGACGTTTATTATATGTAAGCCGGCTTAAGTCTATCAATGACAACCGTCTTTGTTTTGCCATGTATATTTACTGTGAAAAATGTTTCGTTCCTGTGGATTACTTTATTTGGTCCGTTGTAAGAGGGTTGCAAAGGTTTTTTAATGCCATCGAATCGAATGTATACATGAGATGTTTTGAATAGGTCAGGGTGTAAATAGTATATTTTGTTTGATGGTTTAGGAGGAACTTCTTTTAATTTGGTTATATTATGTTTAAGATTTTGTAAAAAAATAGGTAAGTTTGTTTTTTAAATATTTTTTTCAAGGCAATCAACTGTCAATTCGCCTGGTAGACGTAAATTTGTGCCATAAACTAATTCTGCCGGGCTACAACCAAGCGTTTCTTTGAAAGCAGCCCGGAGACCTAGTAATACCAGAGGTAAATTCTTATACCAATCATTAGGATTACTGCAAGATTTTAAGGAAGCTTTAAGTTGTCTGTGAAACCTTTCTACTAAACCGTTTGATTCAGGATGGTATGCTGTAGTTTTGATTCTTTTTGCATTCAACTGTAATAAAAACTGTTTAAAAAAATGTGATTCGAACTGTGCCCCTCTGTCAGTTGTAATTTGTATGGGCACTCCAAATCTAGAAATCCAACCATTCATAAAGGCATGTGTAATCGTTTCAACTTTAGTATCTTTGAGAGGTATAACTTCGGCCCAACGTGTAAAACGGTCTATACAGGTTAATAAATATGAATGACAATTTGATATAGGTAAGGGGCCCACCAAATCTAAATGAATCATTTCGAAAAGCCTGAACGGTAAAGGAAAATTTCCTGTCGGTGAAGAAATGTGTTTGGAGACCTTACAACATTGACATTTATTGCACATTTTAGTCCATTTCTGGATATTTGTGTTTAAATTCTTCCAAACAAATTTTGAAGAGATTCATTTTTTGGTGGCTGTTATTCCTGGATGTGAAATATTATGAAAATGATTAAAGATTTGTTTTCTAAATTGTAGTGGAATATAGGGTCTAGGTTTTCCCGTTGAAATATCACAAACAATTTTATAGTCATTATCAGGAATTATTATTTGTTTAAAAATGAGTGAGCGAGAGTTGGAATTTTTCAAAATGTTTAATTCTTCATCTTTAGTTTGAGAGACTGTTATATTCTTATAGTCAATGTGTTCCAATTTTGAAAGTGAATTAATACAAATTCTTGATAATGCATCTGCCACTGGATTATTTTTTCCGGTTACATGTTGTATGTCATTTGTAAACTGAAGTATGTAATCTAAATGTCGGATTTCTCTTGGTGAATCGGTGTCATTGTTTTTTCGGATCGAAAATGTCAAAGCTTTGTGATCTGATAAAATATGAAATTCTCGACCTTCTAAGAAATGTTGAAATTTTTTAATTGCAGAATAAATTGCTGGAAGTTCCCCTCCGAAAGTACTATACTTTTGTTCTACGACAGAGAAACTTTTAGAAAAGAAAGCTAGGGGGTGCCAGGAATTTTTATGAAATTGTTGGAGCACAGCCCCCATACCTGTGTCTGATGCATCTACCATGATATTTGTTGGTACTGAATGCCTGGGAAATGTCAATTTTGTATAGTTTACCAACGGTACCATTTAATAAGTAATATTAAACTTATTAAATGACGGTACTTTTAAATCTTGAAATGATTCAATAGCTTTATTGTCTAAGATCAATTTTTTGGTGCTTTTAGAATTATTTTTGTCAATAAAATTGTTTAATGGCTGCGATATGTTCGCACAATGTGGTATGAATCTTTGGTAAAAATTTACAAGACCCAAAAATTCTCTTAACTGTTTTTGAGTGGTGGGTAAAGGAAAATTTTGTATAGCTTTAATTTTGTCTGGTAAATTTGTTTGTAATCAAAGTCTAACAGACGTTCCTTTTTGATATCTACCAGTAAATTAAAATGACGGAGAAAAACAGCGCCTAAAATTGAATGTTGAACTTCAGCTAAAATAAATGTCCAAGTGAATATTTTATTTAATGCAAAATCTAACTGCAATTTAATTGTACCATAAGTGTCTATAGATGTGTTATTAATAGCTTGCAATTTAAGTCTTTGTTTATTTTGCCTTTGTAAAATATTCGGATCAATGATACTCACCTCCGCACCTGTATCAACTAAAAAACGGTGACCTGAAGTTCTATCACTGTCAGTGATGAAGAATAAACGAAGAGAAGAGATGCTTTTATTGCTAGAAATTAAAGGATTTTTATGAGTTCTAATTTTGTACAATATAGTATTATGACTGACATTTTTATCAAAAAATCCAGGTAGTCTTCTATCAGGATTTCTCCAGTTGCAGGGTGCTAAACATCATCGTACTTTGGAGCCAAAGTTGTGATGATAGCAACAATATGTACTTGACGTTGATGACGAATTTCCACGATCTTGAAAGGTTGACGTTCTTCGCGTTAGTAGATTCTTAAGATTTCGTACTTCCAATTTCAAGTCTTTTAATTTTTTGTATTCCGAAAGGCAAGGTGGGGTAACCACTTGAACCGAAGAATTTGATATATCTATAATTTTATCTGCTAATTCTGCTTTTTGTTCCAAATCTTCTTTACCAGATGAAATTACTGCTATCTGTACAGTACGCGGCAATTTTTGTAAGAATAATTCTTCTAAAATGAGAGGGTTATTTCCAATAAGGTTCTTCATTTCTCGAAGTAGAAAACTTGGCTTTTGGTCTCCAAGTTCAGTAGCTGACAGAAGCTTTTGAAACTTCTCAGCATCGGATAAAGTACTCCTTTTAATTAATTCCTCTTTTAAAGTTGAATAAGGGTTGCTAGGTGGACGTTTTAAAATTATATTTACTAATCTCGGAAGAAATTCGTTGATTCGTAAATTCGGCCTCTTTCGCGAACCATAATTCTGGATCATCTGGCCAGAATTAAGGGAGTTTGAAATTATGTGAAACAGTTATTAGAGAGTTTTCAACCTCCAATCCAGGTACTTCGTCGGTTTTGCTCGATGCCATTTGTCCAGACTCGGGGTCACGAATTGTAGTAGCTAACGCAAATACAAAATATAATAGTCGCTACTACCTCCAGCGTGGAAGACCACTCTGCTGCCACGCTTTGTAAAAATAAAACAAGAAACTCTTAAATTGTAAAAATATAAAAAGCACAAAATATTTAAACGTAAATTTATTTTTTTAGAAATATAACAACTGAACTCTAAAAAATATATCACTATCGTAACTTCATTAATTTCCTGGTCGGGAGGCCATGTAGTAGTAGCCTAGATTATAGGCGAGACTGCTATAAGTTCTCTGGTAGCACTTTGATAATTGGTGGCATTATCAGTATATATTTTTTGAGGTAAGCCTCGCCGACTCACAAATATTTCAAAAGCTTCCAAAAATGATTTAGTAGAATAGTCCGTGACTACTTCTAAATGGATAGCTCGTACACTTAAACATATAAAAAGAGCTATTTAATATTTGTGGGAAGGTTTATCTAGTCCTGCTGCCATACGAATCTTCGAAGGTCCTGCATAATAGGGTTGCCAACTTTACAAAATTACAGAGAAGGACATTTTTATATTTTATATGTAAGATTTAAAATTCGAGAAAATTTTTTTGAAAATTTTCAATGTCAAACGTCTTTTAATGCAAAGTTAGATAATATCAAATTTTTTACAATGAAGTACGAGTAATTTTAACAAATTAAAAAAATAAAATAAAATCAATATTTTATGATGCAAACAATTAAAACATAATAAGATATCTAACCTTATAATGTTTGCTGCTAATATGTAATTTTACATTTTAATTTTTTAAACTAACAAAGTAGTTATAGTGTGACCAAGCGATATGCGCCCCTGGTCTCGACTTGGGAGGCGTGGTCTATCATTATGAGAACATTCAGAGACAAAAGTTTTTTATACAAATTTTAGCGATTCATGTACGAAGTGGATTTAGTTAGAACACAAATGAAATGCATAAATATTTCTTTAAATATCATTTATTATAGGTACATATTATACCTTCTCCATAATTATAATTCGTTTATTAGTATGCCTGCCGCTGCCGCCACTACACGTATACTTTTATTCTGTATGTACTTACGCGTTCGCGGTAAAATTCTCAAATGTTATTGGTTGAGTATTTATGCCAGCGCGTGCCTTCCGCTTCAAGGGGCATATATCTCCTATCGCTTGGTCGTACAATATTTAGCGTTAATAAACTATAATAAAATATTAACGAGTAATACTTAATCCGGATAGTCTTTCGATGAGGATGAGAGCAAGAGCATGAGAGTAACAATTAACAAATTTAACAAATCAAACACCAAAGCATACATCTCTCATTTCTGCGTCTGCTACCGCCACCTTTTAGAGAAAACTGTAAACTAAATGTTAGTAGATAAATTATAATACCAATACATTAATAATTCAAAAAATCTATCGTTTACATTACATAAAGAGAAATAATTATTTCATTTTCATATTTATAATAATAAGAAAAATGTTAATAACAAAAATTACTATAAAAGAACAAATCGCGTTCTTTCCTGGTTTAAAAAAGGACAAGGGCAAAATATGCTCGAAAAAGGACAGTCCTTTCCAAAAAAGCATAATGCATGATCAATGCCTACATGAGAAAAGAGACGTGCAGGCTGAAGCCGTATTTTCGGTAAATCTCCCATTAATTGCAAACTTAAATGTGCTTTAGCTTTAATGCAATAACCCAATAATTTTCACGTAAGACTCTTGAAGTAACCTGTGTACCGCTATGAAGAGTCTTCAAATGAAAGAAAGTGACAAGAAGTTCCGCAAACATCCCTTTAGGGATTATAATACAATGTTTACTCTGAGATTATCATTTGAATCTAGTATTGGTGTAAGAGGTAATAAAGTGCGTTTAAAAGGTAGTATTTCTTGTTTGCGTAGAGCAGATAATTCTTTGTTAAAGTGAACAAATTGAATATGTTTGATCCAATATGTTATAGCATTAGATATCTCATCTACCGTAATAAATATAAAAGCGATACGACAAATTCCATTTTACTTTAAGATGAACCACTGTACTTACAGGAACTCTAACTTTTCTGTATCAACTGAATCTAAACAAATTCTTATATTTACAGGCCAATTATCTGAATGATCTTTTAACCAAGGTGGTCCTTGCCACCACAGATAAAAAAGAAACTCTATTAGCTATAAATGTTTTCCATTTGTTAGGAGAAGCATTTAACCAATGTAATACAGCTTGAGAATCTGTCCAACAATAAACAGTGACATTTGATAACTTTAATGATTTTAAAACAATAGTTTAGTGAGCAATACTGCTCCAATTCAAGTCGAGGAATACTTTGAACTTTTAGAGGTGCTACTTTAGTCTTAGCACAAAGTAGTGAAACATGTGAACATTTCATATTAGAACAAACACGTAGAAAAACAACAGCTACATACGCCTTGTTTGAAGCATCTGAAAAACCATGAATTTCCACTGTTTGATTTAAATCATTAATCAAATCTAAACATCTTGGAACTTGTAAACAATTTAATTCACTTATTTCGTTGCAAAATACAGTGCAACTATTCCTGATGTCGCCTGATAACTCATCATCCTATCCACATTTGTTTAACCAGAGCAACTGGATTATAATTTTACCATTAATAAGAAAAGGTGAGGCCCAACAAAAAGGATCAAAAATCTTTGCAACAAAAGAAAGGACGAACTTTTTAGTAAAAGATAAAATTATTGGTATAGAAACCGTATAAGAAAATGAATCTGAAGAAGGATTCCATGTTACACCCAGCACTTTCATTTTATTAGAAGATATATTTTTATCAAAAGCAAGGCCATGATCTTCTGATATATCAGATAATAACAAAGAATAATTACTTGCCCATTTGCGAAGGCGCAATCCACACGCCATAAGCAAATATTGGAGCTGAATTCTAATTTCTGTTAAGAGAGCTGGATCATCAGCCCCAAACAGAGCATCATCAACATAAAAATTATCAGTTAGCACTGATTTTGCTAAAGGATAATTATGCCCTTCATCTTGAGCTAATTGTTTGAGAACACGATGCGCTAAACAAGTAGCACAAGTTGTACTATATGTTACTGTTAACAATCGATAAGAAAAAAGAGTATCTTCTGGCTTCTCTCGCCACAAAATCACTTGATACGCGGTACCAGGAGCAGAAATAAGAATTTGTCTGAACATTTTTGCAATGTCAGCGGTATACACAAATTTGTATCTATCTATATAAGACTAAATAAATCCGCCTGCAGCTTGGGAGCAGGTAATAAATACTCATTTAAGTTAGTTCCATTCGAAGAATTACAAGAAGCATTAAAAACAACTCGCAATTTCATTGTTTTGCTTTATCGCGAATACCAGGATGATGAGGTATATATACTGTTTGTTTTCCATGAAAATAATTTTCATTTATTTTCTCCATATGAATTAGAGCAACATATTCTTCCAAAAAATTCTGGTACTCATTATAAAATTTGCAATCTTTTAAAAGATGCACTTCTGTTTTCTTGAACAACCTTTTGGCAATATCTAAAGTATCCCCAATGGGTATAGGGGGACCCTTTTTAAAAGGAAGTGAAACTTGATACCTACCATTTGCTAATCTTTGATGAATATCAATTAAAATCTGTTCGCATTTGTTTCCTTCCTCAGAAGAGAGTGAAATATTAGGTACTTCCTCAATATTCCAAAAAAATTGTAATTCCTCAGTTAATGATTCAACAGAAAGATGATTAACACAAACTGAAGAAGAATGAAAGAACCTGATATAACCCAACCAAAAATAGTTTCCTGTGCTATAGGACTATTTGGAGGACCTTTACGTAGACCATTAAGTATCACATGGCTGTAATCACCAGCACCAATAATAAGATCAATTGAACTAATTGCGATAGGTGGTGGAATATATGAAGTTAAGGAAGACATCACCAAAGCTTGAGATAAAGTAACAAGATGAGAATTATGACGAGAGATTTTCAGGACTATTGAATAATTAATTATATTGGTAACTGAATTACCTATACCTGAAATATTTACAGTAGTAGGGCATCGCTTAGCTTCAAGTAAGGTAGCAATTCTTTCGGTAATACAGGTTACTTGAGATCCTTGATCTAATAAAGCTCTTACTACATCTACCAACTTCATACTGCAACTACTAACGCAGTGGGTAATAAATTTTGTGTTTCAATAATATCCGAAACATAAGTATTACTAATGGTGTTGACATTTTTGTCAGGTTCACTGGCAGCAGGATTTTTAACACCTAAATTAGATAGTGTGATTTAAATGAAGCATTGTATGATGTTTAAATTTACAAATATTACAACAGTTTTTTTTATTTACACTGCGATGATAAATGTCCTGCTTTCAAACAATTAAAACGAAATTTTTTTCTGAAATGCAAAATTACGCCTCTCTTCAATATTTTTTCTTTTGAATGTCAAACACAGAAAGAGACGATGCTTACCATCACAACAAATACATCAATTGTCATTATTTGAATTAACAGAAACTTGGTGGGACTTGAAACTTTTAATATTAGCTTTATTATCTTTCAATTTGAGAGGTTTAGCATCATTAGAGAATTCTTGAATAGATTCTAAAACATATATCCGAGTAGAGGGAAATTCATCAATTTCATCAAATGTAGACATTTCTTTCTTAGCTCTAAGTTTCAGCTCCCAAGCTTGAATTGATTCTTTATCTAATTTCTTTGTCATAAGAAATATGTATGTATTGGACGTTTTAAATTAATAAGTGATGACCGTATGTCATTTGACTTGTCGCGTAAAAACTTTAAACCTGGTAGAATACATGTCTCTTTTACACAAGGAATATCATAAAAAGATTGAAAATAGCTATTAACAATAAATCTAGTGCTTTCATAACGTTTTTTTGATAATTCCCAAGCTGGCTGGTTATTAGCTCCTGTTATAGTTACATGTTTAACAATTAAACCTGCTTCACCCTTTAGGCTAGTTTTTGTACGTCACTTAAACTAAAATTACTGTCAACTATAGAATTGAAAAGATCTCGGAAACTTCCCCATTCTTGAAAATTACTAGTAAAATTAGTAATGTAATATGTGGTAAACGAATGTGGGTACTCTGATCATCTGCCACACCATAAACGCGTGTAGAATCATCATGTGAATGTTGAATTAAAGGGCTAGAGAATTTTTCTAATAATCCATTAAAAAGTCACATGCTGCTTTATATAATTCAGAAGCGGAAGAGAATAGAAGAGAAACTGTATTCTCAATTTTTGCATGATTACGCATGCATTTCTTCCAGTATCCTCGCACTTGAACTAGTCGGCTGTGAATTGTAGCTGGAGTCCTCTGGGCCTGAGCAACCGTACTGTTGTTGGTTTTAGCACGTTCAATCGGGCCAAACAAAATTCTTTTTTCTGCTAGAAGCTCAGATAGAGACTCAGACATGTTGAATAGTTCTTGAACTACGTAGAAGTCAAATCAAATAATTGATTGAAAATCAGTAGCTACGTCGCTATATGATACTCCTTCAAAGTAAAAATGGCAATTATACAACACCAGCTTTCTTACAAAACAGAATATCCTGCTCGAAGGACCATGAAATTGTTTGTAAAGAATTATACACTGAAATAATTTTGTAAACTAAAAAATAATAACACTAGTTCGAAGACAGTTTTTTTTCCATTCTGATCGAATTAGAAGTGAAATCTACATTAAAACGAGATGTAAACTATGTATTTAATACGAGCTTGAAACGTTTGAAAGAACGTTTTTCAAATCAATATTCAAACTTTTACACAATAATTTATTACACTTTTTAGTTGACACTTGTACAGTTATTATTTTTTTTTTATCATATATATATAAAGTACATACTTGATTTCAAACAATGGTACAATACATATTTTTATATGTCAAACTATAGACAAAAGACAACAATGATGATCTATTATAACTAGATTTATTGTTGATCTACTGACATCCGTCTTTTTCTTCTTAACAACCATGAATTGCGTAGAAACCGTATACCATCTTTTAATTGAATTATGTATGACCTAGGTTCAGGTAATTTTAGAATCATTTTTATATAATGAAAATTTTGACATTCATTCATAAATATACAGGGTGTTATGTAAGTGTACAACGCTTAACCTATGATAGAACTGACCCCATAGATAGTAAACTCTGGCAATAATTTTTGTTTAACATACTTCCTACAAGAACTAAGGCCTTTAAAACTGATCAATCACGTCATAGTTCAAAATCAATGTGTTCTCTGGAAAAAATGTCACACTTGTCACAAATAACATATAAAAATCATTGGCATACGTCTATTTGGAAATAACTCTCTGTACCGTCTTGCAGTAGCACGACTATTTTGTCTCGCCATAAATCATATTATGTCTGCATGCTCTTGATTGGTGAAGGAAAATGGTATTTTGAGAACATATATATATATATATATATATATATACAGTGTGTCCCATTTAGAGGTGCCACCATTGGGATCTCGAGAACTATAAGAGATATGATGTCGGTTAAATAGAACTTTTTGTGCGCCTTTAAAAGGCCATCTCAGATGTGCTTTTCTTTTTCCAAAAATTCTCATAGGGCACTAGATAATGACGAAAAACTGAATATTGTTGATTTTTTCTTTTTCAAATAACGTCTAAACTATTAGTAATTAAGAAAAACGTTTCAAATATAAAAGATAGATATTTTTATTAGCTAACCAGTGGCGTATGAAATCAATTTTTATATCTGTAAATTTTCGAGATATAACACAAACTTATATTTTTTTAAATGGAACCCATATCTGATTTCAGTCTCAAAATAATCATAATTTTTTCTCTTTTCAATGATGTAAGGGTTATTATATTTTATATTTGTTTTGCTCCTAAAATTTAATTTTTCTCTTTATTTTCCTGAACTTTCTTATTATTTCCCAAAAAAAAACATTATTATTTTTATTAATTATATTGTATTTGATCGAAATAATTTGTTTTATGCCTTTATTACTTAATATTTTCATTCTAGACTCATAATTACAAATTACACTAATGTGCCAAGGGCGACCAGATACAAAATATGATAAAAATTAGTTTGATACGAGTTTTGAGCAAAATTTTCTTACGAAATAAATTATTTAAATACAAGGAGTATTTCTAAATAGAAATCTACCAATATTTTCAAAATAATTATAAATTTAATACAAAATAAGGAAAAAATAATAAATTTGAAGGCAAAACAAATACAAAACATAATAACACTTACATCGTTGAAAAGAGAAAAAAATAATGATTTTTTTGAGACTAAAATCAGATATGGGTTCTATTTAAAAAAATATAAGTTTGTGTTATATCTCGAAAATTTACGGATATAAAAATTTATTTCGTACGCCACTGGTTAGTTAATAAAAATATCTATCTTTTGTATTTGAAACGTTTTTCTCAATTACTAATAGTTTAGAAGTTATTTCAAAAAGAAAAAATCAACAATATTCAGTTTTTTGTCATTATCTAGTGCCCTATGAGTATTTTTGGAAAAACAAAAGCACATCTGAGATGGCCTCCCAAAGGCGCACAAAAAGTTCCATTTAACCGACATCGTATCTCTTATAGTTCTCGAGATCCCAATGGTGGCACCTGTAAATGGGACACACTGTATATATATATATATATATATATATATATATATATATATATATATATACATAAATTGTACATCTATGCAAAACAACGTTTAACGTCAGTATAGACAATCAATATTTAAGTAAAATACTCTGGAGATAAGTATATGTATTTGTGTTTCATTTTATTTTAACAATTATTATAAAAATTATTATTGTATTTGTGATACATCATCAAAAGAAATATTAATTTATATATTTATATTTATATAAATGAAATCTACATTAAAACGAGATGTAAACTATGTATTTAATACGAGCTTGAAACGTTTGAAAGAACGTTTTTCAAATCAATATTCAAACTTTTACACAATAATTTATTACACTTTTTAGTTGACACTTGTACAGTTATTATTTTTTTTTATCATATATATAAAGTACATACTTGATTTCAAACAATGGTACAATACATATTTTTATATGTCAAACTATAGACAAAAGACAACAATGATGATCTATTATAACTAGATTTATTGTTGATCTACTGACATCCGTCTTTTTCTTCTTAACAACCATGAATTGCGTAGAAACCGTATACCATCTTTTAATTGAATTATGTATGACCTAGGTTCAGGTAATTTTAGAATCATTTTTATATAATGAAAATTTTGACATTCATTCATAAATATACAGGGTGTTATGTAAGTGTACAACGCTTAACCAATGATAGAACTGACCCCATAGATAGTAAACTCTGGCAATAATTTTTGTTTAACATACTTCCTACAAGAACTAAGGCCTTTAAAACTGATCAATCACGTCATAGTTCAAAATCAATGTGTTCTCTGGAAAAAATGTCACACTTGTCACAAATAACATATAAAAATCATTGGCATACGTCTATTTGGAAATAACTCTCTGTACCGTCTTGCAGTAGCACGACTATTTTGTCTCGCCATAAATCATATTATGTCTGCATGCTTTTGATTGGTGAAGGAAAATGGTATTTTGAGAACATATATATATATATACATAAATTGTACATCTATGCAAAACAACGTTTAACGTCAGTATAGACAATCAATATTTAAGTAAAATACTCTGGAGATAAGTATATGTATTTGTGTTTCATTTTATTTTAACAATTATTATAAAAATTATTATTGTATTTGTGATACATCATCAAAAGAAATATTAATTTATATATTTATATTTATATAAATGAAATGTACCATCAAGAGAGAACAACGTACAATTTAATAAATGAAGTAAACTGAAAAACTTCATCGAAGATACTGTGATTCAGAATTGTTATTTTGTTTTTATATGCAGGTGTCTGTTTTCCAATACTCACTATTGGGTTCCCGGAAACAATAAGAAATATAAACAGATTAATATGATGTAAAGTTTTCCGAAATTGGACGAATGAAAAATGGGAATCAGTAATCTGGAGCGATGAATCCCGCTTTGAAGTTTGCGCAGGCGATAGTCGCAGACGGGTGTTACGTACTGTTGGTGAAGCATATCATAAAGTTTATATTAAAAGAACTACCATATTTTCGGCTTCGATTATGATCTGAGGGTGTATGCTGCCCAATGAGTTGGCAGCCTATGTTTTATAGATGGTATTGTTGAACGCTCGAAAATATCAGGATATTAAAAAAAAAAAACATCTCTTGCTGTGTCTCCCAGAAATGCGATCACATGATGGAAATTATATATTTCAGCAAGATGGAACTACTTGCCACACTGCGAAGATTATTAAAAATTGGCTTGAAAGATAGCAGATCCCTACCATAGAATGGCCAGTAAAATAGCCCCGATCTTTTTCCAATCGAGTCATTGTGGAGAATCATGAAGAGTTTCGCTGTAATCCAGCTAAGAATAAACTTGATTTGAAAACACGAATACAAAATATATGGCCTAAGATATCGGTAAAACAATGCAAAAAACTTGTAAAAGCAATACCTAGGAGAATTGAAACTGTAATTAAACAAAAAGGAGAAGTTACCCAATGGTACAGCAGGTGAAACAAATTTAAGAATTTTGCGATCATTTGCAATTAATTTTATTAGATTTAACTATTTTTGTTATTATTGAGATTTATTCAATTATTATTCCTGAACTTATTTTTGTGGTATTAGAATTAATAAATTGCTTAACAAAAATGTTATCATTAAAAAATGTATAGTTGACTTGTAAGTTAAGAAAAAGGATGTAGGCCTACGGGGTCCTCCAACAAAATAAAAAAATAATAAAATATACTTTTTATTCTTAAAGTACTGCTCAATAAATAACGACTAAGTTAAAAAAATTTGATGTGGCCAGCACATGACCTCCCGTCAATTCTATGTTTTAAGGAAAGTATCATTTCCGGTTGATCGTTTGTAAATAAAATCTAATTTGTTGTCCAATAAATAGAAAAGTCTGTAATACGAAATTTTGGATTATGTTTTATTGTATTTCCTCAAAAATCTGTTAGAGCTCCAAAATAAGTACTACATCCAATTTATCCGACTTCCCGACAGACGCCAAATATTTCCAATTTTAAATGGCACAAAAGTGACCCCTGTGGTGCACTCTCCACGCCAGCTATGAGTGCCCGTGAGGTGACGCCTGGTAAGCGCCCACACGGTAAAATATATCGTCATCATTACCGATGTCTACATGTGTTGTAGATACTGGCACACCCAGAAATGGGTAATATGCCGTGATGATATATATATATATATATATATATATATATATATCCAATTTATCAAATATGGTCAAAAACAAATATTTGTTTCAAAATATATGTGAGTTTTAAATACCAAATTTGAGAAGTTTTGGATCATATTTTAATAGATTTTAAGGAAAAATCGTCACACACACATCAACTCTAAAACGCAATCTGTGTATAATCTACGTCCTACATGATCCATTTCGTAAATGTGTAGTTGTAAATTAATATTGATTTATAGTGCTGTAATCATAGAAAAATTAAATCAGATCATCTAATAATTATGTATGATGGAAAATGTATTATTTTTACAAACCTTAATTTCATTAGAATTAAATATTTTACTATTATATCCTCCTTAAGATAATATTATATTTCCCGTCATACATAAATATTAGATGTACTATTAATTTTCTTCATTGTCTTCCAGGGTACGGCTATTAGTTTTGTCAATATTTGTGACATTTATTTTGTGTATGATATATTTGTTAAATGTGAAATAAAGAATGTGTTGTAATATATATTCACAAGATACTCACTTCGATCGAATATAATAAATAAATTATATTATCAAAGTAGTTTGATGTTCAGATGTTAAGTTTTTTAATTTTGAGTTGTATTTAATGTATATGTCAATGTATTATATTAATAAAAAAATATTCTGCTTATATTGAATAATTCATATCTAATTACAAAAGGTTATGGGCCCAGGCTGCCTATCTGTATAAATAAGTATCAGCCAAAAAGAAAAATAATAAAATTATGGCGAATATGAACTACAGAATAGAACCCCTTAAGAAAAACAATTACGATACTTGGCAAATTCAGGCTCAAGCTATTCTTATTAGAAACGGTCTTTGGGGATACGTCTCAGGAGACATAGCTCAACCCGAAGATGATATCAAAAAGTTAATAGAATGGAATAAAGAAGACCTCAATGCGAAATCAGATTTGATGCTAATAATTTCGCCAACATAATTAAAGCAAATTAAAAATTGCAAGACTTCGAAAGAGGTTTGGGGCACACTTAAAAATACGTATCAAAGTAAAGGTCCTGCGCGTAAAGCTACCTTATTAAAAAGGCTCATTTTGCATAAAATGAAAGAAAATGAAGACATTCGTGAACATCTTAATGAATTTATGGATGTCGTGGATAAATTAGAACAAATGGAAGTAACAATTCATGCTGAACTTTTAAGTATTATGATGTTATATAGTTTATGTCCATCATTCGAAAACTTCAGAGTAGCAATAGAAACAAGAGACAATTTACCCACTCCCGAAGAATTAAAAGTAAAAATCGTTGAAGAATGGGACGCTAGAAATAAGAATGAAACAAAATCGTCAGAAGATGCATTCATTGGAAAATATTTTAAAAAATCAAATAAAAATGCATCAAATTCTTCAAATAATTTTAAATACGAAAAATCTTTTAAATTTAAATGCCACATTTGCAATAAACCTGTCCATAAAGCAATTAATTGTTGGCATAAAAATAAAAATAATAAAAATGAATCGACTTTTAAAGTAATGGCAGAATGTCTGTCATCAAGTTCATCAAATTCATCAGTGAAAAATAAATTATCATGGTGTTTAGATAGCGGATGTACATCTCACATGTGCTCGAATAAAAATAATTTTGAAAATTTAATAGAAGATTCAAAACATGGTACTCTAAAATTAGCTACAGAAAATAACACAGCAAATATAAATGGAACCGGAGCAGTAAAATTTAAAACGTCAAATGATAATACTGTCAAATTGACTGAAGCTTTATATGTTCCTAGTCTAAGTACCAATTTAATGTCAGTTGGTAAAGGACATAAAGTAATATTTTTGAAAGAAAAAGCAATAATTAAAGATAATAAAGGAAAAATAATATTGACAGCCAAAAGATCAACGAAATTTTAAATGATAATCAGGCAGCTCAAAACTTATCTGTATACCCAATAATAAGTTCCAAGTCAAAACACATAAACATAAAAGAACACTTTATTAGAGAAGTCATTCAACGAGGAGATATCGTAATATCATATAAACCATCTGAAGAAATGGAAGCTGATATCCTTACCAAAGGATTAGGTCCTCAAAAACACTCAAAATTCAGAGAAGAGTTAGGACTAATCCATCTTCGCTCGTGAGGAGGAGTGTTGTAATATATATTCACAAGACACTCACTTCGATCGAATATAATAAATAAATTATATTATCAAAGTAGTTTGATGTTCAGATGTTAAGTTTTTTAATTTTGAGTTGTATTTAATGTATATGTCAATGTATTATATTAATAAAAAAACATTCTGCTTATATTGAATAATTCATATCTAATTACAAAAGAATGTTATGCGTGAATGTAAGCCGGCAGTACGGCAGTGTGGTTAGAGTGTCAACTTTGTGATCGGCAAGTCCGACAGGCTACACAGCAGCGATATGTTGGATGAGTGAACGCTCAGCAACAAAATTTACCACACTGCGGCTCGGTGCTCCCGGCACCCAAAGGTACCTACGAAAAGGATTACAGATTATATGAGTGAATGTAAAAATATTTACACATAATGATTGCTTTATGATACTGTATGGTTAAATATCCAGCGGGAGGTTGTGGGCCACATCAGATTTTTAATAAATGCTTTGCGAGATATTTGAATCTGATTTCAGTGCCATAGTGACGTCACAATATTGCTATCTTTCTCGCGCAGCCTACTATAGAAACTGGAGTGAGAAAGATAGCAATGGTTCTGCTAAAAATCAAATGCAGTTAAACTAAAAACAATTATGACTTTTTAATACTACGAATTGCTACAAAATTAAATGAACTTTCATTTAAAATAATAAAAAAATAAGAGTGGAGGACCTATTTTTTTTGACACAGGGCTCGTATATGCGAGTTAAATGCTATTCGTTACCTACAACTGTCAATTTCACATATGTATTTAAATAAAATAATTACAACTTGACGTTACAATAATTATAAATATTTTACGTAAAGAACGTTTGCTGATTTCAATTGCTTTGTTGCTATGGATACATTCGTATTTATATGAGTTCACGGAATTTATCTAAAGAAACAACATAGATATAGCCTGCATAAGCAAAACGCACAACCAAATGAGCCCTTCAAAATCAGAGGATATGTAATACTCAGGTATGACAGGGAATCAGAAGAAGCTTCTGGTGGAGCAGATATTATCATTAAAAGAAAAATAAAACATCACGCCACTATATTACCACCATTATGTAAACCTAAGTCAGCACATAAATGAGATTGCGTATATTTCCAAATTGACTCACATGTAAGTAGGCAATTGCTGAATAGATATTTCTTAATATTATAACAAATACCAGACCTCAATTTCTTTGCTGACTATCTATACTTATCCGTATTAATAAAATAATTATACACAGATTACATGTTTTTCTAATTTACTGAAATTCTATCAACTTTCAACATAGGACATGTTACATAAAGTACCCTTATTTTTTGCCGTAGAATACATTTATGTAATAAAAAACGGGGGGTTCCATTTAAAAAAATTGTCTTTTTTGAAGTTTGTCAACTGTAATTTTGGTGTAACATGCCCGTCACATTTTTATAAATAATTGAGGACTCTTCTATGGATAATGTAGCTTAAAGTCTCCTTTATAAAAGGCTTTTTTCAGATTATAAAAATTCGATCTCGTTCCCGATATACAGAGTTTTGAAAATGTGCCGGATTTCAGACAAAAAATCAAAAAAAGTTGAATAACGCCGGAAGTAGTTGATCATGAGTAAAATGTTTTTATTGCTTCATATGTAAAATTTTCCGCTGCATTCAATGGTAAAATAAAATATAGCGTATTCCATTTAAAATAAGAAAGTTAAGGTCAATTTCCGGTCAAACCGGAAGTGCTATTGCTTTGAAAATATTTTAGTTAAAACGGGCATGTTGGATAACCCCTAGATACCAAATTTCGTTAAATTATATTAAATAGTATTTAAAATATAGATAACGTAAGCTCGTCCTGAGACACCCTGTATATACAGGCAATAACAACAAAACAACAATCATAGCCGCCTACAAACAACCGAAAAAAACTCTCAAAGAATCAGATTTACTAAAAATATTTTCCAATAATAACCCAACACATAATAGGGGACCCAAATTGTAAAAATACTATATGGGGATGCAGAGCCAATAACCCAAATGGAATAAAGCTACATGAATATTCATCACGAATAGGATGCTTCATCCAAGCCCTGGCAGAAATAACTTACGTACCCTACCGCGAGGATCATGAACCAGACATCCTCGATATCATTATATCAAAAAATTACTCATAAACCCTTACTCAAAAAGTAATTCGTGAACTAGACTCAGATCACTTACCGGTAATTATAACAACTACAGAAACAACAGAACTATTTAAACCCCCTCCAAGATTGACAAACGGTAAAGTAGATTTTGAGAAATTTAAAAAAGAGCTAGACAGTAAATTGGGAAATCAAAGACCTATGGAAAAAACGGAACATATAGACGCAGAAATAAATAACTTTACGAAGTCGATAGCACATGCAGCACACAACGCAACAATCAAGCAGAAAAACACATATAAACAAGAATATGACACACCCAATCACACACTGCAATTAATAAAGCAAAAATCAAAAGAAAGACGTTTATGACAAACTACACGCGACCCTTACCACAAAAACAGATTAAACCAATTAACTCGAAAAGTTAAATGGGAAATTGACAATCACAGAATAAACTCATACAAAACGTATATAGAATAATTAGAAACAGGAAGTCCACACATGTGGCTCGCAACGAAACGAATCCTAAAGAAATCAGAACCAGTACATACAATCAAAATTGCAGATACAAACTATGTAACAGACGAAGAAAAATGCACTTAGAAAAAGTATTTCAGCCAAACACAACTGACGAAAACATAAATAATACAAGAGAAATTCAGCAACACACAGCAAGCATAAAATTCACAAACACACATATCTATGAAGAAACAACAACAGATGAAATATATGCACACATAAAAAACTTGCCTAATAAAAAAGCACCAGGCCGCGATTTGATGCCAAACATAATATTAAAACACATAACAGAAAAGGTGCTCAAGCACTTAACAAACATGCTCAATGCATGTCTAAAAACGGGATATTTTCCAAATACTTGGAAGCACGCTCAAATAGTACTTTTCCGTAAACCAAACAAGGACCATTCAACACCATCAGGATATAGACCTATCAGCTTACTAATAACTATGCCGAAAACATTAGAAAAAATCATACAAAGTCGACTCAACGAATTTACCGACCAAAACAGTATTATACCAAAATTTCAATTCGGATTTCAAAAACACCATTCAACTATACATCAACTGACACGAATAACAGAAACAATTACTAAAGGATTTGAAAATAAAAGATACACAGCGATTGCCTTCTTAGACATAGCCCAAGCATTCGATAAGGTCTGGATATATGGTTTAAAATATAAACTACTACAATGCGACATGCCCGAATATCTAACAAAAATCATATTTTCGTTCAACATTTGCAGTAAGAATTAATTCAACATTATAAGACATAAAAACAATAAAATCCGGTGTCCCGCAAGGCTCCGTACTTGGCCCTACACTATTTAATATATATAATTCTAACATACCCAACACCGAAAACGGAGGGATCGCAATGTACGCAGATGATACTGCCATAATTATTCAAAGTAATAACATGAATACAGCAATAAAAAATCTGCAAAGCTCCATAGACACAATAACTAAATGGTATAAAAAATTGTGTATAACAATCAACGCCGATAAATGTGAAGCAAAAATATTCACTCTCCGTAGAGAAAAACCTGCCACATATAAAAATATGCGAAAAAGAAATAGCATGGAATCCCGATAACAGCGCCGTAAAATACTTAGGAGTTTACTTAAACAAAAGGCTCACCTGGACACATCACATGACAACAAAACTCACACAATGTTACCAAAGATTAGGAATGCTGTACCCAATAGGTAATAAACAAAAAAATCACATACGGTTGCAACTTATGGTATAACGCAAGTAAAACTTTAACATCAAAAATACAAGACATGCAAAATAAAATACTGGGAATCATAAGTAAATCTCCATGGTTTGTACGAAACAACCAAATTCATTCTGAACTCGGTATCATGCCCATGACAGTATTTATTAAAAAACTAACAAAAAAATATCTAACCAAAATTCACTTCTGTCCAGGAGCAGAATATTATAAACTAGACCAAAAATCTGCATCAACAAGATTGAAAAGACGACTACCTTAAGATATCCTAACTAGCGAAGAAGAATGAAGAGTGAACATAAAAAGAAGAAAATATTAATAAACTCAAACATTGTAAATAAATTGTTATCCATATAAAATATAAAATAATGTAAATGTTAAATAATACCTTAAGAACAGTACCATGTATAATACTTAGTGTATTGAGCTGGTAAAATATAAATGTTATGTATTTGTTTACTTTTTGTTATAAACATTGTTTTGACGTTTAAATAAAAACTGTACAATTTTATATACTCCTTATGTGCAATTATATCAGAATTTTAAGTATTTCTATGTACGGCCCTTGAAGTTGTTCAATTGGATGGAAGTTCAACAATATTGCTGAATGATATAATATGTCGAGGAATCGATGAAAAACAATATGAACTTATATTATCACTTTAATTCTAAGTATTCTTACCATAATTACCAATATGTGAGTCTGCTGTTTTTTAATATGTTATTTCGTTAAATATAAACTGTTTATATTTCAATTTGTAGATTATCAATTTAAAGTTGACAGCTGTTGAAGGTTTAAGTAACTTTATTCTTAGGTTATCTAGTGTATAATGCAACTTAGGGCGACATGACAGGTTCCTATTTTACAAGTAACTTCTTATTCGCTCATTTTATATAGTTACTACGGATATTTATTTATTTCATTTCTATGCCGTCGGCGTAGAAATTAGCTATTTCTACTCCGGCGGCGTAGAAATGAAACTTCTACCATGTGAATCAAGTCACAAAAGATGTCATTTTTATGACGCTTGAAGAAAAAAATATTTTTATTATCGACAAACTTTCACGAATTTAAATTATGTATTTAATGCATGTAAAAACGGTCGGCTCTCAAGCGTCGTCTATTATTTTGTTACAAGAAATGAAGTATAATTCAATAGTTGTAGATAATAGCGCGTCGAAGTAAAAAAAAACGCTTGCTGTCCGAATTTGTAACTATAAAATGTTGAGAAATGTCACTTGTCTACAATCATAATGGGAACGTTTAGTCAGGAATTAATGGCGCTGTAGTTACTTTTAACCACCTCCACAAGTCATTGTGGCATATGACTGCTCTGAGTGCTCTGTCGATATATTACATAACCAAACAAAATGCCGTACTTTTGCGCAAAGGAATACAGATGTAAAATAGAACATTCATTTACAAAAACGAAAGTAAAAAATGCTTAGATTAGTTGAGGCGATAGCTCAAAAAGAATGGAAAATAACGATAAGTTAAAATTGAATAATGTAATCGTTATTTATTAAGTAGTACTGTAAGTACAAAGTGTACATTTTATTATATTTTGTTATGGTGGAGGACTCCATTGTGACGACTGTAGAAAAAAATTTGTGTGTGTTTCGAGCGCAAATGGATATTGTCGATTTCGAGAGAATGCCTCTCAATCGACAATATCCCATTTTGCGCTCTTAATAAACAATAACTATTATACATACATTTTGCAGCCAATTTCAAACACATGTGCTAGCTCTGTTTTAACTAAAACGCTATTTTAAGAAAGCTCGCACTACCAGTCAATATGCTTCTCATATTACACTAGTAAAATGTGAAATATTCATATTCCACGGTAAAAGGTTTTGTATTGTATAGTTGATATTTTTATAAAACTTTGTAAGTAAATAATAATTGAAAAATTTAAAATATACTGCCTAGTGTAACATATTAATAAAGAAATTCATGTGAACATGTGACATCTGACATTTGTCATATCATTGCAGTTTATAACATAACCACACAAAATATATTTATAAGATATTTTTAATCTGAGAAATTGATAGTTGGAGATAAAGTTTGGATTTGACTCGCATATAATAGCAATATTATATGCTCATTAATATACTATTAAATTGAAACTGTGAAAGTGAAACTACTAGGTACTACGTAAAAGATAAACAAATGAAACTAGAAAACCAATATGAATTTTTAATACTACATAACAGACTATTTTCTCACAAATATAATACAAATGACTGTTGAAATTGAAATTAAAAATTAAAATTATTGCTCCATTTATTTATAATTAATATTTTTTGTGTAAACTATAAGTACGTCACAAGTCAGTTATGCGCAAACTCAGACAGAACGGTGACATCGAACCACTTGAACGTAGGTCGTAACAACACCTCAGTCTCAAGTCTCAAGTGACTGGTAACCGCAATCGCAACCGCGTGCGTCAGTGTATAAATCGACATACGTTGCGCCAAGCCTCTACCGACGTCATTACAGCTTAAAATCGGCTTTTCCGGAAAATCTGGGGATTTTTGAAAAAAATAAAACATGTGTGAGCAATGTATATGTATTTGTTTTATTTGTGGGTTAATTGTGATTGTTGTGTATTATTCGTCAACTGCTATTAAAGGGTATTATGTAATAGCGGTATTGTTGCATCACTCCTATTTCACATTATCTTACAGTAGTATGGATAGTAGGCGGCAAGCCTGACGAGGCATGTTTACAAGCGTGCAGTGCTGGTGTGTGTGGTGTTTCCTGATTTCAGGTCCAGAGTTGCAGATTGCTGCAAAGTGATGAAGTGTCCGCTGGGTATCTGTGTGATCTCATGCGATGACGGGTATCAGTGTGATCCCGGTGGGTGTTTTGTGTTAGCACGAAGGTGGGTCCCGTGCTGGAGTTAGTGCCGTCTGCGAAGGTCGGAGAAACACCACCTTCGTAGGTCGTGCCGTGTTTTGTGTTAGCACGAAGGTGGGTCCCGTGCTGGAGTTAGTGCCGTCTGCGAAGGTCGGAGAAACACCACCTTCGTAGGTCGTGCCGTGTTTTGTGTTAGCACGAAGGTGGGTCCCGCGCTGGAGGTCTATACGACCACCGACAGAGTGATTGTGAGACAGATGGGTTACGGGCAAGCCCTCCAAACTAACAGGTAAAGGATTTAGGGAATGCATTTCAATGATTTGTTTGAGTTACACCGACGCCCACACGAGATGGAACAACCACGTCGAGGAGATGCTGCGGAAATGAGGCTTATCTTGCCCGTGACGTCAGTACTGACGATGTGTGGATGACGTATTGATGGTAGTGGTATGACGTAAGGCAATGTTTATTAATTTGTGTATTAAATATAAAACTTATTGTACGAGTGATTGAGGATGTGATGCAACAGTTAGGTAATGCTAGTAAGGTATTATAATATTCGTAAACATTATGTTATGACCAGTCGTTTGCTATCAGCAAAGGAGTGAGCATCGACTTATAATTTGAAGGGTTTAGGTATTTTCAGGTTAAAGGGTGAGTTTCTAATACACCGCGAATTCGATGTGCTTACACATGTTACATACTTTTTTAAGTCATTTCCCATGGAATAAAAAAATAAAAAAAAAAAATCGCTAAACTTCCCCATTTGCAAGATTTCTATGTTATTATTAGTATGCACAATGTTCAATCCAAATAGAAATTTGTCGATATTCTAGTACTTACTACAAAGTATGGGGACTAGTGGCCGCGTGCCTGATGAGTGTCTGATGACGAATCTGGGAAACCGGGTTAGATCCTGACCGACGCAAAAAGAAATATTTCGAATTTTAAATGGCACAGAAGTGACCCTGTGGTACTCTCCACGCCAGCAATGAGTACCTGTGAGGTGACGCATGGTAAACGCTTGCGCACAGTACAATTTTTGGTAATGATAATGACATATTTGTACTGCGATGATACAGTTTTTATTTATTTTTTGTTATAGTAAGTAAAAAGAAAATTATTCTCTTACCCAAAATTTGTTAATATGAAGGTTCGAGGTATTTTATAGAAACTTATTACATAAATAATTATAAAACAAGTTTAAGAACTTACAGCCCGATTCACAAAAAAGTTTACGCTAATCCTCATTTTTGGATTAGTGAATTCTATTCTATTCCGGTATTTAAAATTTAATTTTCATGATATTTTCAATAAAGGTAGATACTAGGAATAGATTAGACTATATTTTAAGATATAAACTGTCAAAATTAGAGTAGGATTCACTAATCCATAAATGAGGATTAGCTTAAACTTTTTTGTGAATCGGGATGTTAGTGATTAGAATTTAATAAATGAATAATGAGTGAATAAGGTAATAAGCATTAATTTATGATATTGATGTATGTAGGTAGATTTGCAAGGCAAGTTGAGCATTTATATCCATAAAGTTTCCAAGTACTAATTAATCAATAAACGAGAAGTCTTTGTGTGGTTAACGAGGCAACTTGGACAATAGTCCAGCCATTTCATCTAAACAATAATACACATTTACCAGAAAACAAGAAACAATACACATCGAAGTCAGCTACAGTACGACCCACTGAAACAATGTTTTATTGTGCAACGCTTACAGTCGGAACAAAAGGGCATGCGCAATTTAATATCACCGGTGTGCAAACAAAACAAAAGTTTGGAGTGCAAATACCAGACGGGAAGAGGAGTGTAGGATGGATCGTTTGCAATTGCAGCTTAAACTTGCTTTATTAACTCACTTAGGATTTTATAGGTCAAACATGTTCATTTATTTTTAATGTATGAGAAAAAATAATTATCGCATTATTACAATTTTAGTTTTGTATCTACACGAAATGTATAATTTATTTTTCTTCAAGCGAATTATAATATTTATATAGGGTGTCTCTTCAATAGGGGGACATGGCTTAACCACAGATTCCTGAGGCTAAATAAGACGATTTAACCAAACTTGCTTCTACCGGAAAGTGCACCATTTAGCCAGAATTCTGCTTCAAAGTTCTTCGAAAAAAAATTAATTTTGCTTATAATAATCGGACGCTTTATTCGATTTGGATGAAATGTGGTATGACAGTTTATATGGTTATAAGTCATCTTTTAAGGTGATACTTGTTATTATTAGTGAACCACTAGTGTATGAAACTTAGGTGTCCCAACATTAATTAGACCGTAACTTTTTAACGGCAATGCCGAAAACGTGAAATTATTTTTCTACAGAAAGATACATTCCATAGTAAACTTTTCTCTCTCTATTTAATTTTTGATATCTGTTACGGTTCAGACAGAAAAAAATAAAACTGGAATGACTGCATCGTAAATTTTTTTAAAATAAATTTAATCTAGCAGTCTATCCAAATGTCAAACAAGTAATTTTTAATGACAGTAACGAGTTGTCAATCTTCACAACTTATTTAGGAGTAAGCTGAAATATGTAATCGTCTTATTTGTAATAATGGTAGTAAAATACTATTAGGCCGAACAAACGGATGTTACTAATTTTATAATATTGCGAAGAAAATTTTTGACAACTCGTAAAACAATTGTTACTGTCATTAAAAATTACTTGTTTGACATTTAGATAGACTGCTAGATTAAATTTATTTTAAAAATTTAGCAGTGCAGACACTCAGATTTTATTTTTTTCTGTGTGAACCGTAACAGATATCACAAATTACACAGAGAGACAAAAGTTTACTATTGAATGTATCTTTCGGAAGAAAAATAATTTCACGTTTTCGGCATTGCCATTAAAAAGTTACGGTCTAATTAATGTTGGGAGACCTCAGTTTCATACACTATTGGTTCACTAATAATAACAAGTATCACCTTAAAAGATGACCTACAACCATATAAACTGTCATACCAAATTTCATCCAAATCATATAAAGCGTTCTGTTATTATAAGCAAAATTAATTTTTTTTCGAAGAACTTTGAAGCAGATTTCTGGCTAAATGGTATACTTTCCGGTAGAAGCAAGTTTGGTTAAATCGTCTTATTTTAACCTCAGGAATCTGTGGTTAAGCCATGTCCCCCTATTTGAGAGACACCCTCTATTATGCTACTGTACACACACTAAAGAACAAGCTACAGAAGATATTCATTGTCTTACTGGTAAAATAATGTTCTTTATTTAAATGCAAAGTGTTGCAAAAAATATAGATTTGCATTGTACGCCGCCAACTTTGGCTGAAACTGCGAACTCTGGAACTGAGCAATTCCAACAAAACCGCAAAAAAAATACTATAGCTCATTCGGATAGCTGGATTCAACGCGAAAAGACTCCTAAAGGGGTACGCAGGTATCTGCAACTGATTTAAAGCAACTTTTCAAAATACCTAACTCTTGTTATCACACGTACACAGAGTTACATATATTTTAGGTTATTTGCGTACTTAATGTTAGTAACCTTTGTCTACACGTCTCATATCCCATAACTCGGTAACATCTTTAATTACATTTATCGCCGTTTCCAAATATGTATGCAAATGATTGTCTGTAAAACACATTTTTAAACTTCACATCAAAACATAAACACATGTGTTTAGGGACTTCTAAGTTCTACAGCGCATGCGTACATCGTTTGTACGCACGTATCTGCAACTTTTGTCTACGAAGTTTTCAAACATGTTCGTAAACTAGTTGCATGAAACCAGTCTCTTTATCATACGGAAAAAGTTGCATGAAATAGACAAAGTTGCAGAAAATCTATAACAAGTTGCGCGTATGTTCTTACATGTGATACTCCCTTAATAACGTAAGTAAACTTTTTTACTACCTATTAGCCTTTAGCCTAACAATATGTCATTATTAACGTCTTTTTGAGTCGTGAAATTGTTTTTCACTACCGCTTTCTTAATAACAGTTAATAATGAATTATTATAGATGCAGAGGTTAATTTTGCGAATTGTTATTTTGCAAAGTTAAGATTTTTTGGCAACAACGTATCAAACTGCACATTCGTCCCGGTTCTTTAATATCCGGAGTAGTGCAAATTTTCATTTTCTGCTTTTCACTATTTTATCTATGATTATTTACCAAAATGAAATATTAGAAAATAAAAACAACAAAAAAAGTCTCTTCTGCCTATATAGTTTTTATAGATATTAAGTACTTATGTCAAAATACTTATGTTATTATAAATATAAAATACATTAAAAAGAATTTAAGAGCCAGGAGTGAAAAAAAAAATCTGTTGTGGCCAGCACAAAACCTTCCGTCAATTCGATGTATTTTGTACATATCCTATACCAAAAGTTCCTTGAAATATATTCTATATATCCTGTATAATTGTAACAAGAACACACTATTTTTACATATCCATACTGAAAGTTCCTTTGAAAAGATTCTAAAATCTAATAAAATTTTAATACGAATACGAACGTACATTATGTATTGCACTTAACACTTCCTCCTGCTTCAACTTTGCCCTATTTTATTAGAAGTCGCTGTTTCTTACTCTTCTCTTCTACTCATTCCTGTCCAAAGCACCTTCGTGACACAGTTCTTCCTCTCTCAAATCTTCTGCTATACAGTCCTTCCATCTTCTCTTTTGCCTTTCTCGTACTTCGGGCATTATAAGTTCCTATCTTGAGGCGAGGCCGCAAATGCAAGTCACTGGCGAGGGACACTCTGTCAATTTCACTTTCAGATCATATACTTTCCACTTTGGTTTTGCACTTGCCATTCACATCTATCAATTAGATTTTTTTGAATATATGTTGTTTTCATAATTTTTGCAAAGCTGATTAATTTTCGAAAGTTAATCGCTCTTAATCTCTCTATAAGTCTATATCTGTTGAATATGAAGGAAAATGTATAATCGAACCGTATAGAGAATAAGATATTCTTTCTATTGATAATCACATAAAATGTCGAAAATTATATTTAACTGCGATTTTTCAAGAAAAACTGTTAAGAACTTCAAATAAGGGTATTTCCGGTTGACCAATTATAACCAAAATCTAATCAGCTCTTCATATGGTTGTAAAGAAGAGGAATATGAAAAAATCATAATTTTTAGAATTGTAGTTTTGGAGATATCGTCGGAGAAAAATTTGTCACACACACAGACACACACACGGACACACATGCACACATACAGACATCATCTTAAAAATAGTACATTCGTATTGTAGGGACCTTAAAATGTGCTTATTCATTAAAAACTCACCACCGAATTTTTTGACCAAAAACAATACCTTCCTTTTGACGGAAGGTAAAAACAGTAAATAAATCACGGTTATGAAGAATGTTATTGTCCTCGCGAATTATATCACCTAGTTCTCTTGGGATCACAATCTTTTCTCTCAGTTAATATTCACATTCTTCATAACCTTGGTGTATATTATGATATGAAATGATACAAGACTGAGAAATTTTATTAAATTAAGAATACACTTTGGACGATTTCACCACCATTTCCTAATATTTAAGTTCAGCAATCGCTAGGCCTTACCTAACCTCGATTTAGGAATTACTTAACTACGTACACTTTTTCCGATGCCCAAATCGCTAAGCATTTTCCCACGTTTGACAGCTGACATAAACAAAAATTATACAAGTTTATTGAATATTTTGATAGTTATAGCGAAGAAATAGAAAGACATGCACAAGATAGAAAAAAAGAACAATTTATTTTAAATTCTTTGATGAAAAAATATAACAAATATAACAGATTAAAGAAATTTTGCATTGATATGAACTATTTCAATGTTACATTTTTACCTGCTGCTACCGTAGATGAGGAAGGTATAGGGATCGTGCTAAAAATCGCACATAGAGATTTTAGTGAATAAGCACGTTTTGATGTCCCCAGAATCCGAATTTAACATTTTACAATGATATCTGTGGATATATATATACAGGGTGTTCATTTTAAATGTGCCACCATTGCTATCTCGAGAACTATAAGAGCTACAAAAACGGTTAAATGGGCAAACAATTTCTATTATACAAGACAAATTTAGAGAACAGAAAAAAAATTTTTTTCGACCAGTGGTTCTCAAAATACAGGACTCAACTTTTTTATTTTAAATGTGAACATATTATTTTTATTTGCTTATTCGATAGAGTATTTAATTCTGAATTTAATGATATAATATTATCATATCCTCACATAACGATTTTTTTGAGTAAAATAGATATAAAATTTTAAATTAATTTGATTAAAATATGATATTACTAAGAGTGCCATGAATGGAAAAACTGAATACAAGTAATTTTTTAACCTGGAATTAGAGTGCTCTTAATGAAATAAGTGAATATTTTGTTTTGTTAAGTGATCATAACTGTCAAGTGAAGTTCAAAATCATTTAATTTAATTTTAAAAATGTATAATTTTACTCACATTGAAAAAGTTGAGATGTTTGAAACATGCATTTTATCAAGAAAAAATTCGCGAGCTGCAGTTAATATGTATAGGGAACGATATCCTGAAAGAGTAGTACCGTCGCGGAAATATTTCCGAAAACTTGACCTAATATTACGTGGTAATACTACTGCATTTATACATAAACCCAGAAGACCGGTGGATGAAAACAATGAAATAAATGTTTTGGCATATTTTGAAGCCAATCCAAGAGCTTCTGTACGAATGGCCTCTGATGAATGCAGATTAAGTGTAGGGACGGTGCATAAAATTTTAAAACGACACAAGTATAAGCCATACAAATTCCATAAAGTTCAACACTTGCAACCTGGTGAAGGAATTGATATTTTAAAATGTGTTATTTGGACGGATGAAGCAAATTTTTCCAATAATGGAATGTTTAATGTAAAAAATAAACATTATTGGAGTTCCGAGAATCCTATTATGGTACGTGAAAGAAGTTTTTAACGAAAATTTAATATAAATGTATGGTGTGCAATTTTGCACGATACAGTGTTTTTTCACATGTATAAAGGTACTCTAACTGGAGATCGTTACTTAGAATTTTTAAGAAACAGACTTGATGATATACTGGATGATCTGCCATTAAATGTCGTTAGAAATCTACATTTTCAACAGGATGGAACACAAGCCCATACTTCTCGTCAAGTAACCGCGTACCTGAATGAAACATTTCCAAATCAATGGATTGGTACCAAAGGACCCATTGCATGGCCTGCAAGATCACCCGATTTAAACCCTTTAGACTTTTTCTTATGGGGTTATTTAAAAGATAAAGTCTACGATACTGTGCATCAGAATCTACAACAATTAAAAAGCAGCATTGAAAATATTTTGAACAATATTGACGGAAGAAAATTAAGATTAGTTAGAAATAGTTTATTTCATAGAGTACAGTTATGTATAAATGAAAATGTAGGCAATTTTGAACAGTACTTATAATTTTATAGGGGTTTATTTTATTTTTGTAAATATTTCTTCATTATAATTAAATATTAAAATAAAAATTATAACAGTTGTTTCTTCATTATACTTTTATTCACTTCTTTCTATCATGGCACTCTAATTATGCGTAAAAAACACATGTACATATTCAGTTTTTCCATTCATTGCACTCTTAGTAATATCATATTTTAATCAAATTAATTTAAAACTTTATATCTATTTTACTGAAAAAAATCGTTATGTAAGGATATGATAATATTATATCATTGAATTCAGAATTAAATTCTCTATCGAATAAGCAAATAAAAAAATATATTCACATTTGAAATAAAAAAGTTGAGTCCCGTATTTTGAGAACCACTGGTCGAAAATTTTTTTTTTCTGTTCTCTAAATTTGTCTTGTATAATAGAAATTGTTTGCCCATTTAACCGTTTTTGTAGCTCTTATAGTTCTCGAGATAGCAATGGTGGCCCATTTAAAATGAACATCCTGTATATATATACAGTGTGTCCCATTTACAGGTGCCACCATTGGGATCTCGAGAACTATAAGAGTTACGACGTCGGTTAAATGGAATTTTTTGTGCGCCTTTGGGAGGCCATCTCAGGTGTGCTTTTGTTTTCCCAAAAATTCTCATAGGGCACTAGATAATGACGAAAAACTGAATATTGTTGATTTTTTCTTTTTCAAATAACGTATAAACTATTAGTAATTAAGAAAAACGTTTCAAATATAAAAGATAGATATTTTTATTAACTAACCGGTGGCGTATGAAATAAATTTTTATATCCGTAAATTTTCGAGATAATACACAAACTTATATTTTTTTAAATGGAACCCATATCTGATTTCAGTCTCAAAAAAATCATTATTTTTTTCTCTTTTCAATGATGTAAGGGTTATTATATTTTATATTTGTTTTGTTCCTAAAATTTAATTTTTCTCTTTATTTTCCTGAACTTTCTTATTATTTCTCAAAAAAACATTATTATTTTTATTAATTATATTGAATTTGATCGAAATAATTTGTTTTATGCCTTTATTACTTAATATTTTCATTCTAGACTCATAATTACAAATTACACTAATGTGCCAAGGGCGACCAGATACAAAATATAAAAATTAGTTTGATGAGTTTTGAGCAAAATTTTCTAACGAAATAAATACAAGAAGTATTTCTAAATAGAAATCTACCAATACTTTCAAAATAATTATAAATTTAATACAAAATAAGGAAAAAATAATAAATTTGAAGGCAAAACAAATATAAAACATAATAACACCTTACATCGTTGAAAAGATAAAAAAAAAATAATTTTTTTGAGACTAAAATCAGATATGGGTTCTATTTAAAAAAATATAAGTTTGTGTTATATCCCGAAAATTTACGGATATAAAAATTTATTTCGTACGCCACTGGTTAGTTAATAAAAATATCTATCTTTTGTATTTGAAACGTTTTTCTCAATTACTAATAGTTTAGAAGTTATCTGAAAAAGAAAAAAACAATATTCAGTTTTTCGTCATTATCTAGTGCCCTATGAGAATTTTTGGAAAAACAAAAGCACATCTCAGCTGGCCTTCCAAAGTCGCACAAAAAGTTCCATTTAACCGACATCGTATCTCTTATAGTTCTCGAGATCCCAATGGTGGCCCCTCTAAATGGGACACACTGTATATGTGTGTCTGTGTGTGTATATGTGTGTATGCGTGTGTGTGGATCCTGTGGACACGATTACTCAAATACTACCAATAAGAAAAATTTGAAATTTTGTATGCCCATTCTGTACTAATGTAGGAAGAGCTCATTAGTTTTTAGTGCATATCGGATAACCGGAAGTATCATTTATACAAGCTTTTAACAAATTTTCTTGTAAAATAGTTATTTATGATATAATTGTTAAAAGTGACATTTTATGAGTGAGTGGGGAAGTTTGTGTAACGAGGTGAAGCCGAGTAAAACAAACCCCACGAACGAAATAAAATCACGTTTAACACGAATATCATACACTATTTTTCCTACGACCCTAGTTATGTATTAGTAACAACTAAAAATTATAGAATGAAATTTATGACAGGTAATGATGTATTTGCTATGAACAACTGAAAATTGTTTATTCTAACCTCTGCTTCCAACAATACTGTTTTAAATTCCAATTATTCAAGCGCCTTGCAAGGAATTACTATAAACAATTGTAATAATTGTACTATAACAATAAACGTTTCAGAATAATCTGTACTTCTAATCAAATACCTATGTACTCGTATATAAATAATTTCAGTACAAAAATAAATATAAAATTGAACTACATTTACTTATGAACACTAAATGTAACTAGATTTAGTTATATTTTTAACACTAAATGTAACTAGATTTAGTTCTTTTTTAACACTAGTGTTAAAAGTAAATTTATTTTTTTTTACTTTTAATCCGTTGTCAGTGACAACGATTTAAAAGTATTCACTGTGTTATAAACTGTCATTTTTAACTCGCTAAGCAATCGTTAAAAAGACTACTTTTAACAGTGGTCGTAGCAAAAATTCATTAAATATAATTTTTTTATCAACTTTTACCAATAAAAATTGGATATAATTACAATCTTCAATTCTACGATAAATTTAAATTGACTACTTGAAATAACATTAAATATTACATTATAAAAAAAAATATTTTTGTACATCATCTTGCCTATGAGTCAAACAAAAACATAAAATTTTTATAAAAATTTTGACATATTTAAACTGTCACTTAGATTTACATTAAAATTAATAATGAAACCGTGTTAAGAAGACTGTATTGAGTCTAATGAAATTAAGGTTAGTAAAAATAATATATTTTCCATCATACATAAATATTAGATATACAGAATGATCCTATATAAAATTGATATGTTTGCAGCAAGAAAAACAAACATCTGTGAATAAGTACGAGTTATCAAAGTGTCAAATATTAGTTTACAACTACACATTAACGAAATGGATCATGTAAAGCAATAGATATATGCAAAAGAACTTAATATAGTTTGTAGGATTAGTAAATATGTAGGTATGTAGTTCAATTAATAAAAATTAAAAAGCGGGAGGTAATGTGTTGAGCACAACAGATTTTTTATTATTGCAATTAAAATTATGAAAAGAGGAACATTTAAATAACTTGTTATGTGGCATTAACATACATTCAGTAGCAATAATACGTTTTTTAAAATCACTGCCGTACATAGATATGACAAAAATTGAAATTATATTTTTAAAATGTATTTGCTTCCACATATTTAATTCGTATTAAAATTATTTAATCATTGTATTAAAAGTTTCAATTTGCAAAAATGTTATTTTGTAACCTAAATAAAAATATTACTTCCGAAACAGCGTTAGCATGAAACAAATATATATATATATATATATATATGGAGGCGTAAACTTTTAATTTTGGCTGTGAGTGCACTATTTTAATTTTATATAAATATATATGTTTTTATAAATGAAAATAATGCAGTAAAAATTACACTTATTTTATTATTTATAATTATATTAAATTATGTGTAAATTTAATATAAATAAAATTAATATCTATTACTATATATAAGAAATAAAAAAAACAAAGTGACATAGGCATTTAACATGGGATAACAGTTTTTCCTAAATATTATCTGTCTCGTAAAACGTTATGTGGTGATTTCAAAATAGAGATTTAGAGAATAAAATTCAGAATTTTTGTGTGTGAAAATTTTTAAATTTACGCTTTTGATGCCTGTGTAAATTTAATTTAAAGACGCGGTAGAAACAAATTTATTATGCGTTATTTCAAGAAGACACAGATATATACTTTTGACAGATTACTTAGTTTGACAGTTTACATGACAATAATTTTTTGAAATACTCGCATATTAAATTTTAACATCCAAAAATTCAGAATTTTCTTGTCTAAATATTTGTTTAAAAACACTAGATGTTTTTCGGGACAAATAATATTTAGGAAAAACTGTTTTCTCATTTTAAATGCCATGTCACAGTTTCTATGCCTTTCAGAAATAGTAAATTCAATTTCGGAAAAAGCAAATTAAATTTCAGAAAATGTAATTTCAATTTCAAATAATTATATGAATATATCAATTTACCTTTTCCGAAATTGAATTTACTTCTTCTGAAATTGAAGTTGAAAAGGTATAGTGGTTGCCTGTATGCTAATAAAATATTCATAATGAACACTTAAAAAAGACACACTTGCATTTGCGCAGTCTAAATATAAATACGTAGGTACTACTTTTACGTATGGAATGAATGCATTTTATGCACAAAACGTAATAATATATTAATAATAATAATAATAATAATAATAATAATAATAATAATTAATAATTAATAATGATAATAAATAAAAATAAAAATAATAATAATAATAATAATAATAATAATAATAATACAAGAATATGAAACTAAAACTTATAATAATAAATAACACAATATTAATAATGCAACAGTATAACCATATACAATATATTACAAAAATTTAGAAATATGTAATATAAATGTCATTTATTTAAGAAAAACTTATAATTTTAAATCTCATCTTATAAATTCACTGCTTTTCAAAATTTGAAAATATTTTAAACTTGTCAAAATAAGAGAAAGGTTCGGGTCAATATTATAAAGTTGCCTGATTGGGCCATACTTTGGACATACAACAAGGATGTGATATATAGTAATTATAACATTACATCTGTAGCAAATAGAATCGTTATCCCCGTTGTGCAACCGATGGTTTGCTAATTCGTAGATGGTTCTGCACTCCATTAAATGTTCTTTGCCAAATGGACAATATCTCTTTCTTAAGGTGGAGACAGATATCTGAATGTGTTGTCAATGATACATCAACAGTCATTTTCTGCCTCAATAATTGCTGCTTCATCAGCCATCTCATTTCCTTTAATCCCAATATGACTGCGCACCTACAGAAATGATATATCTTTTCCTAGATCATGATACTTGACCAGGGATAAGATATATTGTATTATCGGATCAATTATAAAAGGATTTGAGATAGTTTCAAGAACACTTAAAGAGTCGCTTACTATTACGAACCTATTAGAAGTTCCAACAAACTCACAAAAACGTATTGCTTGCTAAATACCATATGACTGTTGTGTATAAGCTCATAAGATGCATTGTCCATGCATAACACGTATTGCTTACAACAAAAGCGCAACAATGCCATACTGAGTTGTTGAACCAGAGCTGGGATAAATTTAAATATATCACAGATAAATAAATATTTAGATATCAGTGCAAATATCTTACATAGTTAAAAGTATCTTATGCCCGTTTGCACCAACAAAATTTAAGCCTTGACTTTGCTAAGTTAACTTTAACGGTAAGCCGGACTTAAATATAAGTCGTTTGCACAACGAATATTTGAGCTGAGATTAGGTAAGCCGAGATATTCTAGAGAATTTCTGTAATTACTAACTTCACACTTATTTTGACACATGCGTAAAACATAAAAATTAATTATTAAATAATATAAACATGAATTAATAAGAAAGAATTATATTATAAATGCGCCAATGACTATTATTTACTTATAATCTTATAATTAAAACATTGGTTTTGGGCAAGTAAAATTTATATAAATATAACATAACTGGAAATAATATTCGGGATTTATTATTTTAGCGATATTTGAAAAACGAAATAGAAGTTCAAATGACGACACACCTGGGGATTGTATTTTTATACCAGTATCTACTGAAACATACATTAAATACATTATTAATTCGTCTGAATAAATCAGTAAAGTAAATTATTTAAGAATTATGTATGTAGGTACGTACAACGATTTGCTTAACAATAACAGAAATACTCGATGAAAATTTGCAGCTTGCAAATAGAAATCATTTTGAGTTTGTTTAATATCATCTTGTTTTTCTGGCATTTTTACAAACCGATTAATTAAATACAATTTGCTCATCCAACACGTGACATACAAGAATTCGAATCCTGTACTAAAATCACTCCAAAAAAATCTGCAATACTGCAAGTGATTTCCAATATATAGCGAGAGTTCGAAAAAAATAAACAAATGATTTATAGGAGACGCACTAAAAAATATTTCAAAATAAAACAATTATCACAATTAACATACTTATCATTTACGAAGTCGACGTCTGATAATCGAAATTGTTTAAAAAAGTTATTTTTGTTAAATATGCATTGTGCAGCTCTCTTGTAAATTGTCGTCAGCGTCATAAATGTTAAAATTTAGAATGTTAGTAATATGAGATACAAAAACTAAACACAGATTATGACGATTTGCAGGCTAAGTCTAGTGTAAGTCGCCAACTGCCGGGGGCTTAAATTTAAGCCTGGCTTAGGATTTTAAGTTCCGAATTTGTACGTGGTGTAAAGAAATTTAGGTCAGACTTAAAATTTGAGAAGACTTAAAGCGTAAGTCTTGTTGGTGCAAACGGGCATTAGATACTTAAAGAGTATCTAATGCCCGTTTGCACCAACAAAATTTAAGTCCCGACTTTGCTAAGTTAACTTTAACGTTAAGCCAGGCTTAAAATATAAGTCGTTTGCACAATGAATGTTTGAGCTGAGATTAAGTAAGCCGAGGTATTCTAGGGAATTTTTCTAGCAACTAACTTCACACTTATTTTGACGTATATGTATGTATGTGTAAAAAATATAAATATTCTTAAAGAATATAATTTTCAATAAAAAAGAATTACATATATTACAAAGGTAAGTGAATAGTATATACTTATAATTAAAGTATTGGTTATGTACAAGTAAAATTTGTAAATTTAATCTATAAACTATTAATAATATTCAGTATTTATTATTTTAGCGATGTCTGAAAAACGAAGTAGAGGTGTAAACTACACGTCTGAAGAAAAAATAATTCTTCTCAGAATTATTAATGAGAAGTATAAATATATCATAGAAAATAAAAAATCTGATGCAGTATCAACAAAGAAAAAGGAAGAAGCTTGGAAAAATATTGCAGCTGAATTTAATGCAGAAGCACCGAATGTTCATAGAACTGTGGAATCACTTCACAAATATTATAAAAATATTGGAAAATTAACAAGAGCGAAAGTAGCAAATATGAAACTGCAACAATTTAAAACTGGTGGTAGGCCTAAAGAAAGAATCGATGATGATCCATCATTCGATTTAACTCTATCTTTATTAAATAAAAAGTCTGTATATGGTATAGATCCGTACATACCCCTGTAATACTCGAAAGTAACTTAATCTAAAACGCAGATATTCACAATGAATTAAATGCATTAGTAGAAATAGAAATCATAAAGTATTACTAGTAATGTACATGCAGTAAATAATAGTTGGTCACATATTACACCTATTCAGTTATCAACAACGAAAAGTAAAGAGCTTGAGTTCCACAAAAATGTTGTACAAGATGTAGAAAATCAAATAACTGATACTATCCCTCCAACTGAAAACCAAACAGCGACGCCCACAAAATCAAAAAAATGGGCGCAAAGAAGACGGCCAGAATTGCACAAAACAACTATATCAAATGAAAATTTGACTAAATATTATTTTAATTTAGCACAAGCTAAACTTGAAATAACTACGAAACAACAACAATTGATTGATAAAAATGAGAAAATATTAGATCTTCAAAAAGAAAGTTACGAATTAGATATTAAATTAAAAAAAAACAAAGACTTGAATATGAAAGGAAGGAATTTTTACTGAAAAAAAATGTTTGTTATTTGATTTGAAATTGAAAAAAGAAAGGTTACGATTTTCGGTCCGATTTGTAATTTTTAGTTTATAATAGGTTACTTAATTATAATTTTATTTAGAAAAAGAAATGTATTTTATTTGTTTTGATATCTGTACAAAGTACTCGTAAGTTTAATAATAAATATAGCTTATAATTTTCTGTAATTTTACTTTATTTTCATATTATATTATATAGATAATACATTACAATAACCCAAAGTAGTTATTTACAAAATTATTTCTAACCATGAAACCTACTCCTCGACCTCTATTTTCTTGATCATGCACATTTGGAATTTGACCATTATTTATAAGAACTTGTAATCCATGTTGATCTACATCACCATCTGCGGGAGGTTCACCTTCATTATTTTTTCTAGCGAGATTGTGAAGAATCGCAGAAGCAATAATGATTGTTAATACTGTCTGTACTTTTAACCGACATCCATATGCTAATATGGGAAACCTTCTTTTCCAAATACCAAATACGTTTTCTATTCGAACCCGGGTCCTGATATGCGCTTCATTATATAATTGTTCTGTTCGTGTTACGAGGTTTAATATTGGTGTTAATAAATATGGTCTTACAGCATAACCACTGTCACCTGTAAAATATATTTAAAATATAAATTATAATTTAATTAAGTATATTTCAACACATTTACCTAATATCAAACAGTTTTGATACGTGTTGTTCTCAAAATCCATTCGCAGTCTACTATTATTGAATATAGTATTATCATGTGTTGAGCCTGGCCACCTGGCAATAATATTTTGTATAACATATTTTGAATTAGCAGCTACCTGAACATTAATTGAAAAATATGATTTTCGATTTCTGAAGATTTCGGCATCGTCACAACCTGGGGACTGTATTTTTATGAGTACCATCTGAAAAATATGTTAAATATATTATTCGTTTTGAATAAATCTGAATAGAAAATTCTTTAAGAATTATGCAAAAACGATTTGCAAAAGACTTAACTTACCAATAACAGAAATAACTCGAGGAAAATTTGCAAGCTCATAAAAATCATTTTGAGTTTGCTTAATTTCATCCTGCGTTTGTGGCATTTTTATAAACCGATTAATTAAATTTGCTATTGCTCTACCAACACGCAAAATAATTCGAGAAACAGTGCTAAAATGCACTCCTGAAAAATCTGCAATTGCGAGCAAGTGATTCCCAGTAGCGAGGGTACGCAAAAAAATTAACAGCTGATTAACAGGAGAGACACTATTATTTCTGGAAGAAAATGCATTTTATAACTCAGAATAAAACTGTTTTTATCACAGTTATCTTACCTGTCATTTTCGAACTCGATTTCATGTTCAATCATTTCTAATAATTCATGAGTTGTTGCCTTTGTTAAACGAAACCGTTTGAAAAAGTCATTTTCGTTAAAGGTATCAAAATATACAGCCCTGATATAAATTTTTCTATTTATTCTGTTTTGAATATTTATCACGTCGAAAATTTCCAAATTGTCGTCATCATCATCATCGTCATAAATGTTAAAATTTATCATGTTTGTATAATGACATATACATTCAACACACAGGTTTGTCGCGATATATAGGTTAAGTCTAATTTAAGCCGGCTTCAGCTGGCGGCTTAAATTTAAGCCTGGCTTATCATTTTTAGTTCCCAATTTGTCCATGGTGCAAAGAAATTTAGGTCAAACTTATAATTGCACCGACTTAAATCTTTAAGCCACGTTGGTGCAAACGGGCATTAAATACTTAAAAGTATCTTAGATGCTACAAAATATCTAAGATACTTTCAGGTATCTTAGATATTGAAAATTACTTTATTAACCTTTCAGAAAAATGTTTCAAGCTACATAATGTATAGGTAACCATAATTAGTGAAACAAATAAAAATAACTATTTTGTTGCATTTGACTTGTTATTTACGTTCCAGATTGCGATCCTTATGAATCATGTTTTTTTTACGTCGTCTAATCATAGCTGATCATGCTTAGAACAGTGGGTAGAGCTCTAGCTGAGATCAGGAGCAACTTTAGTGCTGAGTTTACAGTGGCGAGTTATGCGAGAATCGGCTTGAGTTTGTCGAATTTTTGGCTGAGGGTCATGAGCCAATTGTTGTTATTGGGCTATGAATGGTGCTCGATTTTTGTTTCTTTTAACAAAACTATGGCTGTTCTGAACTCCTTCGAAGTGGCGAAGTGGATGCGAATGCGAACTGCTGGGCTGCTCTCGGTACGGACCTTCATGGTTTTCCTGGCTGGCTCAAAGTTATCCTTATCTCGGAGTCTTCCTGAAAGAGGCTCCTACTGGTTTTTTAGACGGGGGTGTTGTCCGTTGTTCTCGACAGAGACGGCGCTACTAGTCCTTTACGCAGCTAGGTGGGCGTGGCTTGATCGGACGCGTTTGGGTACACCAGCTTGACGTCACTCGTGCGCTTGGCGTTGGTTGAATTAATGTCAGGATTTGAACGCTGGTTCGTGGATGCTATTACATGTTCTAGCAGCTGGATCTTCTCCGTTTGTAGTTGAAGAAGTTTAGCGCGGTCCGTGTTTGACTCGTCCTTCTCCAACTTCTCAATTTGGATTGAGAGTTTGGCCAGACGCTAGGATACGGACGCCATTTTTAGGAACGAATGTAAAGGCACTTACGTTCGGATGTGTCCTTGTTTCACAAAACAGGACTTATTCACAGGCATTTGTGTCACATTTGGGGGTTTTCAATGCATTGAGAGCGAATTACAACTCACAAGTACTGGACAAATACTTGATTATTTCTTATTAGGGCTGCACTCCTGTGTCAGGGAGGCCGACAGGTACTCGAAAGCGACCTATCTCTATAACAGCCTAGTATGATATTGCAGCAAGGAAAACTTTTATAGTCACATGGATAAACACACAGTACTATATTACGTACAACACAGTGAAACAGTCCACGAGTCGAGCACATCGAATGATGAATGAACTGACTGGAACTGACAATGTTACTGTAATTAGGATCGAAGAAATCACGAAAACAAGAGTCTATTCGCCGCGTGTAGAGCAGAGCCGAAGATACACGATTTGTATTCCGAGCATGTTTATTCTTAGGTTGTAGTTGGCGGGAACGCTATGCTATGCTATGATGCAATGAACATTTTCACTGATAGTCGTCTCATGTGTCGTTTCATTTAACAATATAAGAATACAACAAAGTTAATCAAAATATTTATATAAATAGTGTATAATGGAAAATACAACACAATACACGTGTATACAATGCAAGCGAATATTTTCAACAAAAAATAATCTTCATAGGCATTATAATACGTAGATAAAAGCTTGCGAGAAGTATTTTCTTGTCATTGCGGAAAAACATTTTACACAAAATGTAGCCTAAATCGACATCTTTTACAATGTAATGAGGATAATCAAAACAATAGCTCTCAAGCACATGTAATTAAGCTAGTGAAATGTGTGATGTGCCCTTACAAAGATTCTCGGACAAATGTACTGCAACATTATACTCAACAACATGATATTGAAATATCCACAGAATTGATAAAATTTAACAGTTTCAATGATTTTGAAAAGTGGAAAGATGAAATTGAAAAGACGAATATTTCCAAGTATGTCAGATTGAAATCAAAAAAGTCACCTACTAAAACACATTATTATTACCAATGTCATCGCGATGGCTTTCATAAAACTAGTGCGAAAAATATCAGACACCCTAAAATTATGGGCAGTAATAAGATGAATGGTTTTTGTCCATCCAAATTAAATGTAACTATAAACAATGAATATGGAGATGTTACCGTAAAATTTGTAAAAACTCACGTTGGTCACCAAATGGATTTAGGTAAAATTCTTTTAGTATAATCAGAAAGAAACCTTCTTGCATCAAAGCTAAGACAAAAAATTATTTTTGATGAAATTATTAATAATATTAGGGACAACATAAATCACGACAAAATTGAGAGGCTTCATTTACTAACCCGGAAAGATCTTTTTAATATTGAGCGTTTATATAATCTTAACAACTCTGTTAGACATTCAAATGATTGTATTAGTGTCCAAGCATGGATAAAAGAAATGCAAGAAAATAGTTGCGATACTGTTATTAGATTTTATAAAGGGCAAGGAGAAAATAGTAATACATATCCTGAATTACAAAATGAAGATTTCTATTAATCATAATGAATGACGCGCAAATGGAAACACTAAAAAAAATATGAAAACGACTGTATTTGCATTGATAGTACTCACGGACTAAATGGATACAATTTTGATTTTCGAGTTGACTAAGCTTATGGTTCTTGACGATTTACGACAAGGTTTTCCATGCGTATTTACGTTTAGTAACAGATCTGATACTGTTATTTTTAAAATAATTTTTAAAATTCTCAAAAATGTCCCAGACTTTTTGCCAACTCCTTCAGTATTTATGTCAGATGACTGAAAAAATTTATAATGCCTAGTTTGCTGTGATGGGATCTGTGAATTTCAAATTATTTTGCAGCTGGCATGTTTTCAGATAAAAAAATTTGTTCTAAAATTAAAAATACGGACAAACAATCGTCGGTACACAACATTCTTAGAACCTTACTAGAAGAATTAGATGAAAATGCCTTCGAGCAAATGTTAGATAATTTAATTTACAGTACGGAAACAGATGCAGACTTAAAAGAGATTAATTAATATCAACGAAGATTTAACAATCATTCAAATCGAGGAAAATTGTGAAGAGTGAAAAGACATGTCAGCCACCAGGATTCGAACCCGGACCCATTACCTTGCCGGGGTAACGCTCTGCCACTTGAGCTAAGGCGGACTCTTATCATGATAGCTAAAATGATCTTCTCACTCTTCACGAGGACTGCCAAATTATCTCTCAAATGAGGATGTGTTATTATACGTCACGTTTTACTAGATGTGGCTGTCCTCGTGAAGAGTGAGAAGACCATTTCAGCTATCATGATAAGAGTCCGCCATAGCTCAAGTGGCAGAGCGTTACCCCGGCAAGGTAATGGGTCCGGGTTCGAATCCTGGTGGCTGACATGTCTTTTCACTTTTTACAATTTTCCTCGATTAAAAGAGATTGGTCAATATTTTTTTGAGAAACTATTAGTCAAATAGAAAATCATGGGCATATTGTTATAGAAAGTACGTCGGTTTAAATACAAATATGCATTTGGAACGAATGCATTGTACTTTAAAATATATTTATTTAAAAGGCAAGACGGTAAAACGACTTGATAAAGCAATACATGCAATTATGAAGCTAGTAAAAGATAAGCTTTATGAAAGACACATTATTTTACATAAAGGTATAAAAGTAAATAGTATTTTAAAAAAGTATTTTTTTAAGGTATTGGTTTTTATGTAAAATTTCAAAAAAATTAAGCGAATTGAGAAATAGACATAAAAACATGGAACAAATTAAAGATAAACCCATTATTGAAAAACAAGAAGGACATTGGAATTTATCTTCTGCAACAGGACCAGAACTATATAAAATTGAAAGGGTTAATCACAGCTGTACGTGTGAACTTAGATGTGTGAAATGTAATACATGCATTAATGCTTGCATTAGTGAAGTGGAATATGTGCAAGCACATTCACCTTTTATGTCAGTCAGAATTAAAGAAATCTCAGCATAATGTTGACATTTCCGACGATAATAATTTATATATTCATTGTGACGTCACAACTGAAGAAAAAGAAAATGCTTTGAAGCAACTCACAAGTACTGTTGTTTCTTCAGGAAACCCTTTGTGCATAGACAAATATAAAGATAATATTGTTCAAAAAGTTCAATTGATTTTGAAAGGTGCAATGACAATTGAACAATGTAGTGTCGTAGAAAAGGCATTAGCACCTCTTACATCTACATTAGCGATAATGAATTTCTCCACCAAGTTTTCCTAATTGCAGTAGTAAAATATCTGATGTGGACATCACATGACTTCCTTGTACGCCAGTTACACTAAATGTACATATTTTGTTAATAATTAAAATATGTATTATAACAGACCTATCATAAAATTGCACGTATTTGACATAATTTGGCATTGACATTAAATTCTTTATTTTTTGTTATTTTTTTGTCCTAATTCATAACAAACTTAATTACAGTAATCAAAAAGTAAATAATTTTTAAATTTACATATGTCGCTTATACAAAGAGCTAATTTAATCATACTTGATGTTTTTGACGCAGAATTTAATTCTCTAAAACTTTTATTTGAAGCATTTATTATTAAAATCAAAACAACATTTTTTTCAAGAAAAACTGATAACAGCTTCAAGTAAAGTATCACTTCCGGTTATATTATTTTAATAAAAATCTATTGTTATTCCCATTGATATAAAAGTACTATATACCAAATTTGAAAAGTTTTGGATTAAATTTTAATATAGTTTTTCATTAAAATCTGTTATAGGCTTCAAGTAAAGTACCACTTCCGGTTAGACCATTTTAACTAAAATCTATTATGTTATTCCCATTGATATAAAAGTATTATATACCAAATTTGAAAAGTTTCGGATAAAAATTTAATATAGTTTTTCATTAAAATCTATTATAGGCTATAAGTAAAGTACCACTTCCGGATAAACCATTTTAACTAAAATCAAATATATTATTCCCATTGATATAAAAGTCTTATATATCAAATTTGAAGTTTTGGATTATATTTTAATATAGTTTTTCATTAAAATCTACTATAGGCTTCAAGTAAAGTACCACTTCCGAAAGTTATGTAATGACCAAAAAGGGAGGTGCACAACTAGATATTATAACAGTCCTAAATACAAAATTTTAACTTTCTACGGCTTCCCGTTTTTCAGTTATGCGAGATACGTACGTACGTACAGACGTTACGACGAAATTAGTCAAAATGGATTTAGGGATGGTCAAAATGGATATTTCCGTTGAAAACTGGAAACCGAAATTTTTCGCGATTACAATACTTCCTTTACTTCGTACAAGGAAGTAAAAAGAACAGCAACGAAATTTTTTCTCGACTAGGAAACATAAGGCAAAGAAAATAAATATTTTTAAACAGCCATCGATGGATGTAAAGAAAAAAATAGCTTATAAACTATTGCATTCTGTCGACAATAATAATACAAGTATTTAAATGTTTTGTGTCTCTTTATTTCTCACAATAAATGTTTTTTAACGTACCTACTATGTATTATATTCCTAATTTTTACTTCCTTACGAAGTAAAGGAAGTATTGTAATTGCGAAAAATTTCGGTTTCCAGATTTCAACGGAAATATCCATTTTGAGCATCCCTGAATCCATTTTGACTAATTTCGGCGTGACGTCTGTACGAACGTACGTACGTATCTCGCATAACTGAAAAACTGGAAGCCGTAGAAAGTTAAAATTTTGTATTTAGGACTGTTATAACATCTAGTTGTGCACCTTCCTTTTTGGTCATTACATAACTTTCGGAAGTCTATAATAGATTTTAATGAAAAACTATATTAAAATATAATCCAAAACTTTTAAAATTTGGTATATAAGACTCATATCAATGGGAATAATATATTAGATTTTAATTAAAATGGTCTAACCGGAAGTGGTACTTTACTTGAAGCCTATAACAGATTTTAATGAAAAACTATATTAAAATATAATCCAAAACTTTTCAAATTTGGTGTATAAGACTATTATATCAATGGGAATAATATATTAGATTTTAGTTAAAATGGTCTAACCGGAAGTGGTACTTTACTTGAAGCCTATAATAGATTTTAATGAAAAACTATTTTAAAATATAAACCAAAACTTCTCAAATTTGGTATTTTATACTTTTATATTAATGGAAATAACATAATAGATTTTGGTTAAAATAGTCTAATCGGAAGTGATACTTTACTTGAAGCTGTTATCAGTTTTTCTTTAAAAAAAAATGGTGTTATTTTGAATTTAACAATAAATGCTTTTAGAAAATTGAATTCTCCGCCGAGAATATCAAGTATGATTAAATTAGCTCTTTGTATAAGCGAGATATGTAAATTTAAAAATTATGTACTTTTTGGTTTTTGTAATTAAGTTTGCTATGAATTAGGACAAAAAATAACAAAAAAATAAAGAATTTAATGTCAATGTCAAATTATGTCCAATACGTGCAATTTAATGATTGGGTCTGTAATAATACATATTTTAATTATTAACAAAATATGTATAGTGTATAACGCCAGGCGCACAAGGAAGTCATGTGTTGTCCACATCAGATATTTTATTACGGTTAGGTTTTATGAACAAAAATTAAAATACTTAAACTATAATAATTATTATTTACATATAATAATAAAATAAATGCAACTAAATTATTTCCGTTGTTCGTCAATCTTCGACATTACGGTCGTACGCAATCGGCTCTGCTCTACCCGCGGTAGACTCTTGTGTCACGAAAGTGTATATCCCTGTATCGGAGACACGGCAGTAGCTCCCGGAGACTTACCGTCCCTTAGCCAGCGATGGACTCAACTGTACTCTACTGTGTGTAGAATAATCACTAACTGATTCTCTAGACCCGTCGGTCCCTTTTATACTCCAAATCCATTCAGTTTGGTTTGAACTGGTGCGGCTTGGATTGGCTGCCTTGATCATGCGAGTGTTTTGTTATTGGTCGTACGTTGAATGAAAAAGCAAATCGGACTGTAGCGGAAGAATCTTAAACTACTATCACGGCATCAACGAAGTTCAGAAAAACAAAATCGACGATAACGTGTTGCATCTATCAGAAGAAAGGACTCACCGAAAGAAAGTGTCATGTTCCAAAGAAATATCAAGCGTGGAAGAAGGAAATTCCATACTAAAGAATCTTCTTCGAAACGTTCGAAGAATGTAATGCGACGATAACTCTTGGTACTAACCAGAAATTGTCAGTAAATGGAAAAGGTACAATGAAGATAAAGAAATTACTAGGAGGAAAATGGTATGATTCAAAATTATGAAATGTGCACTATTCCTGAACTTCGAAAAACTATATTTTTAGAAGACCTGGTAATGAATAAGGGTATGCAAGTGGTAAAATATGATAAATACACGAATATTAACAACCACGGAAAATTAGTGGCATGTGCAGCTAAAGACATAAAAAATGCAGTTTCGTACTGTTCTCGCATATGAAGCAAATTCAATTACCGCAAGTGATGTGTTAAAAATTTAAATTTAAAAACAGCGATTTTGATGGAAGTGACATGACAAATACCTTTTGCGAATCATGTATGTACGTTAAACAACATAAAATTCGGTCAAAATGTGCAGAGCGATTTAAAACCGGAAGAAAGTATTTACAGTAATATATGTGGCCCCATACCTGCACCAATGATAAATGGTGCTAGATATTTATTACTTTTTAAAGACAGTGCTTGAGAATATCGCCTTGTATTTTTTATTAGACAAAAAAGTCGGTTTGGGAAGTAGTACATTTACCAAAAGAATACACTTTAGACAATAAGTGGGTCTCCAACGTCAAGCGAGCACAGCCAATGGACAGATTAGGTGTCAGAGGTTTTGCTCAACAATATGGAAATGACTACAAAGAAACTTATGCACCAACCACTAAGTATGATACAATTAGAGCTCTACTTGCCATTGCAATTCGAAAATTTGAAACCCCCAGAAGGTACAAAAATAGAAAAAATCTTGTCTGCAAACTCAAAAAGTCTCTTTATAACCTTAAACAACCCACATTGCTAGAATATATATATATATATATATATATATATATATATATATATATATATATATATATATATATATTGTGACGTAAACAAGGAATCAAAAAAATTTAAATACAACTATAAACAAAATTCCTCCTACCTGTCTATCACACTTATAAATTGGGCACGGCTAGCTGTGAAAAAAAAATGTCGGCGGCTGGGTGAACGTTCGAAACTTTTTTCGAGAACAGGTAGATTAATCAAAATGTACGCAAATGGGCAATTTTAATTTAAAATACTAAAGTCAAATTTAAATTTCTTGAACAAATTTTCGTGGGCGCCAGACCTTATAAGGATGAAATAAAGGGAGTAAGGTCCACTCCAAAGAAATAAGCCGAAAAGTAAAATATAAATGTTTAATCAGAGTAAAAATAATATCACACTTACAAAATGGGATTTTTGCATGACGTTGGGGTCGCTACCCGCTAAACGTTACCCTCAGGGGAGTGTCTTGCCCTCCCAGGACCCCACCTCGGAAGCGCTGAGCCCTCCGCCCTCCTGCAGGTCCACTGGCGACGAGGACTACTCGGCGCACACAGCCACGAGCGTAACTTGGCGAGAAAACTCTAAGCGTAGGTGTTGTCGCTGGTACAAGGTGCTCGGCGGGATACGCATAGTAAACCGCTCGTGCCGATGGTGGCGGAATACAACCCTGGGCGAGAGAGAACTTAGAGAACTCTTAGCACGACAGCACCTCTCCTAGCTTCGTAAAACGGCTCCTCCGTGGCGAGTAGTCGCAATGGTGTTCCAGATAAAACGTTGGGGCGGAGAAAGAGCTCAGCGACCTCCGAGATCCAATCCCGAAAGGACAAGGCAACTCGTTCCCTTTCTAACGTCCCTAAAAAAGAACTAAACCAGCAGAAAGTTCTATCTCCTGAGAGATGTACAAGAGGCCCGAAGGGCTGGGTACTATACAGAAAATGTCCCTAGTTTGACCCCAAAACGCTAGCAAAAATTTTATACAAAAAAATAAAACTTCCAGTTCCATAATTTAAAAAAAATTAAACAAGTGCTGAATAAAATTCGAGGTACAAATATCTTTACAATAATTATAAAATTAGATACGGCCGTAGATTGAAAGAACAGGAAAGAAAATAGCACAACAGAAGAGATTGAGATTGTAAATTGACTGACTACCACCGTACTTTAAATCGTTAATTCAAAAAACAATAAACCGACTGAACGATTAAAAAATAACTAACGACAAAAGTAATACTCGACAATTTGAGAATGTGATCACGAGCGGTAGCGCACAATTACGTTACACAACAATATTGCGCCGCAACCAAGACAAAATAACCACGGGAATAAAAAAAAAAATAATAAAAAAACGCGAAAATGGATCACTATTCCCCGACTATAAAAATGGTATAAAACCGAGCCGCTAATTGACGAGTCCACAGGTCCTGTCAAGTCAAGTCACGTCACTCAACATTCACCCGCACTCATCCAAGGGAAAGGGAGAAAAGGAACAGTGGTTAAAATTTTTATCACAAGGAAGAATTTAAAACTCAAGTGTAAAGTTATCATACCAAAAATTTAAATAATGAGCTCAGAAATAATTTACTAGAAAAGTTAAACAGCACTACGACTAAAAATGGTATACTGCAAAAATTGAAGGCGTAGTAATTTACGCGACTAAACCGGCGAGTTAAGGGTTGAAACTCGCATAAAATTTTAAGCAGAACTACTATAAATTAAAAAAACAACTTTGAAGATGCAAAATTGCATCGGGGAACTGGAACTATTTAGGTTACTTAGCTCGAGCAAATTTAAACAGAATTACTTAAAAATGACATAGCAAAAATTTAGTCAATTCTCTCGGGAATAAAAAATTAAACTCCAAAAATTAAGAATTTAAATCACAAGAAAGGAGGGATCCACAATAAAATCCAATTTAAAAAATATGAAATTGAAACTAAGCAGAAAAATTGAATTAATCCACTCCTGCTCGTCAAACAAAAATTATAAAAAAAATGCTCTCAAAAACTTTCTAGCGATCGTCCAACATTAAGTGATCTTTCACACAAAAAATAAAACTCTATTGTAATGGTAAGAAATTTCATTCCATGCGGTCACTCGACCAAGAAAAAAGTTGAGGTCAATTTCCGGTCAAACCGGAAGTGCTACTGCCTTGAAAATATTTTAGTTAAAACGGGCATGTTGGATAACCCCTAGATACCAAATTTCGTTAAATTATATTAAATAGTATTTAAAATATAGATAGCGTAAGCTCGTCCTGAGACACCCTGTATATATATATATATATATATATATATATATATATATATACATACATAAAATCACGCGTGTCTCACACAGTGGGTTAGCAAAAACCCGAAAACAATAAAAAAGGGATAAGAGTAAGAGCTCAGCTGACTCACTTCACTCTTTAACAACATTCTTCTTTCGCCTTGTCCACAATCATCATAGCATTCATACATAAGAACATATTAAAGTGACCGATTTTCGGTAGCGAATAACCTCATCCGGACCACAATAATAGTTACACAAAAATCATCTTTCGCCACACATTCCTGTGCAAACATACTTCGTTCACCTCGTCCACATAAAAGTTCGGCTGTCTCTCCATTCTCATAAAACATTCTTACTAACCATGCATCTTTATACCACAATAATTACGAACCAATCATACTTCGCCACACATTCCTATCCAGGCACACTTCTTTCGCCTCAGCCATATTCATAATCGTATTCATACATGCTCTTCTTCTTTTTCCACTCGGAAATTTATGCTCCTTCAAAACACTACCAATCACATCCCTCCACTTACACACTGGACGGCCACGCAATCGAACACCTTCAACTTTACCAACATATACGCGTTTTACAAGTCGTTCACTCATCATTCTCTCCACATGACCAAACCATCTCAACTGACTCACTCCACTCTCCTTTTATGCTTTCTCGTCCATGCCCAACATTCACTTCCATACATCAAAGCAGGCACTAGCACTCCACTATATACACTTAACCGAGCCTCTCTAGATACGTTTACGTTACGAGCAAACGTACCCAGAGCACCCATTACCTTACATCCCGCACTCACCCTCCTATCAATTTCTCGGTCAATTCGTCCATCCCTCGATATCATGCTACCCAAATATACCAACTCATTCACCTGTTTCAGTTTTACTCCATTCACCAAGACATTGCACTCAGTCACCAATTCATTCCTTTCAAATACTAACACCTTAGATTTATCTACATTCAACATTAAATTCATACTTCTTCCAACTTCGTTTATTCTCTCTATCATTCTTCTCAGTTGCTCTTCATTTTCACTTAAAACAACTACATCATCCGCATACGCTGACGCAGGCACAATACTTTTGCCAATATGTATACCATCCAATCCACTCAACGCCTTCCGCAACAACACATCTATATTCAAATTAAACAACCACGGAGACATCACATTCCTGTTTTACACCTACATTTATACGAAACCAACTACTCAGCAGCTTTACTACCCTCATATAACGCTCGAATCGCTCCCAACCAGTTTCCATTCACGCTGTACTTTCTTAGTACACCCCACAAAGTATCTCGAAGAACACTATCATACGCCTTCTTTCAATTTAGAAAGCCACAGAACACCTTCTTGTTCTTGTCAAGTGACTTTTCTACAATCATACGAAGAGCAAACAATTGATCGACACATCTCTTCAGAGGCAAAAAACCACCCTGAACGTCACTAGTTTTTGAAATTGTTATGGTTCGCTCCTTATGAATTAAAACCATACCAAAGAGTTTCTCTACCACATTCAACAGACTTGTCGCACGAAAATTTATACATTCACTCGAACTGCCTTTGCCTTTGAATAAAGGACAAATAACAGCTTTTTTCCAATCATCAGGAACTACACAACGTTCTAGACAAAATCTAAACAAATACATTAACCAATCAAATACTTTCTCTCCCCCATACTTCAACATCTCATTTGTAATCCCATCTAAACCCGCAGCCTTACCATTCCTTACACGCGCTAATGCGTCACATACTTCACTTTCATCTATATCATAATCATCTTCACTATCATTTTCACTTGCAGCTTCGCTACTATCATCCCTCTCAATCTCACCTCCGTACAAAGCCTTAAAATACTCACACCATCTATTCCTTACGTCTGATTCATTCCACAATAACTCTCCATTCGCACTCTTCACAGCTTTCACAACTCGACCACTTCCACCCCGCAGTCTCTGCACACTCAACCAAAACAATAGTTTATTTGTACTAAAATCATTTGTCAACCTTTCACTCAACAAATCATCAAATCGTTTTTTACTTTCTCTCACCACTTGCTTCACCCATTTATTTTTCCTTTTATACTTTATCAAACATTCTTCGCGCAAACTCCCAGGCGAATCCTTAACATTTAAAAACTTTAAATACGCCCTCTTTTTCTCAGCAATCGCTTCTTTCACCTGTTCGTTCCACCACGCATTTTTCGGACAATCTGCTTTCACCACAAACTTCTTTTGCACATTTCAGGAGGGAATCCTTAAATTTCTTCCAAACTTCATTTATATTACAATCATAATTAGGCTCACATTCAGGCATGGATTCATTCAACCTATCAACAAATTTTATCCTAACATCTTCATTTAAAAGGGCACAGGATTTCACACGAAACATTTGCCCAGAACTTTTCTCCTTCATTCGCTAAAATTTATTTAACCGCATTCGCGACACAACCAAGTAATGATCATTCGTACCCAATTCAGCGCCTCTTTTCACACGCGTATCTACAATCATACTCCTCAAACGCTCATCATAGATTACAAAGTCAATTACACTACGTTTATTCTGAACCACATTTTCCCAGGTGTATATGTGAGCTAACTTATGCTTAAAAAAGGTATTCGAAATGAAGAGATTTCTTTCGAAATATAATGAAACAATTCTCTTACAATTGTCATTCACCCGACAATCACCGAAACAAAACATTCTCTGATTCACTTCGTTTAACACCCACCCATCCATTCAAATCGCCACATACTATCACCCTCTCACCCGGATCACACATATCAATTACATTATTTGTCGACATCCAAAACTGATCTTTATATATATATATATATATTGTAACGCCACCTGGGTTCGGTGGATGACATCATCATTGCGCTTTATTCCTGGGTATGAACGGTTTACTCGGGCGCCATTGTACAGCGGTACAAAAGGAGCTTGCCTCGGATAGCCTAGTGGAGGTGAGGGCGCCGGGTTGGTTGATAACAACAGAAAAAGACTGGCGAAGTTTAAATAAATACATGGTAATTTACGAAGACTTGTACAACAAAGACACTCAATTTATAAATAAACAAATACATCACCCTTCTTTGTGAACTGTGACCAGAGTACCACGGTAAGTACACGTATTGAAATTTACGGACGGCGGCGAGACGTACGGACGTACTCAGCCTAAACACGGCGGGTATCTCACCCTTAAACTTCTCGGCGGTTTGAAGGAGTCTGAAACAGCAGAACTCAACTTCCTTAGACTTCTCGGCGGTTCGAAGGAGCCTAAAGCAGAACTCCACTTCGCACTAAGAGGCGTTCAGGAGGACCTAAGCGAGAATCCTCAACTGCACGGTTGGTAGTTTTTTATCATCTTCTTGATTTCATTGGGCAATCCTGCTGTTTCGGCATTTTCATCTGTTTGCAAGCAGGTAATTTTCTTCTGGGTAATGTTCTTCTCTGACTTTTTCGATCTTCACACCTTCTTTGTCTATCTTCACTTGTGCTTGATTTAATAATTCTCGATCAATTATTAAACCAAAGAGGATTACATCATCTTTTACTACGTAAATTTTCGTGTAAAACTCTTTGTCTTAATATTTTACTGTTGTAGTAAAATTTCCAATGGTACTTGCCTTACTATTTGTACCTATACCGTGCAGGATAGTTGTTTTATTTTCTATGGGAATTTTTAGATTCATAAATTCTTCAATTTTGATTACGCTATTTCGCTTCCGGTGTCTATCAATGAATTTATATCATGATTCCCAATAGTTACTGTTTTGCACATATTATTCCTTATATTGGATTTATTAACGTACATGATTTTTCTATCGTAGTTTTCAAACTCACTCTTTTCTTTCTTCGCTGGACACTTCGTAGCGATGTGACCGAATTGGTTACACTTGAAGCATTTCATGCCTAACTCTTTTGATTTGCAATCAGTCCTTTTGTGGCCTTCTTCTCCACAATTAAAACAGCGTAAAATCTTTTTGTCTTCTAGCCTACTGCCCTTTCTGTTATTTTCAATTTTTTGCGTAGTGTATGATGTTTTCTTTATTACTGACATTGATGACTTCCTGTCAAATTTCGTTTTAATTTCATCATAAATTTTTAATTTTCTTTTAAATTCGTCCATACTAGTTGCACCGTGTAAAATTATTTTGCTGTTCATAATGGAACAATACTTCCATTTCAATGTTACCTCTGCTAGCTAACTCTTTCATTGTTAAGAAATATTCTTGAACAGTTTCATTAATTTTCATCTCTCTACTTGCTAAGAGATGGTGAAGCTCAGCACTATTTAATCTCGATGAAAATTCTTTTAACAGTTTTTGCTCTAATACAGACCAGGATATGATTCCTGTCTCCCTTTGGATGAACAATTTAGCCAGACCTCTTAATGACTTTTTAGCAAAAATTAAAGTGTGTAACACACCCCATCCCAGTAGATTTGACAAATCTTCAAAGTCGTTTATCCATTTCTCGACAGGGTACGCGTCGCTGCCCTCGAATGTACGTACTGAATCTTCCACATCTTCGACATTGTAAACGTTGGTGGTCTTCTTACTACCGATGAACATGAAGCTGCTTGAGAATTTTTTACATTGATGAAGGCTTCTTCGTTGTCGGATTTCTCTTCAGATCCCTCTGTGGTTTTTTCTTCACCTTCGTCTTCTTCAACGTCGTCGTACTCTTCTTCTTCAGCCTCATTTTCTTCTTTCAGTAATCGAAAATCCATTAACTTCGCACAAATTCCCTTTATTATTTGGTCTTTCGACGCATTGTAATTAATGTGTAGTATATTTGAAATACTAGTCAAGTCGGCTTGTGAGAAATTTTTGTTTATGAATTCTATTTTCTTCATATATTCGTCCGTATTCTCGCTAAATGTAAATCCAGTAAATTCACATATTTTTCTTCTACTTATTTTATCACCCTCATTCTCAAAAATTAATTTATAGAATACTTTAATAACGCTAAATGGAGCAATTTTGATGTTATCGGCAACAAACTGTATTTCTCCTAACGTTGTCATCTTTTGTTCTTCTTATTTCTTCTTTTTTCTTCTTTAATTCTTTTTTCTTCTTTTCGCTCTTCGTCTTTTCAGTGTCTTCTGCTGCTGAGAATAAAACAGCTGGCACCGCTTTTGGTCTTCTTATTTCTTCTTTTTTCTTCTTTAATTCTTTTTTCTTCTTTTGCTGTTCGTCCACTGGCACTGCGTCTGCTTCTTATCGCTGTACGTTCACTCGAACGTTCACCAAACATAAACACTGACACTATTTCACTAAAACTGTTTTCGTTGTATTTATTCCTGTCAAAATCCTTTAATTTTTTCTCTATTTTGGACGAGCCCCCAAATTATGTAGGGTTTACTTCGCAAATAATTCAGTAAAATGTATTTAACGTTTCTAATATTTATTGTACCGAAATTATTACAAAATAAACTAAAAATGTAATAGAGAGACAGATTATTATTTTGACAAGAACAACCCTCGACTGTCTATCTTCTCCCGCCGACTCACTTGATCGTCCCGCGCTCAGGTCGACTACTCTTATTTCAACCTTGACCCTACATTTATTGTTAAACAACCCAGTACATTAGAAAAGTGTGAATGTTTATTGAGAAATGAATTTAATTATTCACATCAAAACCCACACCAATTATCAATGTTAAGAGATAAGCAAAATTTTTGTTTTAATATACCACCCAAAAAATTCCCGGCTCAAAAATTCCTATCCAAACTAATTCAGTTTACCAACAATCAAAAACAACCAAAACCTTTTGCCCCTCGTCAGAACTTAATTTTTTTTAATGAAACAAAACGAACATTCCAGCCCAAACCTATGACACAGCAAACAAGACACACTACGCCTATGTCTACTCAAACAATTAAGCAAAATTACAATCTCAACGAAAGCTCAGATGAACAAGTTGAACAAACTGCTGACGATTACGAATACGAATACATAGAACAAAACGATGACGCTGAACACGATCATTTTTTAGAATTAGAGACAGAGGTAGACGAAGAAATCAAGTAATGTCCAGCCTAACATACAATTTACCATCGCTATATATCCAGGACTACATCATTTTATTAGACACGGGTTCAAGTATTAATGTAATACATCCAGAGTTAGTTAAATTAAAAAAAAAATAAAACCTATGAAGAAAAATGTACGTTTACAACCGTAAATGGAAAATCCACCATTCTACAATTTGTAATACTGAAAATTAATAAAATTTCATTAAAATGTTAGAGATAGAAGAAAAAAAGAAAATAATAATATTCAAATTCGTTCAGAATATTTGAATCAAATTGAAAAATAAAAATTAAAAACACTCATAAATAATTTTGAAGATCTTTTTCCAAAACCAAACGAACTGGATCATATTGGCCATTCCAAATATTTCACGACCCTAGACTTACATTCAGGTTTCCATCAAATTCCCATGGATCGAAAAGACCACATTCTCTACTCCATCCGGTCACTATGAATTTTTGCGCATGCCCTTCGGTCTAAAAAATGCCCAGGCCACATTTTAAAGAATGATGAACATCGTATTAGGAGAATTGGTGAACAAAATTTGTCTAGTCTACTTAGACGACGTAATTGTTTTTGGCAAAACTCTCGAAGAACATCTAAACAATATCAAATTAGTTTTAGAAAAATTAAAAAAAGCAGTCTTGAAAATCCAAATCGATAAATCAGAATTTTTGCAACCACAAACAAATTATTTAGGATATATTATTACTCAAGATGGAATTAAAACAGATCCTTCCAAAACAGAAAAAAATTAAAATCTCAACATCCCTAAAACAAAAAATCTGTTGTGGCCAGCACAAGACCTCTCGCCATTTCCATATTAGGCTATATAAGTATTGTATTGCACTTTGCTATCGAACCGTCGTTTTATAAGAAAATATTACTGAACTTTACCCAAATATTGTTTTTTATTGTATTTAACATGTCTTCTGCACACATATAATTCTAATTATATCTATTTTTCATTGTATGAGGAAGTTTTTAAATGTCACAGATTCTTCCAATTCATTAACCAGATTGGCGGTATTTCTGTTGGATATATTTGCATATTACCTATAATTTCAAATATTTAATTAATAAAACAATAAGAAAGATTAAATGTACTTCCCAGAAAAAGCTATCAAAATGTCACTAAAACTGTTGATTTTTGACACTGAAATCTGTCATTTACAAATTATGTTATAAACATTTGAATTTGTCAACTGGTTTCCTTAGTGTAGTTTCGCCTACTCGACTTGTTATATCCCAATATTCTATATATTATAGCGTCTTTATCTCTAAATTTATAGAAAATATAATAAAAAATTTAAATGTATCAGGTGTAGAATTTTATTCTTCAAAATTAGTAATATCAAAAATTTTCAAAAATTAATATTTGGAAGAATTTCTTTTAAAAACTACTACTTCCGGTTGTTCAATTGTTACCAAAACCTTTCCAGCTCTTCCCAGGAATATCAGATTGAGTAATTCATAGTTAAACAGGTCTTATGTCTTATAGTTTTTGAGGAATCGTCCGTCCAACATCCAGCCATACACACACACACACATACACACACACACATACACACATCCACACACACACACACACACACACACACACAGACATCATTGTAAAAATGTTAAAATCGGATTCTAGTGACCTTGAAACGTGCTTATTCATTAAAATCTGGATATGTGATTTTTAGCATGATTCCAATACCTCTCTTAGCGAGAGGTAAAAAACAATAAAATACCGTTAATAAAATATATTTAAAAAAATAAAGAAAATTTCAAAAATCCCTATACGATGACTTAAACCTCTTGATTCGCTGGATAGCCCATATTTTAAACTAATTAATTAATAGTTTGACACAAATTAAAAACTTTATTTAAGCAAAATACATTCGCTTTTCGTTTCTTGCAATTCTGAAATTTCTGTTTATTTCCTGAATGAACATTTTTTTCACTTCACATCTATTTTTGTCTTTCGTTTCTTTAAATGCTCTTTCTTCATCTTCAATTTCTTTTTGTCTTTCGTTTCTTTAAGTGCTCTTTCTTCACCTTCGATTTCTTTTCGTGGTTTACCAAGGTGTTCTTTTATGTTTTTCTATGTTTTCGTCACATTCTTTAATCTTTTTATTAACTTACATATTTAATTCTCTGGAGTATCTTTTATTTTCAGCAGGTTTATTATACTTGGTTTGTGAAAAATCTTAGCTTTTTCGTTAAACGTCAAAGCCACTATATGTCCAAGCGAAATTTGACGTTTTATTACAATTTTATCATATATTATTTAAGACTTGGTTAAATCTTCATAAAACGATGTTTGCAGGATGACAAGTTGCCGTTATGGTTTTTGTTAAAACATAATTAAGTCAAATTTTCGATTCGAGCTCGCACTACCGCCCAACAGATATAAACTACTCTATATTTTTGACAATGACATTATTTTTTTTTCGATTACAAACATTTGAATTTATCAACTGCATATGCATTTTACCTATAATTTCAAATATTTAATTAATAAAACAATAAGAAAAATTAAATATACTTCCCAGTAAAAGCTATCAGAATGTCACTAAAACTGACATGTGTCATTTACAAATTATGTTATAAACATTGGAATTTGGCAACTGGTTTCCTTAGTGCCGTAGCCTCTGCGATTAGTTTACTCTATAAATTATAGTGTCTTTATCTCTAAATCTATACAAGATAAAATAAAATTTTTAAGTGTATTAGATGGAGAATTTTATGTTCTTCAATATTTAATAAAAAAAACTCCCAAAAAATATATTTAGTAGAATTTTTCTAAGAAACTACTACTTCCGGTTCTTCAATTGTTACCAAAACCTTTTCAGCTCTTCCCAGGAATGTCAGATTGAGGAAACTGCAGTTAAATATTTTTTAAGTCTTATAGTTTTTGAGGAATCGTGACTACAACATCCAGACATACATACATATACACACACACACACACACACACATACACACACACACACAGACATCATTTTAAAAATGTTATAAACGGATTCTAGGGACCTTAAATCGTGCTTATTCAATAAAATCTGGATATGCGAATTTTAGCATGAATCCAATACCTCTCTTAGCGAGAGGTAAAAAGGAAATTAATCAATTTCTCGGTACAATAGGAGGGTACCGCAAATTTATTCCAAATTTCGCAAAACTCACTAAACCCCTTACCTTATGCTTAAAAAATGGCCGAAATATAGACATTTATAATAAATCTTATAGAAAATGTTTTAACGAATGTAAAGAAATTCTTACTTCATCTCTCATATTACAATTTCCAAATTTTCATAAAGATTTTATACTAACAACAACAATTTTTCAAAAACATTAGGTAACGCTCAACAAAATTGTAGCACCGTCGAAAAAGAACTTCTAGCAATAATAGAATCCGTAAAAAAATTCAGACACTACATATATGGTCTAAAATTCCTTATAAAAACAGATCATAGACCTTTATGTTCGTTATTCAATGTGAAAAATAGAAATAGAAACAAAATTATTTGGGAACAGAAAACAGCGGATTCATTGTAAATTTAATATTAAACTTTCTCAAAGAATATATAATCCCGAAAATAAATATCTAGCTATTTTTAACGAAAAAGACCTAGACCTATTTTTTTTAAAATAATAAAAGAAAACTTTGAATTTAATTCCATGAACATAATTGCTTGTAATAAAATAGTTGAAGACATAGAAAATGAAGAGTAAAAAATAGAAATAAGTCGTGACTTCCATATAGGCCTTACAAACCATAGGGGAATAATCGCAACCCTCAATGCATTAAAAGAAAAATACTTTTGGTCCAAAATGATTAGTAATATTACTAAATATATAAATAGATGTGAACTTTGTAAATTAAACAAATACAATAGAAAACCAATTCCGGCAATAGATAACCTAACACTAACCCCTCTAAAACCATTTGACATAATAAATATCGACGTCTAAATAAAAATAATTTTTTAACAATTTTCGACCAATTCTCTAAACATGATCTAGTTCAAATAATATATTACATAAATTAATTCATTATTTCCAAATTTATGCTATACCAAATAAAATAGTTATGGACGCAGGACCTGAATTCAAAAGTAGCGTTTTACAAGATTTATTTAAACTTAGGAATATAGAGAGTCACATAATCTGCGTAAACAATCCTAAAAGCAATGCTGTTGAAAGATTTCATTCAACACTTATAAAACATCTTAGACTCTTTGAAAATAATAATCACTTTAAAAACAAAACATTTTTAGAAAAACTTGATTTAGCAATCTTAGCTTACAATAATACTAAACACACCATGGCAAAACTAACACCAAATGAAATACTATTTGGCAAAAATAATCAAATCCCATTAAAAACAACCCCACTCATTAATGAAGAAGTAATACAAAAATACCAAACAGAACAAGAAGAAAAATAATATAATAAAATAAAATATACAAAACCATACCTTATAAATAATTTATCTACCTACTTAATGCTTGTCATGTAACACCAATTATAATAAATTTCACTCCCCAGCATTTTTCCCCTTCATATCACATGTATATTATATTTTAATATTTTTATATTTTCAATGTAAATATTTTTCCAGCTGTTAAGGCTCTGAAGATGCTATAAAAATAGCGAAATCGATCAGCCAAACAAAGTATAAATATATAAAATATTTTTTAAAATTCAGAGTTATTTCACCCCTAATATTTCAGAACAAGAAGAATTATTCAAAATTATAAATGACAAAATAAAAATTGAGAAATAAAAACGCTATAAAGAAAATGATAATCCCTTACAAATAAAAGATACTATTTACGTAAAAGAAAATCCAAGACTAATTAAAAAATTCAGAAAACCCTTATTTAGAAAATATAGAGTTCAACACTATAATCCCATACTCGGGAAAGTAAAAATCAGAGACTAAATGGCCGAAAAACGTCAGGATAAACAGAATTAAACAATAAATTGTTGTTTCAGATGTACGGCTCAACTGACGGAAATCTCAAATGACAATGGATTTCATTTAGCTAAATTAGGGAAAACACAGATCAGAACTTCAGAACAAATAATTTACTTTAATTATAATATTACCCCGATACACGATGAATTTACTAAAATGAAAACAATGAAAGAAATCCTCCTCTTTCAAATTAAAGATACAAAGGAAGTATTTCAAGACTATATTAATATTTCGATATATAAATTTAATGACTTAGAAAATCAAATTAATAAAATATTTCACAGAAGTTCAAAACCGGTATAATTAACGGCGTAGGAAGTATCATGAAATCAATTTCAGGGAATTTAGATGCTTCCGATGGAGAACGTTATGACAAATTTTTTGAAGAAATAAAAAATAATGAAAAATTATTACAGGATCAAACTAATCAAAATTTAAAAATTAGCAAAGACATGATTGATAAATTTAATTATCAAATCGAAAATATTAGAAGGAATGAAAATAAGTTGAAAACGCAATTAGAAGAAATCCAAGAAATTTTAAAGAAAAACTTCAATTTGCAGGGAAAAATCGACGTTGAAAATAAATTTCAAAAATTAATATTTATAATTCAAAATTTAAAAGATCTCACTAAACAAATTGAAATCAGGAGTGGGATCACGTAAAAGTGAAAACGATATTGTGATTTTCGAGAAGTGAAAACGATATTCGTTTCCTTAGCGATCATGTAAAATTAACCACTCACTACGTTTTCAACTTCGGTTATTTTCGTAAAGTGACTACGTTTTGCGAAAACGATTTCGTTTATAGACTAATGTTTTTGTATTAAATAGTAGTTTTGACAGATAATTTATATGAATGTCATTAAAAATTTTAAATTAATATAAAAACGTATTATTCTGGCCTTTCGTTCATAATAGCAACGTTATAAGATTTGAAAATGGATACAAGTTAAAGTTGGTCTACATTTAAATAACGGCGCATAAACTTCGGACAGGTTGCGGAAAATAATCAATTCATAAATTTTAATTTTGTGTAAAAACTACAATATATTAATCACAGAATATAAGCTAGAATCGTTATGTAAATAAAGAAATTTCTGGATATCAGCCACTAAAATTTATTCAGTCTCGACCGTTTCGACCCCACATGGGTCTTCTTCAGGAGATGAACTTTGTAAACCAGTAGCAATACATGTAGTGTGTAATGTAGTTTAAAAAATAAATAAATAAATTAATAAATAACATGGAAATTCAGACTTAGACAGTCTAAGGTGTCCGTTAGGGTGTGGCACACCTAATTTCATATATTTTTTATATTTTCATTTTTTTATATATGTTAGACAATCATATTTTTATATGTATTATTTTATATTGACGACTGTGTTAAATATTATGTTTAACAATTTTAATTCTATGAATTTCCATGTTATTTATTAATTTATTTATTTATTTTTTAAACTACATTACACACTACATGTATTGCTACTGGTTTACAAAGTTCATCTCCTGAAGAAGACCCATGTGGGGTCGAAACGGTCGAGACTGAATAAATTTTAGTGGCTGATATCCAGAAATTCCTTTATTTACATCACCATTTCCAGCCAAGAAATAAACCCTTTCTCATAGAATCGTTATGTCTGTTACTTCGCAGAATGCAATAGTTATTAAAATTTCCTTTCTTGGATTTATTCTTGTAATCAATATTCTTGGGCTAGAATCAAAATATGCTTTGTTGTAATCAACACTTTAACAGTTACTAGAATATCAACAATGCCAGAAAATATTTCTTTTAGGTAGTTCTTTCTACTAACTAAGAAAATATCTAATCAACAAGATTTCAATTTTCTATCATAATTTTCAAAAGAGTAAAAATATAGTTATAGTAAATCATACGCATTTGGTTCTTTGCAATATGCTAGTAGTAAAACATTCATTAATTTTTCATAGATTCATTTTTGTAATCAAAATACGTTTTAATTATCGTATTTCATTATAATTATTTGATTTTCGCTTGGCTAAAAAAAAAACCTTTCAAATTTGATATATTAATTTAATGACATTTCTTTCCAAAACGTCAAATTTAATTCACTGCTCACTACATTTTTATACCCAAATGTATGAAATAAAAAGGGACATAAGATACGACTATCGTTTTCACATGCTTTGAGTGTGTCGACTAGAATTCACATTTTTTTCGGTCCAAAACGATATCGTTTTCGGTTTTCACTATTTACGTGATCACATTTTCACTTGTCGACAGTCGCAATATCGTTTTCACAGTTACATGATCCCACTCCAGTTTAACTTTTTGTAATCTGAGAAAATTACACACAAGTATTATCGATCTTAAAAACATCAGAAAAATCACACAAAACAAAGACATTTGGCAACTGAACGAAATTATAGAAACACTGCCAACACGATAACGAATAGATACACTTCCTTATTAATATCCCAGTGTAACGGGCGGGTTGTGTAGAAATTCTTTATTTAAATACACTAGCTTTACAATAAAATGTCAATCAATTACACACTTGACAGCTAACAAAACAAACTGTCGAACATCTGACTTCTTCTACGCCTACGCATCGTTACAATTCTCCCCCTTTGGATGGCACGTACGTCCCTGTGTGCCATTCAAGAGAAGAAGGTTAGCTTGTTTGGCACGGAGGTGGCTGGGAAGTCTTTCGCGGACGGCCTCTTTTACGAAGTGGTCGTATTGGCTCTGGGTCCGCTGAGCAGGGTCTGTCAACAAATTTTATTAACGACGAGGTGTGGTAAACACCTATTGGAGTTTCAGGAGACTTTGGAGAAGCAATTTGATAAGTGGATGGCGATATTTGTTTGAGAATAATGTAAGGAATATCTACGAGTACTTTTTCACCCACATCATAGATTTCTCCAGGACGACGTTTTTTGTCTGCATATTTCTTGGAATGTGAAAGTGTATCTGCAATGGCATTGCATTTTCCTGGAGTATATTCTATACTCAAGTTGTAACCTTGTAGGGTTAATGCCCATCTCGCAAGTCTCCCGCTTGGTGTCTTGAGAGACATCATTGCGTCTGATGATCAGTGATTACTCTGATAACTGCAGTTTCTATATATCCACGAAATTTCTCGACGGCCCAAACAACAGCTAGGGCTTCGCGTTCCGTAGTACTATAGTTTCTCTCGGCATCCGTTAACAGACGGCTAGCGTATTCTATGGGCCTTTCATCGTGAGGCTCCACCGGCCTGAAGTTAGCCCCGCCCAATGTAGCACCAACGTTCTTTTTTATCTTATTAGTTAGTGCATCGTTAGTGCTTTTTAGTGCACTATAAAGGAACGATAGTGCATTTCGCATTATTGAGTAAATTATAAAATTTATGGGTGGGCTAACTTCAAATTAAGTTTTAAGATTTAAATAATATGTACCCTAGTATTAGTTAGTGCATCGTTAGTGCTTTCTAATGAACCCAACAGTTTCATTCGTGCTATTACCATACACTAGATATTAAGAAAAAACTATGGGTGGGCCAACTTCATATAAAATTTTCAGATATAATTAATATGTACCATATCATTAGTTAGTGCATCGTTAGTGCTTTCTAATGAACACAATAGTTTCGTTCCTACTATTACCATACACTAGAAATTAAGAAAAATCTATGGGCGGGTCATCTTCAAATTAAATTTTAAGATTTAATTAACATGTACCGTATCACTAGTTAGTGCATCGCTAGTGCTTTATGGCGAACCCAATAGTTCCGTTCGTGCTATTACCATACACTAGAAATTAAGAAAAAACTATGGGTGGGCTAACTTCATATAAAATTTTAAGATATAATTAATATGTACCATATCATTAGTTAGTGCATCGTTGCTGCTTTCTAGTGAGCCCAATAGTTTCGTTCGTACTATTACCATACACTATAAATTAAGAAAAAACTATGGGTAGGCCAACTTCATATAAAATTTTAAGATATAATTAATTTGACCCATATTATTAGTTAATGCATCGTTAGTGCTTTTTAATGAACCCAATAGTTTCGTTCGTGCTGTTACCATACACTAGAAATTAAGAAAATACACTGGGAGGACCAACTTCATCTTGTATTTTAAGATTTAAATAATATATACCATATCACTAGTTAGTGCATCCTTAGTGCTTTCTAAAGAATCCAACAGTTTCATTCGTGCTATTACCATACATTAGAAATTAAGAAAAAACACTGGGTGGGCAATTTTAATTTAAATTTTAAAATTTAATTAATATATACGATTTCTGTAGTTAGTGCATCGTTAGTGCTTTCTAATGAACCCAACAGTTTTAGTGGTGGAATTATATTTATTAAAAAATTAAGAAAACAATTCAAATAAAGTGGTTCTGTCACCTAGTAATGGCGGTCCGTAGCCGACTTCGCTATTACGTATAGTTCTTTCTTCTTTATCATTCTCTTTCTTTTTTTTGTCTCTTTCCCTAACGTGCCCTTTATGACTTTCTTGACACGGTTGTTTTCGATATATACAAATACCCAGGAAATAATCCATATAAATATGGACGCTACAATCTTCCAAATCAATGGACTGATTTCAACTATTTTTACCTCCCGCTACCCTTGGTAAGGGAGGTATAGGGATCGTGCTAAAAATCACATATCGAGATTTTAGTAAATGACCACGTTTTAATGTCCCTAGAATCCATTTTTAACATTTTCACGACGATGTTTGTATGTGTGTATGTGTGTGTGTGTGTGTATGTGTATATGTGTGTATGTGTGTATGTGTGTATGTGTACGAATTTTGTTTGCACTCTAACTCAAATACTAATATTCAGAAAATTCTGAAACCTTGTATTTTTATCCTATTCTAATAGGAATAGAAGCCATTAGATTTTGGTGTAAATCGGATAAACGGAAATGTTACTTTACTTGAAGCTCATAATGGTTTTTCTTCAAAAAATACCATTAAATGCCATTTTTTCGAATTTTATGTCTTATGAAAATTAAAGATTATTGAATTTGCTACAGGAATACATTAATACTTTTTCTATATATTTTACAGATAAATTTAAAAATAATTTTTTTATTAGTCGCGAAGCCTAAGATAAAAACTATTCCTTTGTTACACAGTTCATTTTTCAAATGAATGTAACTGACAGTAAATGTCACTGTCAGAAAACATATCACTTCAAATTAATAATAGTGACATTTTAAAAAGAAAATAGTAAAGAAAGCAATAGTTTTCTGCAATGGAACAGTTTTCAGTGTTAGTAAATACGTAGGTATGTATTTAAATTAATAAAAATTAAATAGCGGGAGGTTTTATGTTGGCCACGTCAGATTTTTTTTTTTTAATATTGCTTACCATCTGTACTTACGCCTACGCAAATATGTGTATGTAGTCTGTGGTGTGTGTGTGTGTGTGTGTGTGTGTGTGTGTGTGTGTGTGTGTGTGTGCGTGTGTGCGTGCGTGCGTTTGTGTGTGTGTGCGTTACGAGCGTGCGTTTTTGTATTTATGTGCGTGAGTGAGGGAGAGCGCGTGTTTGTGCGTATGTGTGTAAGCATAAATTATAATAATTGTGTTGGTGTGTTGGTAGACGGTAGCAAAAATGTGTAGGAACACATTAGATACTCGTAGTTGACACTGTAGCGCCAAAAATAAGTGATAGAAAATTCCAAGATTATGATAATGAACTCAGCACTCCTGCTCTTATTGATTGAACTATTTCGGCATAACCAATAATATTTTAGCAGGCGTCGAAAAATATATTAAATCCTGGCTAGATAAGCAACTATACAAATAAATAAACAAGTAAAAATTTGGTGTGACATACGAGTATACGAATCAAATTGAGAGTACCACAATCCAAACTCCAAAACACACCTATACTTATTTTAGTGTTTACCTGTTAGAGAATAAAACTATGAACAAGTAAATAGGTATAATTATCAGAATATATATAGTATTTTAATAATAAAATATTTAGTGTATAGAAGCGATCGGGATTTTGCTAAACGGAATATATCCAGGGATGGTGGTGTATAATGTGCTATACACTCAAATTCAAATCATTCCTTAAGTTATCTATCAATGGGCGCGTTCAGCACTTCTCATCGCTGGCATCGCTGACCTGCGAAGTTTGACGAACACAATGAATGAACAAATGTAATTGGTCCATGAATTGCATTCGGCAATCGTCGGCACGCAGCGGTGCTCATCGCTGCCAGTGCTGCCGGGGTGCTGAACGCGCCCAATGATTTATCTACAGCTGCTATCATTTGTGTTAAAATATTATTATCTCCCACTACTTATGTTTACGTCATTACTGTCTATATTCCTCCACCTATATCTTTAGCTCAGCTGAGCTACATTTATGAGGGTATAAAGTCTATTCCTGGTATCCTTGATAATAATTTTATTATACTTGTTGATTTCAACATTACCAAACTTATTGAGTATTACACCAACGGTTTTACAAATAATCTTATTCTATCTTTACTTAACTTCCACAACTACTTAGGAGCAAATCAACGTAATTTCACTTTAAATAAGGACAATAGAATTTTGGATATTGTTTTATGTAATTTTAACTGCCTTGTATCCCAAGATTCTTTCCCAGTAGTTAAAGAAGACGGCTATCACCCTGCACTTACTATTTCACTGCAATTAGAATGCAGTTTCCTTAATTCAACGAAACTATTGGGTTCATTAAAAAGCACTAACGATGCACTAACTAATAATGTGGCACAAATTAATTACATCTTAAAATTTTATATGAACTTGGCCCACCCATAGGTTTTTCTTAATTTATAGTGTAAGGTATTGCACGAACGAAACTATTGGGTTCGCCAGAAAGCACTAACGATGCACTAACTAGTGATATGGTACATGTTAATTAAATCTTAAAATTTAATATGAAGTTGGCTCACCCATAGATTTTTCTTAATTTCCAGTGTATAGTAATAGCACGAACGAAACTATTGGGTTCACCAGAAAGCACTAACGATGCACTAACTAGTGATATGATACATGCTAATTAAATCTTAAAATTTAATATGAAGTTGGCCCACCCATAGATTTTTCTTAATTTCCAGTGTATAGTAATAGCACGAACGAAACTATTGGGTTCACCAGAAAGCACTAAGGATGCACTAACTAGTGATATGATACATGCTAATTAAATCTTAAAATTTAATATGAAGTTGGCCCACCCATAGATTTTACTTAATTTCTAGTGTATGGTAATACCACGAACGAAACTATTGGGTTCACCAGAAAGCACTAAGGATGCACTAACTAGTGATATGGTACATGCTAATTAAATCTTAAAATTTAATATGAAGTTGGCCCACCCATAAATTTTTCTTAATTTCTAGTGTATGGTAATAGCACGAACGAAACTATTGGGTTCACTAGAAAGCACTAACGATGCACTAACTAATACTAGGGTACAAATTATTTAAATCTTAAAATTTAATTTGAAGTTAGCCCACCCATAAATTTTATAATTTACTCAATAATGCGAAGTGCACTAACGTTCCTTTATAGTGCACTAAAAAGCACTAACGATGCACTAACTAATAAGATAAAAAAGAACGTTGGTGCTACATTGGGCGGGGCTAACTTCAAGCCGGTTGAGGCTCCCCCTGGAGTAAAGCCGCTCCTAGGGCATATGCACTGGCGTCAGTACGGGGAATAAAGGTTTCATTCTGATTGGCTTGGCGTAATGTCGGAGCGGAAGTTAGTGAACGTTTTATATCTTCAAATGCTTTCTTTTCTGTCTGAGTCCATTTCCAAACTGTATTCTTCCGTGTTAGATTTGTTAATGGTTTAGCAATGTCAGCATAATTAGGTATGAATTTTCTAAACCATGAAGCTGTTTGTATAAATGTTAGTAATTGTTTAACATTTCGTGGTTCAGACATGTCTGCAAGGGCAGCTACTTTGGCAGGATCAGGTTTGACGCCTGAAGTTGTAATTATGTGCCCTAAGTATTTTATTTCAGGACAAACAAACGTACATTTTGGGCGATTAACATGCAAATTAAAAAGCCTTAAACGTTCAAAAACCTGTTTCAAATCACTAACGTGTTCTTCGAATGTTTCGGAAATAATGATCAAATCGTCCAAATAGGCAAAAACGACGATATCTTTTAACCCAGTACGTAAACGATCAATCAACCGTTGAAAGGTTGCTGGTGCGTTTCGTAACCCAAACGGCATCCTTTTAAATCGAAAACACCCTTGTGGAGTAATGAATGCGTTTTGTTTTTATCTTCCTCTCGTACTGGAGCTTGCCAGTATCCTGATCTTAAATCTAGCGTAGTCATGAATGCTGATTTATTTGAGGTATGTAAAATTTCATCCATTCTCGGAAGTGGATATCGATCAGGTATGGTTACCGAATTAAGTTTGCGGTAATCCACACATATTCAAAATTTCCCATCTTTTTTGGGAACTAGTACTACTGGGAATGCGTATGGTGAGTCACATTCCTCAATAATATCATTTGAAAGCATATTTTCAATTTCTTTTTCCAAAAATTGTTTCTTGACTAGAGGAAGTCTGTATGGTGGCACTGCAATGGGAGTGTTATCTTTTAAGTTAATAATATGTTCAGCAAAAGTTGTAGGCCGCTTGCTTTCCATAAATACATCTACATACTTAGAAATAAAAGCGTTGATTTGTTCTTTCTGTTTGATCTCAAAATGTACTCCTTCATTTTCTCTCAAATTCAAATCTGCCGTCTGAACAGAGTTGATCGGCGCTGTCAACTTGCAGGTTTCTTTCAAAAATCGATAACATTTACTTGGGTTATCTGCGAAAAACCATTCTTCTTTTGGTAGATTCAATACCATATTAGCTTTTAGTAAAAATTCGACCCCGAGTAACATTTTTCCCTCAGTGTGTTCTGGAATTGCGATAAGTATAGTAGATATAGTTTTTCCACTTACAGTTATGTCAACGTCAAATAATTTGGTGCGAACTGTATGAGTTATCCCATCCGCTAGTTTCATATCTAAAGTTGCATTAGTGTACGGAACTTGAAGGTTGTTTAGGATATTAAACAGTTGTGCACCAGCGAGATTGCCTCTGGAACCAGTATCGATGCATGCTAGACCGGATAATCCATATATTTCTACAGGAATAATTGGTCTGCTGACATTCGATTGAAGGGACGCAGTTTGCGAACTGAAAGTAAAAGTTTTATTACTATTTTGTTCAGATAGTTTCTTAGAAGAGCAGCTTGGGCAATTGCTTCGAATAAATCCTGGATTACCGCAACCAAAACAAGTGACCTGAGATTTTGACTTCATTTCTCCGGAAGATTGAGCATTCTGCGTTGTTGGCTTAGCAACTGAAGGAGTTTCTGTACATTTAGCGCGAGTTGCTTTGCGGCATTCAGGTTCGATATGTCCGAAGTTCTTGCAAAAAGTACATTTTGGCCGTTGCTTTTTCTCTTCTTGCCTTGATGTCTTTTGCTGCTGTGGATAAACTTGCGATACTTCACGTTCAGATAATTCAACATTACGTGTTCATTCAAGTAAAGTCTGGAAAGTGTCAAAGTCAGTTCGCGTTGCACGTTTTCGAATCTTTCGATGTAATAGTCCATATATCATATCCAGCTGAATTTTCTCGTTAATCCTATATGGTAATTGTGACAATAACGCGCGAGCATGGCACACAAATAAGTCAGTCTTTTCATCGTCACGTTGATCACGCGCGAAAAGTTCGCCAAATACCAAATACGGCGGTAACTTTCGAGAATAGGCATCTCGAAGAGCTTTCACTGCGTTGTCCCAAGTGAGTGTAGTGACTTTAATCCCTTTCCACCAACTAGCTGCGATGCCTTCCAACAGCAACGATAGCCCTTTAAGCGCATTATCATCAGTAATGTTCGTACAGTCTTTATAAGTCAAAACAGCGTCAAGAAATGCGTCAACATCGTCCGAAGATTCACCCTTAAATCTTGCTGTACACTTCGCGAAATTGCCGGAAGTTTGTTGTAAATCATCGCGTGTGGGTGTTGACTTTGACGCGAACTGCGATATCTGCGCGAGAAGACACTGAAACTGTTCGTTGGACAATATTACAGGAGCGGCGATTGCACCGGCGGTTGGACCGGCAGTTTCACTTGGGATTACACCGGCAGTTTCTCCAGCAGTTGCTTGCACTTCCTTTTGAACTTTCGGTGGCATTTTTGTAATTATTAAAAGATTAATACGCGGTTATGCAAACGAATGACTGACGCGAACTATCGCACTTATTCACTAAACACAACCGAATTGCACCAACACAGGTGAACGCTAGTGTAAATATTTTAACAGACTTTTCAATACACAAGCCCTACGTTGGGCGACCATTTGTAACGGGCGGGTTGTGTAGAAATTCTTTATTTAAATACACTAGCTTTACAATAAAATGTCAATCAATTACACACTTGACAGCTAACAATACAAACTGTCGAACATCTGACTTCCTCTACGCCTACGCATCGTTACACCAGTCTTTTCTTCCCAAACCTACGATTTATACCAATTTACACCCCTATCTTTTATTAAACACAACAAAATTTTTCAACTAAATGAAAAATAAACCATGTGTTTTATAAATGATAACAATAACTATAAGATAAATAATTGCATTTTAGTTAATAAGATATATTACTGTAAAACTGAGTATATTGTTTTAAATAAATGTATTATTAATATTATAAAGGCCCAAACGAATGATGATTGCAAATATCATACTCTGGAATTAGAAAATACTTGGGAGAAAATTCAAAATACAAATGAATTAATCATAATAAGACCCAAGGAACAACAAATTCAAATTAATTGCGAAAGTAATACTCTCAACAAAAAAAAATCAAAGGTATATTTAAATTAAAACTCATTACTAAATGTGCAGTAAATAATTTAAAGTTCGACATAATTCAAGAAATCTATAAAGAAATAATAGCTCTGTTCGATGAGAAGTGCTTGAAGTGTAGAGCAGAATAGTGCAGTGCAGTGTAGTGTACACTAGTACAGTCTAATTCTTGTAGTTTCATAAAACACACTAGTGTATATTTGGGCAAGTTTGCTCAGCTGTGAGTAATCAAGCCAAGCATAGCCAAAGGTGTAAAAGGTTAGGTTGTTTATAAACACAGTCATATCATAAAGCTGCAAAAAAGTGACTGCAGAAATGTCTGTTTTAAAGAGCATAGTGAACTAATGAACGATTCTGACGAAGATCAATCATCACTTGATTCTTCATCAGATTCAGAGACAGATATATTAATTAATTCTTTATATAGCAAAACAAAATTTTAGGTTAAATAAACAGATGTGTAGATAGGATAGAATTAAAATGTCTACCGAACAACATTTAGCTACCCCCACTCCTAGTCTGCACTTTTTACACTACCTCGCGAGTCAGGTCAGAAAAGTGAGCACTAGTTCTTAAAATTTTTGTCATCGAACAGCCTGCCAGAAGCTACCCGTTTCTCATAAAACATGTTAGTGGAAGAAAGTTAACACTAGAGCGGCCTAGTACGTGTCATCGAACAAAGCTAATATTTGAAAGCCTTAATTTTAATAACACGTTTCAACAATTAAATTCGATAAATTTAGATAAAATAAATAAAGTAAACATAAGAATTAAAGAGTTACCACAAATAAGAGTTAAATTTGCAAAATTATAACAATCATCATTTCCTCATTATTTATACTGTGTTATATTTAATAATTTGTATTGTCTTATTATATAAGTTTAGAATTAAGCTTTTAACAATTTATAAAAGAAATAAAAAATCCAATGATAATAAAGAACCAATTGTAGAATTAAGTTCCATTGCATAATAATTATTGTAAAATCTCAGAAGGGAGGAATTATGTATTGTTGTTTTTCTATTCTACAATAATTATTACTGTCAGCACTTCTTGCAGTACTTTTCCATTATAACATGCATTGTAATAAAAACCCCTGTAACTAAGATAAGTTGTTCATTCTTTCTATATTCTCATATCTCGACACATGTAACCTCGTTGATAAAAAAAATAATTATTTATATTATTTCGTATTCAGTTGTGTATGGTATTCAGTTTAGGTTTAAGTTAAGTTTGTTGTCTTTGACTCTACTAAATAAATGGTATGCTGAATTTTATTGTTTAAATGCTACATTTGAGTCTAATTTTTGTTCACTAGTTTTTTTTTTGTTTTTTTTTTTTTTAATTTTTGGTGCTTGTTCTTTTACTTATAGTAGTAGTTATTATTCTTTATTTTATTATCTGTTTCTGATGTATTCATTATTTTGTTGCTTAATTTTTTAGGTTGTTTATTAGTAGCAGGTTTGTTAAAATGTTTTTATTTCATTATAATATTTACTATTTTCACGGTTTTTCATGTTGAGAGCGACGCTAGTTTTTTGATAGATGGGATGAGATGATGTGATGTAGAATTCAAGCAAGACGGAAAGGTATAATACGTCTAGATGGCCACAGAAGAAACTCCAACAATAATAATAGAAATATAAAATGTGCTTTAGTGGACTACGCTAAAAACAATTAACACAAATTTGATTTTGACAACACTAAAATATTAGCAACTGAAACTAACTTGCAAAAAGGATTAACGTTAAAGATGTATTCATACAAGAAGATTAAAATGACATTAATTCTCAAAATGATATTAGAGTACTTCAGCTACAACAATTTAATTAAGAATGAACATTATAATTGTTGAGGATGACAACTGTTTACTGAAATTATTAGAATGTTAGTTTTAGTTATATGCATATTTGTTATCGTCCATTTACTTACAACAAATGCTTTGTCGGATAATGCTTAAAAAATGTTATGTGCTGTAGATTCATCATTTGGAGTATGGCAGCGATTATTATCAATTTATGAACAAAGTTCAGGACATCGGCTTGACTGATTGGCAGAAACATTTTTACTGCAAAGAAAGATGCAGGTATGAAGATTTTAGAACATATTTTTATTTTGCAAAGGAACTTTCACGAGTTAAATGATGAAATGAAGAAACGTTGAATGTCAGTTTACCAGAACAGCTTCTTATATTGCGAATTACTTGTACATTACCTCCTGAATAAAACAATTTTCGTCAGGTTTGGGAAGCAACTTTGCTTACAGAAAGGTCAATGGAGAAATTAATAGAGCGTTTAAGAATGGTAGAAATACATGATTCAACTAAAGTAAACTCATCTAATGCATTTGTTGGAAAAGAGTACAACAAAAGAAAGCGAGATAAAAGTGAAAAATTTAAAGTAAAAAATATTAAATGTTACAGACAGTGTTGGGTCAGATAATGATTTTCGTTATCTGGATAACAGATAAAAGATAAATTTGCGCAATATATCTAGATAAGGATAACAGATACTTTACATGTTATCTAGATAAAAAATTTAGATAACAGATAAGATAACTGAAAAGTAAGTAACCGTGTTTTCTTACAAAACTTTCTTTAATTGTTTATGCTTGATTGATACGATGTGTGAAAAGGAAACAAAAAAATATTCAATGTACATATTTATTTAATAACATACAAAACAAAGATAGACACTACTCTAAAAATATCTATGTACATATATTTTTTAAAATAGTACATTATTGTATTTTAAAAACAGTACTTTCTCAAAATTAGTATCAAATAGGCGATTGCGTCTTGGTGTGAGAATTTGTCCGCCTACACTGAAAAGCCTTTCAACGGGACCGGATAAACACTGTTTTATATTATTTACCTGTATAAAATTAAGCATATAAATATGCCAGTAAATGAATATTTTCATAAATAATGTTGCCCATTATTGCTCACGAATCACGACCACACGTCACATTATAAGTTTACGCAGGCAGACACATCCGCGACGGAGAACACACGACACGACATACGGCCCTATGCGATGCGGTAGGTTGTGCTTGTCCTAACTTGGTAAATAGTATTTTGCTTTGAGTATAGATAGAGCTAACATAAATAATGCTTATCTTATCTTTCTTCTGCATGTTGTAAAACAGATAAAATAGATATTAATTTTAAAAATATCTAGATATTAGATAAAAGATACTAACTACGTTATCTAGATAAAATTTTAGATAATGTTATCTAGATAAGCACAACACTGATTACAGATGTGACAAGATGGGGCATTATAAAAGCAATTGCCCTAAGAACCGTTCAAATGTAGATCATGCAAAAGTTGTCAACAACGTTTCTGATGATGTTGAGTCAACTCATTCTAGGAATAGTAAAGCATTTATATGTTCATGTTTTACCAATGAATTAAAGAATGTAGATCGTCATCAATGGATATTTGACAGTGGCGCAACAGCGCATATGACGGCTAATAAGATATATTTTGCCACGTATGAAGAATTTCTTACTCCAAGACACGTAGAGGTAGCCAACGGAACAACAATGAAAGCATACGGTTGCGGTAGAATCAATTTTCACGTAAATGTGAAAGGAAAATGGATAAGTAACCATATGGAGGAAGTATGGTACGTACCTAAGGTTGGTGTAAACTTATTCTTCCAGTCCGTAACATTGTACAAGGGATTTACGTGGAGCAAAGACGTGAAAGGAACTAAATGTAAAAACAACGGACAAATTTTATTAAGAGAGGTCAGTTAATAAATGGTTTAATGATCTTAAATATGCGTGCAAAGATGTCAGATGATCCAGTCGAAGTGTTCGTAGCATCTACAACAGATAGTCTGCAGTTATACAATAAGCGCCGAGGGCATCAAAATAAAAGGCATATACGAAAAGAATTAGCACAACGAGGCATTAATGTCAAGGCAATTTCAGATGAATTTTGTGTAGGATGTTTGTTAGGTAAGCAACACAGAAAAAGTTTCAGAACACGAAAGGACCGAGAAAAGACTGCAGGTGAAAAAATCAGTGCAGATGTGTGTGGTCCAATGTCTGAAACATCGCTAGGTAGGGCACGTTATTTTTTAAGTTTTAAGGATGACTTCCAAGTTTCGGCGAGTATTTTTCTTGAAACGTAAAAATGAAGTGACTGGAAGATTAAAACAATTTCTAGCGGAAGCAGATCTAGCAGGAAACAAAGTTAAAGAATTTCTTTCAGACGGAGGAAAAGAATTTGACAATTTAGATGTAGGTACATAAAATTCTTGAAGAATTCGAATGACTATGCTGTACACGCCAGAGCAGAATGGTGTATCAGAACGTGAAAATCGCACTATTATTGAATGTGCAAGGTCAGTGATACATGCAAAGAACTTACCTAAGAAATTATGAGCTGAGGCGGTTAATAAGCTGCTTATATATTAAATCGTACTGGTTCTTCTAGTATTGAGGAGAAAAGTCTATATGAATTATGGTATAGAAAAGGTATGCCTGACACAAACTATTTTTGGTCAGAATGCTATATGCATGTTCCAAAGGAAAAACGCCAGAAACTGGATCCTAGCACTAAAGCGATACAGTGACAATAAAGATGGTTATCGTTTGTTTATACCATCAATGAATAAGGTGGTTTTGAGTAGGGATGTCGAATTCCCACCAGAGAAGATTCTTCAGTCAAGAGCTTCAGTTGAAGCAAATCTACCTGCAACTGTGCATAATGATCATCGATCAGAGATCTCTGATCAGGAGGAAGAAATGATAGAATCAGTTGAGGTAGAAAATAGCTCCAATGAAGATATACGGCGGGAGGTAGGTTATACCTTGCGTGATCAAAGTAAGATCAAGAGGCCAAGCTATTTGGGTATGCTTGCTGCTAACATGACGGAAAATAATCCGAATTCATATGAAGAAGCAATGAAGTCACAAAATTGGAAGAATTGGAAAATAGCAATGGATGCAGAGATGGCATCTTTATATGAAAATGATATATGGGATTTGGTTCCATTGCTGTAAGATAAAAATCTGTTGTGGCCAGCACAAGACCTCTCGCCATTTCCATATTAGGCTATATAAGTATTGTATTGCACTTTGCTATCGAACCGTCGTTTTATAAGAAAATATTACTGAACTTTACCCAAATATTGTTTTTTATTGTATTTAACATGTCTTCTGCACACATATAATTCTAATTATATCTATTTTTCATTGTATGAGGAAGTTTTTAAATGTCACAGATTCTTCCAATTCATTAACCAGATTGGCGGTATTTCTGATGGATATATTTGCATATTACCTATAATTTCAAATATTTAATTAATAAAACAATAAGAAAGATTAAATGTACTTCCCAGAAAAAGCTATCAAAATGTCACTAAAACTGTTGATTTTTGACACTGAAATCTGTTATTTACAAATTATGTTATAAACATTTGAATTTGTCAACTGGTTTCCTTAGTGTAGTTTCGCCTACTCGACTTGTTATATCCCAATATTCTATATATTATAGCGTCTTTATCTCTAAATTTATAGAAAATATAATAAAAAATTTAAATGTATCAGGTGTAGAATTTTATTCTTCAAAATTAGTAATATCAAAAATTTTCAAAAATTAATATTTGGAAGAATTTATTTTAAAAACTACCACTTCCGGTTGTTCAATTGTTACCAAAACCTTTTCAGCTCTTCCCAGGAATGTCAGATTGAGGAATTCATAGTTAAACAGGTCTTATGTCTTATAGTTTTTGAGGAATCGTCCGTCCAACATCCAGCCATACACACACACACACACACACATCCACACACACACACACAGACATCATTGTAAAAATGTGAAAATCGGATTCTAGTGACCTTGAAACGTGTTTATTCATTAAAATCTGGATATGTGATTTTTAGCATGATTCTAATACCTCTCTTAGCGAGAGGTAAAAAACAAAAAAATACCGTTAATAAAATATATTTAAAAAAATAAAGAAAATTTCAAAAATCCCTATACGATGACTTAAACCGCTTGATTCGCTGGATAGCCCATATTTTAAACTAATTAAATAATAGTTTGACACAAATTAAAAACTTTATTTAAGCAAAATACATTCGCTTTTCGTTTCTTGCAATTCTGAAATTTCTGTTTATTTCCTGAATGAACATTTTTTTCACTTCACATCTATTTTTGTCTTTCGTTTTTTTAAATGCTCTTTCTTCATCTTCAATTTCTTTTTGTCTTTCGTTTCTTTAAGTGCTCTTTCTTCACCTTCGATTTCTTTTCGTGGTTTACCAAGGTGTTATGTTTTTCTATGTTTTCGTCACATTCTTTAATCTTTTTATTAACGTACATATTTAATTCTCTTGGAGTATCTTTTATTTTCAGCAGGTTTATTATACTTGGTTTGTGAAAAATCTTAGCTTTTTCGTTAAACGTCAAAGCCACTATATGTCCAAGCGAAATTTGACGTTTTATTACAATTTTATCAAATATTATTTAAGACTTGGTTAAATCTTCATAAAACGATGTTTGCAGGATGACAAGTTGCCGTTATGGTTTTTGTTAAAACATAATTAAGTCAAATTTTCGATTCGAGCTCGCACTATCGCCCAACAGATATAAACTACTCTATATTTTTGACAATGACATTATTTTTTTTTTCGATTACAAACATTTGAATTTATCAACTGCATATGCATTTTACCTATAATTTCAAATATTTAATTAATAAAACAATAAGAAAAATTAAATATACTTCCCAGTAAAAGCTATCAGAATGTCACTAAAACTGACATGTGTCATTTACAAATTATGTTATAAACATTGGAAATCTATACAAGATAAAATAAAATTTTTAAGTGTATTAGATGGAGAATTTTATGTTCTTCAATATTTAATAAAAAAAACTCCCAAAAAAATATATTTAGTAGAATTTTTCTAAGAAACTACTACTTCCGGTTCTTCAATTGTTACCAAAACCTTTTCAGCTCTTCCCAGGAATGTCAGATTGAGGAAACTGCAGTTAAATATTTTTTAAGTCTTATAGTTTTTGAGGAATCGTGACTACAACATCCAGACATACATACATACATACATACATACATACATACATACATACATACATACATACATACACACACACACACACATACACACATCCACACACACACACACACACACACACACAGACCTCATTTTAAAAATGTTATAATCGGATTCTAGAGACCTTAAATCGTGCTTATTCAATAAAATCTGGATATGCGAATTTTAGCATGAATCCAATACCTCTCTTAGCGAAAGGTAAAAAAGCTATAAACAGTCGTTGGGTTTTACGAATCAAAACTAGGATGGATGGCAGTATTGATAGATACAAGGCGAGACTAGCAGCAGTGAACGATTAAAGTTACAATTTGATGTAACTACAGCCTTTCTCTATGGAGAAATAGAAGAAGAAGTCTACATAAGACAACCAAAGGTTTACAATGATGGATCAGGTCGAGTATGCAAGCTAAAGAAGAGCTTGTATGGGCTTAAACAAGCGCCTCGATGTTGGAACAACCGCTTCGTTAAATTTCTGAAAAATTGCGGACTCAAGGCTTCTAGTGCAGATCCATGTTTATTTGTTCAGGAAAAAGGTATGCAAAAATTGTTAGTGGTTTTTACGTAGACGATGGGCTGGTAGCTGGAACTAATGAACAACAAATCAATGAATTTATGTTGGAACTCAAAGGTGAATTTAAAATTAAAGTTGATTCTTTATATTGTTTTTTAGGAGTTCAAATATGCAAGAATGAAGATGGCTCAATCTTCATACACCAGGGAAATTATACTAGAAAAATATTAAAGATATTTAGAATGGATGAGGGAAATAGAGTTGCTGTTCTTGCTGTAAGAGAAGAGATTGCATTTGAAGATGAACGGGAAAATGCATTTGCAATTCCATACAGAGAAGCTGTGGGTAGTGCATTTGAAGATGAACAGGAAAATGCAATTGGAATTCCGTACAGAGAAGCTGTGGGTAGCCTCATGTATCTCATGATAGCAACGAGGCCGGACATTGCTTTCGCAGTAGGCAAAGCATCTCAAAAACTTGAAAAACCAACCAAAGCACACTGGAATTCAGTTAAGAGAATTTTTAAATACTTTCGAGGTACGCAGAATTACGGTATACTTTATAAATCAAATAATTCAGGTACATTGGAGGGATACACAGATGCCGATTTTGCTGGAAATGACAAAACAAAACGTTCATCTGGGATGATCTGTAAATATGGTGGAGGAGCAATTACCTGGTTTAGTCAGAAGCAGAGAGCTGTAGTTCTGTCAACCACTGAGGCTGAATTCATTGCTGCGAGCGAAGGAGCAATCTGGTTGACGCGTATGCTAAAAGAAATCACCAAGATGGACAAAGTACCAACGTTATTTATAGACATAAACGTTCAAAACACATTGAGGTACGATATTATTTTGTGCGTGAGAAGTATTTGGTTGGAGTATTTAATGTGCAGCATTTGGAAGGCGAGATTCAAATTGCAGGTACAATGACGAAGCCACTAATGCCCAGTTGCACCGCTAACACTTAAAATTTAAACTTGGTTTTATTCAGTTAACCAAATAAATTAATGTTAATTCTTGTCGAATAATTTTTTAATTATAGTATAAAATTGAATTTGCTAACTGAATAAAACCAAGTTTAAATTTTAAGTGTTAGCGGTGCAACTGTACATAAGTCGAGTAGGATTTGAGAAACTCCGAGCTAATATGAATGTCCGTGAAAATGGATATTAATATTCAGTAAAAGTTGGGAGGAATTGTTGAGGATGACAACTGTTTACTGAAATTATTAGAATATAGAACACTATGTATATAGTTCAGTTTTAAATCTGTCACAAGTTATATGTATATTTGTTATCGTTCATTAAATTTGCATTATTATATTCAGTGTTTCGTTTTATTTATTATAACTCTGCTATAGTAATATTCACAACAATAATAAACATAATTAATAATAAAAACAAAGAATATACAAAATTAAAAGAAAATATTCATACAATATGAAACATTACACCTAAGCACACCAAGTCATCTACATACCGGGGTACATCACATCCTGCATTAATTAATCTAAAATTATCCATATTACATTATCTGTAACTGTTACCTGTTATAATTTTTATTATCATCCTGACATAATGATTTCATCTTATATATGTTTTTAAATGTTTGACGATGCTTATTCTGTGAACTGTGTATTGTATTTTAACTATTTTTTTTTTTAAATGTCCATCTTGTAATGTTTTCGACGTTATTTACATGTGTTTTTACTTCAACTTGATCATTCTGTAAGTAATATTTAAATTTAATAAATAATATTTAAATGCAACAATAACCAAAACAATAGCAGAAGTAACACCACAAAATCCTATCGGTCGACTCAGTAGAGATTAGCTATAGAACTGCAATACAACTAAGAAATTATTTACAAAACTAAAAAATCCAGAATCAATTTATAACAGTCAAATGTAATCTACAGTATACCATGCAGCGATTGTAACAGAACGTAAATCGGGCAAATCCATAGATTATTTAAATACCGAATCACCGCCCATAAAAGTAATACAAGACGAAAATCTCAATCGACGGCTCTAAGCTAACACCTTATTATAGTACAGTATGTCCCCGAATTGAGTTTACAAGAGGAAAAAAAAATTTATTTTTGATTTTACGAAAAAATGCCAAGGGAAGAAAAATTTTTGCTTGAATTAAAACACATGTTTCAGTTATTAAAACTTTTAATTAATGTAAGGTTCTTTTATTATAACATTTTTTCGTATTTTGTCCTCCTAATTATACAGTTATTATATTGAATCTAACATGATTTTAGTTAGCTTTGAAATTTTGAAAAATGATTATTAATTCTAATTTCAGAAGAAAAAAAAACGGCGAAATTCAAAATACTTGTAGTTTATTCAATTAACTCTATTTATCTGAAATTAGAATTAATAATCATTAAATTAAATTCACAACCAATTTCACTTTCAAATATTTGAAGTTTGCATATAGGATATATGTATAAGCATTCACAATCAATTTGAATTTGAAAAATTTGAAGTTTGCAAGCTCCAAACTTGAAATTGAAATTACTTTCTTCTATCCTTATTTAAGCTAGTTGGTCATGGTTGTACGTTATTAGTTTACCTCGCGAGCCGTGGTACTTGTTATTATTTGTTTATGTAGTTGGTGATTACGTGATAGTTATTTACAATATTAAATTTGTACATTACCTGCTCGTCCATATCAAATATTAGCTGGGTATTTGACATTCTATGGCTGATATGTAAGCAAACTTCTTACTATTATTCTTTAATTTTTTGGTTATGAAAGTGGTTGTGAATGCTATTGAAAATTATGTCTTGCGAATGATGTCAAATTGGTTGGAAATGAAGCTTTAATATTAATTTCTTTGTTATTTATTCCTTTGAAGTTTTCATTTATCTTGTATGTTCTATTTATTGAAATTATGTAAACTATAACTACAATATAAGCAAGTGGTGTGACACTAATAAGCTGTATTTATTAAATATCGCTAAATGTAAAATTATAAGTTTTACTCGCAAAAGGCAAACTATTATACATGACTACTCTATAATAGTTATTTATGTATTTTGAGTCAGAGGGGTAAGCCGAGGGATAAAAACACGTCAAAGGCCATAAAAGCAAGTTACGCTCGTGGTACATACAAAACTTTATGCACGGACGAAAATTTTCAAATTATGAGTTAAAAAAATTGTATCGAAAAGAATTTGTCCTCGTACATCCAGTATCTAGTGTTGCTATGAAAGCGGAGAACAACAGTTTTTTGTTTGTTTATTAGTTATGTCATTTGAGTTTTATTTTGTCTATCTCCGTGCTTTCCATATAAATATCACAAAATGAATTTTAATTTTTCATTAAAGAATATAAAAATTTTCGATTTGTAATAAGAACTTTTCATGTTGCCTGTTTAAATTGTTTATATTGTAGGTTATAATTTTGTTTGACGGCCTCATTATAGCCCGCTGGGCTATAATGAGACCCGCGGGCTATAAAATGACTATGTCAAAGAAATTCGTGTATAATTGTGAAATTATGATACGTCCGTGCATAAATAATGTTAAATTAGCTCGTCTTGATACACATTCAAATTTAGGTATTCTGTTTGATGAAAAATTATCTTTCATACCTTACTGTAACACTTTAGTACCCCAATTATAGAGAATATTGGGATTTATACTACGTAATTCCAAAGAAATGACAAAACACTGTTGTTGTACTTTATTTTTTTTCTTTTGTCAGAAGTAAAACGGAATATGGAATTTTAATTTGGTACTCATTCTATAATGTATATCGTAGTGTTAGAAAATGTGCAAAGAAAATTTTAAAAATATTTGTGGTTAAAAACTAATGGTGATTATCCAGAACGAGGAATAAGCAATTTAATATTAAACATTTATAATTTACTTATGGTTGCAGAAAGACACAGAATAATTATTTTACGTAATTCATAATAATTACGACTGTTCTTATTTAGTTTCCAAACTTAAATTTCGAGTTCCATGCTTCAATAGTAGTCAAAATGATTTATATTATGTACCAAACCCAAACACCGTGCTTAAATCTCCAATTTCTGTAATGTGCATTTTTACCTCCCGCTACCCTAGGTAAGGAAGGTATATGGATCGTGCTAAAAATCGTATATAGAAATTTTAGTGAATAAGCACGTTTTGATGTCCCCAGAATCCGATTTTATTTTTACAATGATGTCTGTGGGTATGTATGTGTGTGTGTGTGTGTATGTTTGTGTGTGTGCGTGTGTGTGTGTGTGTGTGTGTGTTTGTGTGTGGATCCTGTGGACACGATTACTCAAATACTATCAATCAGAAAATTTTGAAATTTTGTATACCCATTCTATACTACTGTGGGAAGAGCTCATTAGTTTTTAGTGTATATCGGATAACCGAAAGTATTACTTATACAAGCTTTTAATAGTTTTACTTGAAAAAAGTAAAAGTAAAATGAATATAATTTTACTAATAAAAATTGAATATAATGGTACATGCAATCTTCAATTTTACGATGATAGTATTTAGTAAATAATTTTAAATAACTTTAAATATGAATTTATAAAATAATTTATTTTTATATATCATCTTGCCTATGCGTCAAACAAAGACAATACTTGAAAAACAATTTTGACATATTTAAACAAATGTCACAAACAAATGTCACTGTCAGGAAGCAATTACAGCAGTTTTATCAATATTTGTGAAATTATAATGTTTGCTTCATTTATACTGCGTTGTTAAATACCAGTGATCTCTATAACATATGTTATAGAGATTACTGTTAAATACCCGGCGGGAGGTTATGGGCTGGTCACATCAGATTTTTTACAATGAAATTTGTGTAAATTGTGATATTTTCAATTGTTCGTTGAAAGACCTGTATCGTACTATCGTACAATTGAAAGTGGAAATGTTAGCCCTTAAAATTGGTACTATGTTTTTTAATGTGTTTTCTTTATTTATATATGTATTTTTCATTTTACTTTATAATTGGGATGTATCCTGTTAAGTAAATAAAGGATTATTATTATATAGATACTCAGTTATAGTAAAAATGATTAGGTAGAAGGCGCACGTCACCAAAAAAATAGGGTAGTTGCTCATTTTCTAATTTATTTTTTTCTGAAAGAATTGTTTACGTTACTCACTTTAATACATGTTTTATGTCTGGCAACTGTATATTTTTTAAACTATAATTAAAAAAAAACACATTTCAAATTTTTCCGTGTGTGATGTGTGAGGTATACTATTAATATCAATCACAGTCTTTCTTGCCCTAGCAGTAGGTACACTCTCTGTAGTATACTCTGTACAAACGTTGTTATGACAGTTTCGTGTGTGTCAATTATTTGCATATTGTCAGTGGCGGATTTACGAATATGCACAGTAGTCACGTGCCTACGGCGGCAAATTTTCGGGGGCGGCATTTTTTTTTTAATCAGAAATGTATAATTTTATATAAATTTGCCAATCTATAAGACGAGACAATATTGACATCTCTGATCTCTGAAGCAAATTTACATAAAGTAAAGCTTTTTTGTAGGTATATTAATATTAATCCAGTTAATCAGTAATTATCGTTTGTTTTTCTGGTACTTATCGATAATTATAATGTAATTTGAATTTTTTATATTTCAACAAAAATGAAACACATGCGAAAAGTGGAAACAAAAAATATTTATTTTAACATTTTTGATAAAATTTGAAAATTACGTTACTGTTATGTTAGAAATGTATTTTAATATTATGAAATGGCGGCAAATTTCTGAAAAAGGCGGCAATTTTCTGAGTGCCTACGGGCGGCAAAACTGTTAATCCGCTTCTACATATTGTCAAAGATATTCATTCGGTTTTATTATAGTTGTATATTTTTATCAAGTTTTAGTTAAATATAAATTTCTGGAATGATTTATATTTTTCAGAGAAGTACTAATTTAAAAGAAATTATTCATTTTCACACAAATTCATTAGTTTCATTAGGTACCTTGACCATTGATTATATACAGATGTCTCTCAAATAGGGGGACATGGCTTAACTACAGATTCCTGAGGCTAAAATAAGACGATTTAGCCAAACTTGCTTCTACCGGAAAGTGTACCATTTAGCCAGTATTCTGCTTCAAAGTTCTTAAAAAAAAAATAATTTTGCTTATAATAACCAGACGCTTTATTCGATTTCGATGAAATTTGGCACGGACAGTTTATATGGTTATAAGTCATCTTTTAAGATGATACTTGTTTTTATTAGTGAACCACTAGCGTATGAAACTTAGGTGCCCCAACATTGATTAGACCGTGACTTTTTATAAACCACGCCGATAACATGAAATTATTTTTTTTTCAGAAAGATATATTCAATAGTAAACTTTTCTCTCTCTGTGTAATTTGTGATATCTGTTACGGTTCACACAGAATTTTTTTAAATAAATTTAATCTAGCAGTCTATCCAAATGTCAAACGACTAATTATTAATGACACTAACAATTGTTTATGGGTTGTCAAAAATTATCTTCGCAATAGTCTAAAATTAGTAATATTCATTTGTTCGGCCTAATAATATTTTACTACCATTATTGTAAATAAGACGATTACATTTCTTATCTTACGGTGCAGATACTGAGATTTAATTGTTTCCTGTGTGATCCTTAACAGATATCACAAATTACATAGAGAAAAAAGTTTACTATTGAATGTATCTTTCTGAAAAAAATAATAATAATAATAATTTCACGTTATCGGCGTGGCCATTAAAAAGTTACTGTCTAATCAATGTTGGGATACCTAAGTTTCATACACTAGTGGTTCACTAATAATAACAAGTATCATCTTAGAAGATGAAGATGACTTATAACCATATAAACTGTCATACCAAATTTCATCCAAATCGAATAAAGCGTCCTGTTATTATAAGCAAAAAAATTTTTTTTTTTTTTTTGAAGAATTTTGATACGGAATATTAGCTAAATGGTACACTTTCCGGTAAAAGCAAGTTTGGTTAAATCATCTTATTTTAGCCTCAAGTATCTGTGGTTAAGCCATGTCCCCCTATTTGCATAGGTAAAACTCTGGTTCATTATTTGCCACAACACTTTGTTAATAATAAATAAATTACTTAGGGTCGGTTTAAAAGTGAAGTAATGATATATTGGGAGTTTAAACAGTTTTGACAGATAAAAATTATAGATCTTGATTTTTATTGCTAATTATTTGATGAGCAACTTCGAATATTATTGTACTAATTTTCTAGTAAACTACCGCAATGTTAAATTTTCTAACAGATGAATATATTAAATATATTAAAAATATGTAATTTCTATAGGGATTTGCAGCTCAGTAGTACACCGTCTAGCGGATTATTAGCGAACTAATGAGTATTCCCTGGAACTAATCTAATAGACATTACAATTACACCTTTTGCCGGCACTTATCAATTTTCGTTTTGAAATTTATAATTATAACATCAAAATGATGGCAAATAGGTATTGTTGTGTACCACCCATAGTGTAACTCATGGGAAAAAACTCTAATTTAAGCTTCAGTAAATTTCCCTCTGACAAGGAAACTTAAAATCTACTTTTGGGGGTTATAGAACAGTTCACAGAAAAAAGCGTGGGTTAATAGTTTCAAAATAGGGATAAAAGAAAGTGCCTACATGGCAATATGTTCCTTATATTTTGTTCAAGATGAGTTTTTCAAAGGTAAGTAAATTATGATGAGTAATTTTCTCGTAAAATTTTTATAAAATTTGATTTTAGCAACACCAATTAACAAGAAAAGAAAATTAAAAATTTCTGCAGTTCCTTCGGTAAATTTACTAGTAGTTGAACAAGGAAGCTCAAAATCTTGATTGGTACCGTATATCTCCCAGACCAATAGGGCCAATCAGCTAACCAGAAGAAATCAATTACTGCAAATAAATGAAGCTCCAATCAAAGAGCAATTTTGTGAACACATTGATAATGATAATGAAGATGTACAATTTTACCTTAAAGTAACCTTTAGCACCAGTAATTTTAAATTCGCCTTGTATTATATGAGGAGATTGTAGAGCACTTGTTGGGAGATATAAACTATAAATTTTCAAATAATACACAAATAAATAAGTTTTATTTTCACTCTTACATTTTTTATTTTGTGTATTGAACTCTCCTAATAAAAAAGTTTTCATAAACACTGTGTTCAGAATACATGATATGTTTTAAATACATATAATATGCTTACTTCGCATTGACAAACATTCTTAGAATCACATGAAATTACTGAAGCACAAGCACGATAGATGGGCACTTCATGGAAGAATTCTTCTAAATGTAGGTACGTTAAAATTATTATTCTTCTTGTTCTACAAATATATATATATATATATATATATATATATATATATATATATATATATATATATATATATATATATATATGTTATAATTAAAAATGTGCAGATAATAAAACAATTAAAAATTCGCCACATAAATATTTGTCATTCAACTCGTTTGTAATATCATCCTTGGTAATATCTCCTAGAGTAGTTCCATAAAATGACTTTGTGGAACTGGAATCTTAAAAATAAATCCCTATAGAAAAAATCTGTTGTGGCCAGAACAATACCTCTTGCCATATTCATATTAGGCTATATAAGTATTGTTTTTAACATTTCTCTGGTGCACACAAAATATTCTAATTGCATCTATTCTTTATTTTTCAGTTCATTCTATGAACAAGTTTCCTCCTACTCTTCTAAATGTTCGAGATTCTTCCAGTTCATTGGCGTGATTGTCGGTATTTCTGAAGGGTATATGATGAATTATATGTATAGTAAGCACGTGTTTAGTTGACACTGATACTGTAAATATTATTTAAAAGTTTTTTTAAAAAACTACTATTTTCGGTTGTCCAATTGTTACCAAAATCTAATCAGCTCTTCTCAGAAATGTCAGATTGAGGAAACTGCAGTTAAATATTTTTTAAGCCTTATAGTATTTGAGAAACCGTGGTTCCAATATCCACACATACATTCACACAAACACACACACACACACACAGACATCATCGTAAAAATGTTATAATCAGATTATAGGGACCTTAAAACGTGCTTATCCACTAAAATCCGGATATGCGACAGAAAATCTAATTGAGATTACCTGCATATTCACATTCTTTCAATGTTTGTCACTACAACAAATATTATTATTGTTGTAATCAATGTGTTTCATAGTTCCATTTGTGTTTTCTAGTTCAACTTTTATAGTAATGAGTGTTTTATTGTACACACAATTTTATTCGTTATTGTATTCATTGTTTTTTTTTTTTATTTTTCATATTGACAATCTTTATTCGTTGTACCTAATATGTTTATTCGTTATTTATAGCCGGTTGCACCAACGTAATTTAAATATTAAACATGTTTTAAATTGACAAATTGTATCGAAATGAAATTTCAAATGAGTTATAATATATTGCTTTCAAATTTTCGATTTGCTTGTTTTTTGTTTAAGCTTAGCTTAAAATTAAACCTTGTTGGTGCAACTGGGGTAGTGTTAGAAGCGGGAAATTATCATCCAATTGGCTGATTATAATATACCCATAGATAATTACACACGTCACCTGTCTCATGTCTATTTTTACCTATCGCTAAGAGAGGTATTGGATTCATGCTAAAAATCGTATATCCAGTTTTAATTATTTATTTTACAAATTTAGAGATAAAAGTAATGTAATATATAGAATAATTTGATGTAATAAATCGTACAGGCTCAACTGCGCCAAGGAAACCTGTTGACAAATTCAAATATTTATAACAGAATTTATAATGACATAAATGTCAGTATCAACAATCAGCAGTTTTAGTGACATTCTGAAAACTTTTTTTGCAAAGTACATTTAATCTTTCTTATTGATTTATTATACTCGCCGTCAAATAAATATGAACTGATGCTCATTTTTTTTTCTTCTCCCCAGCCTATCCCTTACCCCGCTGTGTTGTCGCTTCATTATAACAGCATTTTCAACATGACCAATGGAATTGGCAACAGTGTAGAAATCTCCAGTCCATATTTATTTCACGGCAAGTATAATTAAATATTTAAAATAATAGGTAAAGTGCATATACACATAAGAAATATCGCCAATCTTGTTATTGTATTGGAAGAATCTCTGACATTTAAGAACTTTCTCATACAATAAAAAAAAGATATAATTAGACATGTTAAATACAACAAAAAAATAATATTTGGTTAAAGTTCTGTAATATTTTTTGTTATAAACCGACGTTTCGACAGTGAAGCGCAGTACAATACAATACTTATACATATAACCACAGACTGTGACATGACATAAAATGGAAGTGGCGAGAGGTATTGTGCTGGCCACAAAATTGTTCACGAGTAAATATTCACATTTACAAATTACGTGCAAAATTTATATAAACGAATACCGAAGGACCTCTTAAAAAAATTGGAAGAGAATATATGGGAGAATCCCTGTGAAGATACTCTACCAAATATTCTTTCAAATATATTAATTGTCGTCAGCATGGGTAACAAGTATAACAAGTGCTTAAATTGTTTACATGAAGAAGCAGAAATTTTAGCATTCATTTCTATTATTATTAATAAAATAACTTGTTTAGAAAATAATGGGATTGATTATGTTTAAAAACCCGAATTCCTAATCCATGTAAGGTATGTAAGAGCGAAAATATAAAAAAAATCTATAAATAATTGTATATTTGTTGAATAAATGAACACATATTTGTGAAGTATCCGCCAGTTTAAATTCGATTGCAACTAAAATTAATATAGACCGTGATACATTTGTGTTACGAGGAGTTATTGGATATGAACGAAAACGCGATCCTTCTTCTATCGGCCACTTTGTAATCTACTCCTTCAGGCATAGTGACAAGTGGGAACTTTACAACGATATGAAATTAAAAAAAAATAACGTTTCGCCTTCTACTGTTGTCAATTGTTTTGGACTATTTTATCCCAAATGAAATGCAGAAAGCAGCTTGGGACACTCGGGAGGGGAATATACTACGATGATTTCTTTTTATATTTTGATTTATTTACTATCATGATAAAAAATTGTAATCTAATCAGCTCTTTATATGGATGTAAAGAGGAATTATAATTTTTAGAATTGTAGTATTGGAATTATCGTCGGTATAATTTTTGTCACACAGACACACACAGACACACACACACACACACACACACACACACACACATAGATATAAATACAAAAATCATCGTAAAACTAGTAAAATCGTATTCTAGGAACCATAAAACATGCTTATTCATGAAAAACTCACAACTGATTTTTTTGACCAAAGATAATACCTTCCTTACCTAAAGTTGACGGAAGGTAAAAAGAGTGTTTGACTCATGCGTACTACCCGGTTTAATTTATGATTGTCAAACTTCGAGTCTAACCCAAAACCACTATAACAAACTAAATATTACTGTACGAAGAATGGAAAGAAGTTTATTAGGGATCAACTTAAAAGATAAAGTAAAGAATACAGAAATAAGAAGTACAAATATCTCGGATGTAACACAAAGAGTAAAATTATTGACGTGGAACTGGGCTGGACATGCTATAAGAAACAATGACGACAAATAGATAAATACCACAATATATATATATATATATATATATATATATATATATATATATATATATATATATATATATATATACCATTAGATAGAAACAGAGGAAGGAGCAGATTAAGTAAACGCTGGCAAGATAACATCAAGCCACACGCTGGATCAATATGGCAGATACTTAACAGAAAACAGAAAAAATTGCTACAGATAGGGCGAAACGAGTTTAGATAAACTCCGTACATGCAATAACATATTACATAATTGTGGTGATATAGCAATCAAAAATTGTTTCTCGTATTGTGACAGTTTGTTTTGAGATTTTTGATAAGTTTGACACATGTTATTGTATTGTATGAAAAATATAAAGAAATAAAACAGATGTTGTTCAAGAATATCTAAGTGAATATTTTATTGAAATCACAAGCTATTTCGGCAATGTCCGTATCAATTAAATGTACAGATATCATAAGTCAGTTTGACGGAGATCGGGATTTTTCAGAATGGGTTCGGAAATTATAGATGGTTGCAAACTTCAAAATATCACATCTTTAGAAGCATTCCTACCTTTATTTTTATCAAGGGGCGCATTTGCTGTTTATGAGAGTCTATCAGAATCAGAGTCTATCGTTAGTGCAACTACCTACTCTTATTATAAATGTATTTAATATTCATGTTAAGGTCCTATTGGATACTGGATGTTCACGAATCATACTTTCCCCTGCAGTCGCAAAAAGGGGACAATTAGTATCTAATGACCAAAAAGTGATTATGATGAATGGTGAGGAAGTAATTTGCAATGCTTCTTGCTGTATAAGAGTAATTGTACAAGATACTGAATTAACTTTAGATTGTTTAGTTGCGGAAGTGTTACCTGCATATCAGATGTTGCTAGGTATGGATGCAGTAGCGATGATGGGAGGCGTTACTATTGATAGCAGTAGTAAGGTTTTGTTTGGAAAGAAAAATAAGATAGAAACCGTAGTAGCAGCAGCAAATGTAAACGTAGCCCCAAAGATAATGACAGCTATCGTCAACAAAGTGTTTCCTATGGATGAAGAAGTAAGAGCAGGTACAGATTCATATATTGATGACATTATTGTTAATGAAAAAATTGTGTCTTGCGAACGCGTTTTAAAACTTTTGAATACCTATGGGCAGCAGAATAAACCAGAAGAACCTATAGATGGTGCAAGAATTTTAGGGCTCCGTGTTTTTAAAGAAAACAAGGAACTATTCTGGTGTAGAGATAATGTGGTACAGAAGGTGACGGACGGAATGACAAAAAGACAAGTAATTTCTTTATGCGGACAGTTAGTGGGTCACTTTCCAATAGCAAAATGGTTACGACCCACTTGTAGCTTCATTAACAGAAGTATGACAGATCAACGATGGGACGAAAAAGCATGCCAAAAAGCTACAACAATGCTTTCAGAAGTTATGGAAGAGGTGGCAGTGCGAGATCCAGTAAAATGCAAATGGGCAGTAACAACTGGGAAAAAGGGAATAGTTTGGTGCGATGCGAGTAGTCTAGCAGTAGGAGTATGCATTGAAATTGATGGAGAAATCGTAGAAGATGCATCTTGGCTAAGGAAGCTAAATGATTCGCAACATATTAATTTGGCAGAACTAAACTCAGTTTTAAAAGGAATTAATTTGGCAATAAAATGGGATTTAACTGAACTAACTGTAATGACAGATTCTGCAACAGTACTTAGCTGGGTTACTTCGATTTTAACAAAAGATCGGCGAATAAGAACTCATGGTATTGGAGAAGCATTGGTACACAGACTTGATGAAAGAATGTAATTTGTCAATCAAGATGGAATTAGTACGGTCTGAACAGAATAAAGCAGACAAACTGACAAGAGTTCCAAAAAGATGGTTGACCGCACCTGATCAGATTAGTGCCTTAGCTTGTTCTTCAGCAAGAGAAAAATTTGATAAAATAAAAAAAGTACATCAGTGGAACCATTTTGGCGTAAATCGAACACTCTATGTTGTGAGACGTTGTTATGCACCTGAAAAATTTACTCGAGAGGATGTTGAAGAAGTTGTTAAGAGATGTAAAGAATGTCTATCTATTGATCCTGCACCTATTCATTGTGAAACTGGAGAACTGGGACTAAAGACACCATGGTCACGAATAGCCTGTGACATTACGCATTTTAAAGGAAATAAATATTTAACCATTGTTGATTGCGGACCAAGCAGATTTGCTATTTGGCGATTAATAAAAAATGAAAGTTGTGAACAAGTAACTAAAGTGTTGTCTGAAGTATTTATGGAACGAGGGCCACCTGTAGAATTATTGATGGACAACGGACGAACCTTTCGTTCTAATCTGCTTAAGCAATTATGTGATAAATGGAGTATAAAGATGATATTCCGGTGCGCCAACCGACCCAACGGAAATGGCATTGTAGAAAGAAATCATCGAACAATCAAGAGAATGGCGGCACAAACAGGTGGGACTATTACAGAAATGGTATTTTGGTATAATTGCACACCAAAAGAAGCAATAAATGAAGAAACAACTCCGAGTGTACACATACACATGGAGATGTCCAGGAGAAGTTAGTAAAGATGAGTCTCAAAGAAGTGGCAACAAATTCAAGATAGGAGAAACTGTATTCATGAGGCCTCAAGCAGCTAGATGCACTACAAGATGGCGCACGGGTACAGTAACGGGCAACGAAACACCAGTGAGTGTGGACATTAATGGTATTCCTCATCATATAGCCGATATTAGACAGGATACAAAGTGATGATGAAGACATCACGGGGGCGTGTGATGATATAGCAACCAAAAATTGTTTCTCGTATTGTGACGTTTGTTTTGAGATTTTTGATAAGTTTGACACATGTCATTGTATTGTATGAAAAATATAAAGAAATAAAACAGTTGTTGTTCAAGAATATCTAAGTGAATATTTTATTGAAATCAAAATAATTACAATGTATTATAAAATTTATTATTATTTCTTATTTCGTTCTAAGTGGGATTTATTAAATAAAGGCTATTATTGTTATATTAAACACCATACTTAATAAACTATGTAGATTATTAGATAAAATAGGTGTATGATATAAAACATCCTGTAGCCTAGACAAAATAATATATTTAACGTAACAATCAAGTGTTTTCCGAAATTAAAGATTTATAAAGGGTCTATCAATCAGTGCGCTCGATTTTTAAATGTAAATAAAAACAAGTTGTGTGTGAAATATGTTGAAGACGAACAATTTAGACAACTATGAAAATAAAATATGTTTGTTATCGTTACGAAAAATATATGATTGATGTGTGTCAAAATAATTCAATATAAATAAAAGTCATATATTTATAAAAGTCTTTTAATTATTACATCAAGTTCTTCATCGTAAATGTCCAAAGTTCAACAGGTTATGGGCCGAGGAATGGCTTCAGATGGAAACTGGAAGGTATGGGCATTTAACGGAACCAATTTTGTTAATTGGAAATTTAGAATAGGAACATTGCTCGATCAATATGATTTGATGGAATTCACTGAAAAAGATGTCAATGAAATATTAAAAGACTAATGTATAAATAAAGTTCTAGAAGATGAAGATAAAGAAAAAGCAAGGCAAGTATAAGTTAATATTATAAAAAGAAAACAAAAACAAGCAAAATGTTTAATGTTGAGCATATAGCAGAAAGTCATCTTGAATATATAAAAGAATGTAAAACAACGAAGGATATAATGAAGAAGTTAAAACCAGTTTATGAAAGGAAGAGTATTGCTTCGCAGTTATACTTAAGAAAACAGTTATTGTTAATGAAATATGACGAGCATGATCATATGGAAGACTATTTTAGAAAGTTTGACAAAGCCGTGAGAGAATTAAAATGTGCAGGAAGAAAACTAGATGAAGAAGATATTATCTGTCATCTATTTTTGACACTTCCCAAATCTTTTGATCCTATTGGAACTGCTTTAGAAACTGTGGAATCTTCAAAGTTAACTTTAGATTTAGTAAAAATGCGTTTACTAATACAAGCCAAGAAAAAAAATCGGCAGCATTTTCTGCTAATAAATATAAATTTAAATATAAATGTTATAATTGTTGACGTATGGGACATAAACGTGTAAACTGTAGAGTAAAACAAAAGTCAAACTTTACAGAACAAAATAAGTACACTACGAAAGGAAGAGGAAAAGCCCATTTTTTTTTACAGGAAATGAAAAAGAAGAAATAACATTTGTAGCTCATGCTAATCAAACTGAAGTAATTTCGAAAAACTTTAAATGTTATATAGACAGCGGTGCAAGTCATCATATGGTGAATGACGAAGAATATTTCAGCGAATTGAAATTGTTAAGTTCGCCTATTCAAATAAATGTAGCGAAAAACGGAATAAAATTGGAAGCTCAGAAGATAGGGTCTATCCAAGTAGTGTCGAAGATAATAACAATAAATCTGCAAAATGTACTATAGAAAATATATTATACGTACCAACGTTAATGGTAAATTTAATATCTGTAGCAAAATTGGAAGACCATGGAATGACAGTTATTTTCAAAAAGATCATAAAGTCAGAATTCATAGAAATGGTAAACCAGTATTAGAAGGTATAAAAATGAACAATTTATATCTTTTAAACATTGAATTAGAACGAAACTTTGCAAATTTAAGTACAAATTTATTATCTGATTATGAACTTTGGCATATGAGAATGGGTCATCTAAACAAGAAGTCTTTAACAAAGTTGTACAAGTTCAATATGGCTAAAGGAATATTGTTGTCAAATACTAATAATAAGGAATCTTTATGTGAAACATGCATAGTAAGTAAACAAACAAGACTTCCATTTAAAAAAGTTGAAAGAAGATCATCAAGAATCCTAGATTTAATTCATTCAGATGTATGGGGACCAGTTGAACCTTAAACATGGAAGAAAGAAAGATATTATGTAACCTTTATTGATGATTATTCACACTTTACTATGGTGTATTTATTAAAAAAGAAAAGTGAAGTATTTCGTTGCTTTAAAGAATATTGTTCAACAGAATTTGCAAATTATTTTAAAGAAAAAGGAATAGAACTTGAGAAAACTGTTAAATAAACTCCAGAATTAAATGATGTGAGTGAAAGAATGAATAGAACACTTTTGGATAGAGCTAGATCAATGATACTTGGTGCAAACTTACCAAAATATTTATTGGGAGAAGCTGTTCAAACGGCTGCCTATTTGTTAAATAGAAGTCCGACAAGTGCTCTCAAGAATGAAAATAAAAATTATACGCCGGCAGAAATCTGGTATGGAACGAAACCAGATTTATCAAAAATTCGAATATTTGGATGTAAAACTTATAGCTATATTCCAAAGCAGTTGAGAGGAAAGCTTGATGTAAAAATTAGCATTGGGTGTATGGTTGGATATTCATCAAGTGGTTATCGAATTTGGAATCCAGAAGTAAGGAAAGTAGAACTTGCCCGTGATATAATATTTGATGAAGAATCTATAAAGAAAAATAATGAAATTTACAGTAAAAAGTCAAATTTGTTACTAGAAGAAATTGAAGAAAAAAATGAGGCAGAATTATATGAAAACAAAAATACATTGAATGAAAATGTTGAAGAAACAGATACAAATGAACAACAAATTTCTGCAAGATCAAGTCGAGAAACTAAAAAACCAGTATGGCATAACGATTATGAAATGTCCTATGTAGCTCTTAGTGCTATGAATTATCTTGATGACATTCCAAATAAATTAGAAGATATTCATGGCAGATCAGATGAAGATATGTGGAAGAAAGCTATAAATGAAGAAATGTCATCATTACTGAAAAATAAAACTTGGGTTCTTGTTGATCAACCATCTAATAAAACGCCGATAGTAAAATACAAATGGATATTTAAAATAAAAACAGGAACAAATGGTGAAAAACAGTATAAAGCAAGACTTGTTGCACAGGGATATGCTCAGAGAAAAGGAATAGACTATTTTGAAACATATTCCCCAGTAGCAACGTTAACATCAATAAGAACTATGTTGGCAATAGGAAATCACAAGAATTATGAAATTCATCAGTTGGATGTAAAGAATACATTCTTAAATGGAACTTTAGAAGAAACAATTTATATGCAACAACGTGAAGGTTTTGTTAAAGATCAGAACAAAGTATGTCTTCTTAAAAAGTCATTGTACGGACTTAAACAAGCTCCACGTTGTTGGAATCCTTGTTTACATAAATTCCTTATATCAATTGGATTTCAACAATCAAAAAGTGATTATTGCATTTATAGAAGATTTGAAAGAAATACCGAAATGTTCATTTTAATATTTGTTGATGATTTAATTGTTGAGTAACTCATTGGAAGAAGTATTAAATATGAACAAACTTATGAAAAAGTTTGAAATGAAAGACATGGGAGAAATCAAGAATTATCTAGGCCTAAATATAAATAGAAATCGAGAAAGAAAAATTTTGTCTTTAGATCAAAAGAAATATATAGATTCAATAATAAAGAGCTTTGATTTAGAAAATTGCAAACCTGTTCATACTCAAATATAATGTGGATTGAAGTTAGATAAAGAAAAGAATATCGAAAATTATACAAAGAAACCATATCGTCAACTTATTGGCTGTTTAATGTACATCATGTTAGGAAGTAGACCAGACATTTGCTATTGTTTAAGCTATTTTAGTCAATTTCAAGGTTGTGTAAATGATACGCATTGGAATTATCTTATTCATGTGACAAAATATTTAAAAACAACATCAAACTTTATTTTGCAGTACACTGGAAACGAATCAAGTGGTTTAACTGGATATGTAGATTCAGTTGGGGAAATTCATGTGACAGGAGATCATATTCTGGATTTGTATTACAAGTAAATGATTGCATAGTTTATTGGGTATCAAGAAAGCAAAATACCGTAGCTCTGTCTACTACCGAAGCAGAGTATCTTGCTTTGAGTTCTGCAACTTCTGAAATTTTATGGTTAAAAAAATTTACTTCGTGATATGGATTTAAAATATAATGAATCAGCAATTGTCTATGAAGATAATCAAAGCTAAAAGCTGCATATCTTTAGTGAGGAACTAAGGAAGTAATAAACGTACTAAGCACATTGATATTCGTCACCACTTTATAAAAGAAAAAGTAACAAACAGTGATATTATAATAAAGTATAAATGATCAGAAGATCAAGTTGCTGATATGTTTACAACAGGTCTCTCAAAAGAAGTTTTTATAAAACAAAGAAAAAAATTAGGGTTTCAAGAAATGGATGCATTGTTCGAGCGGGGATGTTGAAGACGAACAATTTAGTCATCTATGAAAATAAAATATGTTTGTTATTGTTACGAAAAATATATGATTGATGTGTGTCAAAATAATTCAATGAATAAATAAAAGTCGTATATTTATAAAAGTCTTTTAATTATTTTATCAAGTTCTTCATCGTAAATGTCCAAAGTTCAACAAAATATCCAGTCAATTTTATTTTAATTGGCATTAAGTATGGAATAAAACGTTGCTCAAATGTCCGCCGCTCTTTTGCTTGGTAGAACGTATTCGGGAGGCCCAATTTTCGATGACTTTGTCGCATAAATCTGGCTATGGCATTCGTTATGTTGACTTTGAGGACATCAATTATTTGCGGTTTATTCGCGTAGACCTGCGATTTAAGATAGCCCTTAAGGAAGAAGTCTAAATTCGTTAAATCGTACGATCTTGGTGGCCAGTTCACGTTGCCGCCGCGCGAGATAATTCTGCCCTCAAATCGCTCGTGCAGAATGTCCACACGGTAAATAAAAACTTCGTTTTGATTACCAAAAATAAGTTCCAGTAGCAATTTTTTTTTGTCAATATAGGACCAGCAAATATATTTGTTACAATTATCAAGGTAAATTTGCTAGTAAAAAATTATTGTGGCAACAAATACAGTTTTGTTATATACAGGGTGTCTCTTAAATAGGGGGACATGGCTTAACCACAGATTCCTGAGGCTAAAATAAGACGATTTAACCAAACTTGCTTCTACCGGAAAGTGTACCATTTAGCCAGAATTCTGCTTCAAAGTTCTTCGAAAAAAAATTAATTTTGCTTATAATAATCGGACGCTTTATTCGATTTGGATGAAATTTGGTATGACAGTTTATATAGTTATAAGTCATCTTTTAAGGTGATACTTGTTATTATTAGTGAACCACTAGTGTATGAAACTTAGGTCTCCCAACATTAATTAGACCGTAACTTTTTAATGGCAATGCCGAAAACGTGAAATTATTTTTCTTCAGAAAGATACATTCAATAGTAAACTTTTCTCTCTTTGTGTAGTTTGTGATATCTGTTACGGTTCACACAGAAAAACATAAAATTTGAGTGTCTGCACTGCTAAATTTTAAAATAAATTTAATCTAGCAGTCTATCCAAATGTCAAACATGTAATTTTTAATGAACTTTGAAGCAGGATTCTGGCTAAATGGTACACTTTCCGGTAGAAGCAAGTTTAGTTAAATCGTCTTATTTTAGCCTCAGGAATCTGTGGTTACGCCATGTCCCCCTATTTAAGAGACACCCTGTATAACAAAAGACATATGTTATGCGAACAAATAAAATAAGTTACAATTAAGAAGTATAAATAAGTTATGCGAACAAATAAATTAAGTTACCATTAAGAAATATAAATTTGTTATGCGAACAAATAAAATACGTTACCATTAATAACTGTAAATTAATTTTAGAAACTAATTAATTTTGTTAGATATACAAATGCATTAATGAAGTAGTAAGGTTAAAATTAAATACATGCGTATTATATTCATTTTATTTATTTATAATTATAATCTATATACATGTAACAAATATTATATAAATAATAACATATGACACAATAGTAACTTAAATTATATAGATTTATCAGTAATTGATGCATACCTTCAAATTTCTCAATAAGACACTCTAATTTAGGGTGACCAGATCTTAGATCACGAAAGGAGGACACAGCAGACAAAAAAGGATGATTTTTAGTAGAAAAGGATGACAAAATAATAATAGCAAAAAACAAACATTTATTTTATTAAACACTTGAAAAGAAATAAAAGATAACATTTATTTGAACTTAACAACAATTTAGCTGGTCGACAGCGCGAGTACCGAGACTCAACGAACAAACAGATGAAATATTTTTAATAGTTGCAAAATGATTTTGTAGTCTGAACAAAATAACAAAATGACTGCTTAGTACTACTAATAATAATTGCTACCATGACTAATATTTTGCAGCAAATAATACTTGTTATATACAACAAAAATTGTTTAGTTTTGGAAACTTAAAATTCAAAGTTCTTCGTATACACGGCAAAAAGTTATTGTTGAAATAACAAAAAAATACAGCTAACTATATTTTGTCCGGAATAACAATGTAATTTTATACCGTGCATTATGGCGTGCGCTGTGTGATACGTAGCGCCGTCCTATTGGAACTACATGACGTTGGTATCCATTTCATCTGGATCAAGCTACAAAAAGTTGCTTATCATCGATATGTAGCACTCGCTGTTGACGGTTATGGCAATGCCAGTTTCGCTTTGGAAGAAGTACGGGCCGATGAACTACATGTATCAGCAGAGGCAGAGGTAGAATAACAAAAATTGAAATAACACATTTAACTTGTAAGTTTAAATAGTGCAATTTTATGTTTTAAAATTATGTACCTACAAAAATGTTGCGTGTAAGAAAATAACAATAATTGCATGCCTTTCTTTTCTTAATATTGTTATTAATTTTATTTAAATAACTTACAATACGTCGATGTACATACGAGTCATAATATTTTAATACTCTTTACTTAGGTAGGTATATTTCTATAAGATTAGTCTTTTTAAACAGATATTTCTTTCAAAATTAATTTAGGTAGATGTACAATGCAAGCAATCCCTTTTCAACGGACTTTCCTCTTAATTGGTCGTAGTCGTTTTGTAACAAAAAAAATTACAGAACTTTATCCAAATATTGTATTTTATTGTATTTAACATGTGTTCTGCACACACAATTCTAATTATATCTATTTTCCATTGTATGAGGAAGTTCCTATACCTTTGTCAGAGAGTCTTCCAATTCATTAACAAGATTGGCGGTATTTCTAATGGATATATGCAGGTTACCTATAATTTTAAATATTTAATTAATAAAACCATAAGAAAGATTAAATGTACTTCCTAGAAGAAGCTTTCAGAATGTAACTAAAACTTTTGATTTTTGTCACTGATATCTGTCATTTACAAATTATGTTATTTGAATTTATCGACTGGTTTCCTTAGTGTAGTTTCACCTACTCGACTTATTATATCCCGATATTCTATATATTATAGCGTCTTTATCTCTAAATTTATAGGAGATATAAAAAAAATTTAAATGTATGAGATGTAGAATTTTGTTCTTCAAAAGGCGTAATATAAAAATTTTCAAAAATAATATTTAGAAGATTTTTTTAAAAAAACTACTACTTCCGGTTGTTCAATTGTTACCAAAACCTTTTCAGCTCTTCCCAGGAATGTCAGATTGAGCAATTCATAGTTAAACAAGTTTTATGTCTTATAGTTTTTGAGTAATCGTCCCTCCAACATCCACACATACACACATATACACATATACACATCCACACACACACACACACACACGCACACCCACACGCACACCCACACAAACACACACACACACGCACACACGCACGCACATACGCACGCACACACACACGCACGCATGCACGCACACGCACACGCACACACAAACACACACACACACACACAGATATCATTGTAAAAATGTTAAAATGGTTTTATATGGACCTTACATCTTGCTTATTCACTTAAATCTGGAGATGTGATTTTTAGCATGAATCCAATACCTCTCTTAGCGAGAGGTAAAAAATGGTACAATCTTTTAGCACTTGCGATTTTGTATTCTGTATTTAATATTTAGTCGACATTCGTCTTGAAGTAATTACTGCAGCACATCGCCGAGGCATACTGATTTAATTAAATTTATAATAGAGTCTTGTGGTAAATTTTGCTATTCATTTTTCAAATGGTTCCATAATTCACCCTCATTGGAGTGTTTTTCTTTACCCACGTGTATTTTTTAGTCTTGCCATAAATTCTTTAATAGATTTAACTCCGGATATTGGCATGGCCAGTCAAGAATTAGGACTTTTTTGACTTAAAAACTCCTTTTTAGTTTTGAAATATGTTAAGGATCGTTGTCCTGTTGAAAACCCTTCTTTGTGGCACAGTTTTTCTTGCATAAGGTAACATATGTTTTGTTAAAATATCTCTATATAGCATCCACGGTACTTTTAATCTGAACTAATACTACTCCGTCAAGAGAACATGCACAACATAAAATCACATTTCCTGTGCCATGACTAGGGATTCACCAAGCCAAGCTACTTGGCTTGAAATAAAAAAGCTTGGCTTGGCTTGAAAATTCAAGCTTTTTTTAATGTTGAGCTTGGCTTGGCTTGAGCTTGATGGACACGAGGCTTGGCTTGGCTTGAAAATTTCAAGCTTTTAAATTTTTAGGCTTGGTTTGATTTTCAAGCTTTATCAAGCTTTTTCAAGCCTTTTCAAGCTTTTTCAAGCTTTGTAAATGCTCATGCGCGAACTTATTTACGCACGCACATAATATGATAGTTTTATTTCATGTCATTTATTTGTACAGTATATTAAGTAATATAAAGGTATTGATATGTGAAATTAAACCATTAGTTCGGTATCAAGATTTGAATATTGATATTCGATGTGAAATTAATACCCATATATATCCGATATATCGATATATAAATGTTTTGTAATACCATTGTACCATGTTTAGTTTTACATAAATTCATTCTGGTAATACTGAAGAATAACTATGTGTAAAGATGAAATAAGACGGTAAAATATGACAATACTGATATGAACATTTAATTGAATTTTATATTTGACAGTAAACGATCAACATAATTTATTATTTTTTATTAAAAGTATAATCGTATACATAGATAAATATTTTTCTAATAACGACAAATAAAAATATTTTACAATTTTTAATGTTTATTGATATTTAGAATTTTATTTTCGAGTTTTAACCCTGCAATTTTTGTTACTTTTATAAATTTTATTTATTCCATTCATTCATTATAGGTTTATGTTTATAAATTAGTTTGACTCCGGAGACAGAAAATTACGACTTACGGTAGAACAGTGTTAAATACATATTTTTGGAATTTCATAATGGAATGTATCGGTCAACCTATTTCTTTTACTTCAAATACATCTGGTAATCATAAAACCCTATACAGATGGGAATTTCCTTGAAATACTCACTCTTTCTTTTGTTGTCTATTTTAAACCCACATACAAAATCAGTTTATTAGGGGTAGATTAGGGATTTTGCTATGAATAGTATTGAAATATATGTTTACAAACAGAAACTTTCTCTTTCCTACGATTTGGAAATAGTAGAATAACAAAGCATTGTAAATTCTTTGCTACCAAAAATATGACTCAACATTTGTGAACTATTTAACAAAATATAACTATAATATTTATCATAATCATCATATGCAGTCTTTCGCCCAAATTACTTTTCGGTGTTAAGTGATATTAATAATAAAAGTACAATAAAGTTCATTATGATGGTGACACTTAGTTAAATTAAGATATTTAAAAATATCACTTGACATGTCACATGGCACTAGGTCAGGTAAGTACGGGTGATGTACCAACACGGTGATTTTGTATTTCGTCAAAAATGTCTTGCCGACTGGGCGTTTTGTTCCGGTGCGTTGTCTTCGTGGAGAATCCATCACATTTCAGCCCTTTTTCTTCTCACCCGTGCATGAAGGGTTATCAAAACCTTCTTGTAATATGCTTGGTTAACGAAATGCCCCTCAGGCACCCAATCCATGTGAACAATCACTCGCATTTCGAAAAAACAATGTCAGTGCACGGCCGAAGCGCTAATCATCTCCGATCTCTTTTCTTCCTTCTTTAAATCTTCTAAACTGCTCGAAAACTAGGTAGACCCTCATCACCATAAACATTCTTCAACAATTCGTACATTTCTGTAGCAGATTTTTTAAGTTTCACACAGAATTTCGTATTGACACTAACATAATTCTGACGGAGTACGGGAAAGTAGTTAATTTCAATCAAAGGCTACTACCGAACGGTTTGCCTAATTATCATGAAATTTTAACGGTGAATGGATGGAAGATGACAAATTAATATGACATAGCCTGCAATGTTACCAAATTTGTAGGGAAGCCGGAAAAATAAAAATCTCGTTATTTTAATGCTACACCTTATACTACTTGCAATGTTTTTATTATTTAAGTAGACAGTGCTTAATAATAATCCTCTTTACAAATTTTGTAAACTAAATAAACTGACAGGTAGTGAAGCTCGTCCTTTTCGGAACCCCAATTCTCAGAAGTTTGCAAATTACGGTCTTGTCGGACTCCACAATAATTTTGTGAAAAGCTTGAAAAAGCTTGTTTTCAAGCCAAGCTACTTGACAGTCAAAGGCTTGGCTTGGCTTGAAAATTCAAGCTTTTTTTAATGGTAGGCTTGGTTTGGCTTGGGCTTGATAAAACAGAAGCTTGGCTTGGCTTGAAAAATCAAGCTTTTTTGAAAGGCAGGCTTGGTTTGATTTTTCAAGCTTTTTCAAACCAAGCCAAGCCAAGCTTTCAAGCTTCAAGCCAAGCCCGTGAATCTCTAGCCATGACTAACTGTAGGGATTTGGTATCTAGAATTGTATCTTGCAATTGTACTTCGTACCATCATTTCCAATTTTGATTCATTCGAAAACAACACTTTTCACTAGTCGACTTCATTCCCATATAGATATGTTTTGCAACATTTAATTTCGCTTTTTTATTTCTTCTACTAACTAAAAGTTTTTAAAAAATGACATGCCCAATATGTTCTTTATCTTAAGGTGTTGAATTAATTGACTTAAAAATTAATATTATCCCAGTGTACCGCTCAGGCTATCTTAAACATTTTTTAAATAAATTTGATGAAGTATTACTTTCTCAACAAAATTATAATAATAAACTAATAATAGTAGGTGATTTTAACATAATTTTTTTGGAACAAGGATCTGATCTGTCTGCTATTGTAAATCTAAATACTTCATGTAATATCTTTCATGTCATTTTAGAACCTACAAGAGTAACAGCTTCATCGTTCTCGTGCGTAGATAACATTTTGACTAATATTGATAGTAATGATTTTGAAGTAGGTGTTCTAGAGCCTGACATATCCGATCATCGACTTGAATTTATAAATATTAAACAAATGAAAATTCCTAATAACATGCTGAAGAAAAGACTTATTACAGGGTGTTCTACTACTAGCTTCAAGGAGGCTGGTGTAAATTATAACTGGAGTAGTTTCTCAGATCCAATTACTTATATTAAATTGTCATCGAGTGAATTTGTAAGTAAACTTTCTAAATTAATACAAGAAAACTTTCCTTTGAGAGCTTTTAAACCTAAAGTTAAAAAAACACCCGTTAAATGGTTTGATAATTTTTTGTTAAATTTCACTTATATTGTCATTTCTCTTAAATGTATTGCTGATAGAACAAATAATAATATGCTGATTTTGAGAATTATAAACGAATACGTGCATTGTACAAAAACGCAATAAAATTAGTAAAAAAGAATGCTTATAATAATTTTGTTAGGAGCACAGCAAATAAGATGAAAGATTGCTGGAGACTGATTAATTATAAGCGTAATGCAGGTAACTGAAATCAAAATCATATAAATATAGCATGCGAGTCTTACAACAATTTTTTACGTCCGTGGGAGATAGCATAGATTCGAATTTATCAAATAGCATAACTATCCTTGCAACGATTTATATATTCATGTTTCGTCAGTAAAATTTTCCTTAGATCCACTTTCTCAAGAAGAAGTATTAACTGTTTTTATGTCTCTTAAAAACTCAACTTTCGACATTAACATTGAAATTTTAAAAGACATTTTCATGATTATTCTCCCTATCTTAATACATATATTTAACAACAGCTTACTTACTGGACGGAATTTTTCCAGATGTGTTTAAATTAACCAAAGTTATTCCTGTTTTTAAAAAGGGGATCCTTCAGAGGAAGACAACTACAGGCCTGTATCAATATTACCCGTCTTTTCAAAGATTTTTGAAAAGTTCATAGTCTAGATTACAGCATTATTTTGAAGCTAATGTTTTACTCGTCACAAATCAGTGTGGTTTCCGCAATAATTTATCAACTGTGAGAGCAGTTACTAACGTAGTGAGCAGCGCGGTCGAAGGCATGGGGAGGGGTTTGCATACATCTTTGACTTTATGCGACCTATCCAAGTCCTTCGAATGTGTATCTCAAGACATTCTTAAATAAAAGCTCAGTCATTATGGTATTTCTGGAAACTATCATTTCTTAAAATCTTTTTTGTCTAATCGAAAGCAGCAAGTTTACAATGGGGATAACTGCTCTGATTTTAAATGTGTTAAACCCGGTATTCCTCAAGGGTCTATTTTGGGGCCCCTACTATTTATTATTTACATAAATGACTTCCCGTCCTACATGGATCCAGTTAATACAATACTTTTTGCAGACGGCACAACGTTAATATCATCCCATAAGTCAATAAGTTCTTTAGCGAAAATAACGAATCCAATGTATCACAAGCGGAAGCTTGGTTTACGGCCGATAAGTTAAAGTTACATTACAATAAGACGCAGCAAGTAATATCTCCAAACTCAAATATAACAAAATCTAACTCAGTAAAGCTATTGGGATTAAATATAGATGGTGGTTTAACCTGGCTTGCACATTCTGAATACCTACTTGCCAAACTCGCACGCATAAATTTTGTTTTAAGAAATCTAGAACGATGTTTAAATTTCGAAACATTAATCTTATCATATTTCAGTCTTTTTCACTCGCTCATAAGCTATGGAATTGTTTTATGGGGCAATTCACTACACGCTAGCGGGATATTCAAGTAACAAAAGCAGACAGTAAGAATAATTTTAGGTGTTGGAGCAAGGGAGCATTGCTAACCACGTTTCAAAAAATTAAAAATGGGGGATTACACCATTTTTTTTATAATTTCATCTGAAAATATTAGGAAAACTAAGACTATTGATGAAAATCCGGTGAAAAAATTCATATTAATAAGCGAGTTATGGTCTCCCGAATTTTGAAAATATTGACGTGACGTCACATTTATGTGTTTTTATATCAAACTGTTTTCATCATGGATCTAAACGTTCTTGAAATATATGCTATTTTAAGTTATATTTACATAAAAATAAATGAATATTATAACACTGTATAAGTATACATACTTTATAATTACAGGTGTATTTAAATTTTAAAGTTTAATGCAAGAAATTTATGTTAAAATAAAAACTGTTTGAAAACTGTAGTACAGGAATGTTAGCCCCTCCTTTCGAATTTGAATTTCTTAACTTCCATTGGTAGTAATCCCACCTCCTAACACGCTATTTGTAATGCATGTATAGGCGGTTTCTCGGTCGCTAATCAAAATATTTTCATATTAGTGTCGAAGCGTTATAACAAAAAACCATTTATTTCCGAAATATCTCAATTATACCATTTCATTTTTTAAATTAATATTCGTTATTCAGCATATACATTCGTATTTTTTACTATTTTCCTTTAATTCGATTGAGCCGTAATCCCCCATTATACCCCTCTCATGTTTATTTATCTACCACACTCTTTTAGAAATTCACAATAACATAAATAATTTCACTTTGATATCTAATACCCGTAATTATAATACAAGATCTGCCAATGTAATTCGTGTACCTAGATTCAGATTAGCCAGGTCTCAGCAAAATTCCTTAAATTTAAATTTATACAATGCTCTACCTTCTTCCGTGAAAAATTTATCATATAATTTATTTAAAGGGAAAATAAAAAGATATCTTCTTGAACATTGTTTTCATACGATTGAAGGTTATTTGATCAACATTGATGACACATGCATTGTTTAAAATTTTTGTTAATATTTTTTTTTAATTTGTTTAAAATATTTTATATTTTACTGTATATACCAAATTGTATTTTTTATAATGTTCTTCTGACTTGCCATAAACAAACGTATTTTGTAAAATGGTCAAATAAAATGATATGTATGATTTATGATTTCGAGACACAAAACTTCGGCTGACATTGGCAAGGTTTTCTATTCAAATTTCTTTTGAAATATCCACAGTAGTTTTCTTGGATCTGCTACAAATTTTAGTTTAATTATTTTATCTGTTCGCTTTGTTGGTTTATGGGGTCTATGGCATCTTTACTTGTCAGCTGATGATTTTTGGCTATTCATATTATTTGGTAATAATTCTATTTATTGTGCTCTTATTAATCTTTAGCAAGCTAGCTATCTAGTAAGAACCATTTCCTTGTCGAAAAAGGTTTATTACAGATTCTCGTAACTGAAGGTAGGTATGCTTAACCATTTTGATAGACAATAAACTAAATTTAATTTAATTTCGGAATCTGATGAAAAATTTCAGTAAAATAACGTACATGAACTGTCAACTACAACGTGGCGAAATATTTATGAACACGATAAATTTCGTTTGAGCGTATAAAACACAATGAACATGAATTTCAAGATATGTTAACTATACTAATTAAAAGGTATATATATATATATATATATATATATATATATATATATATATATATATATTACAAAAATAAATATTCTTTTAAAAGAAATAAAATGTGGCTCAAAACTTTTTGCTCGCAACAGTATATATTGCGATTATATTAAAACGGCGACTAAGAAAATTATATTTAAGTAGTGAACCTCATATTTAGACGGACAATGTATGCTGACTATAAAAACTCCTTTCAAGAGAGCTTTTACTGTATTATCATGCTACTTATATCCCCAATTTAAATGGTACATTTATTAATTAGTGATCAGTTTTTAATTTATAATTTTCATGTTCGCTTCATGCAATAATGTTGAGAAATAATTTTCTGTGAACATCAAAGTATTCTTCAAAGATGAGCTATTCATTTTAATTTACTCAAAATTATGTAAATTAGACGTAGAACAAATGTGCTTTATGCTAACGATATAAGGATATACAAGTGTTTGAAGCTATAAAGGGACAGAAGAGTGGAGAGAAATCGCAGTTTTAAGGGTTCCGATATAAACAGCCGTGGTGGATTCGTATATATTCGTCTGTAAGCAAATAATCTGAGCGTGTGTGGGCGACGGCAGTCCGGGCTAACTCTGGCTCCGGGTGCGTTCCGGCCGCGCACGTGGACTTCGAACTCCGGCTCCTGCTCCGGCTGCTCCGGAAGGACAGTTTCTCTGCTCCACGCGCCGGGCGAGCACTCATCCCACGGAGACATACTCCCGTAAGACTCGCACGCTCCGATTCAACTGCAACAATACACAAATGATTATGATGGAAAATTCTGTTTACCTGTGAACTCATGTAGACATGTAAGTTTTCGCACAATCTTTTTGTATTTGTTTTTTTTTTTATATAAATAACTCCATTACTGACATAGAACTTTCTGAAGTATGTTTTAATGCAAAATATTATATTTTTGTTCACACATTCATGATTTTTAAAATTATTTTTAGGTTTTTGTATTGAATATACATATTTTATAATATGTTTCGGAACCGAATCTCCAATACAGAAAAGTCGAATTAACTTGACATATTTAGGCCCGGTATTTTCATCACCGATTAAACGTTCTCTTAAACGAAAAATGACGTATCGACACGTGTATTTCGACTTATGTTATATTTTTCGTTTTAATTGCCCGTTAAGTCAACAGACGGTTTGACCATAAATACAAATTCCAGGCCTTATTCTAATAATTGTTATTTAAATATCATGTGTGTTTATAAGGGTCTGCTCGCACGCGTTAATGATTGAGAATTAAGATTAGTAATCGCCATTATTATTATAATTGTTATTTATAATATTACTTTGTGGATCTAATTAAATTCTAGAAAATCATATTTTTTAATGACAATATTTTTAGTAACTTAACTAAAATAATTAATTTATAGAAACTCACTCATTAAAAGTTACATTAATAATTGATTCATGGAATATCATCTTTTAATAAATGTCCTTATTAAATGATTTTATATACATTAATGCAACCTGCAAACTATAAATAGAGAATTTCATATAAATAGCTCTTCACATTCTTAGAATGTTTCAATTTAAGCCTTAACAACAAATATATAGTAGTCACAATTATTTGAAAAGTATATTTACGTGATTTTTATATTTTTGCAAGTATAATGTATAGCATAAAGATAATTTGTTATTCTGACTGATCGAAAATGATTACGATTGTTTCGTTTAGGTATCGCACGTTCATCATTCTACAGGTACTCAATGAAAATATTAGGTATCTGTGCTTAATAGAAAAAATAAGTTATAAGTTTCATGATAGTGCCAGTAAAACATTTTTTCCAACACCTACTTTATCTTTAGAAATCTCGTTATTAAAGTAACACTTTAATTATAAGAATGGATAAAAAATTCTTTAATAATAACTGACAGGGATATAAAATCCACAGAATCCAACAAAATTTGCGTAGGTAACTGTAACTTTTATGGCCGTTTATAATTATAAGTTTTAAGTATGTTGTTTAGCATTTAATGTAACTATAAGCGGTGTAATCCGCAATTAAACATAATATATAAGTCCATTCCAAATACCAACATTAATTCTATTTAAAAAGAATTTTGGTGCAAGTGCAGCACCTTTCACTTTCTAATATTAATGCACGATTTAATACTTCAATAATTTATTGAAAAAAGTACACAATACCAAAAAGTATAAATGGTTAAATAATTTAAAATATTAATTCACATAATTTTTTCAAATAAAATAAATGCTTCTTAAAGAATAATTATATCAGAAAATGACAAAATTCTTGCAATGCAGAATATTAGTTCAGAAGTAATGATTTTTCTCACTATTTATAAATAAATATTGCAATTTTCTTGATTGAAATTTGCTACTAGTCATTTTTCCATCACCTAATAGTTAACTGGCCCTGCTTACCAAAGTAATACTTTAATTACGAGGCTAAAATAAAATAATTAACTAATATAGTTCAAATGAGTAAATATGTATTATAATGTATTTTATTCTTAAGAGGCAAGTCTAGCAAACTGTTGTTAAAACCTGTTTAAAATCATTTGAACTAAAATTAAAGATACATATTTATATAAGTAGGAGTTGAGAAAAATATTTTTATGCCCTTGTATAGTAAATAACTATTGCTTCATTTAATGTTTTTTATTTCATTTGTTATAAATTTAAAAAGATCTTTACGAAATACCTAGGAACTTATTAGTTTAAATTTATTCTCATCCGGAACAATCCTATATTTATGATTATACTAATAACAAATAGATATAGAAAGCCGTTATCCCTCGGCGCTTGTTGTGTGACTGACGGATTGTGATCAATTAGTCATATAACAAACGCCGAGGGATGAACAGTTTTCTATTGTAATAACGATAGTTTCCTATTATTTATTAAATATGTTTCTTGTTAACTTAAATTTAATACATTGAATGGAGGTATGTAGAGTTCTTATATTTTTCAAATTTAGTAATATCTGTGTAAAAGGATTTTTATTATCAAACTTGATAGTTACTAGAGATAATCAACATTGTAATGTGAATATCATCTTATGTCTTCTTTTAGCTCTGATGAAGATTTTATATAAATCAAAACGTTAGCACTTTTCTAATTGTTTTGCTAAACCCTTGTCGAAATTCCGACTACCCTTTTCAAATTAGAATATTTTTGGACACTGGCAACCAATCTGTAGGATTGATTTACAAAAAATATAACTATACATACAGGAATGTTTAATTAAGGGCATTGTATTATATGAAACTGACAGGTGAGACACAAAATAACTGGATTTTTCACTTAAGGAGAAACTTCTCCACAGTTAAGATATTTACAACATAGAGAAATATATCATTAACTTTTTTTTATCCAGGTTCTGAAGCAATTAAGAAAAACTAAAATTAACCTTGCCTAGTGGAGCGTATTTATTAATAAATGCAACCTTATAGCTTATGTAAGCAGGGCATTTTAAAAAGAAGCGTTCCAAATTTTCAGGCTCGTTTAGATTACATATTAAACAAGTTTCGCTTGTATCTCAGTGTTATCTGATGCCATTATAGAATATTGTTATAATTCTAGTTTTAACTAAGGGAATTTTTCCTAATAAATATTTTTTGGTACAAAATTTAGTTTCAATTAATTTGTAATGTTCATTAAACCGACCATCCATCAAAAGTATTTTGTCTTCAGCCAAAGAGTTATTATTTATTGTTTCCACAATTTTATTAATATTAGGTCTTGTTAGCTTTTTAAATCAAAAAGGTTTAACACATCATAGTTTTTTAGGATATTAATAAGTTGCAATTAAGTTTCATACTGTTATTGTGCTATTTTCTGACTTAGTTAAACGTACTAATATGTTAAGAATAATTTTAGGATATTGTTAATTTTAGGATATTGTTAATTTTAAGAATCCAACATAATGAGCGTTTTACAATTTGCGATACTGTATGCGTACTACTGGTTTCAAGTCGAAGCATGTAATTGGTGTTGTTCTGGGGCATTATAAAATAAATTTTATATATATCAGTTGGCATGTCTATTTCGTCGTAGTATTTTAAGCCCCAAATTTCTGACCCATATCTGTACCCCACAGATAAAGTGTGGTAAGTTCACTGTTGCCGAAAATGAGCTTTATGTTTTTAGTGAAACATTTTGCAGTAAATTATTTAATGATAAACCGTATTAATAGTCCTTGTTGATATTAAAGGAGTTCACCCTGCATTTTTAAATTAAGGCAATTAATTTATTAACATTAATGTAAGTTTTCGCCCCTAACATCCGGACTACAAGTCTCACTCAAAATTGGACTGAACACACTTTCCCTCAGGAGACAGATATAGGATAGTACTTTTAATAACAGATTCCATTAAATATTTTTTTTTCTTTCCACGTTTGGGACTTACTTTTACTTTCATAGAGGCTAAATTTGCTTTTTTCTTGTACAGAGGCAAAGTTTTCAATAAATTTCCCTGAAGATTTAAAAACGACACCTAAATAAGTGAATTTATTTATAACTTCTAATTCTGAGTTTTGATACAGTAATGGACGTATTTAGTTTTTTTTTCAGTATTAATTAAGAATTTGAAGGTATAATAATCTTCAAGTAACCGTAGTTTTTTCTGTAGAGATATCGGCGAGTCACTTAACAAAACTAAGTCATCTGCACAGCAAAGTAGCAAAATGTCTGTATTTCCGACTATATTTGTACCCCTTTGTCCATTTTCTCGCATGAAATTTCTAAATCATTAATAAATATGGCAAATAAGAAAGAGTTTAATATCTCACCCTGTAAAACTCCATCCCTTAGCGGAATAGATTTTTCGGAAGTTTCAAAGTGCGAACTTTTAAAATGAATGTATGCTTTACTATACAAATTTTGCATTAATCTAATAAATTTGGAGTGCATTTTGATATAATTTTTCCCATAGTTTCATGTGATTGATGATGAAGGCACTTTTAAAATCAACAAAGGCTGGATATACTTTACCTTCTTTAAATCTAAACTGCATGTAGATTAGTGATGCAAGGGAGAAAACATTATCTATGGTGTCTCTATCTTTTCTGAAATCTACATTGTTTTCATGTATGTGTTATGTGTTCAATCCATAGTTGAAGTCTTTTGCAACAGTATCTGCGTAAAATTTTTACATAAATTATTAATTAACCTAGTGCCACGGTAGTTATTTGGATCTTTCTTATACCCTTTCTTATGCAGTAAGCATAAACTTATTTTACATACACCACACCACTGTTCTGGAACATTTTCACGCTCTAAAATGATATTGAATAGATTTAAAATATAATAAAATGCGTTATCTGGTAAACATTTGGAAAGTTGTAATTAATTTCGTCCCATCCCGGAACTTTAGTGTTTTTAAAATTTATTATACTTATCTGGAGTTCTTCTAACATGATAGTCGTATTTAAATCAGGATGTAAACAATTTGAATACGTGTAAAAATAATTTGAATAAAGTTTGCTTGCACTTAAAGAGGTATAAAAAATTCCCCGTAATTTTTTTCATTGATAATTATTTATGAATGGTTTGCCAAAATTCTGAGCAATTTTTAGCATTATCCAAAGCATTTGTAATTTCAGATTCATGCTTCTTTTTAAAATTTTTGAGAGTATTTTTACACTGCTTTTTACTTTGTAAGTACTCGTCAATATTTTTTTGAGAGGGATTTTTTTTTGTATTTACGAAGACTTCTCAATGCTAACTTTTTAAGTTCTTTACATCAATAATTATTTTCTAAATTGTACAGTTTCTTATTTGACTTACGTACTACTAACATTCACGACTTACATGCCATATCTTTAATAGCATTAATCAGTATTCATCAAATTATTGCACAGGTCATTAGTTTTGTGCGAGTTAAATTATATAAAATTCTGAGTTTCCATAAGCTTAGTCGGCCTAATATATTCAAATTTAAATTTAATTACAACATGATTTTCTTTAGCAGTGCTATCTTCTAAATTACCAAAAGTGTTCGAGTAGTTTAATTGAAGTGTAACCACATTGTGCCCACTATTTTCTAAAGATGGGTGTACTTCTAAGTGTAAAACGGATTCAGCGAAATCTAAATCGTACTTTTACCGCGTTCATTTAAAAATATGTAGTTATCTGGTATATCTCCTCGCGTTCTACTATTTAAAACAAAAATATCCAGAATTCTCTATTACCTCGATTAATCTTTTACCTCTATCATCCACAATGTTATGCAAAAATTGCATTTTATCAAAAATATTTGAATTATTAAAAAGAGTTAAATCATCTAACTGATTCAATTTCCGAATTTTGAATTAAAATTACCTAATAGTACTATTTTATTATTATAATTCCGTCACCTTTAGGTAAGAAAGGTGATGTCTTTGGTCAAAAAATTCGATGGTGGGTTTTTAATGAATAAGAACGTGTTAGGGTCTCTAGAATACAATTTTACTAGTTTTACGATGATGTCTGTTTGTGTGGCTGTGTCCGTGAGTGTCCGTGTGTCCGTGTGTGTGTGTGTGTGTGTGTGTGTGTGTGTGTGTGTGTGTGTGTGTATGTGTGTGCGTGTGTGTGTGACAAAATTTTCTGCAACAATAAACCCATTACTACATTTCTAAAAATTATAATTCTTTCGTACCCCTCTTCTTTACATCCAAATGAGGAGCTGATTACATTTTGGTTATAATTGGTCAATTAGACTTGTCCTTGTCAGAAGGACTTATTTTTTGATATTTTATGTGGTTATCCATATAAAAGAATATATTATTGTCTATACGGTTTGATTATACATTCATATTCAATAGATATAGAGTTAAAGAATTATAAAGAGATTAATTTTCATGAATCAGTCAGCTTTGCTATAATCATGGAAACAGCTGGTATATTCAAATAATTCTAGCTGACAGATATAAGTGTCAAGTACAATTTACATAGTGTATGCTCGTGTCATAATTTTATTGGACTTATATAATCTTTTCCAAGGAACGATGTGGGATTTGCACCTACAAAATACATAGAATTGACTGAAGGTAATGTGCTGGATACATCAGATTTTTTTGTAAACTTGTATCAATAATATCAGATATCATATCGATACAAGTCATATTGCATAAATTGAAATAAATGAATTACCTGTGCTACTTCTATGAAAATCCATATATTAGTTTTTCTACAACATTAATAAGATTTATTTTTCAAAACTAATAGATTACCTTCACAGGCCCTGCCTTTTCGTTTATCCTTAGTAGCATAACAGTATAATATAGTACAATAGTCCTTCAAAAATTCGGGAATACTTGCTAGAGGAGTTTGGCTTATTGATCATGATAAATTAATATCTTTTGTTCTTGAATATAATGAAAATCCAAGTTTAATTTCTAAATCTTTCTCTAATCAATAATAGGTATAATTAAAAGCCTATTGTAATGGTATTGGATCACATACTAGAGCTGGTCTTTAAATAATTAATTCGAAAATCTGGACTGGACATCTATTGATTTTGGATTAGGTGAACTACAAAACAAACAAAAATACGCTATAGTATTAAATTGTACTTGTTTAAAAACCATTTAAACCAAAATTTAATGAATCTATTTCTCTGTACATATTATAATTTATTTTATTAGAATATAAAATACATATTTTAAGATTGCTCTTTGCATAGTTTGCAATGTAAACTGATATTTCATTTTTATTTTTTAGTATTCTTCTATTTTCTACCCTAAAGCTTGTTGGACATTATACCAATTTTTGTATATTTTCATTTTCCATACCATACTTCTAGTTAGATTTTTATCGGAGTTCCAAGAAATTTCTAGGTTATCAAATCAAATCGTAATCGGAAATGTTCTTTCTTAATAAAAATCAAAATAAATAAACACCAACTTAACAAATCTGCTATTGTTATTTAAAAGTTAACCTATTTTTGAAATGGATAAAATAAGTAAAATTGGGCGACTCGAAAATTATGAGTTATTAAATTTTAATTATGTATTATTGCTGTTTATATTATTTAAACCTATAGAACAAGTCTCAAAATAAATGACTGATAGCAATAGTTGACAATTGTTGCTCTCTTTATTTGCTGTCATACATCACAATTATTTTCATTTGCACCATATTGTAAAATGACGAGTTTGGTTGATTGTTACATAATGTGTATATTCCACTGAAATATATACTAACTGGAACTCGCATACTGTACCTACCAGCGTACGCTGCACTGAAGCCTCATTGAACAATAATGGCTGGTCCTGTTCGCGCACGTTTGTGCCGAACCGAACCTAGCCTTCACAGTACGGTTCGTACGCGCATTCCAGTTAGTATATATTTCAGTGGTATATTCTAATAACCAAATTTAACACAAAAAAACACCGGTTCCCATATCTGCAGCCGCCATGAACTTATATTTAAACAAGCGGCACTGGCTACCATTTAGGGCTGTTTATGATTTAATTTATAAATTGACATTTAGAAATTTTGATTTGAAATTTACAATTTTCTCTGGTTCATGTTCGATTTTGAATTTCTGGATCTGGCCAATCAGTATCTATCACGTGACTTGTCACCATGAATCTGTTAGACGCTAATGAACAAGATGATTTTTTAATAATAGCGGGAATGTTTTTTTACTATTGTTGATTTGTATAATAAAAAATCTGATGTGGCCAGCACATGACCTCCCGCCAATTTCATGTTTAAAATAGCAATGAGCTTTAAGTAAAGTTTCACTTCCGATTGATCGTTTGTAAACAAAATCTACTTTGTTGTTCTAATAAATAGAAAAGTTTGTACTACGAAATTTTGGATTATACATATTTTATTATGTTTTTCCTGAAAAATCTGTTAGAGCTTCAAATTAAGTACTACATCCGGTTTATCATATATAGTCAAAATCTAATATGTTGTTTCAAATTATATAAGAGTATTAAATACCAACTTTGCGAAGTTTTGGATCATTAATATATTTTAAGGAAAAATCGTCACACATACATTATTGTCAAAATCATCACCAACGTCCTTATGCTCTAAAATGCAATCTGTGTAAATTCTTCGCCGTATATTATCCATTTAGTAAATGTGTAGTTGCAAACTATTATTTGACACTTTGAAATCACGTTCTTATTGATAGCTGTTTGATATATATTGCTGCAAACATCAAACTTAAATCGAATTATCCTGTATATCTAATATTTATGTATGATGGAAAATATATTATTTTTACAAACCTTAATTTCTTTAGAATCATATTTAAACTACTAAATTCTTCTTAACACGGTTTTATTATTAATTTTAATGAAAATTTCTTCGTGACAGTGACATTTGTTTAAATATGTCAAATTTGTTATTAAAGTATTGTTTTTGTTTGACGCAAAGGCAAACTGATGTACAAAAATAAATTATTTTATAATATAATATAAAGTTATTTCAAGTTATTTACTAAATGCTATTATCGTAGAATTGAAGATTGTGCCATTATATTTGTATAGGTAAAAGTTGCTAAAAATTTATATTCAATGAATTTTTTACAAGAAAAACTGTTAAACGCTTGTATAAATGATACTTCCGGTTATCCGATATACACTAAAAACTAATGAGCTCTTCCCACATAAGTACAGAATGGATATACAAAATTTCAAATTTTTCTGATTGATAGTATTTGAGTAATCGTGTCCACAAGATCCACACACACAGACACACACACATACATACCTACAGACATCATTGTAAAAATGTTAAAATCGGATTCTGCGGACATCAAAACGTGCTTATTCACTAAAATCTCTATACCCGATTTTTAGCACGATCCCTATACCTCCCTTACCTAGGGTAGCGGGAGGTAAAAGTAAAACAATCTTAAAAAACGTAGATGGTTTGTTAGGCCCATGAACACATTAATTTGTCAACGGGCAGTATTATACTTTGTTTCTGAAAGTGAAATAACAATATCATAAACAATTCTTCAAATATACTAGTATGAGTGTGCATGTATTTAATTCCTTACTATTCCTCGTTTATTGAAACTACGCAAACGGTTTTGTTTTTGTACAATTCATTTGCTTTGTCGTACAAATTAAGATAGTCGCGAATACTGTATACAAAAAACAAAATATCAATTTGTTCCCGTAAATCCATATTCAAAATGTCAACAACTCACAAACAGAAAAGACATCTGACGGATGAAGCAAAGTTATACCGTTATACCTTACTCCTATGTTTAATAGTTTTCTCTTGTGACTGGTTGAATTTGAAATTTATAAACCATCGTATGCGTTTTAAGTAAGTTTAAATTTTAAAATCTAAATTATAAATTGTAAATTCGTAAATTAAATTCATCATAAACGTAGAAAAATACATCCGGCCCAAGGCTCAGGGCGCATATTTCTATACAAGAATCTTGGATAAAAATTTCTGACTTATACGATTTTAGTTTGGGTCTTTGGTCCACATATTTCTCAGAAGAATCTTGTTCTAAGTACTAGGATCTAAAGACAAAAAGTTATACTATAAAACGGGATTTAAATAAGAAAGATATGTACATTATTCTAAAAATTAAATAATGAGATTTTAGAACTTGCACGATTGGAAAACCCAAACATAAAATGTTAAACTTTTTTACTGTTATGTCAGGAAATATGCACGTGGATCACACGTGTAAGTACTTTTATTCAATTACTATTAATTATTAAATATTTGTAATGACACATTCATTAAAATGTAAAAGAAGTTATTTCATTTCGATGTTTTTATTGGAATTTAGAGAATAGGGTCCTCCATCATAACATAAAATTGAGTAAAAAGTTATATTGAAAGTAGATAAGATAAAATCATGATTGAGACAATATTTTTTTTTTTAAATTGTTAGTTTTCGAAATATTAGTGATTTTAAGCATCTCGTCACAACGATTGCTATCTTTCTCGCGCAGCCTACTACAGAATCTAGTGCGAGAAAGATAGCTATAGGTTTCTTTAAAAATCAAATGCAGTTGAACTAAAAACAATTATGACTTTTTAATACTACAAATTGCTTCAAAATTAAATAAACTTTCATTTAAAATAATAAAAAAAATTAGAGTGGAGGACCCTATTACTTCAAAAAAACTTTTGACAATTTTTTACCATAAAAATATACAAAAAATAAATTCTTTTTGACCTATTTCTGGGAATGTAAAATTATTTGCATTAATTTTGATAGGTAATGAAAATATATCATTTTCGGGGCAACTAGTCACTTTTGTGTAGCAGCAGTTATTTATAATATAAAAACAATATATTTTTTCATTAAAATTTGTATTTCTAATATTTTTATATGTGTCAAAAATGTCGAATTGTTGTTATTCGTCAATACCAAGGTACCAAATTCGCATTTAACATTCGTTTTTAAAATTAACATTGATCTGTAATAAATAGTCATTTACGAAACAAGTACGTAAAGACAGTCTTTGTTACGAATGGGTCAATTAAAACCTTGAGAGCAGCGAGAGTTTTAAGACCCGTGAGTGACTAAAGAAAGATGCTATACGTATGTGTAGCGTACAATATTTTGTCTACGATAGAATCTTACAACCCAATGAACAAAAAATAATTTTATTTATGAATTAGGATCAAAATATTAAATGAGAATATTTAACCTAGTTTTGCAAATTTACTGTGTTTAAAAATTTTAATCACATCTGGTGACTAATAAAACCCTGCTATTAAACAACCGTTTTATAAACTTAAAACTGACAACTAAACATCAATTTTGCGCGCTATCGTGGATAATATTTATTTATGCAACTAAAGTGTAAACATAAGGTTTATGACATGAGATCATTTCGTGACAAGGCTTGCCGAAAATTATTGACCGAATTCCATAAACCTTGTTTACACTTGAGTTGAATACAAATTTTTTAATAAGACCTTAAATAACATTCCTGAAATAAATTAGATATATGAATAGACAACAATTTGAACACACCAAATACCGAGTTCACATTTGACAAATATTAGATCTGAAGTTGAATATTGTAGTTCTGTCAGTATTACGAACATGAATGTACAGAAAAAAACTAAATTTCGGTAAGATAACTAAATGCCACACGTCTATTGATGGTGGCAGCTCTGTAATCTGTAAAGTAAATAAAATACGAAAATCTTCAGGACACTGTAATATAACAGTGATTACATACAATATGCTTATGAAATTATTTTGACATTATGTACTAACATTGGTTGAGATTATTTTCTAAAAATAGCAGTATTTATAATCGTGTCAAATAATATACAAAATTCGGACTTGCGGCGATCACCATATACAGAATACACGAGTAGACTTTAGATATAAAAAAAATATTAAATATTTTTTTATAATTATTCTAAAATCTATAAACAATGTTTTATTGAATAAGGTTTTCTTTATCAGGGTCGATATGGGCATCTCGGAAACGGTGAGAGATACGACCGGTGTAAGTTTCTATAGTAGAGGGCTATTTTAAATGACTATAATATCACTGTTGGTTTAACGTAATTTGTAAAAATATGAATAGAAAAGATAAATAATTATAAACATCACCTGACCTGGGAAACGTCACAAGAGTTACTCACTAAATATGTATCATGTTAAATAAAATAATTTAGAGTATTTTTGCATTATTCTGTTATTTTTTAATTATCTATTATCTGTAATATTAATTGGAGATTTCACCATTTTTTAAATTTCATCCGCAAGTGTAAGTAAAACTACTAATTCTATTCTGACCAAATCTGTCAGAGTTGCAGATCTGTAAACCTGTAAATAATGGACAAAATTGCAACGGACGCTGTCACTCTTATGCATAATTTTATATTAATAATTACAATTTGTAAAACTTACATGTTTGTTCAGAATTGGCATATAAGTGGGCTGCGGAAAAAGTTTCTGCAAACGATGTAAAAGAAGACCTAAATCATTATATAAATGGCTTTATTGTTCTACAAATTACCAATTTTGCAAGCAGTTTTTCCATTGCAAATCTGGTACCTTGTACCTGAGTTTTAGTCAAATTGTGTTGTTTGGAATGACTTCAAAGCTTCCGTACGTTCAGATGTCGGTCGCCACGGTTGTTTCGCCGCCGAGCCGGTTCGCCTCTGGGCCGGTTTGCCGCTGGGCTAGTAAGTTGCAAAGGCGGTTCAGTACTAACCTCCCAACTATAAAGAGGCTATAATCGCGCTGTGTTCGAAAATTTGAATGTCGATGATTTTTTTAAAATTCCATAACTCATTTTTTATATACATTTTCTTACTCAAATTTATATATTCATACTCTTACTGGACTCTATTAATGAAAAATAAATAAATAAATAATAATAAAAAAAATACCGGAATACCCCAAAGCTTAAATCAGTAATAGATATATTTAGATCCTCATTCTCTCAATCGGAATAAAGTAAATCGTACGTTACGGGGATTATAAGGTTTGTTCTAACATACAGTTTGCAAACCGTTCATGTTACTGATCATGAAGTATTTACCACGCATGCGCTAATAAAGTACTGATTTTAAACTAATGCAGAACTGCGTTTTGTTGGAACGCAGAATAGTAAGTTGCGTCCATGGTTTAAAACTGACATCGCACATAGAAAAATTGAGAAAATTTTAATTTAATATTTTAGGTTATCAATTATGGTATGACATCCGTCGATACCTGGAAATGTATTTTCTCTAAAAGATTGTTCAATAGTAATTTTCTCATTATTGGTAAGCCACGTAAAAATTTCAGCTGATAGATTACTTAAAAAAAATGCTAATCTTTTTGTAATTTGGTGTAACGAGCTGGTACTGATATCAAAACGGCCAGCAACATCACTAAAGCTGGCTGTTTGATGTCCGATAAACCATAAAAAAATTGAACTTAAAAGAAGTAAATATATAAAATACCAGGAAATTTAAGAAAAAAATTATTACTTGGTTTAAGGCAGAAAATTTTCCGTATTATCCAAAATGTCTTTTGTGCTGATCATTTGTTGCAAATTTTTATGCGATATTGTTAATAATTTCACGACTAATGCGGAAATGTTCAAGAAACAAATGATCATTACAATGTTTCATCTAAAAGTATAATAATTTCAGTTAGGTACATAACAAATAATGACATTTCGACGTTACCTAAATAGTTTTTATTTTTCCTTCATGGCATTACTAAATGTTCTACATTTAAATCTTCATCACTCATTGTACCAAAATGACTAATAGCAATAGCTAACTGAATAAATTAAGTTAGTACCTATTTGTTTTTAGGCAATGCACATGTCTCTGACTAAGGGCCGGTTTTTCAATCTCTGGTTAAAATTTTAACTTCTAGTTAAGTAAACAATATTGCATCGTTTTGTTGACTGCAACGATAAACTCATAGTTAAAATTTTAACCAGATATTGAAAAACCGGCTCTAACGTACTGTAACGTACGTACTAAAAATTCATTGTCTAACTTGACCGTTCACGAACCAGTTCATGTACAGTCAATTTTGTTTTGGAACATTCGACGCTTAGTACATGATTCAAGCAAACTTTATGATGGAACGCCAAATGCACACTGCGCATGTACCCGACAGTTCGCAACCTTATGTTTTCAATGTCATAATGCATGTTCAATTTTGTCTCGACCCGAATGAAATAAGGTTTGGTGCACGATTATTCTAGATCTAGAAAAAGACTAACAGCATCTTTGAAGAGCGTAAAGCGGTTATCATGATATGTTACTTTTAACCATTTTAGCCATTAACGATTTATAATCAATACAGAGACGATTCTGAAATGTGTTACAAGATAACCAATACCCAATCAGGGTAAATAGACCATAATATTCTATTGCATCTATTTAAATTTCTTTCCTTACTGCTTTATCGAATAAATGTAGCTCGTGCATGTGCACTCTTAACAAATTTTGCAAGAACTAACCTACTTACTAGATCTTCAGCCAATATTAAGTTCACTAATGCAAATGGAGTCTATAATGTTACCTTTTTCAATGTGACATAATGGCTCAACTCAAAATATTTGTTAAGTTTAACTAATAACTAACAATATGATTACATGTTAATTTCTTACTTTTCGTTATTAACTTTAATTGCTTGGTCGAATATATAACATGATTTTCTCTGAATTATACACACGTTAAGAGTTTCATTAGGCATTTACGAAAATTCTACCGGTAGATACCGCACCTACCGTCTGCGTTCGAAAACACAAGTGGTTAATGGTTACCGTGTTCAAAAATTGTACCATATCTACCGGATCCATGATTTGTGGATCGAGTAATTCAGCCGGTAAATGCGGTAAATGAAGAATCTAACCTCAAAAAATCTGTTGTGGCCAGCACAAAACCTTCCGTCAATTCAATGTATTTTGTACAAATCCGATACCAAAAGTTCCTTGGAAAAGATTCTATATATTCTGTAAAATTGTAACACGAACACACTATTTTTTACAAATTCCATATTGCAAGTTCCTTTGAAAAGATTCTATAAATCCAGTATAATTATAACACGAATGTACATTCTGTAAATTGCACTTCACACTTCCTCATTCCTATCCAACGCATCTTCTTCACACAATTATTCCTCTCTCAAATATTCTGCTACATAGTCCTTCCATCTTCTCTTTGACCTTTCTTGTACTCCCGGCATTGAAACTGCAAGACATTTGCGAGGGACTCTCTGTCACTTAAATTACTTTCTGATCCTATACTTTCCACTTTGATTTTGCACTTGACACTGACATCTGTCAATTAGAATTTTTTGAATATTATCTGTTGTTTCCATAATTTTTGCAAAGCTGACTGGTTTTTGAAAGTTAACCTCTCTTAATCTCTCTATAACTCTATATCTATTGAATATGAAGGAAAACGTATAATCAAATCGCATAGAGAATAAGATTTTCTTTCATATTAATGATCATAAAATGTCGAAAAATGATATTTAACTGCGTTTTTTCCAGAAAAACTGTTAAGATCTTCAAATAAGGGTACTTCCGGTTGACCAATTATAACCGAAATCTAATCAGCTCTTCATATGGTTGTAAAGAAGAGGAATACGAAAGAATCATAATTTTTAGAATTGTAGTTTTAAAGTTATTGTCGGAGAAAAATTTGTCACACACACACACACGGACACACACACACACACGGACACACACACATACAGACATCAATGTAAAATTAGTAAAATCGTATTCTAGGGATCTTAAAACGTGCTTATTCGTTAAAAACTCACCATCGAATTTTTTGACCAAAGACTATACCTTCCTTTTGACGGAAGGTAAAAAAGATAGAGATGCCAAACGAAGTTGGAATCAGAAGTAGATTTCAGAAGTTAATTATGTTGATACAGAAGTCAAGATGAAATAACGTTTAACTACGTCAAATTTCAAATCTGTTTCATCTTTCAACTGCATTTCATAGGTTATAAATCTATCCTGTTTATCACTTGCGTTCTTAAAGTATCTATCCCGGTAACTGTATCCTGATGAACAGCTGTTTACCGGTATATACCGGTAACAGTTCACCGGTATAATTTTCATAAATGCCTTTTATCTTTATATTGTCTTGTTAATAGTGTATAACTGTTGTGCAAATAAACCATTATTAGTGCTAACAAGTATATTACAATAATAATATATTTTCTATTACCATTAGGTAATTTGATAGCGGCAAATAGTGTTGGCGGCGAACCGGCTGGCCCAGCGACGAACTGGCTCGGCGGCGAAACGACCGCGGTGGACCGGCCGCGATAAACTGACCCATTCCGGAATTTCACTTTATGTCACATGTCGATCTTGTACAACCATTTCGCGCACAAAATCAACTTGTGGCAATTGCAGAAGTGGATGGACGACCTTTACGAACTTGTCACAGAGAATGGTTCGTCCACGTTGGAATTTAACTACAGATATCTCTGTATAAAGTAGATTGGCACACCCATTAAAGGGTAATATGCCGTGTTGATATATTGATTTATTTATAAATATTCATTATCATTATTAAGCATATACTTTCGCTTTTTCCTCTTAAGTCAACTGAGCTGGAATCAAAGCTGGAATAGCCTATTAGAGCGTTGTCTCGAATTTCATTATAGTGATATATATCTTTATAACTAAACTGAAATTAAAAAGAATGTTATATGACACCATCTTCAGTGTTTCTGTGATTCAGCTACTCATAATTATGTACAAATAACATTATGAATGTGTAATTTATATTCTTATTTTGCAAAATCATATTGAATAATATGTATTACAGTTACTAATGTTTCTTATCTTATATTTATATCAGTATCCGTACTTCATCAGAAAGACATTTATATCATTAATATTATCTCCGAAACTCGAAGTACCTAAGGTACGTGATTTACAAAATTAAATTTAAAAAATCGCTGTTTGCACAATGATATTCCATGATTATTTCTATTTTACATGAAGAAAAATATTTTTTTTTTGTTTTACCATTTAAATATTACAGTATGAAACGTAAAAAATGAGACCCATTTTGTCGAAATTTTGGGATACACTAACTTGAAACTAATGTAATTCATATATCGTCAAATGTATGTTTTTCAAGATTTAATGTGTGTTAATATGTACCATTATCTACAACTTGAGGTACAAAAGAAGTATTATAATTATTAAAATGTATTATAAATAAAGAAAAACTTAATATCAGCTAACTTTACATACAGAAAATATATCAAAAAAATATTAATATTTACAGACTGTATGATTATTGAAATGAAAGAAAAACGTAAAAATAATTATATGTAGCAACTGAATAACGTGCAATTAATTGTTAAAACCGAGGAAGCCGCAACTTTTTCAATTTTACTGTTCATCACTCCCTCGGGGTCAGAGAGGATGCCGGATTACGAACTTCGTGTGCGTTCGTCTATTATCGTATCGTCGTGAGTCAAAAATATTCGATCTCAAAGTGTATAGAGCGACTATTCAAATTATTGCACGTTTGAGTCAGAATTATAATATTTAATATTTGTAACTGCAAGAATGTCGAATGTATAATTATATTTATTTAAAAAAATTAATGTTTTTCACGTATTTAATGTGAAGTATAATAATAAATTTATTAAATAGCTATAGGGTGTATATTTAAAATGTATAAAAAAAATTCTTTCACTTATAATGCCGAAATACACCTTTTCCGCTTTGATGTGCGCAGAATTGTATTAACTCAGCCGAAAGTAAAAAATTGTTGAAATTGTAATGTTTATATTCTGGCATTATGTCATTTGTCTATTATTTATTTTTAAATAAATACGCTTAAAATATTTATTACTAACGGAATATCTAAACAAAATTTCTCAAAGAATAATATATTTTTTTAAAATAAAACCTCTCAACAGGATTAAATCCCAATTACTGAGTAGATTCACATACACAAACATCCATGTCTTAGTGGGTTTGAACCCAGAACCCTGAGCACACGCATGACTAAGAGGCGTTACTCTAACCATTGAGCTACCGGAGCCGACAAATATATATTAATCGAGATACTCTTCTGCCACTTTTTATTTAATTCATAGAAAACAGCAAATTAGACATGCTTCAAATTATAGTTTTTTAAAAGTTTAAAGTCCAGTCTATATTGTGTCAGAAGCTTGATTTTTTTTGTTGAATAATTTCTGATTAATTCAGAATAGAATATGTACTAACGAGGAAAACATCGAAATTTCATGTTCCAAATTTACATTTTATTTGTTTATGCAAAACTGTGCTATGCAACATATAAAAATATGTTGTAGCTTTCGTAAAAATTTTGTTTTATTATATTCTGTTGATTATAATGAGAGGACTTTACTTTTGATATCGATAATACTTGTAGTATATTTTTTCTTCTCAATTTTATGTCAAATGATATTCCTGTTATACCTTATTTCTATTCTGTTTTGTTGAATTGGGAATTTTCGATAAACTTTCTGATAAGTTCGTATCGGAAGGGATTTGAATAAGAGCATTTGAGCTCTGGAGTTTTGTCGGAAGAGGAGATTTTCCATAAAATGATAAAGTTTTCTCAAACGATTTGAAATGAGGTTTGCATTCCTTTTTCTAAAGATAAGAATATTATTAAGAAGAAAAATAATAAAGCGTCTATAAAGGTATATAATTAATAAATATATGAAAGCAGATTTTTGTAAACAAGATCAATTTTATCTTATTTTTACGTAATATAACAAGTGTATATGGCAGAATGCATCTATCTCGTATGCTTATAAATATCTTTGAATTTATCTATATTTATTACCCGCTGTCCCAACTAAGGGAGGAGGTAATGGAATTATGTAGAAATTGAATATCGAGATTTTGGTTTAACATATTTTAAGTTCCTTAACTAGAAAGCGATTTTACAGTTTTCATGATAAATGATTCTCTTCTATTAGTCAGTGGTTAATTTCTCGGAAGTTGTTAAAAATACATTTATAAGTAACAAAAAATTGCATTTTTAATTATCAAACAAAAAATTGCATTTTTAATTATCAAATCCATATCTAATGGATAAAATATTTAACCAGTAGTTAAAAAATAACAGGTTTTTGTTACAAAATAGGCCCGATTGTGTATGGATATTGGACCCACAATTTTTAAAATATTATTGTATTTGCACTCCTAGTTAAACTGACGAAATTTCGTAGTCCTGGTTTTTACACCATGGGACCTGTTGATTATATATTTTAAAAAAATTAAACATTGAGAATTTAGTTATTATTACTCATACTCAAAACCAAATATTCAATTACAACAATATTAGTATAATTACAAATACAAATAATGCTTTTCAAATTAGTAGAAATATCACAATACATTAAAGTTTTAAAATATCTGATGTGACCCGCACATTACCTTCCATCAATTGTATGTATTTTGTACAAATTCCATACAGAAAGTTTCTTGTAATAGTAGATTATATTTCAAGCAAAATTATTTCACGAATAAACCATGTAAATTGCACTTGACACTAACATCTGTCCATCAGAATTATCTTAATATAGTAGCTGTTTCTATAGTTATAGCATAGCTGGCTGATTTATGATCCATTGCATATGAAGTATAAAATGCCTTAAAATCGTATATAGAGAATGATATAATCTTTAATATTTATAATAACATAAAATGCCAAAAAATTATATTTAACTGCATTTTTTTTCAAGGAAAACTGTTACAAGTTGTAAATGATGGTACTTCCGGTTGACTAATTATAACCAAAATCTAATCAACTCTATATATGAATGTAAAGAAGAGAAGTGAGAAGAAATTGTGATTTTTGGCATTGTAGTACTGAGTTATTGGAGGAGAAATTATCGTCCCACACACATCCACAGACATCATCGTAAAAATAATAAAAATATGCTTATTAATTAAAATCTCTCCACCGACTTTTTCGACGAGGCAATACCTTCCTTACCTATAGGTAACGGAAGGTAAACATATATTCATGCTCAAAATCAAATCCACATATCCTAAGTATACGCAATAATATACTTTAAAGAGAGATAACAAGATACATTGACAATTTAGTGAATAATACAAATATAGTCATCTCATACTCAAAACTAAATCGTTAATTACAATCTATATTAGTGCGTAAATACAAATTCAAATATTGATGCTTAAATTTTACAGAAATAATATTCATATTGAAACGCGACGAAATATGGTGTATTATTATTATTATTATTATTATTATTATTATTATTATTATTATTATTATTATTATTAAAATCTTTAATATTGTGTTTTTCACGTATACAAAAACAAAACACATAGGCAGACCTCCTATGAAGCGATTAGAATGGTGTTGAAGATATTTTGCAGGCCCTCTCAAGTGTGTCATAAATTATTACAGGCGCCTCGTGTCCATACATTGTCTGGGGTATCCCAATGTAAGGGTATAACCAGGATCGGCATGAGGTTAGCGTGGGAATGTTTACAGCTCAAACGAATATAAGAATTTACAGTAATATTTAGCATGTTTGACAACTAATAAACAACTAACATGACTGACTAACATTAACTAATTTATTTATAATAGTAACATCACGAGAAATAATGTAAGAGCATATTATTAACTAAACAGCATAAGTTTTTTTAGAATCCGGCCCTGGCCTAGGAAATTGAAATATAAAAGAGCAGGTAAAAACCTTAACGATAAACGATAATTAAATAAATGGTTTACAGGTTCATTATTGATGTAGGTAAACATTTTGTATTTGTTTAAACATTGTCATATTGTGTGAATATCAACAATTTAGGTAAGCCGAAAGTTAGATGAATATTAAAAAAGTGGGAGCTAAAACCAGTGCTACAGCAGTACATCTCTGTCCCACGCATCAAGTCGAGGTTTAAAGGCATCTCTGTCTAAGTAGGGGTAAAATTCACCACTACCTCGTGCCATCCTTATCTTTTACTTAGAGTACAGATGTTTGGGTTTTTGTCTAATAAATAGGTCATATGTGACTTTTTGAATACAACTAATTAGCAAATCAACAATCGAGAATTCCTTCCACAACCCTATACAGGCGACCCAAGGTATCTAGGTGGGATGAATACGGACAAATCGGGAGCAACAATTATAAGCTGTCTCCGTCCAACCTATAATCTTCATATGCAGGAACTACCCTACCATCAGGACATCAGCAAATGATATGAGAAGTATTAAGATGATTTCTTAAAAAGTTCTGTCTGTTGCAGTTTCACCTATGAACATCTAATCTTCTATTATTTCCACCTCCAATTTCTAGGGGTGGCGCTTGTGTGTTTAAAACTGGGTACCCAGTACTCGAAAAGGCATCTTGGTTTCGACCAGGATCACTCTCTGGTATTAATACTTATATATATATATATATATATATATATATATATATATATATATATATATATATATATATTACCAAAGATTGCTCAGCCTCTATACCATATACTAATATTATTTAATACCTGGAGGCTTTGGCATTGGTGGTATACATTATTATTGCCGTCACCATCACCAACTACATATTATTATGGTCAGTAAGTAGCGAGATAACAGGAGTGCACGTCCCTTTATTGGGTTCCGCTGCAATGTCAACAACGTTACTTACTCCCCGTAAGGTTACGACGAGATAACAGGTGTGCACGTCCCTTTATTGGGTTCAGCAGAAATTTCCAACAACGTCGTATTCCAATAAACTATCAATAAACGATCAGTAAGGGCGAGATAACAGGTGTACACGTCTCTTTATTGGGTTCAGCTACAATTTCCAACAACGCTCATTGCTCCCCGTAATATCAATAAACGGTCAGTGGTAACGAGATAACAGGCATGCATGTCCACACAGTGGTTCAGCTGTAATGTTAACAACGTTACTTACTCCCCGTAACAAAAACTCACACAGCAAATTATTATTATATACATACCACTAGGCCATAAAGAAGCAAACTTAATAGCAGACATCCTATGTGTCTGAGAACTTATATGCACACTGATCAAACAGCTAATAAAGGGATATATTCGGACATCTTGTATGTCTGCGTTTAGCTATACGTTTGACCCATTCACCCTGGGGGATCCGTCCACGGCCGTAACCACGGCTGACCAAGGTCCAAGTCCCGCGACCAAGGCACCGGCCCACGCCTACGGCCGTACCCACGGCTGTTGCGAGACGTTGCCTGTGCTGCGCCCCGGTGCCGCTACGTGTTCGAGCCCGCTGCCAGCCACGGCCCTGCCCAGGGCATACACCCGGCATCCCTGGCCATCAGTAACAGGCATTGTACATGTGTATAAACATTTGAACTATTCATCTTACTTGATGAACAAACGCTGTTTATTGTTGAATCTGTGTGTTTTACTTGTTTTATTCCTTACACTACCACGACTTCAAATCAAAGAATTCTGGGCACTATTTATTTATTTACATAACACAACGTAGGGTAATTGACGATCACGATCTGTATATACGAGGGGGTGGTAATACACTCCCGGGTGACAATATTCAATGCCAAATCTACAGATAATAGTAAAGATTGGAATATATACAAATAATAATATTTAATTTAAAGAAAAATAACATGAAAACATTGAAAACTTTAATAAATATAATCATACATGCGCGAAGTTTAAACCTGATGAGAGGTTTTGAGAATTATTAATATTTAACATTTATGAAGAATACTGTACTTTTAATTTAAACACTGAACATATATCTTATTATTTTACTGAACATTTATTATTAAAAACGAAGACGTATTTGTGAAAAATCCATGGATCTCACTAGGATTTGAACCCAGGGCCATCCCATATCTAGTCGGACACTCCCAGTGAGATCCATGATTTTTTTAGAAATCCATCTTTCGTTATTTATACACTTTAATTTGAACTCTTAACACTTTTCATGATAACTAAGTTACAGAAATTCGCTGTTAAATAACATCAAAACTTCCATATTTATCATAGGCTGGAACTTTTTCGGGTTTCTGGGCCATGTTCTTTTAGGTATAACACCTAACGTTTCGCCCAACAATGTGTTAGGCATCATCAAAGGTTTTCAGAGTTTTTTCATTCAAAAATTATATTTTTCTTGAAAAATGACAGATTTTAATGTCAATATTTGATGTATTTTTGACATATTGATCTTAGATTGTTTGAGTGGAAATTTTAATAATCGGTATTTTTATTTTTCAAAAATAAAAACAAACAACAACATTGTTATGAACAAATTTATGGTGTTGCGATGGGTAGTCCTCTTAGTCCGGTCATTGCCAATTTCTTTATTGAGCCATGGTGATGATAAACTTTGAAAATTTCTTCAACATCATTAACCCCAGCATCCAATTTACCATGGAAAAGGAACAAAATAATCAAATCGGTTTTCTTGACGTTCTTGTGAGCAGAACTTCAGATCTTAGACTGGGCCACAAAGTGTACAGAAATTTTACAGGGCCGGCAACAACAGTGGTGCTCGCGGTCTCAGGCACCACACGTAAAATCAAATCAAATCTAATTTTGAAATAAAAACTATTTGCATTCCAATCACTGCCATCTAGGCATGTGTTCTGTAACAAATTAAATCCATGTTACATGTTATGCGTATTGCACTTACGCCTGTACGCGTCCTTTATTATCTGTATGGTAATGTAAATTTTAGCGACGCAGAGGAACATGAGCAGAAGCAGAGCCTGTCGACTGAATTTTAAAGGATTTAGAATATTTTTTTCAGTGTTTTGTTTTTAATATATATAATTTCTGCTACTATTTTTACTTCTTTGTACGAAGTAAAGGAAGTTTTCCAGATTTCAACGGAAATATCCATTTTGACCATCCCTGAATCCATTTTGACTAATTTCGTTTTTTTTTTTTTGACTGCTATAACATCTAATTTTGTACCTCCCTTTTCGGTCATTACATAACTTTCGGAAGTGGTGCTTTACTTGAAGTCTATAATAGATTTTAATGAAAAACTATATTAAAGTATAATCGAAAACATTTCAAATTTGGTGTATAATACTTTTATATCAATGGGAATAACATAATAGATTTTGATGAAGGAAAAAACAGGCCGTAGGTTCCAATAATTACGACTGCTAGTCAAAATTATTGGCCTGTTTCTTCCTTCATTTAAACTTTTACAACGTTCCCGAATCATCCATTTCTATAATAGATTTTGGTTAAAATAGTCTAATCGGAAGTGATACTTTACTTGAAGTTGTTATCAGTTTTTCTTGAAAAAAATGGTGTTATTTTGATTTTAGAAGTAAATGATTCAAATAAAAGTTTTAGAGAATTGAATTCTGAGTCGAAAACATAAGTATGATTAAATTAGCTCTTTGTATATGCGCGATATGTAAATTTAAAAATTACGTACTTTTTGGTTTCTGTAATTAAGTTTGCTAAGAATTTATGAATTAGGACAAAAAATAACAAAAAATAAAGAATTTAATGTCAATGTCAAATTATATCAAATACGTGCAATTTTATTATTGAGTCTGTTATAATACATATTTATTAACAAAATATGTATAGTGTATATCTATAGTTTACCTATGTAGTGTTTTTTATTTTGAATTATAGTTATAAGCAAAAACAAATGTAATGGCTTCTACTGGGACTTTAAAAGAAAAGAAAAGAACTTCGAATTAAGTTAAATATATTCTCTTTTTCTCGCTCTTTCCTAAAATGTTCTGTGAACTGGTAATTTATTTTTGTACATGAAAGGGGTAAACATGCATTTGCACATCCCTTGAAAAAATGTAGCTTTCAATTATAAGACATTTGACCTTGAATAAAAAAAAAAATCGCCTACGGCGCATTTTTTTTCTGGATTAGATATCACCTAATTTTTGGTGCACGATCCATCTTTAAGCACCACCCACTAAAATTAAAACTTGCCAGGCCTACAGAAAACCCACCCGAACTGATACCTACACAAGACGTCAAATCACCACCCAAGGCAGAAATATGGTGTAATCAAGACTCTTACTGAACGAGCAAAGCGTATTTGCGAGTCTGAACATCTTGATGAAGAACTCAAGCATCTTCAGATAGCTTTTCGCAACAACGGGTATAGTTACAAAGAGATTGATTGTGCCATGCATCCCAGAAAACAGAAAAAAGGTAATAATGATGAACCATTCTCTTCTATTACTATTCTTCCTTTTATCAAGAAAGTGACAGATCGTATTGGCCGTTTTCTCGAAAAATATAATATAAAAGTTATTTATCAGCCAACAATGAAAATACAAGGTGTTCTTAGATCAGCAAAAGACAAGCGTGATCCACTGTCCCTACCAGGTGTCTATAGAATTCCATGTAACTGTGACAAAGTATGTATTGGAACAACAATGAGAAGTTTTAACACCAAACTAAAAGAACATGAACGCTGTTGTCGACTTGGCGAGACTGATCGTTCAGCTGTCGCTGAACATGCCTTACAATCTGACCATGATATTTTTCTAAAGGGCACAGAAGTTTTATCAACTACTGTCAATTTTCATGCACGCTTACAGCGAGAAGCAATTGAAATTTATAAACACCGGAATAATTTTAATCGGAAGGAAGAAGGTATAAGAATTAACAGAGCTTGGATTCCTGCTTTAAAGAAAACAGCAGCTAAAGAATCCAAAACTTTTGAAAAATAAAAATATCGATCATTAAAATTTCCAGTCAAAACAATCTAAGATCAATTTGTCAAAAATACATCAAATATTGACAATAAAATCTATCATATTTCAAGAAAAATATAATTTTTGAATGAAAAAACTCTGAAAACCTCTGATGATGCCTAACACATTGTTGGGCGAAACGTTAGGTGTTATACCTAAAAGAACATGGCCCATAAACGAGAAAAAGTTCCAGCCTATGATAAATGCCGGCCATGAAAGCCTAAGTAATTTCTTATTTGTTATTAACACTGAACATTTATAAAAGATACTGAGCTTTTAATTTAAATAATGAACAAGTATTATATTACTGAACATAAACGAAAAATACTGAACATAAAATACTGTTCATTTAAATAATATACAGAGTGTTTCATGGATATGGGACACCCCAATTATTTTCTTAATTATTAGGAATAGAAGAAAATCATTCAAAAAAAAAGTTGCAGTAGATCAAGGGGGACATTCACTTATTGAAGAAAAAAAAAAATTAAACCAGTGGTTCTCAAGTTATAAACCAAAGTTATATTTTTTTAAATAGGATATTATACATTTTTTAGGCTCATTCGACAGAGTATTTTTTTCTGAATTCAACCATATAAATATTGTATGTTCTTACATAACAAAAATATTGAAAAAAATCTGTTGTGGCCAGCACAAGACCTTCCGTCAATTCCATGTATTTTGTAGAAATCCCATACCAAAAGGTCCTTGGAACAGATTCTATATACTATCATGTAAAATCGAACACGAACACATACTATTTTTTACAAATTTCATACCAAAAGTTCATTTGAAAAGGTTCTATAAATCCAATAAAATTATAACATAAACTACACTAAGTAATGTCCTTCCATCTTCTCTTTGGCCTTTCTCTGCGTGTCACTTGCGAGCAACACTATGACATACCAATTTTAGATCCCATACTTTTTTCCATATTTGGTTTTGCACTTGCAACTGACATCTGTCAATTAAATTCTTTTGAATAATTATGTCAGCTGTTTCCATGATAAATAACAAAGTTGACTAATTTTTGAAAATTAATTTCTTTGTAATGCTTTAACTCTAAATCTATTGAATATGAAGGAAAATGAATAATCAAACCATATAGAGAAAAGTATTTTCTTTAATAAATATAATAAGAAAATGTCAAAAAATAATATTTAACTGCATTTTTTTAAGAAAAACTGTTAAAAACTTCAAATAAGGGTACTTCCGGTTGACCAGTTATAACCAAAATCTAATCAGCTCTTCATATGGTTGTAAAGAAGAGGAATATGAAAGAATCATAATTTTTAGAATTGTAGTTTTGGAGTTATCGTCGGAGAAAAATTTGTCACACACACACACACAGACACACACACAGACACACACACAGACACACACACAGACACACACACAGACACACACACAGACACACACACGGACACACATACACACATACAGACATCATCTTAAAAATAGTACATTCGTATTGTAGGGACCCTAAAACGTGCTTATACATTAAAAACTCACCACCGAATTTTTTGACCAAAAACAATACCTTCCTTTTGACGGAAGGTAAAAATTATTTGAAAATTAAATAAATTTTATTTAACATAACACAAAACAGTAGGCCATGATCAATAACAAAACAATTAACGTTTACTTTTCACCAAAAAGCACAACAATCACAATTACTTATTATAAATAATGATATTTTGACATAACAATAGCAGTTTAGTATAAGTTAATTGGGGCGGAATTCCATAACTTCGGTTGCTATCATTTGAACTTGATATGATATCAATTGCAAATATCAACTACAAAGTGAACTTGCGATTCTATAACAGTAATCGTTATTCGTAGTTGGTACGTAACAAGAGAAACTAGGTTATAATGTATAAAAAATTTCGAAATATTAAGTATAAGATTATTATTATTATTATTATTATTATTATTATTATTATTATTATTATTATTATCCAAATCTAATATGACCAATTTAAATAAATAAATTATTTTGTTAATTTATCATAAAAACTGTTTGTACTTACTGTTTTCTTTCAAATAAATTGGCGAACTGTGAGATTTAACAATCCAATAAGGCTACCGAACGGCTGGTATTTTGCAGTCGTTATTTATCATTTGGAAAATAACGTGAGCAACTGTTATCTGCAGTTACTATTGCGATTACGAATTGTAATTGATATATAACAAGAGCAATGGTTATTTTGTAGTTGTTACGAGTTATAGAACCCCACCCTTGTTTTGTTATTGATCATGGCGTATTGTTTTGTGTTATGTTAAATAAAATTTAAAAAGAACATAAAATATTTATATGGTTGAATTCAGAAAAAAATACTCTGTCGAATGAGCCTAAAAAATGTATAATATCCCATTTAAAAAAATATAACTTCGGTTTGTAACTTGAGAACCACTGGTTTAAATTTTTTTTTTCAATAAGTGAATGTTACAAATAAAAAACAATAAATCATCTAATAAAATTTATAACAATAAACCCTGGTTCAACAACGATTGCTTTAAAATAAAAAAGCTGAGTCAAGGGCTCTTAAAAGTCTATAAAAGATCGCCTACAGAACACAACCTCTCGGTTTTTCTTGATGCAAAACGTAAATATAGGAAATTAATTAGCAGTTGTAAAAGGGAATTCCAGAGTTCAATTACTAAATCATTATGCAATGTTAAAAATAGCAAAGAGTTTTGGTTTACTGTTAAAAAATTACAACCAAAAAAACCGGCGAAAAATAAAATAAATGCAAGCGAATGGATAGATTTTTATAAAAATATTTTTCCTGTAACAGAAAAAATTCGTATCTCTTTTTATGATTGTTTCAATTCAAACTTCGATACCGATATTACGCTAGACGAGCTTCAGCAAAGTATAAGAGCCGCTAAACCTGGTAAAGCTCCAGGTAATGACGACATTTCTAATGACTTTTATAAAAGTCTCCCAGAAAATTGGGTAATAACATAATGTTATCAGAAGATATTCCGACAAAGTGGTCCCAGATACAACTTTTTATGTTGCACAAAAAAGGCGATCCTTCAGATCCGAATAACTACAGAGGAATTGCCCTCATTAATACGGTTTGTAAGCTTTTCACCCAAATCATCCACTTTCGTATTCAAAATTACCTAGAAAACAATGATATACTAAGTGAAAATCAAATGGGTTTTCGTAAGGGGCGGGGAACTACAGATAACATTTTTTCTCTAGCAGCAATAATACAAATTCAAATGAGGTTACATAAAAGCTGTTCGTACGCGATATTTATAGATTTTAAGAGGGCCTTTGACTCAGTCAACCACTTAATTCTTTGGTCCAAGCTGTATAATGCTGGCATTAGCACGAAAATAATCCGTTTGCTACAAAAATTATATGATACTGCAATGATTAATTTCAAAGACTCGGAACAACTTAATCCGCAAGGTATTGAAATAACGGAAGGTGTTTTACAAGGGGAAATACTTTCCCCAACTTTATTTTCCATATTCATAAACGAAATGGAAGATTTTTTTCGAGAAAGGGGAGTAATAGGTTTGAACATTGATGGCAAAAATGATTTGCTAATGCTAGCATACGCGGATGATCTTGTTGTTCTATGTAGTTCACCTCTAGATGTGCAAAAAAAACTAAATATTTTAAGCGAATACTGCAACACGAATAAACTAGTAGTAAATACAACGAAAACTAAGATACTTACGTTTCATAAAGGTCGCCCAAAAAAATTACCATACAAATTTAAATATGAAGGCTCTGATATAGATATAGTTAACAAATTTTATTATTTGGGTATAATCTTTACGAGTTCTGGCAAATTTTTAGAAAATTCATGTCAAGTCCTTTCTAAAACATCACTAGCAATGGAAAAGTAATCGCAATACTTGCCAAAGGCAAATCAATTATGTGGGAAGAAAAACAAAGATTATTAGACTCTGTAATAAATGCAACATTACTTTATGCATCGGAGATATGGAGTTTGAGGCACATTGACAAACTTGAATCAAGCCAGATTAAATTTCTAAAATCCGTCCTTCACTGTACAAGATCAACACCAAACTTTATGATAAGATTAGAATCGGGAGCAACTCATATTTCTGTAAAAAATTTAAAACGCGCATTAAATTGGTGGCATAAAATTCTGGAAATGTCAAGCATCAGAACCCCAAAAATTTTGTGCAACAGATTATTAAATCTCGATTCAAGAAACGCTAGTAAATTTGAACATAACTGGGTAACCCAATTTAAAACTTTACTCCTTAGCTTAGACTGCTCTCTAATCTGGGAAAACCAACCTATATCAAAATTGGAAATAAAAGCGCTGGTAGATAAGCAAAAACTTAAATCACAAAATGACTTAAATTTATTAACTAATTCAAAATATAGTAATTTTTATAATGAAATTAAGTTGTCACCCGACACGGAAGAGTATTTGAACTTAAATATTAATTTTGGAATAAAACGTGTAATCGCTGAACTTAGATTGTCTCATAAATATGGTGCGACGATCTTTATAGATGGTATTAAATATAAATTTGATGCTAGAGTGAATTGCACTATCTGTAACTTGCAAAAAAAGGAAGATCTCTTCCATTTTCTTTTGGAATGTCCCATTTATCGTCCAATTAGAGAAATGTACCTGTCCGGATACTCTCACAACCTAAATGCTTCCAACTTTTACCTCCTTCTCACAGATTTAAGTCTAAATAAAGCAAAACATATCTTACTTTTATTATACTTCTGGTGCCCTCAAGTTACGAAGTTTTGCTCTAAATGAGTAATCCAGAGTCTCTTCATGATACTGTTATAAAAATAAACAGTTCCTTTCAACAAAATTTGTATTTTTGATATTCACATTGTATTTAAATTTTCGTTATAATTACACTTTAGATTATAAATACGTAATCCTCTTTTATATAGTTTTTATACTGGTTTGTTGTAAACATTTTGAACTCTAATTTTGTTATCTATATTATACTCTGTCTGTATTACCTCGATATATATGTATGTATGTGCATGTATGTATGTGTATGTATGTATGTATATATATATATATATATATATATATATATATATATATATATATTAATTACACTATTTTCATATTAAAATAACGCCAACAAATTGTGTCTTGTTCACAACTACTTGTTTATAATTTTTTTTTGTATTTCTGATATGGGTATTTATATCATAACAATCATACATATAATGTAAATGCATTTTCTCAACTCCTCTTTATGTAAGACAAATTGTCTACAAATAAATATATATTTTATTCTACTCTATTCTAATAAGTGAATGTCCCCCTTGATCTACTGCAACCTTTATTTGAATGGTTTTCTTCTATTCCTAATAATAAAGAAAATAATCGGGGTATCCCGTATCCGTGAAACATCCTGTATGGAACAAATAAATTTTTGCTATAAGTATTCTTCCTGTTGAAATTTCAAAGTTATTACCACATACTTCTGAACGGAATATAATAGCACACTTGTTGATATAGCATCTTTGTTCATATCTTCTATAGTAAATGTTGTTATTTGAAATAAAACACCAACTTCAGATATTTGCTGGCTCTTTCTTGTGTTATCATCTATGTATATTTCTAGCATGTGGAATTTTATATGAAAGTGAAAGGCAGTGGCGTAAATAAGAGTTCGGGGGCCCGCCCGTGTCTTTTGGGGGCCCTCTTTATTTAAAGCAATTTTAGAATTCGAAAAGAAAATAAAACAGGATATACATATTCACTTGGTTTGGATTGCGAGTAATTATGTAACAACATAATTATCAAAATAACTTACCGTAATAGCATGAAAAAAAATATGATATATTTAAATAGATTCATCTTGGGGCCCGTGTTACGCCACTGGTGAAAGGCCTGGATTATAATAGACTGTAACCATTTCTACAACCGTAACATATTCTCTAAACTTTATGCTTCAGTTCATAATAGGCCTTACTTTTTAATATTAATCGGTAGCATAGAATTGCTACTTAAACAGACAAAGTAAAACTATGAAGCAACAAGCTAAACGAAAATATCAAACTCGATATATTTGGTTATATTATTTAACGTCAAAGACAAGGCACGACATTCGAATTTTTAAATATTGCTTTCTTATTGGTTGTTTCCAAACCGATGACTGTAAAACGTAAAACATGGTAAACTTTATGGTTCTGACCTAGAGAATACTGCAATAATAAACCAGTGCATTAAAAAGTACAAGTTTTAACTTTACGGTTACAGTCTATTTTAAAAAAGGCCAAATATGAGTTGTGACGTTATTACCCGAGCGCCAAATTGTGATGTCATCCTCACCCCTCAATGTTGCTGTCGGGGTTGTTTCTTGCTCAGGCGCCATCTTGTATCTCTGTGTAACTCTGAGAGAAGGTAAGGAAGGTTTTGCGGATAGCTAGTCGTGTAAGTCAGGATTGTTAGGTTATTTTTATGCAGTGAAAAATGCAGTAACTTAAACTATGTTTATTTACACACTATGTATAATTTAATAAATGATGCGAAACTGTGACTAATATTATTTAAACTACTGAGCATTTTAGCATCAAGTAAAACTGGAAATAACAACTTGGTGACTTAGTACGCGAAATATTATTTATATTCTAAACAAACTTGAAATAATATTTACTCTGAGAACTTGTACGTGAAACATTTACTCCGTGAAACTTAGTACGTGAAATATTAACTCTGAGAAACTTATTACGTGAAATATTTACTCCTTGAAACGTAGCATCGTGAAATATTACTCTCAAGACAAACGTGGAATAATATTTACTCGATGAAAGACACGTCGAACAGCGACGCTCTGTGACTGAATCCTACAGAACAGCTATAGGTAGGGTGACCAGACGTCCGGATAAAGCCGGACTTGTCCGGCTTTTTAACAAAAATATGAATGTCCGGCCGGCTTTTATTTACGTCCGGGTTTTTCACGAAATAATGAAAAAAATCGTTTTTACCTCACAGTATCAGAACACAACTTTTTTCCGCACTCGCACGTGCTGAATTCGTCACACGCATTGCCGTCTAATAAGAATCGGATTTGTTCGTTGAGTTTCGGTACTCGCGCTGTCGACCAACTAAATTGTTGTTAAGTTCAAATAAATGTTATTTTTTATTTCTTTTCAAGTGTTTAATAAAATATATGTTTGTTTTTTGCTATTATTATTTTGTCATCCTTTTCTACTAAAAATCATCCTTTTTTGTCTGCTGTGTCCTCCTTTCGTGATATAAGATCTGGTCACCCTACTATAGGAGATCTTCTGGATTCTGGAGCTGGCTAGAACAGCTAGCCAGAGACAGAATCTTCTTCTAGGGCTGGTGCTTCGCCTTTTATAGTCGGATTTTAGCAATTCTCTTTAGAACGCGCGCGGTTTACATGGAAAGGGCCTTACTCGTATTTGATTGGCCGAGTAGGAGAACAGACATGGCTTTCTATTGGTCGTGATGCTTGGCTAGTAAAATATTTTCTAGTAAATTCTATACGCAAGTGAAAATGTGAAAATCCAGTTTTTCTTGTTCCAATCTAACAGGTAAAATATATAACATAATATTACAATAAAATAGAAATTAACAAAAATCTCAAGTTCTAGTTTATTTCGCCTGAGTTTGGCGCTGCGGTCTTGACAGGTCTGGAATTCGTGATCCAATTGTCCAATTGACGTGGGGAGTTGCTTTTGGGGTGGCCGTGTGACGTGTAGAGCTACGAGCAAATAGTAACTATATATAGTTACTATTTGCTCGTAGGTGTAGAGAGAATGCCGGCCACGAAAACCCTTGGATGATGGTGACATGATAGAAATTGGAGGATACATCGTTGGCCGTTACCGCGTGCTGACCACTTGCTGCAGGTGAGGTTATGTGCTTTGTAAGAATAATTTAAACTGACGAGTTCTGTTTCTGTGTCACAGCTGCCTCTAGAAAACGGGTATATGATGTGATACGGCCCCAATGTGGACGGTGATGCTTCATGGACGACGGCGTGCCGGATTTTGCATGGCGAAAAATTGTGACTTCGTCACAGAGTAATATCAATAAAATATGGTATTCAACAATATGCTAGATGCATTTAATTTATTTAGGCCTGGGAATTTACTATTTAACGTCAAATAATTGCAACAAAAGCTTTTTTACGGAATTCTGTGCAGAAAAATGTACATTACTGAATAACATATGAAAAGTTTCCGGAAATCGGGGCCCCAGGATGATTTGTGTAATTTAATTTATTTAAGCGCTCACACGGTAAAATTATATCGTCATCATTACCGATGTCTACATGCATTGTAGATACTGGCACATTCAGTAATTTAAATATTTTTAACGTAACTTTTTAACAGTTCATTTTATGTAAAAAAATGTAAGAATCCTCATTTGTATAAAAACTGGCAAGCTTCAAATTTGTTCTCTTATAATCTCATAAAATTTTGATATGACCTACTGTTTTTGAGAAAATGATCAAAAACCAAAAAATGCCGCCAGTATTCCCTAATGGCGGAAGGTTTGCATGCTCCGATTTCCGGAAACTTTTAATATGTTATTCAGCTTATTTTTCCGGTAAAAACGCGTTTGTTGAAATTTTTTAGGTTGGGTGTATTCGTTGTCCTTGGAGTAATTAATACTCGTATTGCATCATTTCATATTTATATTCCAGCAATAACAGCAGTAGTCAGGTGTAAACAACACAAATAATTACAACTTTATTTATAGTATTGTAGCGTGCGAGTGTACAGTGGCGGCGCCTCTGGTCGAACGGGACTCCACTGGTCGAGCGGGCGTGTCCGAACGTGTCACGTGGACAACTTTGGGAGCGATAACATAATTGCCGCGTATAGCTGTGTAAACAACCATGCAATTAATTATAGTGCACTCGTAGGCGAATGACGTAAGCGTCACCTTATTCTAGAATGAAATGTTCTACGGTTAATACCGAGCTATATCAGGAATAAGCAGCTCGGGACAGAGTAGTTAATTCAGTAAAGACAGTCAAGAGTCCAGTTGAGATAGTGAGTGGACTTAGAAGTCTGATACGAGTTCACAACCGGCAGTCAGTACCTGAAACACATACATATCTCCTTGGTTACACCAGTTTAGATCTCAAATGTATGTAGCTGACAGTTAAATGTTGTTAATGGCTGGTTTATGATGGATTTAATTTACAAATTTAGAATTGAAATTTACTATTTACCTTGTTGATTTAAAGTGAATTTAAAGATATGAAATGGGTCCAATCAACTTCTTATATTAGGTCACGTGGTTTGACATAAATGGGATTATATTTATAACACCTCTTAATGAAAAAATTTTTTAAAAAAGTATGCAAACAAATAAAATTTATCTATAGATTTAACAAGAAATGAGCATGATGAAGACATAATTGTCATGTGATTATTTGTAAATTTATGTTATACATTCCTATATATATATATATATATATATATATATATATATATATATATATATATATATATATATATATATATAAATTAATTGATAGATTTCTGGATATTGGTTTTTAAAAACTATTGCTTTCTACAATAAAGTATTTTCTAAGTTTATTGTTTGAATTCTACATACAGACTGACTAAAAGTTTACAAAATCATGGAATATACATTGTACAAGATAAGATGAAATGTGATCTTCTTGCCGCTCGCGGGAACGTGGCGGATACTGGGAACTGCTGAGGTCCGCAGAATATGGTTAGGTAACACCTCCCTCCTTAAGAAGAAACTCTAGGGTGGAACGACTTGAGTTTCGTCGAATGCCCTCGGACTCGCATTTGAACTTCGCTGAACTTGCTTTTTCTGTAAAAGTTTGTTTATAATTTTTATTGCAAAATAAAATAAAATTATTAATGAAAGTATGATGACACCGATGATTGAGCCCTTTGAATATTTTTCATGAAGATTGATTGATTCGATGGGAAGTTCTTCTAATTCTTGCAGTTGAAGTTGGTGAAGTTTATCAAGTGATACCTTGTCCAGTCGTAGTTTTTCTACTTGTGTTACGGTGGAGTTTCGCATGTTGATCTTTTCTAAGGTCATGGCATGCCCTGGGATTATCTTCAATTTATTCGCGTAGACATATGATAAAATCTTTATTGAACAGTTTGGTGGTACGACGATTAAATAGGTTCCTTGTAGGGACGCAATTGTATTCTGTTTGCACGAAGTTTGTATTTTTTGTTGTTTTGGAAATATTCCAATGTAATGAGCTTCGTTGATTTCCAATATAACTTGTTGAGTTATCTTGACTGGTATTTGTTGACAGTTGGTTGCTGTAGTGTCGGTTGACAAAATTGATGTTAAGCATTCTTCATCCCTCTGTAGTGGTAGAAGATTTGTACTTTTGCACAGGAATTCTGATTGCAAATCGATGCATTCTTCGTTACTATATTGGTATACGTTGTCGCTTACTGATAGGTAAGTAGCAGGTGGGATAATTGTTGATTGATTAGAGTTAGGAATTGAATATAGATGATAATGATCGAAGGTTTCTGGGTGTATTAAAGGAAAAACTAGTGAAAACATAATTTTTTCATTTATGATATGAACTTTAATTTTGATAACATTATAATACTTCGATATATCATTAATATTTGAAAATAGTAATTGTTTATGATTGTAAATTGTATATAATTCATTAATAATATCTTTTAGATCTTGATAAGAAATAATACTAGGGTGTACAACCTCTAGATTTGCAAATGTCACAGCATTTTCGATTTCTTCCAAATAATTTAACAGTGAATCAAGATTGTATTTTATTTGTTCTAATATTTCTTGTGCGTCGTAAAAATGAGAAAAATCGAAATTTCCTTTGTTTATTAATTGAATTAGCTCATTCGTTTTATTTTCGACATTGATTTGATTTTTAACAATTAGTGTCAGTGTAGAGTTAATATTTGACATTATATTTTTGGAAAGTGAAATGTGATTGTTTAATTTTGTAACAATTTTATTTTGATCTGTTTCTAATTTTGAAATACTGTTATGAATTTCTTGAGCATCGTCGTTGTCCATATTACCACTCATAAATTTGACAAGTGATCCTAAAGGATTAATTAGTCCTCGTTTTTGGCGTTTTTCGGGGTAGAAAGTGTTTAATTTTCTATTTACAATGTTCAATTGGTATTTTAAATGACCATAGCAGTTATTTAATATGTGATAAAATTCGGGAGTAGCAGAATCTACTATTGTTTTTAATTCCGAAAAATTTTCGTTTATTAAATCGACTCTGTCTTTAATGGTTTTGAGGTCAATGTAATGTAGGAATGTATGGGAAGCGGTTTTAATTTTTGCATGTCCTAATTTAAATGGGAGAACTCCGGGATTATTCACTAAGTTCTGTATCTGAACTTCTTGTGTTGTTGTCAGGTGGAGAGTCACAAGTCTGGAACAAGGGAGATTTTTTCAATATTTTGTTTTCTAGTATTTTGAATTTATTTTTCTTTTGCTTTTGTTTAGGTTTAAAATTGTAATTCTTTCGTCTAGGTCTTTTTATGTTGGACAAGTGAATGTCTTTTGATGTGTTGCCATGATCTGGTTTTATTTCTGCTGTTTTCAAAGTGGGGTTGATTTTTACAATTTTCTCGGGTTTGAATTTATTATTAGTTTTACTTTGTTTTTGTTTATTTTTCACAAAAACAGTATTAGGTATTTCAGGTAAATCTTCTCTATTTTTATTCGCGTATTCAATTGTTTTTTGTTTATACTGTTCATTTGTTTCTTTAATTTTGTCATATAGTAATCTAATTTTTTCTTTGTGATTTGTTATGTAGTTGTTAACTAATTGTTTTTCTAAGTCAATATCTAGGGGTGAATTTACATCTAAATGTCCTGATATGATTTCACAAGGTCTTAATTTTGTGGAAGAGTGTATAGAATTATTATACGCTAATAGTGCATAATTAACTTTTATTTCAATTGGCTCTTTTTTATACTGCTCTTGATTATTGAGTAATCTGATATGTTCTACTAAGGTCGAATGAAATCTTTCAATCAATCCGTTCGATTCCGGGTGTTGTGTACTAATAAAATGGAGTTTCACTTTATGAACTTCTAATAATTCTTTAATTAAGGAATTTTTAAATTCCAGACCATTATCGGAAATGATCTGATCGGGTATTCCGTGGTGTGTGAAATACTTTATAAGGTTATTGACGACTTCTATTCCTTGGCCTGAGTCTAATTTATAAACTTGAGCATATCTTGAAAATGCATCAATGATTGATAAGAATTTTTGTTTTTCTAAAGTGATTGAATCGATATGTAAAGTTTCGAATGGTTTTGTTGGGGTACGAGTTATATTAAATTATGGCTTTAATGGGACTCTATCATATTTAGTTTTTAAACATATTTCACATTCATTAATGTAAGTTTGTACTGATTTTCGTAAATTTGGCCAGTAATATTTTTTCTTTATTTGATTTTCGGTTTCATCGACACCTCGATGATTGGTTTTACTTTCGTGATAGTTCTGAATTATTTGTTTAATTTCTAACGGGTCTTCAATATCTAACAATTTTTGAGTGTATCTTACTAAATTTATTTCAGAATTTTTAAAATATTTTTGGATGACTGAACTGAATTCTTCGTAAATGGGGTCTTCGAAGTATAGACAGTATTTAATTTTTGGGATAATATATTCTTTAATGAAATTGACTATATCCTTAGCAAAATTATTTTTTGAAATCTGAACAATAAAACGTTGTGTATCTTCGAAAAGTTTTACAATTTTTGGTTTCTTAGGGTCATAATTAACTTGTGATATTATTATCTGATTTTTTCCGAAATTAACGGGTTTATCAGAAATTGGGATTCCTACAATTGGGTTTTCTCTGTTTGTGTGAACAGTTTCGTCATCTGATATGTCATTGTCAATTTTATCATTGTCTGGTTCGACTATTAATGACATGTTGTCCGAAGTTTTATTGTTTTCCGCTTCGTTCGTGTTACTAAAGCTATTATTAAATTCTTTCATGTAATCGAATATTCCTCCTGAATTTTCGATTGTTTCGTTGGTGTTAATTTGAATGCGGGACAACGCATCAGCGTTTTTATTGAGTGAACCTTTTTTGTAAATAATTTTGTAGTCGTATTCCTCTAACTTGAGTCTCCATCTCACAAGCTTAGAGTTCGGCTCTTTTAATAAAAATAACCATTGCAGAGGGCGATGGTCAGTGTAAATGAAAAATTTGCGTCCAAATAAATATGGTCTGAAATGTTTTACGGCCCAAATGATTGCTAATAGTTCTTTCTCTACTGTAGAATATTTTGTTTCGGTTTCACTCAGTGTACGACTTGCATAAGACAACGGTAAGTCTGATCCGACTTTACCCTGAGATAATACCGCACCTATTGCGTAATTGCTGGCATCGGTTGTCAAAATAAATGGTTTTTCAAAATCAGGATGTTGTAAAATTGGTTCGTGCGATAGTAGATTTTTGCAAGTGTTGAAGCAGTTTATATAGTCAGGATTATGTATGTCGATAGTAGCGTTTTTCTTTAAGCATGAGGTCATTGGCTTTGTTAATTTTGCAAAATTTTTAATGAATTTCCGGTAATAACCAAGTAGTCCTAAAATGCTTTTATTTCTCTACTTGTTTTTGGCATTGGATAATTTTGAATGACTTTAATTTTTTCTGGGTTGGGTTTGATTCCTTCTGATGTAACTAAATGTCCAAGAAAAGCAACTTCCTTTTTTAGAAATTCAGATTTGTCAAGTTGAACTTTAAGATTACTTTCGCGTAATTTTTGAAATATTTGTTTTAAATTTACAATGTGATCTTGAAGAGATGTAGAAAATACTATTATGTCGTCCATGAAAACAAAACAGATTTTGTTAAGATATTCTCTCAAAACATTGTCCATAACTCTTTGAAAAGTTGATGGAGCATTTTTCAAGCCAAATGGAGTTCGCAAGAACTCATAGTGTCCGTGTTCTACATTAAATGCAGTTTTTTGGACGTCATCTGGGTGCATTTCAATTTGATGAAATCCGCTCGCGAGATCTATTGTGGAAAAGTATTGTGATCGTCCGAGTCTGTCTAAAATGTCAGATATATTGGGAATTGGGTAACGGTCGTCTATAGTTTTTTCGTTTATCTTTCGATAATCGACAACTATGCGCCATTTTTGCCGACCTGAGGCATCAGCCTTTTTTGGAACAATCCAAATAGGCGATGACCATGGAGAATCGCTTGGTCTAATAATTCCTTGTTGTAACATATTATTTATTTGTCGTTCAACTTCGGGTTTGTATATGAATGGATACCTGTAAGATTTTGTGTATACAGGAATTTCGTCAGTTGTAATAATTCTGTGTTTTATTTTATTCGTGAAAGTTAATGGTATACCGTCGCGGTAAAATATATCGCTAAACTTTTTTACAAGTTTTTCAATACACTGTTTCTCTTCCGAGTTCATATGTTCGGTGCGTAATGAGTTTATTATTTCAGCTTTATTAGGCGTGTCACTGTCGTTACAATTATTATGAATTGTGACATTAAATAATTCAAATTCAGTACTATTAAAAGGGTTAGTATTGATTGGGTCATACAAATAAATTTCTTGAGGTTCATATGTGTTGTTGTAAATATCAACAGGGGCGTATCCATTTTGACAATTTGATACTCCTTCTCTTATTATACAGTTCGAAATTTTTGTTTGTGGGATTACTATATTTCCGTCCTTTGCATTTACCGGTATTTTTAATGTTTCTAAACTGCAGGGTTCTATTCGAGCGAAAAATAATAATTTCTTTCTCGATTCGTAATGAGATAATTTTAATGTCGTGTTTGGGGTTTTTAAAAGTGAATTGTTCAAATCTAATTGTACATTTAAATCTTTTAGGGTATCATAACCAATTAAACCGTCGAAGAAATGATGAAATTTAAACAAATAAAATTTTATATTTTTGTTGACATTAAATTCTGGGAATGCTGGAATTTCGATGCAAGAATTTCTTTTTGTTGTTTGAAATACAGAAGAGATCGTGAAATTTTCTTCCTTTATATTGTTTTTAAAATATTTTTCAGCTAATTCCGGATTCAAGAATGATTTTGTCGCACCTGTATCGATCAAAAGTTTTAATGGTGGGTTCGAGATTTTAATAAATGGTAAATCTTTTTTATCGTATATTGAATGTAATTCTACGTTGGGTTCAATGACTGGCCCGTTTGGGGAAAATTTTGGCTACTTTCAGTAGACTCTGGTTCGAAAGTATAATAATTTTCAAAATCGTCAGTTACATAATAATCATTTTCTTGTGAGTACGGCACTGTATTATCAGTCTCGTAGTTGTCGTAGTCAAATTCTGTCGACTCAACAAATTGTGTAGATTGTAAAGGTTGTTCTACATTATGTATCTCTTCAGAAATAAAGTTTGGTGGTTTTTGATTTTGAAATCTTTGTAACCTAGTGTCTTGTCTTGGGAAAGTTCCATGGGATATTCCGCTCATAGGAGTGGGTTTAGGATGAATGGGGCGATTTGCAGAGCCCTGTGGTTTCCAAACATTTATAGTGTTTGATTTTGGAATATTATTCCCAAATACTTGCTGATTGCTAAAGAATCTTTGTGGTGCTTGTATTTGTCGGGGTTGTAGCTGGATGGGGTTGCTAGGAAATTGTTGAAATTGATTTCTATTAAAATTTTGAAATTGCGGGTAGTTATAGGGTAATGCTGGTGGATGGCGAGGAAATTGAATTTGTCTCGAATTATATGTGTTTGGATGTGGTTTTTGTGTAGAAGTTTTATTTCTCTCATATGTAGGTTTTTGTAAGTGTCTGATATTATTTTCAGAAATTATAAATTGTCTACTTTCTGCTAAGTCTTTTGGTTTCATGGCTCGGATTGTAGAGCCTAATGGTTCTTTTAAGCCTGCTAAAAATATTTTTAAAGCATGGTTGTTATAAAAATTCTTTTTCACGATTTTTATGTTTTCGTCAGTTTCGTGAATTTCTACATAATTATGCAAAGCACTTAAATTAGACATTACTCTCGTGTAGTATTGTAAAGAAGATTCAATGTCTTTTTGACGGAGCTGATCTAAATCAAATAATAAACCGTTCTCATCGCGTTGATCGCCAAAATGCGCGATGAGTGCATCTTTCACTGTTTTCCAATCTTTTGAAGTGCATGTAGAATAAACTTCGCGTGCTGAGCCGGATAATTTTGCATATATTCCGTAAACTACTGTAATATTTTGCACACAAGTAATATTTTCGGGATTTGGATCCCAATAAGTTTTAACAAGGGCACTTGCTATTTCTAAAAATCCTGATAATTCTGATGGATTACCATCAAATCTAGGTACTGTTTCTAATAATTTATTTTCGAATTTTGGTATTTGTGGTTGCGCCATAACTAAATTTGTTGTATCGGCACTTTCGTTTATATTTAAATTTGACAAAATTTCGCTAATTGAACTAAGATCTAAATTACTATTTGGATTTGAATAATCTAATAATTCTAACTCGTTTTCACTAGTATTATCCTCTATGGAAATAATGGATGAACGCGAGGAGTCTGACATAGAAAGGAAAGCAACTTACATAACCAATACAGCGTTGTAGAGACCGTTCTTCATCCTAGGTAGATTGTCCGCGTTGGAAGTCTTCTAAGATGAGCTCGCCGATGGGTTGATTCACGTTGAACACCTCTCGGACCTGGGTTCTTCAGAGTAAACAGTTGACACTGATGGATTATTCGCGATGAATTTCCACTCAATATCCTACCGACTGCGCCAATTAATTGATAGATTTCTGGATATTGGTTTTTAAAAACTATTGCTTTCTACAATAAAGTATTTTCTAAGTTTATTGTTTGAATTCTACATACAGACTGACTAAAAGTTTACAAAATCATGGAATATACATTGTACAAGATAAGATGAAATGTGATCTTCTTGCCGCTCGCGGGAACGTGGCGGATACTGGGAACTGCTGAGGTCCGCAGAATATGGTTAGGTAACATATATATATATATATATATATATATATATATATATATATATATATATATATATATCATCATATACATTCCTCATAATAACAATTATATCTTTATGATGTTTATCACTTTTTTTCATATATCAATCTAATATATTGTTCTAATATATTGTAGGGTAGTACGAAGCTTCTCGGAACACGGTATGAGTAGAATCGCAACTCGCTCATCGTATCGCAATCGCTCGCGCAAGCGCATTCGCAGTCATGAATTCAGTCATCAGTTAATTCCTGAATGGATATTGTTCTACCTATGATATTAATAACATATGTATATCCATATTTTGGGAATCCATTCCGGCAAATTTCTCATATCAAAATTTAAGGTTACGAGCAGTTTAACTGTCATTTGAAATTTTCTTTCTCCCCGTCAAAATCATTATTTGAAATTCTGTTAAATTATTGGACGCATTCACAAATTTACATTTAGAATATAAAATATGGTGATATTTTAAATGTAAATTTACATCATAAATTTCGTAAATTCGTTACGAACCAGTGAAAGCAGATATGTACAATTTATATTTATAAATGTAAATTCGTAAATCTGAATTTGTAAATTAAATCCATCATAAACTAGTATATACTATATATATATATATATATATATATATATATATATATATATATACAGTAAAATTTTTAAAAGAAGTCCGATCAAGGCCATCTGCGAATTGGATCTATGAATTAAGATTTTGTGCTGTCAAATTTAGTAGTGTCGTTTACATAGTTTTTATGAGGTACACAAGATATTATGTACCCTCATAAAAACTAAGTAAAAGACACTACTAAATTTGACAGCACAACATCTTAATTCATAGATACAATTCGTAGATGGCCTTGACCGGACTTCTTTCAAAAATTTCACTGTATATAGTATATACTATGGAAAGTAACTGGTTATTTAATGTGCTCGATTTGAAGGATTTTCATTTTGACAGTACTATGTCAAGATTTATCATCATGACAAATTCTTGTAATATAATTGCCCAAAATATTGTAAGCATCTCGCCTATAACTAACGTTTATGGCCTTCTGCATGTTCAATTTATGTATTATATTGTATTTTTTACGCCTTGAATATAAATTCTATATTGTACTTTGTAAATAAATCAGCATTATGTAAAATATTACTTTAAGTATATCGATTTGCAAAATTTGATAATTCTGAAGTATGATAATCACATGCTTTAGATTACAATATTATTTTGTGAGCATTGCAAAATAATATTAAGTTTGTTGCAATTTCTGCTTACGGATTAAGTGTGTAAAATGCATATAAGAGATAATGTTATAAAGAAAATATCTTAATTTTTATTTATTACTAATTTCATTATTACAGAGCTTTTGAAAGAAAAAGTAATAAATTCATGTAGCTACCTTAAATTTTAAATATTTATGTACCGCGGGGTTTTTCCAATTTATCATAAATAATTTATGTTCCATTTAAGTCCATTTGCAAACCAAAATGAAAAGTCGTATTTCACAGCCACGGAAGTTCGACAAATTAATCTCCCAGCAGAACATCCTGGGCGAGCTATGCTGTGCTGTGCTGTGATGTACGTCACGCGGAATAATTTACGACATTTTTAATTTCAGTTGCAACGAACACATGCGGAACATCCGCAAGCAGGAGTGAGCCAGGATGCGTGTAATGAACCTGCAGTAACGTCCGCCACAACTAAAATATGACGAAACCTTAAATTATTAAAAAATATATCAGAACTCATAATAACAATTAAAATAATACAACCTCTTAGTTTAAGTTCTGTATATATTTTAATTTATACCAACGTTTGGCCGCATACACTGCTGCTTTCTTCAGGGAAAAGAACATAAATGACATAAATAAATAGTTACAGAACAATAGCAACAAGTAACCAAGATAATACATTATATATATATATATATATATATATATATATATATATATATATATATATATATATATATATATAACGTCATATGCGTAGCCAAGACTAGAGTTACTTTTGTTAAGTGAAATATTCGACTTAAAGTGCAGTTTTGTGTGCAATTATGAGTACTCAGACGAGGAGTACGAACGCCATAGTAAAGGAAGTAGTCGCGTCCATCCTCAACGATGATAAGTTTATCACGTCAATCGTTAATGGTATGACCCTCCGAATAAATCAGCGCCTAGAAGAACAGGCATCCTTCTACAAGGCCATTATTGCCGACCTTGAGGAGAAACTTGACCAGCAGGACCAATATTCTCGTCGTAATTGCATTCTTGTTTTTGGATTTCCTGAACTTGCAACTGAGAACACTGAAGATGTTGTTTGCAAAATATTTAAAGACAAACTATCTGTCAACATTGTAGCCGATTCGATCGACCGCTCTCACCGAACAGGTAAAAAGAAGCCTTCATCTACTTCATCACCCCTTAAACCCCGTCCTATTATAGTCAAGTTTATTTCTTATAAGACTAGGTCTTTGGTGCTTCGCAATAGGAAAGGGCTCAGAGGCACAAATATATCGATTAAAGAGGACTTAACTAGAAATAGACTTGAACTATTAAATGCAGCTTCTAAAAAGTTCGGTTTTAAAAACGTGTGGTCTAGTGATGGTGTAATTTTTACAAAAGTAAGTGATTCAATAAAAAAGATTACACATGCTGATGTTGCTACTGTTCAAAACTAAGTCTCTACTGCTTATTCACGGATGACAACTTTTTCATTATTTTTGTAATTGTTTGATTTCTAATATTTTCATATTTCATTACTTTGCTAATTCATTTCTTTAATCTCGCTAAACGATATATATATATATATATATTTAAAAAAATTATTTTGAGACAAATCAGATGTTTGTATATATACAAACATCTGATTTGTCTCAAAATAAATTTTGTTTCTGTTCTCAAACGTGTATTTGCACTGTACAAATTAATTTAATTACCTACTTAAGTTTGTATTCAGCTGTTCTTACTGAGTATTTCTCTAACCTTCACAATTTTTGTAAGATATTTTAATTGAATATTCTACAACGTTTATATTTAACTACCGAATTTACATTTTACAATATTTAATATCCTCAATGAGCATTTACTATCAGAATGTTAGAGGACTAAATACTAAACTAGACACTTTTTTTAATAATCACGCTGCTTTAAATTTTCCAATAGTTGCTTTAAGCGAAACATGGCTTAATAACTCGGTATATAATTCAGAATTATTCACAGACTCCTACAATGTGAATAGAAAGGACAGAGATTCATACGTTGGTGGTAAAAAACGGGGCGGTGGTGTTTTATGTGCTATTCACAATTCATTTAAATCTAATTTTGTTCAAATTAACCTTCATCCTAACTCTACTTCGGATATCATATGTGTTAAAGTTTTACAATGTGAATAGAAAGGACAGAGATTCATACGTTGGTGGTAAAAAACGGGGCGGTGGTGTTTTATGTGCTATTCACAATTCATTTAAATCTAATTTTGTTCAAATTAACCTTCATCCTAACTCTACGTCGGATATCATATGTGTTAAAGTTTTTCTCAATTCCATTACTCCTTCCTATATATTTGTTTTATACTCTCCATCTCCTATTTCTTTGGAACAACAAAACTAAATTTTTGAATTCTTTGAATCTTTGCCTCCAATACTAAATCATAATTTCATCATTATTGGTGATCTCAATATTACTAAACTTATTGATCATATTAATAATGGGTACAGTAATTGTATTATTGATGGCTTTAACAATATGCTTTCATTTCTGACTGCTTCGCAATTTAATTCTATTCTTAATTCAACTGGCAGGTTATTGGATGTTGTAATTTCTAATAGAGAGTGCACAGTTTTTCATTGCTTGGACGCTATTGTTAACGAAGATCTTCATCACCCTGTATTACGTATATCACTAAATTTCGTAAATTTAGAAAAAGCTAGGAACTCAAGTTGTAATCAATCTACTTCTTATAACTTCCGCTTGGCTAATTTTGAACTGTTTAATGAGTTATTATCTAAAGTTGATTGGGAGTGCCTGTTAATAATACAGTGGATGCTGCCTTCGATAAATTCTATAAAATACTACACGACATTATTGTTAAATGTGTCCCACAGACTATGCGAAAATCATCTAAATACCCTCCCTGGTTTAATAAAAATATTATTGAGAACATAAAATTTAAAAAAATGTACCGTAACTTATACAAAATACATAAAAGTGATTGTTACAATGAGGAATTCAAACGCTTAAGAAAGTTAGTAAAAAGTGAAATTAAAACTGAATACTCCAGATATATAGCTAACACTGAGGCCTTCATTTCTAATGATTCCTCCAAATTTTGGTCTTTCATTAACAATAAAAAAACGCGTTTCGCGTATATCGGGAACTATGCATTTTCAGGATCAAACATTTAATAACACTGAGGAAATTGTTGAGAGATTTGCAGATTATTTTTCGAAAGTTTATTCTCCAAATACTACCGTCTGTACTAATAACCATGAGTCTACCAGCTGCCATCATAATTTAGTACCTATTCCCACTGTCTCCCACGACATTCTTCTAGCGATTAATAGTTTGAAGCCTACTCGAAATCCAGGTCCTGACAACCTACCTAGAGAGATTTAAACTAATACAAACGACGTCAATACCAAGGTATTTATTGGATGAAAAGAAAAACATCAAGATGATTGCCAGGTTCAGTGGTTCAGATGTGGTAATGAAGAGAGAAACAATGAATACTGACTATCAAGTGATGAGAGGAGTTGCAGGCTATGCGGGAGAGAAGAGGAAACTGTCAGACATTTATGGATTTCGTGCAGGGAAGGAATAAAAGAAACGGTTCTGTTAGACGATATAGGGTCGGGACAAGATTGGATGAAGGAAGTCAGCGAGAAACGGGAGGTTAAATTATGATGTAGTACCACAATTCATTGTATAATATGTAGATTCTAAGCCGGTTAGGCAAGAATAAATATAATAATAATAATAATAATATAAAAACGCTTTTAAAATCTGGCAATTATAAGACAAGTTGCAGATACGTGCGTACTAACGATGTACGCATGCGCGATAGAACTTAAAGTTCCTAAACACACGTGTATGTTTTTGATGTGACGTACAAAAACATGCTCCGCAGATAATCATTTTGATACATATTTGAAAACGATGATATATTTAATTAGAGATGTTCCAGAGTTATGGGATATGAGACGCGTATAAAAATGATACCAACATTAAGTATGTAAATAACCTAAAATATATATAACTCTGCGTACGTGTGATAACAAGAGTTAGGTATTTTTAAAAGTTGTGTCAAATTAGTTGCAGATACCTGAGTACATGTCATACCCCCTTTAGGGTGTCTTTAATAGGAATCTTCCTGAGAAATGACAAAACATCGACATTCATTGGAAGATCTCTTCTGATGAGACCTGTCGGTCCTTGGTAATTTTAATAAATTGTGTGCAATTCCTGACATAGAATGATGATTTTCCTATATAAGGTATAAATGGATTATCTAAATATTTAGATAAATTATGAGTGGAAGAATTAATACTATTCGCAATCGGGCGGAGTGGTATATATTTCTTATGTACTTTCGGTGAGCAATAAAATTGAGAAAAATAAGGGTCTTGTTGATAACATCTTTATATAAACTTGACTGTTTCAATAATTTAGTAGTTTGATATTTAACAGTGCTTAAGGGATTTTTCGTCTCTTTTAGGTCCGCAGAATCTTCTAATATAAAGTTGGCTTCACGAATATAATCATCTTTATTCATCACTATTGTTGCTTTGCCTTTATATAATATAATAAAATTTTCGTTGTTACGTTATTCTTTAAGAGCTCTAAGTTCATTCTTCGATAGGTTATTTTTTGAAGGCCGTAACTTTATCAAAAACTTAGCCGTGTCCACTTGAACTTCTTCAGCTTTTTCTTCTGGTAACTTTTGAACGGCAGATTCGACGGCAGTCACAATATCTTCAACAGAAATACGTCGGGGAGTAATCGCCAAATCCAGCCCTTTAGATAAAGCAAACAGTACAGAATCCGAACGCAACTCATTTCTTAAATTTATAACTAATTTATTTATATTAATTGTGTTAGATGTCTGCTTAGGATGTTGTTTATTGTATAGCCTGTCAGATTTAGATTTGTGCCTACTATTCACCGAATCTTGTAGGTTTTTATTTCTCTTTTGAATTATCTCAATCAGGGTGGTCTAATGTTCTTCCGTTATACGACTACTCAAGGAAATGATTTCATTAAGACGTCCATCCATAGCAGCAAGTTCTTTACGAATGTAACGTATACGTTCTTTCAAAGGAATTTGCTAGAAGTATTCAATAAACGTTTAGCTTGATAATTGTCAAAATGACAATTGAGTTGAAGAACGTTGGAAATGACGTCTTTATCCATACATCTCTTCAAGGACACGAGGTCATAAAGTCAATACGTTTTCTTCTTGCTAATGTTCCCGTAGCTCTTCATTTTGTTAAAAATAACCTCACCAAAGAGGTGAGGTCCTTAAGGATATTTCCACGGTAGAGCGCTTGTTGGAAGTTTGCAAGAAACTGGAGGCAAACAAGCTTATGGTTAAAAAATTCAGCCTTCTCCATCCAATAGAAGAAATCTCCTAGAGCCTGACTTGGCTTATCAAGGTGGTTCCAAAATTACTCACCTAAACACAGCGGAAGTTCTAAATCCTTCTACGAGCAAAGGTACGCTCACTTGTTGAAAATGTCGCTCTACTGGGCATACAGCACAGCACTGTAAACATTCGGAACACGGCGAAAACTCGGAGTCTTCAAGAAAAATTGTTCGCGCTGTTCAAAAAAGAACCAGTAGAGGCGCTAGGTGACCGTGAGAAAGAACGTGGCAGCAATGCCGAATTTACGTACAACCTAGAGAAGCTTCAGCTTGGGGCTTCACATTTTAAGGCACCTCGGCGCTTCGAACGTCAGTGATAAAAGATTTTTTAATTGTATGATAATGGCTGGCTACTCGTAGGTGTGCAGTGCCATATATCGCCTTGTTCATTTCTTGTTTTGTTTAATTTCTTAACGTTCAAATCTAGATAAAGTACACTCCGTAGTACATATTATACATAAAAAAAAATACTAATAACTCAACCTATTCCGATCCAATATTCAATAAATTAAATTGTGAGCGCACGAAGTTTATCTGCGTGAACTTCATGGGTTAGATTTGAACGTTATGGAACTAAACAAAGTTTCTAAGTAAACACTCTTCCTTGAGCATTTTATGTATCGAGAATGACAAGTTTCGCAGTTTATCATTTGAGGTTGGTTATATCTGATTTTGCTCTAATGAAGTCGCGAAAAAAAAATTGTAAATAATCATGTTTGTTGTTTATTTTTATATATAGATTTGTATTTTTGCTTTGTAGTTTATTAATAACTCTTTTTCTTAGCAAAAACTAAGAATGTATAATGTATTATTCTATTTTGTCATTAATTGAAAAAACTAAATAATTGTTTTCTTTTTAAATTGTATTTAATAATAGACATAAATAAAAAAAAGATATATGTATTTACAAAAAATTCTTTATATTTACTTACTTTAATTTTTAAATACTGACGAATTTCTGTTTATATACCTATATAAAATGATCAATTTATTTTATGCAAAGCAAAGGGCCTCAAATATTTTATAGCTTAGGTCCTCAACGACTCTAAATCCGGAACTGCGTAGCAGTTGTGAACTTCATCAAATTGGTGTACATCAGCGACCGTATTTAAGGATCTCAATATTTTGTATGAATTTTCAGATTTCAATTTGAATTTGGAAGTAGGCACAACAGACGCTCCTGTTTGTATGATTGCTGATGGGAAGACATGCTCCAAGTTATGATTTGTAACAATGCCTGTAGTGGTAGCACGCACTTTAGAATTCTATCAAAAAAAGCATTTATTTTCGCTTTTCGCCATGAAGCGAAAATTTGGTAGCATGCGTGTATCAAAATATTCGCCTGCAGGCGTACGTCTCGAGGCGAAAGTGTCAAAGTAACGTTATTATTTTGCCACAATTTTATTCAAAGCCAATTTATATATTTATTATACACAACTGTCATGATATTTTTTATTTTAATAGTATAAAATCCAATAATTTCCGAATCAAAAAACGACTATAGAATTCTAAAGCGCATGCTACCAAGATTCGTAAAAGTAAAATCGTATTCGCCTGCTTTCTATGATAGATTTCTAAAGTGCGTGCTACCACTACTGTTCTTTTACTGGATAAAATTAAACTAATTCAATTTTTAATCGTATCGATTGTGCCATAATCAGTGATTCTAGGGATGGGTTTTCTAGGTGTACTATGAATAGCACCTATGATCATAAAGCCATTTTCACTCGAAATGACCTTCCCAACTCCAAAAATACACAAGAACAGTGTTCCAATAAATACATAATTTTTGGAACATATAATGCAATGAAACTGACTTGTTATTCAGCTGTCACTTTTATACAGTGAGCTTTACATGCCGAGTGTCTACTTGAATTCCATTATACAGGGAATTCTATGTTAGTATTTTTTTTTGCTGCAGTTAATTACCTGTTAATTTTAGATAAAAATGTTTCAAACAAAGGTTGCAGATAATAAAATTCTACACCTATCAAATTTAATTTTACACGTTTGGAACCTGTAAAATCGATTTGAAATTTTATAAATCTTGCTCCTTTTTGTTGGTACCCATGGAATTGATACAAAATTACAAATAAATTAATAATATTTCAACTGTCAGAAAAAAATAGTTGATTCGGTTGAGTATTAATTTATTTTAATTATGTTATAAAACGAGATTTCGGAATGATTATGTTACTAGTTCTTATGTTTTGGTATATAAATAGAAAGTTTATATGGAGAATAAAAGCTGAATATAATTCAATGACATTATTCTGACATTTCAAACGTAAGCATTTAAATCTGAATAGTGATTTAAATGGAGAATATTATTATATACTTACAACCATTATTTGAAATATTTTTGTATAAAATTAATTGGTAACTAACTACAGTAAAATAAAAAAAAATATAATACTGGGCAACATATGACTTCCCGTTAATTCCATGTTTAATATAGCAATGTACTTTAAGTAAAGGATCACTTCCGGTTGATCGGTTTTAAATATTATCTAATAAATTTTGTATTAGGATAATTTTTCGTTATATATTTTATATATAAGTATAGTATAAAACAATACGATTAAGTTATCATTGTTTTTCAATAATTATAAATTTAGTTAGTATTTGATTGGGTGCAGGTATATTTTCTCATTTACAAATGTTCGAAGCCAATTAAAAAACTAGAAATTTGAAATATTATATGGTTTTGCTGCAAAAGGTGATAAATTTAAAATGTCAGTTAATTTTGACATATCCGTCAAATATATGGTATTCCCTGAAATATATCATCATGACTTATTACCCATTTCTGAGTGTGACAGTCTGCTTCTATTCGCAGATTGAGATAATGACAATGTAGGTGTACCATTACGGGTGTTTGTCAGGTATCATTTCACAGATTCTCCATTTTTTCGTGAAGAGAGCACCATAGGATTGTCATTTTTATGCTCTTTGAAAATTGGAAATAGTTTATAAGTTTCAAGTTTGACATTGGTAGGAATAGACCCCGGCACGTTTGAATTACCTAACTACCTAACGCATATAGCCACGTGACCTCCTATTCAATATTTCAATATTGTTTGCTTAATTGTTTTTAGGGAAATAACAGACAAAATTGTGACAAAAACGATAGATTTGTTGTTGATATTCGTAGTATTTTTCTAAACAATCGAAAATATTACATTAACGCTAGAAAATGAAGTCCTTTTTTTATAGTTATTAACGTCATTAGGTCGATGTGAGGCAAATAATGGACTCTGCTGAGGTTTATAATCAGCCAAGTTCGTTATTTGCATATCGGCCGTGTGGCGTTTAAGATTTTTCGTAATAACATAAAATTTTAGCATTTAGAAATAATAAAATAGTAATAAAATTCTTCTCATTCTGTCATACTGAACAACTTTTTTGTTGATTTATAAATTCTCCTCGACAACGGTGCATCAAGATGCTGTGATTTTTCTAGGAGCACTTGATCCTTAATTGTAGAGCGGTCGTTATTTTTATCTTTTCACTTTTGTTTTTAGTCTTGTTATATCATAGTAACAGTATGGTATTATGAAAAAAAAATTAAAATAAATAAATAATGACGGTAATGAAATAATTTATAGTTATACTGAAAAACTTTGTATTATCTTTTACTACACTCGCCGTTAAATAAATATGGACTGATGCTCAGTTTTTTCCCTTCTCCCCACCCTGTCCCTTGCCTTGCGATGTTGCTTCTTCATAACTTAGCATTTTCAACATGAGCAATGGAACTGGCAACAGTGTAAAACTCTCCAGTCCGTATTTATATGACGGCAAGTATAGTAACGGTCATTGTTTGGTTTGAAATTTCAATAACAAACATTACAACTTTAATATAATATCAGTCACATGGTCAGGATAATTGACCTATTCGGTTGCCGTGATTGCATACCCTGACTGGGCGTCTGTTTTGTCAGTATGATAAGCCTTATCAAGCCCATCCTGCATACATTCATCAATGTGTATTAAACACTACAGCGCTGAGCCTAAACCGTAGTTCGCGAGTGGACCCAACGCAGTCTGCTACTTATTGTGCTAATTTAAACTTTGGCCTAAATAATATTATTGTTTCCTACATCTTTGGCTTAATCTAAAGGTGAGATTGATGTTTTATGTCTGTTAGCTTGCTGATCATCAGCGTTACTTGCTGAAATGAATGCTGCTTTCTTTTTAATATACATAATTATTGTAAAATAAGGGATATATAAGTATTCTTTTCATTAAAATGTTGAATAAAATTGCAAAAAATTAATATTAATATGGATGATAAATATTTATACATTGAAGTGTAAAAATTGTAAATGACTTGTTAATTATTCAATTAGTAATAACTTTTTATTTTATCTTAATTCAAGTTTGTGTTTAATTACACCGCAGAAGTGTATTATATTTTAATTTAAATTCATATTACTTTATTACATCATACTTGTCATACTTTAAAAATTTTATTATCAATTTCTTATGTAAACATTTTTATAAATTGTTTATCATTTGTGATATATCATTACTTTTGATAAATTTTTGTTCAATAACCTAGTATGTGCCAGTGAATTTTAAAATACATGTTTATCTCTGTCAACAAAATCATTGATATTAATAGAATTACTGCTCTGAAACCGTTGCCAAATTAATGGTGGAAAGTGTCCAAACATTCCTATTATCTTGTGAGAATATGATACATGATACATTCTGCAACGAACCATGCACAATACTATACTGCAAGCAAGATTGAATTTCTATGCAGCAAAAAGATTAATTACACCGTATACGAGTTATCTAATTTTTTCTTATAACTGTGATAAGAAATAAGAACATGGAGCAAATAATTATTTATCGTCAGAGACTAAGTAAACAAAAATATTATGAAATTTATATATAAATATTAATTTTATATACGAGTATTACTTTGTACATGGTATTAAACATCTTAGCAATGAATTACGAGCATCGAAAATAACATGTATGATTCTTGAAAGTTGTTTCAAGTTATATTTACGTTATGTTCATAAGTGAAGAGTCAATCAATCAGCATTATACGAGACCAAACTTATATTAGTTCGACCGGTTAACATATTTATATAGGTTAAGTTATATTTATATAGATTATAAACTTATGAAACTGAATATGTTATTCAAGTATTCCACCATTTGATATTGGGTTTCATCGCTCAGCTTTAATTCTAGTACGTATTGTATCCCTAAGCTCCGTATATTTTCCTGTGAATACAGTTCCATATATCTTGCAAGGTAGATTTTACTCTACGCACTGGATTTTTATGAAGTTGCTTGTCATTGTGCCAAAAGTAAAGTGCTGGGTAGAAGTTAAATCTGGACCCTTACAATGCCCATCGAACTATTATCACCAGTCATTTGGACAACAGTTTTAAAGTTTAAGATTATATTTAAAGTAGCAGAAACATTTTTGTAGGAATTTCTAACCATTTGTGCAGACTTTATAATTTATTAAAAATGTAAAGCAGCCGAATTATTATGAGTTTGGGTTTGTAGGTATCTAGTATTTTCCGAAAAAAACATTTTTGAATAATTATGGCATGAAATATAAATAAATATGTTTTCTTACATATTAGCTAATCTACAGAAACATGGCAATATTGATATGAATTTATGAATAATGAACCTAAAGAACATAAAACATTATTTTTATTACACACATAAAATCATTTTACTGCAAGTAAATCTATAAACTCTTTAAAAAGTTTCATTACTATTCTTAATATTCTGTCTGATTTTCTTCTGAATTACAAATTAACATTTTTATTACTTCGAAACTATGTACGTAGTTACTTTTCAATTATTGTAATTATCAATGTAGCCCGTGTTTGAAGGAGTAAATTATAAATTACCCAGGTAAGGACTGAATAGTTAACAAAACGCTTACTTTCACATCATCGTACAAAGCCTGGAAATATTACAAGAAAATTGATGTACACAGTTCGAATTTTGTAGTTATTTTACTCACATTTGTGGCTAATTAAAAATATTGCTGTATAACTAAAAACTAAAAACTTATTGTTCCTATTGAGTATTTACAATAAATAGAGACTACATAGATATTTACAAAAGTTGATCATAAATATACCTACGTAATAAATAATATAAATTTTGAAGGGAATGATAACTTTTTACATCACCAATTTATTTTTCTATTTAACAATTTAAACTTTTTAATTATTTATATGGTTTCTTCAAAAAATAAAATTTTGTTTAGTAAAGGAAATATGTATATTTTACCTGCAACCGATTTGAAAAGACATTTTCTGAGCATTTTTTTAATGAGAAATTAACATTTCTCAGTAGAGGGAGTGAGTTCTAAAACTCACCTTATCCAAAATATGTTAATGGGCCCGTACAACTTTTTTGAATTTTGGATATGTTATTGAGAATTTAAAAATATAAATTCCATATATTTTGTTTTCTTGAGAAAACCGACTTACGTTACTATTAACATACGATAGTTGTTGAAAGAATACAAGTACGACGCTATTACATTATGTTATGTATAAATAAAAATTAAGTACGTAAAATTTTGGCTCATTTCCATATTCAGTTTAATTATTGGATTTACTTAAGTGATTTTAATATTTTTTTTAATGTAATATTGAAGGTTAACATACACTCATCACCTGAAATAGTATTTAAATTATTGTGTTTTCATAATTAATTAAAACAATATCGTATTGATTACAATAATCAAAATATTTACATTTGATTACAACAGTAACAAGTACTGAGAATATAATAATTCAAACATAAATTATAATTAAAATTTATTTAATAAGTAAATTACCTTTCGACCAAATAAGAATGGATTTGATGGCGCTGCGCGGCCAGCTTGTTTTAGTCATATAAAACTTATAAATTAGTTTTATTTTGTATGACATATTTGACAGCTCGAAACGTTAAATTTTTTTTGTATTGATATTGTTTGATCAAACAGAATACTATGTAAAATCAATATTGCTGGTCCCCCTTACATATTTCTGTCTTTAATTTTTGCTACGACGTTCGCACTGATTACAACTTCAGTTAAAAGCGACTGAAACGTTTTATTATAAGGTTTTCGCTATTTTAAACTTGGTTCCCGTTTAGACCAATCAGAAAGCTGACATCGTGAGCCCTATGTTACTCCTAATTCTATTCTTCTCTGAAATTCAGTATAATAAAAATTATTCCGATATATAATATAATAAATATGTGTACTTTAGAACATCTTTCTGTCTTTAAAGTTAATTGCGAATTTATGTACAAAATTCAAGGTAAACAAATACATTGTTTGTGTTATCAGATAATACAAATTTGATAAGGGCAGAGTTCTGATGCAAAATATTTAACACGATTAGTTTTGGCACAAATTCTATAGGATGAAGACACTTTTGATTGAAAAATTAAACGAATTGAAACCATTACATTTTATTATAATTTCTCACATGTTGGGCAAACTTATGATCTCCAGAAATATTTTTTCAAAGAAAATTTGAATAATGTAGTTTGAAAATTGTTTTAAAAAATTCAATCAAACAGAAAGTTCTTTGATTTTGAGGTATTTTTATGTTTTCTTCCATCCATATTGTGTAAAATATATTTTTGTAAAACTCTTTGTTCTTTCGTGTCTTTCAGTTGTTTTTTCTTATTCTTTTTCCGTCGCATAATGTAGTTTCAGTACAAAAATCACAAAAATGTCCATCATTTTATTGAAAAACTAACTGCAAAAAAGCAAAAACATCCTGATATATACTCCGCAAATAGGATAACAACAAATATTTACGCGGATAAGGCTAGTTTTGGAACAAACGCACGACTTCGCGCTGCAAAATGTAGGTATAAAGTGGCTCATGATGTATTTAAAATAACAAGCAGTTCTGCCAGCATTATCACGGGTACATTTTTCCACTACTTTTTGAAATATGGATAAAGGTGAGTTTTGGAACTCATTCGCACATATACTAGTCTCGAACTCGAAAATTTAGTTTCTGAATTAGTTGCATATTGTAATAGCTATTTATTTTACAAGTATATAATGCATAAGTTTATTGAACGCGTACGGGCGTTCGCATATAAACGCCATAAGGTTAAATCGAAATAAAGTGAATGTGTGACAAGGGCGGGGAGTTTTAATTTTGCTCGTGGGTGCAATTTTTTTTAGTGAATTAAAAACAGCATCAATATTTTGATACAATATACACATTTATTTAATTTTTCAAAGTAATATTTGTTTTATCAAAAAATGTATATTAATCTTTTAAAAAATCACAAAAAGTACTCGTTATTTGTCAATATTTGTCCAACGTCGATATTATATCATTACATGCTCGATTGGTGTGCATTCAAAAAATTTCTATTTGTACAGCAGAATCAGTACAAATTTTTTATGTCTAGTAAGTTATTGCCTTTTTACTCAAGTTATAAGAGTGGAAAAATTCGTTTTCGTCCATGTAGTCGCCGACAAAAATAATTGCGTCCATTGCGGGCGATATATATTTGGCACTTGAGGCCAAATTACTTTATCATTATATACTAGGTCAATAAAGTGACAGATTACGGCCTGTTAACGGAGTCAAGAATTACGTTATTATGGATGGTCAAACAAAATATTTTAACATAGGCTGGCACTTTTTCGGGTTTCTGGGCCATGGTCTTCTAGGTATAACACCTAACGTTTCGCCCAACAATGTGTTAGGCATCATCAGAGATTTGCTAAGTGTTTACATTCAAAAAATATCTTTCACTTGAAAAATGACATATTTTAATATCAATATTTGATGTATTTTTGACTAATTGATCTTAGATAGTTTTGACTGGAAATGGGTTAGGCATCATCAGAGATTTGCTAAGTGTTTACATTCAAAAAATATCTTTCACTTGAAAAATGACATATTTTAATGTCAATATTTGATGTATTTTTGACAAATTGATCTTAGATAGTTTTGACTGGAAATTTTAATGATCGATATTTTTATTTTACCAAAGTTTTGGAATCTAACTGTTGTTTTCTTTAAAGCAGGATTCCAAGCCCTGTTAATTCTTATACCTTCTTAAGATTTTTATTAAGTTTCTTGAATCTATTATTATGTAATGTAATCTTTAAAAAAATAAATTTAAATGTTGATAACTATGTAATGATTAAAGACCTTTAAGTTCCATGAATATTTACTTATAAATTTACTTCAAACGTTTCGGTCTATATTTGAAGTAAATTTATAAATAAACATTCATGGAACTTAAAAACTTTTATTCCCTTATTTAAAACTTTAAAAAATAGTAAATTTATCTAAATTTATACAATTTTAAAATTAATTGTAGAGGCAATACATTTTTTTTTTGTCGCTCCAACAGGTGTCAACTGCCGCTTTTTGACGGGATCCATCTCAAGCCTCCTATTCAAAATCAGTTTTCATTTAAGTAAGTAATTGAAATTGGTTTTTAAAATTGTAAATTCTGTTTTCATTACCGAAGTGTGTAGCAGGGTGAGCATGGTGCAATAACAAGTAATGAACTTTATTATAAACTCTTCTAAATTATAGTTTCAATATTAATATTTTAACTTTGTTATCTTTGTAAGTCAAAATTCTGTTCAGAAATAATTATCATTTTTCTCTTATATCTCTGTTTAGTCTAGATGTCAACCGCGTAGACATTTATTGTGTTCACAATTAACTATATAAAAGTTATTGCAAGCTGAAGCGCAGGGTTGTTATTTAGCTATGAACGCTATCTGATAACCCCTGCACCCCTCAGATAGGACCTACTGAAGAGATAACCATTTGTTAAAGGCTCCCTGTTTAAGATTCAAACCGATGTCATGTAGTCGGCGGTTTAATTTTGTACGCGCAGACTGGTACGCGTAATTAGTTTGTAATGTACAATGTAATAATGCAACAGTTTAGTTTAATTATGTTTAGTAATCGTTAATAATAAGTTTAGTGTAAATATGTCAATAAAAATTAGTACAACGAAATATAAAGTGAGTCGTCATCCAGTATAAGATATGTTCATAGTCAATTAGTCATCAGTTTAAATGTTAGTGAGCGTAAGGGTGTTCCGTCCCAATAAACCGTAGTCCTCAGTAAAGTGGTGGGCAAACCAGCAAACGTCCACCAGTCAGTTAAAACGTTATCGTTGGGTAAGAAAGAGAAGTAAACAGCAGCTTCGTCGAAGATCCCCCGTGTGACAAGTGACACAAACTGAGAATTCCGCCGCGGTATTATCACGATGATAATAACACACCAGCCGATAAACCAAATATGTTCAGCAGGCGCTGAAAACTTCCTTGATAACTTAAAAATTCCGCCGTAAGCATAACCAAAATTGTGCTGTGTACGCGTAGTGTAGAGATCGAAATACTAGAAAAATGACAAAAGTGAAACATACAAAACTCGAGTCCTACAAAGAATTTATAAAAGAGCTGAATAGTTAATGTAATAAAGAATATGTATTATTTTATAAACGCGAAGTTAGAATTATCTCCGCAGCAAAGAAAAAAAATCTGATGTGGCCAACACAAAACCTCCTGCTATTTATTTTTTATTAATTTAAATACATACCTACGTATTTATTAATGCTGCAAGCTGTATTTTATTAATAAAAATGGATCAATTCACACACGACGAAAAGGTAGATATGTTCAAAATTTAAATTTTTTGACATGAGAATTCTCTGTTGCAGTTAACATGTACAGGGAACAATATCCTAACAGGAATATTTCCAGCCGCAAATTTCTTAGAAAATTAAAACAATGGCTACGAGCTGATACAGAAACACTTAAAAAATCTGTTGTGGCCAGCACAAAACCTTCCGTCAATTCGATGTATTTTGTATAAATCCGATACCAAAAGTTCCTTGGAAAAGATTCTATATATCCTGTAAAATTGTATCACGGACACACTATTTTTTACAAATTCCATATTGCAAGTTCCTTTGAAAAGATTCTATAAATCCAATAAAATTATAACACGAACGTACATTATGTAAATTGCACTTCACACTTCCACATTCCTATCCAACACATCTTCTTCACACAGTTCTTCCTCTCAAATCTTTTGCTACACAGACCTTTCATCTTCTTTTTGGCCTTCCTCGTACTCCCGGCATTAAAGCTGCAAGTCACTTGCGAGGGACACTCTGTCACTTATATTACTTTCTGATCCTATACTTTCCACTTTGGTTTTGCACTTGACACTGACATCTGTCAATTAAATTTTTTTGAATATATTTGCTGTTTCCATAATTTTAGCAAAGCTGACTGATTTTTGAAAGTTAATCTCTCTTAATCTTAATCTCTCTATAACTCTATATATATATATATATATATATATATATATATATATATATATATATATACAGTAGCGGACAAAAGTATGGAAACTTTTAAATATTTAATTTTTTTTAAATATGTTTATAGTTCTCGCAAATTTGAATTGTATTTTCTAAAGTCAATATATTGAAGAATATATTCACAAGAAATCTTTTGATATTGACTGTACGATTTAAGTGAAATAACATATATTCGTTTTTTCGGTGGACAAAAGTATGGAAACATATTGAAAATATGATTTTAATTGTCTTACTTTCAGTTGTATTTTGTCATTTATTTAGTAAGTTGATGTTAAGATGGGTAAAAATAAATATTTTTCCGACGACTTACGAGAAAGGGTAGTACAGCTTCATAAAGATGCTGTGAAACAGCGCAATATTTTTTTTTTAAAAAAAATCAGTAAAAGTGGCAAATCAAAGATTTTGGAAAAAAAAATCGCAGTATAGAAGTGTTAAAATTAATATAAAAGTCGGTGGTCCAAGAAAACTAGTGCTAAAATTGACAAAAACCATTCGGTGTATATCCGTAAGTGATCCTACTTTATCATCAAGTGAACGTTCTGCAACATTCGGGAACAATTTCATGTAGATTTGAGTGATCGCACTGTGATACAATGGCTATGTGATGTAGGATTATTAGGATAAATAACCGTTAATAAACCTGTACTATCAAAGAAAAACAGGAGCGCCAGAACTGCATTTGCTTAGAAACAGTAATCGTGGACTAGTGAAAAATGGCATACTGTCCTTTGAAGCGACGAAAGCAAGTTCAAAATATTTGATTCCGACGGGAGTTAACATGTTACGACATCTTGAACTTGCTTTCATCGCTCCAAAGGACAGTATGCCATTTTTCACTCGTCCACGATGAGAGTTTCTAAGCAAATGCAACTCTGACCCTCCTGTTTTTCTTTGATAGTACAGGTTTCTAAACGGCTATTTTTCCTAGTAATCCTACATCACATAGCCATCGTATCACAGAGAAATCGCTCAAATCTACATGAAATTGTTCCCGAATTTTTGCAAGACGTTCACTTGATGATAAAGTAGGATCACTTGCGGATAGACGCCGAATGACTTTTGTCAATTCTAGCACTAGTTTTCTTGGACCACCGACTTTTAATTTTAACACTTCTATACTGCGATTTTTTTTTCCAAAATCTTTGATATGCCACTTTTACTGATTTTTAAAAAAAAATAAATATTGCGCAGTTCACAGCACCTTTATGAAGCTGTACTACCCTTTCTCGTAAGTCGTCGGAAAAATATTTATTTTTACCCATCTTAACATCAACAAAATACAACTGAAAGTAATACAATTAAAATCATATTTTCAATATGTTTCCATACTTTTGTCCACCGAAAAAACGAATATATGTTATTTCACTTAAATCGTACAGTCAATATCAAAAGATTTCTTGTGAATATATTCTTCGATATACTGACTTTAGAAAATACGATTCAAATTTGCGAGAACTATAAACATATTTAAAAAAAATGAAATATTTAAAAGTTTATATACATTTGTCCACCACTGTATATATATATATATAAAAATTTGTCACACACACACACACACCCACGAACACACACACACACACCCACGAACACACACACACACACACACACACACACGAACACACACATACATACAACATCGTAAGACTAGTAAAATCGTATTCTGGGTACCCTAAAACGTGCTTATTCATTAAAAACTCACCATCGAATTTTGACCAAAGACAATACCTCCCTTACCTAAAGGTGACGGAAGGTAAAAAGACGTACACAACTTGAAAATATAAATGCTGAGACTGATGTGTTTGCAGCACATCCTAGGGCTTCGATAAGAATAGCTGGCCGCACAGGAATGCAATTTGAGTATAGGAACCTTGCATAAATACTTAAGGAAACATAACTACAAGCCATACAAATTCCATCGAGTACAGCATCTCCAACCGGGTGATCAAGAGAGAAGATTAGAATTTTGTCATTTGTTGATAAATGAGTCCTGATATATTAAAATTAATAATATGGAATGATGAATTGATTTTCTCCAATAATAAAATGTTTAACTTAAAAAATAACCACTATTGGATTAGAGTGATGATCCCGGATTATAGTTTTTCATTAAAATCTATTATAGGCTTCACTTCCTACAGTTATGTAATGACCAAAAAGGGAGATACACAACTAGATGTTATAACAGTCCTAACTACAAAATTTTAACTTTCTACGGCTTACCGTTTTTCAGTTATGCGAGATACATACATACGTACGTACGTACAGACGTCACGACAAAATTAGTCAAAATAGATTCAGGGATGGTCAAAATGGATATTTCCGTTGAAATCTGGAAACCGAAATTATTCGCGATTACAATACTTACTTTATTTCCTACAAGGAAGTAAAAATGTATTAGATGAAAGAGAAGATTAGAATTTTGTCATTTGTTGATAAATGAGTCCTGATATATTAAAATTAATAATATGGAATGATGAATCGAATTTCTCCAATAATAAAATGTTTAACTTAAAAAATAACCACTATTGGTTTAGAGTGATGTAAATCCCGGATTATAGTTTTTCATTAAAATCTATTATAGGCTTCACTTCCTACAGTTATGTAATGACCAAACAGGGAGATGCACAACTAGATGTTATAACAGTCCTAACTACAAAATTTTAACTTTCTGCGGCTTACCGTTTTTCAGTTATGCGAGATACATACATACGTACGTACGTACAGACGTCACGACAAAATTAGTCAAAATAGATTCAGGGATGGTCAAAATGGATATTTCCGTTGAAATCTGGAAACCGAAATTATTCGCGATTACAATACTTACTTTACTTCCTACAGGGAAGTAAAAATGTATTAGATGAAAGAGAAGATTAGAATTTTGTCATTTGTTGATAAATGAGTCCTGATATATTAAAATTAATAATATGGAATGATGAATCGAATTTCTCCAATAATAAAATGTTTAACTTAAAAAATAACCACTATTGGATTAGAGTGATGTAAATCCCGGATTATAGTTTTTCATTAAAATCTATTATAGGCTTCACTTCCTACAGTTATGTAATGACCAAAAAGGGAGATGCACAACTAGATGTTATAACAGTCCTAACTACAAAATTTTAACTTTCTACGGCTTACCGTTTTTCAGTTATGCGAGATACATACATACGTACGTACGTACAGACGTCACGACAAAATTAGTCAAAATAGATTCAGGGATGGTCAAAATGGATATTTCCGTTGAAATCTGGAAACCGAAATTTTTCGCGATTACAATACTTACTTTACTTCGTACAAGGAAGTAAAAATGTATTAGATGAAAGTTGTAGGAATTTTATTCTCAACAAATTCAAAAGTAACTATATATTTAGAAAAAAACACTTTTTTGCGCCTTTTTTCCCAAATTGGCGGTGCTTTCCGAGGGCCCCCGAAGGGGAATACTTGCATTATTTATTAGGACCCCTAAATACATAATGTATCTAAAAATCAAAAATACCCGAACTTTTGCGGAATAAACCCTTATTTTTCTACCTAATGACTGGCCTATTTGTCGATTATTTTGTTTGAAGGCTAGGATCACTCCGCTACGCAAAATAAAATGGCATTCGTTCTTTAATATAATATTTATATTTCTTATTCGTAGCAGTGAATGAGCCTTAAACCAGTTTTATAATTATGTTATTATACTTCGATGCGTAAACTTGGTATTTGGTAAGTAAACGATTTTCATATTGTAACCTGTCGCCCAGAATCAATGTTACTGTTTTACAATAGCCGCTAGGTCAGTGAAAATGCTCTTAGGCAGAGGGGAGGGTAATCAAAGTTGGCGGCAAATCACAATTTATAAGGCGCCACTGTATTGTGTATTGTAAAACAGGAACTAAGTTTCCTATAGTGGATATATCAAAATGGTACGAAGATTTAAATTCAAAATTATTTACATTAAGTGTAGTTAAAAAAAAAAAAACAAATATTAACCAAAGTAAATAATAATTGAGCTAATCAGTTTAGCAACCCCCAAATATAATAAAATAAAATGTTTAATAAGTAATAACAAATAACAGTGTACTGGTATTTGGCTCATAGAAAAGAAATGAACTACTTAATGTAAAATTGGATTGAGCACTGTTACAAAATATACTTTCAGAATTTGATTAAACTTATTAAATATAAAGCATTGAATAAAGATAACAACAAAATAATGTCTGAGTAAAACAGCTATAAAAGTAAATCTCAAATTAAAGTTAATTTAAATGACCAAATAAATACTAAAATATTTAAACATGTGTAGCGGGATCAGCCGCCACAAGATGTAAAAATAACTTTAAATGAAATTGTATAATAAATAATAATGAACTACAGGAGAAATTGGATTTAGATGTTTTTATGAATCAAAACCAAAAATTGAATAAATATTTACACAAAATACGTTACTAGGTAAACTTGAACATAACACTTACAATGGTTGTTAGAGAATGGTATTGGGCACTTGATTTAACTAAATATATTGACATAAGTCAAATGTCCAAACTGCAATGACATGTGTCATTGTCACTGTCAAATTTTCCAATGACACGTCACTACACATACTTTTAAAGTGGACGCTGTTCCTGTTCTAAATGTAGGAATAATCTCCTCACCGGTTACTATAACGTAGGATGATGACGTTAGATCCGGCAAAATCCGTAGGATATCACAACGATACTTCCCAAATACTGCAATACAGGCGGGTCCAAAGCGACTTACTTCGCTCTCAAATTTGGTTTACCATCTCAAAAGGTTAGTTGAGTACTGACGATGGTGAATATAACCCAAATATATGTGATAGGCCTATGCTAACCGTGTAGACAAAAATCTCAAATAGTTTGCTACAGAAAAAAGGGATACGTGAAGATATCCCTCATACAATAAAGTGTGAATGCAATCTCCGAAATGTTCCGTCAAAATAATTTTTCCAATAATTATTCTGTGTAGTGCTATACAGTGTCAGATTCTCAGAAGAATTCATTTTAAACACCACTAACCAAATTTTTTATTCCAAACAATAGAATGGTTAATTATTTGATAGATAGATAGATAGATTTATTTGTGTAAGTATTCTTTTACAAATTGAGTTGGCATAAAAATTTTTTTACATAGTACATACATATATAGTGGTTATAATAGTTTTTTTTTTTTACAAACGTCTTCATACCTAAGTAAATTGAAAATCAAATGACATGAGTAACCTTTCTTTTTTAATTTTACAAATATATACGTTACAAAAATTATAACAATAGATATAAAATGAACATTGGCTTCTACATAAATTAAACATATAGCAATTGACTGGAAAAGAATTATAGCAATAGATATAAAATGAACATTGCCTTCTACATAAATTAAACCTATAGCAATTAACAGGAAAAAAGGGCAAGGTTATTCCTCCGTTACCAGCAACCGTTCCTTCAACGCCAGAGTGGTATAAAGATAAATATAATTTAGTTTCCGACTGTTATCTATTATTAATAAAGAACTCAATAGCTTAGACTTACTATTGAAATACTGTACATATTTATCTATAAATGATTTTCTGAGTGCTCGGTGTAAGGGGCATTCAAAAAATAGGTGGAACATGTCTTCTACAACATTTAAGTTACAGCACTCACAAATGTTTACTGCGTTTAGAATAATTAGCTCCCCATCATTAAAAAAATAAATTCTTAAAGTGGATGCCACCCTAACTTGACTAATTAGCCTCAATGCTTTTATGTTAGCTTTGAATTTCAAATAAGGCTCTGTACCCCAATAGGATTTTAAGTCTTTGTATGTAGAAAAATTTGTTGAGGCATGCATTTTTTCGAAATCTAATTCTCTAAATTTTCTTTCCATGAGATCTATAATAAGTTTGAAATTTGCTTTTATATTATTTGGGTTTTGAGATTCCCAAAGAGAATTTAAGTCTAGGCCATATAGTAGGTTCCTTAGATGACATACCCAATTTAGTTTTTCATTTCTTTCTTTCAATTTAGATAGAGCAAGAAGCCGGTTGAAGCAAATTTTTGGCAATCTATCGTCCCTCATACACAGTAGTTTAATCCACCAATTAATAGCTGTTTTTTGGACATTATAACTTAATGGATATCTCCCTACTTCGAGTCTAACGATATAGTTGGCAGTGTTCCTTGGCCAGTTAAGAATTGATTTGAAAAATGCTGTTTGTATTGATTCTATTTCCTGCAAATAACGAAAAGCCCATACCTCCGCTGCATATAGCAAATTACTTGTTACACATGCTTCAAAAATTATTATTTTATCTTCCCACGAAGTGGACCTACTATTAACTAGGGTTTGCTTTGAATAGCCTAAAGCTTTATTTGCTTTTTGCTTAGCTGAAATTAAATGGTCTTTAAAAACACCGTTAGTACTAAATACGACCCCTAAATAAGTGAAGTTATTAACAGTTTCAAGTTTTTCATTATTATATATAAAATTAAATGACTGTAGACTTTTAAAGCGTATCCGTATTTAATTCTAAATCATTTACTACGCAATATTTTTCTAAAGTTTTGAGTTTCTTTTGTAGATCTATTTTCGAATAAGCTAGCAAAGCTATATCATCCGCATAGGAAAGAGACATAGTTTCGTTTTTCTGATCTAAACTGATACCTCTGTGGCCGTGCGACAAAAAAAATGGTCGAAATCGTTTATGAATAGTATGAATAATAAGGGACTCAGAGAGTCACCTTGCAGTACCCCCGCCGTAACTTTTACATTATTAGTGCAGACATTATTACTTTTTATGGACACTGACGCCGAGTTATACAAGGATATAAGAGTATTGATGATTCTAGCACTTATGCCTAACTGGTATAGCTTCGGCCAAAGTGTACAATATTTTATCGAATCAAAGGCCTTCTTGAAGTCTAAAAAGGCGACAAATAATTTGTCCCCGGGTTTTCTAGTTGAAATCGCAATAAGAGCACTAAGAGTAAAAATTTGGTCCGTACATCCTCTGTTTTTCCGAAAACCCCCTTGTGTTTCCGGAAGTATCTTATTGTGTTCAGCCCAGTTTAGTATTCTATTTGCCAAAATTGATGTGAAGATTTTTACTACATTATTAATCAATGAAATTCCCCTATAATTGTTTGGGTCATTTATATCTCCTTTTTTATGTAGCATCGATAGAATAATTTTGCCCCAATCTATTGGTACTTGTGTTTCGGTTAAAATCTTATTATACAAATTTACAAGAAAGTATTTCCATGGCAATGGGATATTTTTTAGGAAATCGTTAGAGATTTTATCGTATCCAGGAGATTTGTTTGATTTTACCTTTTTCAAAACTAAAGTCAATTCCCCTATTGTTATGGGGCTATCGAGCAAGTAGTGACCAGCGTCATAAAATTTTAAAATGTAATATGGCATATGTTGAGAGTATAGGTTATGTAAATATTTTTCCCATACTGTAATACTAATTCTATTAGAATGGTTAATTATTTGATCACTATATATTTCAATGTTCACACAAAGAGATTTCAAGACAGACACCAATACCGGCTGTAGCTGCCCGAAGCCGCCAGACGACCAAGTCAATAAACGATTAATTACAACTTTGAAGACGAAGCTGACCACAAATTTACCTGCTGAAATTTACAACATAAGCAACAGGCGAATTATTTACTTAAAATATACGAATTATGAAAAACGTATGTCACCGTATTTTATTTACTTTACATATTATAGAGCTACCACAACATTGCTATAGCAAATAACCAATAATAATTGCGAACACTAAATAAAACATGAAAATGAGCCTTTACATATGTTTCTATTGGTTATAATATTTAGCAACGTTGCTAACAGTTAACAACTACCTTACAGAATTGGGGTGAATGTGGCATTTAAGTGTTACCTCAATTTAGTTTTTTTTTTTTTTTTTTTGTACATTGACGTTAGTAATGCCGACTGAGTACTGCAGTATTCAACTTCAGATCTGTCATCTGTTACGTGTGAACTCGGTGTTTGGTGTGTTCGAATTGTCACATGTTCGTTTGTCAAATTTTTAATTTATTTCAGGAATGTTATTTGAGGTCGTATAAAAAAATCGTGTATGCAACCCAAGTGTAAACATGCTGTATGACATTCGGTCAATTATTTTTGTAGCACGGCAATTCTCGTAACGAAATACTTGACCTCATGTCATAAAGCTTGTATTTACACTCTTGTTATATAAATAATTATGATAATAATCTGTGACAGTGACTATGAAAATATTATATAAACAGCTCAACCATAAAAACATATTTAAATTCTTCGGACTAATGTCCAGTTATACCATGAAGGCTTAAATTTAAAGTGACCTTTAATTTATAAAATACAAATCGAAATTTTGACAGCAGTGCATAATAATTCATATTACATTACATTTCGATGCAATATTGTCAATTTAGCGAATACTTAAAAGTTACGTTGGTGTAACCGGCCACAAGACTACAACTAGGACAATGACTGATATTGTTTCATAAACGCGGCTTAATAGAAAATATGGTCTGTATTCTGAACTCACTTTTATAGAACGGTTTTGTAAAAGTTACGTTTAACCACATAAAGGCCCGTCTACATATGTTATAACATGGTAATATAACCATGATAATATGTAACATGTTACAGGAATTTCAACAAAATATAGCAAAATTATGTGTTTATAATAATGTTATTTGTTATCGCTCTGTGAGCTGTAAGATCAAAGAATGTTATAAAACAGATGTTATAAACACGTGCACACTTAAAAAAATATTCAATAACATTTTAATAACATTTAGTTCAACTGTTCGTATGTGTGATTGTACAGTATCTTTGGTTATGTGTACGTAAAGATATGGCGAGGTTTCGTGGGACACGAAAAACAAAGCTTTCAAGAATCGCCAACCTAAACAGAGAGTAATGCTGGATGTACCCAAACCCGAAACATCCTCTTTCTGCATTTTTTTACATGTATTTTTTTCACTTTTATTTCAAATGATCATACGAGACATCATGTTAACTGAAGCGGAGTTGTATAACAATGTAAAAAGAAACCTTCGTATTACACCATGTTATACGGGTACAGTATGGATGGGTCTTAAGAATATAATGCGTTTCATAATAGCGCTTTTGTTATAATACTCCGTTCGTAATACGGCCCATTATGTTCATATGAAACACTTAAGATTGAAGTAGAAAATTATTTTTATTAGAAAGCAGGTACCTGACACAGGAGACGCATTGATAAACTGTAATAAAAAGATGTAATTTTTAGTCATTGGTTTCGTGATTTAAAATTCTAGAGTTAATTTCGCGATATAATAGTCCTTTTAGAACGTGCAATATGAGCTCGGAACATAGACGCGGCTTGCTGGCGAGCCTTTGACAAATCTTTACAAAAAGCACTAGCTCTTTGAAAAAACTCTGATTTCTGCTTCGTAAAATAAACTAGAAAACATATCCTGTTTCCTACTTTGAGCTGCCGCTGCGTTACACGCGTACCGGATTTTCTTTTGAAATGCATTTTTCTCACTCACTACATGAGTTATTGCGACTTACAATGTTAACTTCACATAGCAAAATGAAAGTAGTTTTAAATAAAAAATAAACCTAGGATTGTAATAACTTATTTTCTTAGAATACAATGTAATATTGCAAATTCCATTTAGATTAAATATTTCTATCTATAATCCGTTTTATTGTTATTGTAATGTATGTAAATTGTAAATGTTTGTATTTTTTGTCTTGTATACGTTACATACAAGAATTAAACTTGAAACTAATAATTTTACTGATTGAAACTTGATAGTATATTACCTACCTACACAAATGATTGTTCATTTGAATTTTAAATAATTGAATGTTGTAAGTAAAAATTCTTCTTATTATTACTCAATCCGTGAACTAATATAATGAATTATATCATAAATAATAATAGATTTTATGAATACGAAGTCGTAAACATTTTATTTAAACTTGATCGTACCTAATCATATATTTATAGAATTCATACGATACATTACACAAGTGAATAATATACAAAAAATCTGTTGTGGCCAGCACAAAACCTTCCGTCAATTCGATGTATTTTGTACAAATCCCATACCAAAAGGTCCTTGGAACAGATTCTATATAATATCATGTAAAATCAAACATGAACACATACTATTTCTATTCTATAAATCCAATAAAATTATAACATAAACATACACTAAGTAAAATGCACTTGACACTTCTTATTCTTCAGCTTCCCCTATTTTATTAGAGGTAGCTGTTTCCTCTTTTCTTCCACTCATTCCTGCCCGACACATCTTCTTGACACAGGCATTCCTTTCAGTCTTCTGCAATACAGTCCTTCCTTTCTCTGCGTGTCACTTGCGAGGAGCACTATGACATACCAATTTTGTGATCCTACACTTTCCATATTTGGTTTTGCATTTGCAATTCCCTGCTTGCAACTAACATCTGTCAATTAGAATTTTTTTAATATATCAGCATCAGCTGTTTCCATGATAAATAGCAAAGCTGACTGATTTTTGAAAATTAATTTCTTTATAATACTTTAAATCTACATCTATTGAATATGAAGTAAAATGTATGATTAAACTGTATAGAGAAGAATATTTTCTTTAATATGTATAATAACAAAATGTCAAAAAACAATATTTAACTGCGTTTTTCTAAGAAAAACTGTTAAAAACTTCAAATAAGGGTACTTCCGGTGGATCAATTATAACCAAAATCTAATCAACTCTTCATATGGATGTACAGAAGAGGAATACGAAAGAATTATAATTTTTAGAATTGTAGTATTGGAGTTATCGTCGGAGAAAAATTTGTCACATATTGACATACATACACACACACGGACACACACACACACACACGGGCACACACATACAGACATCATCTTAAAAATAGTAAATTCGTATTGTAGGGACCCTAAAACGTGCTTATTCATTAAAAACTCACCGCCGAATTTTTTGACCAAAGACAATACCTTCCTTACCTAAAGGTGACGGAAGGTAAAAAGGGAATTTTATAGGTGTAATTAATAATAAATAATCGGCATTGAAACGAAAACTTATTATTCTCTTCAACTGATTATTCTTTTGCATATTATCTAAAAAACGTCATAGGTATACGGCGAGTATTGTTTGACAATATAATTAAAAATTATCAAGCATTTTGCAACATGCCATAGTGAAAAGTTTTCTATAAAAATATTCAATTTTTGTTGTCGGAAACAATAGCTTTTGTTTTAAGAATAAATTAAAACAGATGATTCCGTAGAAGAATCACTATGAAACGGTAAAACGCTCCTCATTTAAATATTATATAATTACCTAATATCATTCAAATTCAAATTCAATGTCAGACATTAGTATTCATAAGTTTAACTGGGCAAAAAAGTAGCACAGATCCATTGCAGTGGCGGAGTTTCATGGATAAGCGAAGTTGAGTATTGGAATTCAGTAATTTATTTTAATATATTTTCTGTAAAAGAATATTTCATATTATTGATGAAAAAGTTCATGTTACTGTTTTGATAATGGTAAATGTGTATAAATAACAGTAAATTTTTTTTTACATTTTTATATATTTTATATATTTAAAGATCTTAAAGAAGGGATGTATGGTGAAATTAGTGAAAAATAATTTTCACTACATATAAAAATTATACATTAAAATATTTAATACGACATATTTTTTTAATGTGTGGTACTAATACAAAAGCAATATCTCAATTACGGTATAAATCCAACATTGAATTCAATAAATTTAATACAGACGTAACATTTTACTATGTGCTGCTAACATAAAAGCGATATTGATATCTCAATTAAGGTAGTGATCAAACATTAACATTAACGATACTATTTATTCCACGTTTATAAGAATAAGAATGTTTTTTTAAAAATATATGTTAGAGTATATATTTATGTTATTATAGTAAGAACATAAAACCTTGGTTGGTTATAAAATAACTGTACGGCATTTTCGCAAATTCTATTATTCGCAATATATGTTTGTATATTCACTTTCTAATTGTATTTAAAAATCGTGTTGAAGGGTTAGTCGTTGGTATATAAAACAATAATAAAATAAAAATAAATTCATTCGCTTTAACTTTATTGTTGTAAAAAACTTACAATTTTCATAAAGAGCTTAAAGGTAAATACGAGTAGATCCTGAAGTTGTAGTTTATTTTTTAAAATTATGAATAGTCGTCGAAAAAATTGTTTATGCAACTCATTGTATAGCGACTATTAATCTGACCTCGTTGCATAATGTACTAATATAAAACAGTTTTGTTGTTTAATAGTAAAATCTATTATTATACTCTATGTTTAATTTTATAGTTTTGGTGTTTTCATTTTCAATCTTATGAAACTTATTTAGAAGTACTTACTGAAATTTGTTTCACGTCGGATGCATATATTAAATGCGCAATTTATATGCTGCTTCGGTTTCACGAGCAATAACTTCGAATATTAATCATATCACGAGCTTATATTTAATGAGAGAATATAATGAATTTTTGTTAGAATTAACTGTCATTGTTGTAAAAATCCCTTAGTAACGAATACAAATAAGGTGATAATTTCTTTGTTTTTTATTATCGCTGTGATAGACATGTACATATTTCCGGATGTCCATTTATTACCAAAATAGAAAAGTGACAGAGATCATCGTAAAAATCTTAAAATCGGATTGTAGAAACTCCAAACGTACTTATTCACTAAAATCTGGATATGCGATTTTTAGAATAATTCCGCTATCTCTCTTACCTACGGTGGCGAGCGGTAAAAACAAAAACAGTTTTACAGTAACCTTTGTAAATTTTTATTTATGCTAAAAACTATAAGACCTCTTCTGGACATAGCGCATAGTAACAAGTGTGAGAAATTAGTGATTTTGCATTGAGTTCCAGAATCACATTTTCCGCTATGTTGCAAACAATTTCATCTGTAATAATGTAAATAATGTTTTTAATCTTAATCGTTATTTATTGATCAGTAGTTTAAGTACAAAGTGTACTTTTTATTATTTTTGTTATGGTGGAGGACCCCGGTGTAAAATGAATGAATATATTTTTTTTTTAATATATTGGAATTGCTGTAGTACTTTATCCCAGTAGAAAAAATTTGATGTGACAAAAAAAATATACTAAATAGAATATTTGTTCAATGTAAAAATATATATCTATAAACTTATTCATTTCTTCTATTATAGCTATGACATATTATCGTTTTTATTATGTTAACACTAGCGTGATTATTACATATAAATCTGTTACATTTGTTGCAGATATAATTAGTTTTCAATTATTTATAAATATTTATTTATAATTTTAGTATTAGTGTATTTTCCTTTTTAAATTTTATATAGACATGTAATGACACGAATGTTCACTATACGCTTCTGTATCTTATTGTGGAAACTTGTTATTTCAAATTTTCGTATGTATAGGTATTGTTATCGGTATTTATAATAATTAACGGATTATAATACGCAGATTATTTCAAACCCAAGAAGAAATCTGTACCACGGACTACCAGGTGGGGTCACTCTGTGACCCCAAGCAATAAAACGTTTTTTGGAAAGGTTATATTTAATATAGGGAGGGGATAGTTTGATTTTGCCCCAGGGCCCGTAATGGCTCTCCACGGGCCTGCGTGGTTCTAACACACACACTGACATCACTGTAAAAATGTTATAATCGGATTATAGGGACCTTAAAACGTGTTTATCCATTAAAATCTGGATATGCGATTTTTCGCATGATTCCAATACCTACCTTTCTTAGCGAGAGGTAAAAAGGAAAACACACTAACGAATTTTTGACTGAAAACTCCCTTACCTACGGTATGGCGAGTGTTAAAACGGACGCATACTGACATATTTGTACATACACACATACATTCAGGCATCATCATACCAATAGTAAAATTATATTCTAGGGAAGAGCATAGAATGTGCATTCATTAAAAACTGTGGATATTTTTAATCCCAGACTACAGCGCGGAAGCAAACAATGTTTTCGAAGGGCGTAACCTAAGGTCGCTATACACACTCGTATGTTTCTACCGTACATTAAAGTAAGAATTAGTTTTGAGGTCATGCATTGTAAAATCAATTAAGTTTTCATAAATAAAATAGCTACATACCGTTTTCCTTTGAAAACACTTGCCAAAGTAGTCTTGACAATAACTTTTCACAAAACTGAATTAATCGCTTAGTCCAGTCACCGTAAATAATTTTGATAGTGTGTGTACATTCACAATCACAATTGTGTTGTCCTGATTGGATGTAGATTTTACAGTCACAAATTTAGTTCACATTTTTTCCGGGACACATGTTTGCTTCGAAAAGCTGTATACATTCTTTAACTAATTATGATTAGTAGAAAATAAAAATGAAGACTATTCGTTTAAGTTTATCAGATTGTTATATTATCATTAATTTGTTAGGAAATTGAAATAAATTGGAGTTAGAATAAATGGAAACGAAGACCGATTAAGAACGATTTGGCTGAATGAGAGAAATACGTGATGAAGTAGATGTGTGCCGGACATGTTCGTTTCTCGGAACTGGATCTCGGATCCCGGACTCGCTTGCGTGTACGTGACTCCAACTAGGAATGTAATATATAGGTCGGCGACTGCATTGTTTACGAATTGTTCCGCTCTTTGGGTTGCCTTTGCCGTTGCCCTGGTTTTGTGTTCCGCTCGCAAAACTGCTAAACAAATGAGAAGAATAAGTTATATTGCAAATATACATTCTATGACATCAAAATATAACAACGAAATACACAAACGTCCCGGAAGGATTCAAATATTAATGCTTTCAACTTTTTCGTTTTTGATCAGTTTCGCAGGAGTATATGCTGCCGAAACATTGGTTTGAATTAATAGTTTTATAGTTATATTATGAGTTCTGAATTCTCAATTATTTTAGTAATATGTCGTTTTCTAACCTTTTAGAGGTTAAAAAAATACCTGTTTTGACAATCTCTTGGGTTGAAAATAACAGATCACGCTTCTACCCCAAGGTTGGAAATGTTTATGTCGAGTTGCTTAGCAACTTCTCATAGATCCTTATAATAAAATAGACTAAGGGCCAGTTTTACAATCACCGGTTAGAATTTTTACTGTAAGTTAAATGAATAATATTGAACCGGATTATTGACAGCAATGATTAATTCGTAATTTAACAGTTCACTTCGTTTCAATTTTGTTTATTTAACTGGGAGTTACAATTATTTTAACCAGAGATTGTAAAACTGGGCCTAAACAAATTTTAATATCCCTGATAAAGATTATAACTCAATGATAAATTTTGATGATTATTGATTTAAATGAGGATGATTGTGAATAAAATAGTATACGACTACACACCTCGGTGGGAGTTTCATTACAACCTCGTGCTGTATCTGACCTCAAGGCTTTAAGCTCACGGCTAGTGATGGCCACGAGTTGGAGCTTTACTCGACTTGTAGCTTGACTCAAAAAAGAGTCAAGTTTCGAGTAAAGCTTAACAATTTTATTTTGAGTCGAGTATCGTACAGAAGCTCTTGGATTGGCTTCAAAATATGCCAAAACATTTATTTCATTGTTTTCGTCCACCGGTCTTCTGGGTTAATGTATAAATGCAGTAGTATTACCACGTAATATTAGGTCAAGTTTTCGGAAATATTTCCGCGACGGTTCTACTCTTTCAGGATATCGTTCCCTATACATATTAACTGCAGCTCGCGAATTTTTTCTTGATAAAATGTATGTTTCAAACATCTCAACTTTTTCAATGTGAGTAAAATTATACATTTTTAAAATTAAATTAAATGATTTTGAACTTCACTTGACAGTTATGATCACTTAACAAAACAAAACATTCACTTATTTCATTCAGAGCACTCTAATTCCAGGTTAAAAAATTACTTGTATTCAGTTTTTCCATTCATTGCACTCTTAGTAATATCATATTTTAATCAAATTAATTTAAAACTTTATATCTATTTTACTCAAAAAAATCGTTATGTAAGGATATGATAATATTATATCATTGAATTCAGAATTAAATTCTCAATCGAATAAGCAAATAAAAAAAATATATTCACATTTAAAATAAAAAAGTTGAGTCCCGTATTTTGAGAACCACTGGTCGAAAAAAAAATTTTTTCTGTTCCCTAAATTTGTCTTGTATAATAGAAATTGTTTGCCCATTTAACCGTTTTTGTAGCTCTTATAGTTCTCGAGATAGCAATGGTGGCCCATTTAAAATGAACATCCCGTATTCGTAACGTTATGTTGAAAACATACATATATAAAAATATAAATTTTATTTTTAAAAAAATATTTTTTTAGTAAATTAAGAAAGAAAATTTTCTGTGACGTCATTATATTTAGCTGGAGAAGGAAACCATGTTTAAAAATGTAACGTATAGATGGCATGTGTGCGAGAAACTTTTAATTTGAAGTTGACATTAGTTCATTTTTTTCTCTCTGGTCTCTCAAATACATTAATTACTTCACAAATAAACACATAGGTAATTACCTATAATTTAAAATATCGATAACAGACAAACTAAAATACTAACCTCCAAACTATTGTTGAAACGTGAAACAGGAGATCTACATTACCTGCACAAACATGACGTTGCTATGGGTCGGTACCACGCTATGGCTCTACGACCATTCATTGGTGCGGCGTAATTCTACGTCATACATGGCGGGAATTCAAATAATCAAGTTTCATTATCTTTTTTCTGTCTAATTAATAAAAATTTTGTCAAAATAAAAAATATGGGTAGCAAGTTTTTACCTGCTCTTCAAAAATATTAAATAAAAAACGTACGCAAGTAGCCCATTATAAATATTTATAATGGACGCCTTCTTGATTTGGCATTAGCAAAATCTTGAATTACCTACATTCAAGTCAGTAATAATAAAAATGTAAACTAATATTCCTTAAGATAGTTCATCCGTTGATGGCCACAATCCAAAATGTGAGCCAAATAAATATGTATATAATATTCATTACAAATCGTAGAATTTGCAAGTAAATTAGAAATCATAAGTAACAAATGAAATGACGAAGATAATTGAATTTATAAAGTTGACACTGGCGTATATTGCTTGCAGTTTGCAGTAGATTCACAACTAATAAGAAAATATTAATATGACAACATACCAACACATATTTGAAAAACGAATACATTTGGTATTCATCAATTCAAACTAAAAATTATTTTATCAATTTTTAAAGTAACAATAATTTTTTACAGCCAGATTCACAAAAAGTTTAAGCTAATCCTCATTTTTGAATTAGCGAATTCTACTCTAATTTTGACAGTTTATATCTTAAAATATAGTCTAATCTATTCCAAGTATGTACCTTTATTGATAATATCATGAAAATTAAATTTTAAATACCGGAATAGAATTTACTAATCCAAAAATGAAGATTAGCTTAAACTTTTTTGTGCATCGGGCTGTTAATGTTTAAAATTTGTTATTTGCTGCAAGTTAATACTGATAGGATTGCGTTATTATAGTAAATAATTAAAAGTATATTATTGTTGAATTGAATTATTTGGCAGATTATAAAATTTAAATATTTCATAGTGTTATATTTATATTAGTTAGTTAGCAGATATAAATAATTAAATTAAAAGACAAATTTAACATAATATTAGATTCAACAAATGGGCCCTTTTGTGACGTGGACCCCAATGCACCGCATTGGCTGCATTGGCATATTTACGCCACTGGATTATATAATCTGACATCCCTATACAAATATATAATTTTTAAATACATAGATAGTGCATCTGTATTATATTATATATCAATATATTAAATAATATTATCTAAATCTAAATTTTTAAATATATTTCTGAAATATAAAATAAAATGTCTAATATTAAAAAGTATCATTAATAAAATTGTACAGAAGTGAATAAATAATCATCTTTGCAGAATCTCTTGCTCAGCTACAATTACCTAACAAAATATCTTCTTCAGCCATTTTTACTTTTGTTCTCAAAATATGTCAAACTTTACGACTTCAACGATACATGTGAACTTGTCGTTATTAAACGATATGAAATAATAATATGTAACGATTCGTAACGATAAATAAATTAGCAGAATAGGGTTTTGGCAAAAATCGTTATCATAACGACTTATTGCGTGGTAACGAGTCATAACGACACATAATTTTTTAGTAGAACAGGCCTAAATCAGAATTTGAAGTATTGGCATGTACGGCCCTTGAAGTTGTTCGAATGGAAGTTCAACAAAATATGCTGAAGGATATGATATGTCAAGGAATCGTTCGTTAAAGGCCTATTTATAATGAAGTAACGTAAGAAGTAACGCGGTTGCGGTAAAGTAACGCAAAAGATAAATGTACGGGACGGCATATACCGTTTTATAATGAAACGCAACGCAGAGCCGCAGAAGCAACGCAACGCAACGCAAAAGTTGGCCAACTTTCGTCTTTCTACCTTACTTTTTTACGGCTAGCCAATCAGAGTTCAGTGTTTCAGTTTTACTATAAAAATCTGTATTATCGAAATGTTCGTGAACTGTCAAAAAATTACATAATAAATTCTACATTTTGTGGTTAGATCGGTTAAAGTGTCATGTGTCATAAAGACTATAAATAAGAGAGAGTTGAATTTCAACGATATATTCCGAATTCTTCTGATTGGTTAGAAGTGCTATCTTCGGCGTTTATTATAAATCACTTATTTACCGATTACGTTGCGCTGTTGCGTTGCGTTTAGCGTTACTTCATTATAAATAGGCCTTAAAAAATAATGTGAACTTTTTTTATCACTTTAATTCTAAGTATTCTTACCGTCATTACCAATATGTAAGTCTGCTATTTATAATATGTTATTTAGTTAAATATAAACTGTTTATATTTCAATTTGTAGAATACCAATTTAAATTTGACAACTGTTGGAGGTTTTTAGTAACTTTATTCTAAGTTTTTCTAGTGTATAGTGCAACTAGGGGTGACATGACAGGTTTCTATTTTAAAGTTACTTCTTATTCGCTTATTTTATATAGTTGCTAAGGATATTTATTTATTTATTTATTTCATTTCTACCTTGTGAATCAAGTTACAGAAGATGTAATTTTTATGACGTTTGAAGGAAAAATATCTTATCCGTCTTTCTACATTCCTAATAATTTCTTTTTATTATATTTATCAAAATATCCATTTCATCAGTGTAAAATTTTTTTGCTTTCTTATTATTTCTATCATTATTTTTCATTTTTACTTCAAGAATAATACTTAAATATCTTCATTATATGTCAGCGTGAGTAATAGTTAAAAAAAACCCTAAACCTTAACTAAAAACGCTAAAACTACGTATTGCGGCAACTACAGTAAAATTTTTAAAAGAAGTCCGATCAAGGCCATCTACGAATTGTATCTATGAATTAAGATTTTATCCTGTCAAATTTAGAAGTGTCTTTTACTTTGTTTTTATGAGGGTACATAATATCTTGTGTACCTCATAAAAACTATGTAAACGACACTACTAAATTTGACAGCATAAAATCTTAATTCATAGATGCAATTCGTAGATGGCCTTGATCGAACTTCTTTCAAAAATTTTACTGTAAGTTGCCATCATCAGTAAACTTACGTCTAAGAGCAGATCAGTTTTGGTTTACTCAACATGTCAACCATGCCAGAGGTCCAAAAGCAAATCTGAAAAACAGAGCAGATTTAAATTACTCAGTATGTCAACCATACCAGAGTTCTAAACAGTTTTGGACCTCTGATATGGTTGATATACTGAGTAATCCAAATTTTCCCTGTTTTTAAGATTTGTTTTTGGACCTCTGGTATGGTTGACGTTGACATTGAATCCAAAACTGATCTGCTCTTAAACGTAAATTTACTGATGATGGCAACTTAGTTGCCGATATAAGTATGTAGTTTTAACGTTTTTAGTTAAGTGTTAGGGATTTTTAACTATTATCTACTTAACCTTAGACTCCAATAAAGTTTTATTATCAAATGACGAAGTGTCAAAATGACATACTAATGATCAAAAAATTGAATGAGAGGGCAAATTACACAGCATATTTTCAATATTATAACATTTGATTGAAGTTCAACTCAACTATACTCTGTCTGGTATAAGAATGCAGTACGGTAACAACATTTCCTGGCTTGTGATTGGAGCAAACGCGAGTCAATTTCAAACTATCCCAGTATTATGTGATTGCAACTTTTCTTCAGCTTTTGTGTACAATAAATTAGGCTAGCTAAATTGAATGTAAGTGAAATACATAAATTTAATAATAACCGTAAAAAAACTAATAATATATCGTAAAAAAATTAATATAAATACAAAACACACATCACCTGTCAACCTGTCAATAACTGTCAAAAATATGTTATTATTCACTCAATTTCTCATGTTTAATCAAAGTAGTCCTCAAATGGATGATTTTGAAGATGTTCCATCTTCAAATAATGTGTCTGAATTTTTCGGTTATGTTGAATGATGCTGCGTAAACCTCTCTCGTCAAGCTCCGCCCACCACTGAAAACCAGGCGCAGCATAGTTCAAATTACACATTATAAACGAAAAATAGGTCAGGTTGAAGTTCAAGGTTCAACTGAGCTGAAATTCAAACGGCCACTGAAAAACCGGGTATTAGTCATTTATTGTGAAATAGGTAATACGAGTTGTTTAGATATGATTTTAAGATCGAACCAAATAAATACAACCCATGTACAAATTTAAAATCGAATGCGGAATATAAAGTTGATAACAATTGAATACATTATTTCAATTAATTATATGCAAAGCAATTTATATAGTGTATAGTAAAAGGTGACATTTTAACAGGCAATTATGCTAATTTCATAGTTAGTTGATAATTATGTTAATAATAAGATATAAAACACTCAACATTTTGTTTAGTATCTTTTAATACAAAACGATTAACTTTTTATTTACTAGCTACACGCAGCAGAAATGATTTAATAACAGTAGGAGGTAATTATACAAATCTATTACTTTATTTTAATGAATGAATTTGTCGAAATTTGTGACAGACAGACACGACATGAAGGAGATAGCTGAAGCTGCAAGAAGCATTTATGTAAAAAAATTAATATCATATTTTTCTGCTATGTTTTATGATTGTGTAAGTTATGTCATATGTAGCCTTCCAGACGATTTTCCATTAAAGATAGAGTTGACAAATCAATGGTAATATGGCCAAATAAAAATTGATATACTTAATATTAATTTTCAGTGGCGCTCCTTTATAACTAAAAGTTCTCACAATTTCGACGACCACTGGAAAAAATTAAAGCAGGATTGATTAACAACACAATTCCCTCTTTCTCAATTTTGATTTTCTTGAATTTTGAAAAAGTTTTCTCATTAATACAAATATTTTTTTCTCAAAGTAATTAATATGGGGTCGCGTGGCCGTGGGCGTATAGGGTCTCGTTGCCAATTTGGTGACCCGGGTTCGCTCCCAGCCAATGCAGACTTTTAATAGTTTAAAAGTGATCCCTGTGATGCACTCTCCACACCAGCTTTGAGTGCCCATGAGGTGACGCCTGGTAAGCGCCCACACGGTAAAAATATATCGTCATCATTACCGATGTTTAAATGTATTGTAGATACTGGCTTGGGTAATATGCCGTGATGACATATTTATTTATTTATTATTATATATTGAAATACATATATTTAATAATTAATAAGCTTTCAGATTCAAGCATGCTGAGTATTAGCATTATGGCTGTGGACTATTAACGCTGGACGACATAAAAAAATCTAAATTATGCTGAAAATTTTTCATTTTGTACATTTCTTTTTAAATAACTATTTTAAATTAAAATAAAACCAAATTATGAAATAAATATTTTTGGTCGGTGGAGAGGTAAAGCACGCTGGCGCAAATGCATGGCAGACATGCTGTTTTGGCTACTAAGAACAAAATACGTAAAACCAAATTTCGATGTAATATATGCCAATAATGTTGAAATGTTTCTTTGAAATACTCGTTTCTGATGTGAAAGAAATAAATTTTGATACTGAATCTGTTGAAATTTTTATTTTGCTTAATAAATAATATTAAATATGTTTACACCGAGACCAAATTAACCTCCATCTTGCTTACTACCTACCAAATATATTTCCCTATAATTTACATTGAAATGCACAAACGTAATGCGATGTGGCTGCAAATAATTTTCTGTTTGTCGGAGTGCATGTGTCCCCCATGGCTAGAATGGACCGTAAGGTTCAAGAAAAAGTGGGACAGGGTTGATCCCCATGGCATTTTACGTGTTAATATCAATAAAAAAAATAGCTCCTTGGATGCTGTTTTTAATTCTGAACATCTTTTATATTTACACTTACACTGTAAAATCAATAGGTCAAAACTTAGAACTTAGACCGAAATACAAAAATTAACATTGTATTTCTTATAGATAAAAAAAAAGTAGACAACAGGTATATATATATGCTTATATATGTTTCACGAATACGGGACAGCCCGATTATTTTCTTTATTTTTAGGAATAGAAGAAAATCATTCAAATAAAGGTTGCAGTAGATCAAGGGGGACATTCACTTATTGAAGAAAAAAAAATTAAACCAGTGGTTCTCAAGTTATAAACCAGTTATATTTTTTTAAATTGGATATTATACATTTTATAGGCTCATTCGACATTCGAGTATTTTTTCCTGAATACAACAATATAATATTTTCCATGACGAAAATATTGAGAAAAATTCATTTGAAAATTAAATAAATTTTATTTAACATAACACAAAACAGTAGGCCATGATCAATAACAAAACAATTAACTTATACTAAAACTAAACTGCTATTGTTATGTCAAAATATCATTATTTATAATAAGTAATTGTGATTGTTGTGTTTTTTGGTGAAAAGTAAACGTTAATTAATAATAAGTGAATGTCCCCCTTGATCTACTGCAACTTTTGTTTGAATGATTTTCTTCTGTTCCTAATAATTAAGAAAATAATTGGGGTGTCCCATATCCGTGAAACACCCTGTATATATAAATTCGTATGACGAAAAATAATACACATTTTAATTGAGTTGTAAACTATAATTTTCCTCTGTCTTTTTATTTTGTCGTTTATTATTGCTCTGGAAGAATTTTCATGATAACGAGTATTTTCGTTTTGAAACCACTATAAAATATTAATAGCTAATAAAGTAGTGAGACTATTTACGATCTAAATGTTGGGTCACAGTTTCAAGAATTTCAGTGACTATTCTGAAATTATATAGCTCTGAAACCACATAATAATTTAAATGAAAATTTAATTAGATTCAAACAAGTTCATCTTACTTTTGCTCATTTCCATAGGAACTTCTTAAATACCAAGATAATAACCAAGAAGTTAAATAAAATTTCATTTGCGAGCAATAAAACCGTAAGAGTTCTTCCCATTTTCTCCTATGATGGTAAATGAATTACAGAGTGAAGTTTAGTGTGAAAAACATCATTAAAAACTTTTCCAATAAGAATATTTCTCAAAATGAGAGATTTCCTTCTCGCATCGCAGAAGACGTTCTCTCACAAGAGAAAGTAAATTAATCATTGAGATAGGTGCGAGACCGATCGATATCCCAGGCCCTAGTTCGGGCATCAGGTTCGTGTTCTGCCCCAGCTAACTTATAAACAACCCAATAAATTCACTCTTGACATTTTCTTCCAAATAATGAATACGCAATAATCGCGGTCGGACAGATGGTCAAGCGGATAAGGTTTAATTCCAGTTCAAAGTTCATCAAGATCAAACCCTTACAATGTATAATATAAAGGTGTCTTCATACTTCGAGCAAAAAATTAAAGGGTATATTCTATAGGACAAATACTGATGATGAGGTAAAATGATTTTTTTTAACTCGCAAAATTAAGGGTGGTTTACTTAAAGTGAACATTGTTGAGACCGCTGAAGTAGCGTACTTTATTGAAAGCAAAATATTCAAATTTAATTATCAATATTACAATATATAATCATTAAACTTAGAGATAATAATTGTTATGAATACACAATCATTCAAATATCAATGCATTGTATTTAAATTAGATATTTGTGAAAATAATTGCACACATACCTCGGAAATATAATTTTTTAACACAGATATTGTTAAAAATTTTCATCATTCGTTGATGCACATAATGCAGCAAGTTGGATAAACGACGCAGTACAAGCTTGATATGAATGTTTGTCTATTGCTTCCGCAGAATTCTCTATTCGCTGCCTCAGCTCTTCAACTCTTTCGGCACATTTTGGTTATCGTAACATGCCCCCAAAAATAAAATCCTGCGGATTTAGATCAGGGGATCTAGGAGGCCAAGCTACAGGACATCCGCGACCAGTCTTTAAAAATTTTATTTATATGTTCACGCACATTTCGAGCAAAATGCTGAGGCGCACCATCATGCTGAAACCATGGCCGCTGACGCACATTAAGAGGTACATCCTCTAATAGCTCAGGAAGATTATTTCGTAAAAATAGTAAATAATTATTAGCATTCATTATTCATTAAAACGATGCTGGAAACTACTTCTTACAACATGTGGATTATTTTGCCTCGAATAATGCGAAATATTATAATTATGAATTCCCTCTCGCGTAAAAGTTGCTTCATCAGAAAATATTATGTATGAGGGAAAACTAGCGGTTAAGATATGTTGCTGCAAAATCCATTCAGGTTCTCTTAACTCTTAAACACGTTGAAAGTGAAATGGGTGGTAATTGTTATCCCTCAAAATTACTGAATGGCGCGATACTCCTCCTAATTCACGACATAGTCTCCGAATGCTATTTAATAGTTGGAACAGCTTCTACAGTATCTAAGACAGTATTTTCAACATTAATGCGTTGTCTTTGGGGGCCACTGCCCCTCCCACAATTAGATTGCAAAGAACTAGTGTCTCGAAGGCGTTGGGTGAACGTTACAAATAAACGAGGAACGGGATGTCGTCGTCGGGGAAAACATTCTGCATACAAACGTCGTGCCAATAATGAATTTTGTCCTGTTTCTCCATAAACTAACAGTATATCCACTAACTCATTATCATTGTACGCATTCATTTCCACAATCACTTCACAACACTGCACAATCAAAACAATAAACCAGGAAACCAGCAAAAATATAAGATTAACAATAATGTCGACGACAGTAGTATGCTGCATCTAACTAAATTAAATTATTAATTAGTAATTACACATCAGACATTTGTTAGGCGTTGTGTTAACAATTACTTGTATTGTAATATTGAGTTAAATAAAATTATTAACTCTTCAGAAATGGCGGCCTTTTCTATGACACGGGAGATGGCACCGGGTCTAAAATACCCGGAGAGGCCCATATAGAAAAAAAACTACTGGGGTATTTTTGTTACAAAATAATGCTATGAGTTGATGAATTGAACCGTTTTTCTATAAAAACGAACATTTTACATAAAAATTAAACTAATATGAATTTAACTCTCAAAATATAATTCAACAAAAAAATTCACAGTATGCTATAAAATCGGTCGGATCTGTCCACAAACGACTGATTTAGGGCTTCTGTAACGTGTGTGCTCTGTTTCGGATATCATTTATAAATTTATATTATTTCTTTATAAAAATAGTTAATAATTTTCTTTGAGGGAAATTTTTGGTAGAATAGTTATTTTAGTAATTTATGATTTTTATTTCCCCGTTGTAGTTAGTGTATTTAATGGAGTTAAAGCAATCCCTATTAAAGTCATTTAATTCTTCAGAAGTGGTGCCCTTTTCTATGACACGGGATGTGGACCGGATCTGAGAGATCCATATAAAAATATTACCGGGGTATTTTTGTTACAAAATAATGGTATGAATTGATGAATTAAACCTTTTTTCAATGAAAACGAATATTTTACATACAAAATAAAACAAATACGAATTTAACTCTTAAAATATTATCCAACAAAAAATTCACAGTATGTTATAAAATCGGTCGGGTCTGTCATTCTGGGCGCCACCTCCGAAGTTTTAAAAATAAATCTCATTGTGTTAATCTTTCTTATTCTGAAATAGAGAAAATATTTTAAGATTAATAGTATAATATAATGTAAGGATATTAAATGATTACATGGTTGAATTTAGAAAAAAATACTATATCTAATAATCTAATGGGACTAAAAATATATGCCACCACCATTTAAAAAATATATAATTTTGTGTTATAGTTTGGGAACCATTGGTTTAATTTTTTTTTCTACTATAAGTGAATGTCTTCTTCAATCTACTACAACTTTTATTTGAATATTTCTCTTCTATTTCCAATAATAAAGAATATAATCCAGTTATCCCTTATCCGTGAAATATTCTGTATATTTCTATAAACATTTTATGTTGTTTACTTATCTATATTTAATAATAAATAATAAAATCTATGTGATTTTAATTTACCCGCACCTGTCATCTCAGTGTTCAATTACCGAATTATACTGAGGCAGGGAAGTACATCATTACATTACTAGACTTTTAAAGACTTTACAATATTATTTACGTAAAGTCTTTACAGGATTATAGGGCGTCACTTAACGAATTCAAAATAATACTAATTACAGGTATTTTTGTTCATTACAATGGAGAAATAAACATATACGAAATGTTTACGCAGGAAAGGTTCGTAAGTCACGAGGTATTTAATTCATAAATTTAACTGTTAATAATAATAATCATTTTAAATGTTAAATTAATTATTTTTTTAGTTAATACAAAGGGTTACCAAAAATAGTATAAGTGTCTTGACAGTACTCACAGGTTTTCAATCTTCGCATACGGTTCGTACTTGAATTTTCGTATATAAAACAGTAAAACAATATTTTCTGGATTTACAACGCAAATAATTAGTAAAAGACTTTATTTATTACTAAAACATTTACTAATATGTAGATGTTTTGGATAATTAACCAATTTTTAAGGCATTACATAGCATTCTGTGTAATATTTAACTATTAAACGCACATCCTCGAATATAAATTGTGCAAAAATATTCTGCTGCTTTTAAAAATTCCTAGAACTTATTCATATTTTGAAACCTTGTCTGTTTATTTGTAGATATTATTTTGTGAGACATTTCTATTCAATGAGGCCAATATTATGAACACGGTTTTAAACCTTGACCTAAAGTTCGCTTCTAAATAAATTTGTATTACAAAGACATTTTAATTGAAAGTCGTTAGCTAAGATAAATAAAATCAAACAGCCTTAGCCGCGTTTGTACTACCGGTCAATGTGTATTATCTTCATATTAGAACGTGGAAAGAATGTGAAACTGCCAAAAGAAAAATTTCACATTCACAAAAGCAAAAGCTACCTCAGAGATTATTTACTTTTGAATTAAATACTCGCTATTATAATGGTAGGATTGGTTAAAACACAGACACTCGACAATCAATGAAACATTTTGTTGGTTTTAAGAATTGTCAAAAAATAATAAAAATATGTTTTTTAAATATAACGTTATCTATTGAAGCCATATGAAGTACAGTCCCGAAAATGAAAAGCGTATTTATTAATTTAAATGTTGAAAATATACATCATTGCGGCACAAACAAGCTTCATAACGATTTTGCAGATCATCGAAAATATTTATAGAGTTTGTTGCAGTTTCTGAAAATTGGTTTTTATTTGTTGTAGTTCTCCAATATTTGCTGGCGGATCTTCTTGTTATATATTTGTATATTATTATTTACTGTGTATGTTTAGGAGTGTATGATTTATGACATTCGGACTTGTATTTGTAACAGTTTTAAATGTGTGTAAATTATATTAATCTATGAGCATGCAAGTGCCTATGCCAGGTGAATTGTAAAAGTTAGAAAGTTGGGACAGTTGTGAATAAATTGTACATTAGGGTTGAGATCATTTTTTTCCATTACTCCTCCCATAAAATACAACTTTTCTGATATGAAATTTCTTAACAATTACTAGCATATTATTCTGAGACTTGTTTCAAACTTGGGCCATAATCCCGTCCATATCCGCATGAGCGGATATAATGCTCTACCACAGTATGTAAGCCAGGCTTACCACGGTATAAGTAAGCCAGGCTTACTTATTACTTTATTTTTTCTGTCTAAATTGTTACAGGTATCACAACTTACGCACAGACAGAAAAGTTTACTATTGAATCAAATACAATAATAAACCTTTCTTCACATATAATATTTTATTCTCAAAATGTACATTTCGATTGCAACGCAATCATCATCAGTTGTACTACATAGAAAATGAAAAAATGTTAACAGGTAAAAAAATAACGATAAAAAACCTTCATGACTTCCCCATATGAGACGCCTCTGGTTGAGATTCAGAAACAAAAAAAAAGTTATAATGTGCATCTCAATAAGTAGAATCCTCGTATCAAGTTTCAAAAATTCAGTGCAACAACTATCAGAGTTATTAATAAAAATGTGCTTGATGAGGTGCACTTTTAAAGGCCTGTAACTCTGTAACGAGAAGTTGCCGGACATACCTTCATATGACATTTTTTACTCAAAATGATGTCAGGAATATGCTATTAATTATTTTACACTAGTCCTGATACACCCTGAATAATGAAATATTGGATATTTAGTTTTCAAATCAATATCTATTGGATACATTTTTTAACCAGTTTTTAAAAAATAAGCACTTTGTTAGAGAATAGGCCTGAATTGTAGTGATTTCATCAAATATTGTATTTAATTGTACTGTAATTTGTTATTAAAAATCTAGAAAATTTAATTAAATCAACTTGGATAATTTAATGAAACATATTAGTAGGCTTAAAAATATGTAATTTATTTAGTTAATTTAACTACAATTCAGACAGTTTTTTTTCTGTGTGGCTATTATCTTGTACGTAATATCCAAGAGCGCAATCCCTCTGTAGTTATTGCATTTTATTCTGTCTCCTTTTTTTATTTAATGGCTGTATTATTACCATATTCCGTCTATCTGACATAAGTACTGTTATCCATACTTCTTGTATTATGGAGAATAATCATCCACCTGTCTACTTTCCTATCATCTGTAACTAGTTGACCATTATTGTCTTTACAGTATATGATTTTAGGTCGATGACTTTCCTTTCGCTTCTTTATTTCCTGATAAAATATTCTAATGCATTTTCTTTTGTAGCTATCTTCATTTTGCTGTAATTTCTTCCATTCTTTTCCTTTTTTGTTCCTACAGATCTTATTATAGTTTTGGAATAAGATTATACCTTATTTATTCTGCCTAGTATCATTTCGCAGTCAGCGTCAAACCAGTCTTTATTCTTTCTTGTTTTCTACCTTTTGGGCGGTTAAAAAATGTTTAATAAACTAAGCGAATTTCTTACCAACCAATCGCCCATATCGTCACAACGCTTAATTTCATCTAATCTATCGATTATTTACCTACTGTTTATTGCATTTGCATTGCACGTAATTGAAAATAAAGATAATCTACTACTGTATATAGGTATACACTGTAACTGTACTACGCCGTGACTATCTATCGTTTGCGAGCGACAGCAGTCACGAATCAAGCCGCGAATTCAGGAAGACCAGTGGCAGGCAGCCTCCTATGCTAACTTAGTCGCTGGTATAATGTGGCTTGATTCACGTGTCGTGTATGCAGCACGGGCACGAGTGTCGGGTGTGCCTATAAGAACTATGCATTTAAAGTACAGAGGAGCTTAGCCTATGTTGTATGCACAGCGGTCTAAAAAACAGGCATAAGACCATTTTACACATGCAAAACAAAACAAAATTAATGAAAATAGAAAGAAGAATATACACGAAAGTAATGTTTTGAAAAAGTTTTAATCCAGATAAGTTAAGAGGAGGAGTAGTCTCCCTTTCCTCCCCTGACGAGCCGCCATTGGTTGTTTACCAAATCCTTGATACACGATTTTTAGCACCATCCCTATACCTGTACGTTAGCGCGTAGCGGGAGGTAAAAACCCATATTTTTGACAAGTCGAATTTTTAAAAAATTATAAAATTACCTCGATAGAAAAAAATAGTATAAAAAAACATGTTTCATAAGGACTGTTATTGCATTCGTCCTTTGTAAAACATGGACTATTTTTATCAAAAGCAAATATTAACACAACAATTTAAAGTGATATTTACAGTAGGTTAGAATTTTATTTTAAAATTAAATTAGCAGTAATACAGAGAAAAGAGAAAGGTTCATGGGTCAACACTTTCAATTTGGCTTGAATGCAACGAACGTTTTCCTTATAACCGTTATTTCCATAAATATTTATTGTTGAGGATGAGATAGTAAAGACTCGCACAAACAGCCAATATCTTACCGAACCGGTGTATGAATCCAGAACTTATAGTTTGCGAACTAGCAATGCTACGTTAATTGTTTTTTCTCCAAATTGTTTTTAGATAACTTATCAATGGTTTGATACCACACTCCACTTCAGAATTAAGTGCCCGTGAGGGGACGTTCTGTAAACGCTCGCATAGTACGAATATGCTACCATCATTACCGATAGTTGTACATATAGCAAATTGGCAGACCCAGTCCCAGCAATGGGTAATATGCCGTGAGGGTATATTTTAATTTACTATTTCGTAGTATTCAAGGAAACTCATTTATCGATTGAAAAGTGAGAATTGATACTAATTGCAATACAGGTAAAATAAGGGTAACACAAAATGCGGCCAGAATAAATACCATGTAACATGTTTTCGAGGTTAACAAATAACAAATCAGCTTTAAATAGATATCATATCATGCACATTTACTAGTCAATAAATTTACTACAGTTCAATAGCAAATAACCTTTTCCTATTATAGACAAAAAAAAGAAATATTAAATTGTAATAAACGCGCCACGCCCGCTTCAGAATTATCTATCTTTATAATTTATCATTTCGTTACCAGATTCTCCAATTATCAGTTTAAAATTAATGTGTTCCGTTTTGTTTGTTTACAGGCAATTTGAATAATAACAGATGTGAGATATAAATTATTCGCTATTCGATAAATGCTAAGAGAATGTGGTTGTAAAATATTGTAGTACGAACTTGAAATATATTCTTATAAATCACGAGTATTGACATAAACGAATGGATAAAATTATTGCATTATTTGTTGCGGTTACTTAGAAAAAAGAGATTTGAGAATCATTATTTTAAAGTATTCAGCCTATCAGCTTTATATTCTCAGTAACATAACAAAAAAATAATATTGCTTCTATTATACCGGGTGACACTGAAAAACGGTTCACTCGAAATATATTTCTTATTTATAATTATTTTTTAATTTTTCTTGAATATTTGTATACTAGGCATAGGAGCTCACAAATCGTGGTATTTGGCATGAAGGTAAAGCTTCAGGTTTAACCGGAAGTGACGTTAACTTTCATATTTCAAATGGGATACCCTACATATTTTCACATATTTGGAATCTACGTAAAATTACGAATTATGCGATATCCTTGAAGTAAATATTAACTGAAGAAATTAATTAAAAAAACTTAAGATAAAATTATGATCAATTAATCTGATGAGCCATGTTCTTAGATAGCTGTAAACAAATTGATCATTTTTTTATGTAACAAAATAAATAATCTAACAAAAATAGCTTATTATTTACACAATTTGTTATTATTTAACAAGTATGTACACGAAAGTAAAACAAGAGAAATTAGTTTATGCATAATTTTCTCTTACGTTTTTCTAATTCATTTTTTCAGTAAATATTCACTTCAAGGATATCGTTGAATTTGTAATTTTACGTACCTATATTCCAAATATGTAAAACTATGTAGAGTATCTTATTTGAAATATAAAAGGTAATGTCACTTCCGGTGAAACCGGAAGCTTTACCGCCATGCCAAATACCACGATTTGTGAGCCCCTATGCCTAGTGTATAAATATTCAAGAAAAATTTAAAAATAATTATAAATAAGAAAGTTATTTCGAGTGGCCCGTTTTTCAGTGTCATCCGGTATATATATAGAGGGCTCGATTCTGATTGGTCGGCGCTAGTTTGACAGAATATATTATGCTAACTTCGAACGTTGTTTACATGCATTAAGTAATTATACCATATTTATATTATATAATAATTAAATTATACGTGTATCTGGAATATTCTATACATAGGATTTGATGTCGAATGATATCTGGGCCTTATTTTCGATAGTTTATTTAAAATACATACAGATTTAAACGTTTCGGGCAACAATTAGCCCATCATCAGCTAAATGAAAATACAAAAAAAAGTTATAACAAAAAATTCTTTCATATAATACAATATTTTCAACTCACCAAAAAGACAAGATTTTTTGTCCTTTACAAAAACCAGTCATACATATTTATACATAGTGCTTGACTATTTTATAAAAAGCAAAAAATGTAAATTTATAAAGTGAAGAAACACAATACCATTTCATAGAGGAATCTTGTATTTTTAAATTTGGTTGCTCTAGAATTTTAGGATTATTAAAATCAATTTGGTGGCCAATTTGACAGACATGTTTACACATAGCACTGTGCGGTCTGAGTTATTTCTATTTGAATGATATTATGAATAAGCAGCAACACCACAGGGCGAGGAGAAGGGAAAAAATTGGGCATCAGTTCATATTTTTTTGACGGCAAGTATAACATTTTGTAAAGATGCAAAGAATCAAATGCATATGATTTATAATTCTGAAATCATAGTGAGATAATTTTATTTAGTATTTCCTTGATTTACTATTAAAATTTAAAAAGTAGAAGAAATATCCTGCCAAAAGAATAATTTTCTGGCATTGTTATAATTGTTGATTGCAACAAAGAATATTGATTATAACCAAATAAGGTATGTAATATTGATTATGAATGAATCTAACATAGGGAATTTCATCAATATTTTAAAACTAGCATGTTTCGACAAATCAAAAGTATAGTTTGAAGCTTGTGTCAATTTGCAAATTTATATTTTAGGGGGGGGGGGGGATCTGGCATGAGAAATACCTATGTACATATTTATTATTTGTATGTAAATATTTGTATAATTAGAGATTAGTTATACAAAAAATATTATATAATACCTTTATTTGTAATTCAGTGGTATATTTTTAAATATTAATGCAAAATTTGAAATTTATGTTCTCTTTCATGAATTGCTTATCGAATTTTGTTTAGTTTTCACATACGAATTCAAATATCGCGTGCCATCATTTGGCAGAATATGACGGCGCTAGCTCTGTTGGCCACATTAATATATCTAGTCACTATAAGTATGTCTATTCATGCGCAGTGTAGTACAATTTTTACAGCTTATATGATTTATTTATACAATATACCGGACAAAATAACTGGTTTTTGTGAAACTTTGACATAACATATTTATTTAAAATGAAAAAAGTGTATTTGTTTTTTGTTATTTTGAAAATGAAGCATTTTATCAAACTACCAACTTTACATTTAATTTACAATATAATGTTTTTATAAGATATAACACATACATATACTAAATTTCATAATTTTGTCTATAATCGTTTTCAAATTAGAAAGCAATATTACATATACTTGTATGATCATTTCATGAGGTTGGTACTCCTATAAGAGACGAGATCGTGCATAAGATTATTTGAATTTTTTGTTTGAAGATGTAATACAGGTGACGTCGAATAAAGTATAGACCATAAAATAAGTAAAAGGTTTGTACATATAAATAATAAAAATTATGATAGTTAAAATTTCTATTATTTCTGTAATCAAGTATTTAAAAAGAATTTATTAATAATTTATAAAAATTAAACAATTTATAATGTACTTATAGTTCTGTAATAAACACTGGGGCTTATTTTGTTAATAAGGCAATATACCTACATTGGGCCGAGTTCAGCACTCTTCACTATTTTAGTGATCGTCTCTAATAACTATGGAAACAGCTTGTATCTTTTTCTTATGATTGCATCAATGCGTATGTCTCTCTTTATTTTGTTATTTTTAGAAAGACTTCTTTAGTTAAAGAAGAATGCTCAATTCTACTCATTGTTTTTTATTCGAATATACCTTTAGAATGATGCACGCGCTTGTGTGTTAAAATTTCGTGCGTATTCTGATGGGTTAAAAAATTTATTCTTTATAAAAAGATGGAAGAAAAAAATATATCTATTTATAAGATATCATATTTGATCTAAAAAATTTTGATACTAAACTTTATAAATGAAAACAAATTTCGAATAAATAATATTCGTAGAGTCCCCAATTATTAAAAAATCTTTCAGAACTCATAATATAAAAATTTTATTAAATATTTTTGTATTTTAAATTCTTTGTGTGAAATAAAATAATGAATGACATGTTTGTAAAACAGTAGTACCCATAAAAGTGGGAAGTGATTAATTAAAACAATAAACTCTAAACTATGTGTAACAGTTGAAAACCATGACACAATGCTCTAGTAATTTTACATTCAAATAAAAATAATTGTGGCCGTTAACAATGGCTCACGGAGATTTATCAGCCAGTGCCAGGGCCGGACACTGTTGTATTATGTACGTGCATGTAGTGCAGTTGCAATGCGAATGTGTGTTAGACAGACCATATCACCCTTCACCTCGATACAGTTGCACTCTTAACTCATTGTGACTCAGATTTATTTATTTCTATCCACATGTTTCTTAACGAATGGCAATTCTAGATTGATCTATTACCTATAATAAATATGGTTACCATCTAAGCATTTCAACATTATTTAAATGAAGTGCAAGTCCGTCTTATTAATTTACATATACATAGTTTTATTATGAAAATCCTGACTGGATACTATTTTACATATTTAGTTAATAATTATGTACTATTACTTTTTATTTGTCATTATAGAGAAGGATGTCCAGATATATCCGCGAATTTTAACATAATTCTAATTTAGTTAATTTAATAAAATCTGTCAAATTGTTAACATATGAAAAGGCAATATTAGATTTAAGTAAATTAATGTTGAAAAACCAATATTCGACTGTGTTAGCATGGAGGTAGATACGGGAAAGTAAGAAATCTTCGGACTTGCAGTCAATTAATAAAATTTATGCACACCGTGGCGAGAAGATTTCTTACTTTCCCGTATTTACCTTAAATAAATTAAATTGAATCAGTCATTATAAAAAGTTATTACAATAATAACTCTGTTGACAAATTAAATAGCAATCTTGTAGATGCAATAAAAGAGGCAGTCAACACTGCATGCATGAAATTTGACATCAAAACATATGATAGTACAAAAAGTTCTTTTATAGAAAAAAAAAAACATGGTTCAATAGTGGATGTTTGGTTTGTAAAAAGTCAACTAAAATAGCTTTAAAATTATATCGCAAATCCCCCAATGAAATTAATCTTAATAACTACCACTGTTTAAAAAATAATTACTGTAAATTAATGAAATACCATAAAAAACAGTATTACATTGATTTACAACAGAAATTACAAGTAAATAATAGCCAGGAATTTTGGTATGTAATAAATTCTTTAAAAGTTAAAAACGCAATTACAAATGAAATCACCATATCAGAATGGACTAAATTTTATAAGAATATGCATAAAGAAAATTATCCTGAAGTACCTCTTTTTTTTATTGCGCTCATCCGACTTTGGGACTGTGCAATAACTTTGGAGGAACTAGAAATTAGTATTAATAACTCAAAGCTAAATAAATCACCTGGCCCGGATAGGTTAAATAATGAATTTTATAAATATTTGACAGTGAAATGGAAGCATTACCTCTTAAACATATTTAATGAGGTTCTAGTGCAATGCACTACACCAAAGGAATGGTCAGTCCTACATATTACATTGTTACATAAGAAAGGCAGTAGAAAAGATCCGTTAAATTATAGAGGTATTGCTCTTCTAAATTCCATATGCAAACTCTTTACATCCATTCTATATGGCAGATTACAGACACACATTGAATCAAATAACATATTAAAAGAAAATCAAATGAGATTTCGTAAAGAAAGGGGAACAGTAGATAGTATTTTTTGTTTAGCTGCTAGTGTACATCTTCAGTTAAGAAAAAAGAAAGGAAAGCTTCATGCAGCATTCATAGATTTTCGTCGTGCTTTCGATTCAATAAATCATAATATTTTAAGGGAAAAACTTTATAGATCAGGTGTTTCATCTCGGTTTATAAAAATTTTGCAATCGTTATATAAAAACGCCGTAATGCAGATAAAAATAGCAAATAATGTTTCAGACATTAATATTTCTGAAGGCTTTCTTTAGGGCGAATTACTTAGCCCTTATTATTTGCTATTTTTATAAATGATTTAGAGGATCATCTGAGGTCAGCGGAACAACGGTATTAGTCTGGATTGTAATAATGACCTAATGCTTCTAGCCTATGCGGACAATTTGACAATACTAGGATACTCTACTATCGATATCCAAAGAAAATTAAATGTACCCCAAGAATATTGTAATATAATTGGTCTTACGGTTAATACGGACAAGACAAAGATTATTATTTTTCATAAAGGCTGAACACCAAAAACACACTCGACTATTGTTTATAATAACCGAAAGTTAAAAATTGTAGATTCCTTTAACTACTTAGGCGTAATATTCTCATCATCGGGTTGTTTCAATAAAGCGGCAGTAAATAGTGTTAATAAAGGCACAGTTGCAATACAAAAAAACTAAAAACATTTTGAGTAGGGCCAAAGGCTGGTTAGAAAAAGTTAAATTACTAAATTCTATAGTGAATGCAAAAGTGTTGTATGCCTCTGGTATTTGGGGATTAAATGTATTGCAAATTTTGGAAAAATGTCAACTGAGTTACCTTAAGTCTATTTTTCTTTGTCCCAGAAACACTCCAGGTTTTTTTTTAAGATTAGAAACAGACATTACAAATATAGCAATATATGTTTGGAAAAGAACTCTTAATTATTGGAGAAAACTTATGGAAGATAATAAACTCCCTAATATAGTATTTTTGAGATTATTGAAAGTAAATAAACTAAAAGTAAATAAAACAATTCAGAATTGGGCCTTACAGATTAAACTTTTTTATTTAATTTAAATTATGAGGAAAGATGGAAGTCTCAAAAAATAAATAAAGCTGAAATAGATGAAATAATACAGAAATATACAGATTCTTTAATAAACAAACACATTGAATTAGCAATTGTATTAAATTTTAATAATCGTTATAAATTTTTTAACCTTAATGGTGCTACAGAAGAATATTTAAAATACAATATTTCCATACATAAGCTGAGAATCATTGTCCAACCAAAATTAACAAGTAAAAGAATTTTCATTATTAATTATAAAAAAATCAAATATAAAATCAATTTACAAAATTTTTGTACTTTATGTTACCTCCATGAACTTGAAAGCGTACATTCTTACTGTCTGTCCGATATACTCGTATTCTGCATTGAGAAACACTTATTTAAACTCATACATTGGTGATATAACTAACGTTAATGAAACCTTTAAATTATTTAATAATCTTTGTGTTAAAAAAATTAATAATATTTTTTATTTTATGGTTAATTTTCTGAAAGTAAGAAGTTTCATTATAAATGTCTAAGTCATGTTATAGTTGTCAATTGTTATCAAAATAGACTAAAAATTGGAAAAATTCAAATGTATTATGGGGATAGGAGCTATAATATTTAAAAAACAAAAGTTATGACAGTACTATGTTTAAGCTGATAATGTTTGTTTGTTAATGTCCATTTTGTCTGCAAGGTAATTTTGCTAATATATGTATGGTTCTTTTTCTATAAAATATTATTTCTTGTACAAATAGAATATATATGTATGTATTTAAATTATTTTCACATTGCCAATTCAAAAAAGATTGTAAATCGTATATACAATAAAACTTTATTATTTATTATTATATTATAAAAAGTGGTTATATATCTCCAAGTTTTTCACATGTTGACTTTTAGCAAATTCACATTTTTCGAACCTTAGCTCATCTATTATTTGTTATAAAAACGGGCCAAATTTAATGTATTCAAGCACCCAGATCAGATACAACAAACAACATTGTCCAACGAAGGAAAATTCCAATAAACATAAAAAATGCGGATATAAGGACACTCTACAAATCTCGTATATCCCATAAAACTAATAAAATTTTTTACTAAGAAATGAACGATTGGTTTGCCACACCCACACACGAAGTATCTCACATCAATAATTAACTATATTTTTTTTCATTCATATTTTCCAGTGCAATTTTCATTTTATTTTTGAAGTGAAAACTTCTTTAGGCGCACCATGCACACTCTTTCCTGGGCAGTGAACTAATCCGTCAAGCCTCATATCGCGTCACAAAGTCGGAAATATGTCGTGTTTGGTATCAAATGAAATGTTCTTTGACGAGCTGCCAAGCAGAAATGTCAAAAGTTTGATAACTCGATCGGCTTTTGTTTTTTGTATAAAGTTGTCAAAACCACTCCACGTTTGGTATCAAATGAGAGGTATCGTTAAGGGCTGCCATGCAGAAATGTCAAGAACTTGACAGCTCGATCGGCTTTTTTTTCTGCATAAAGTTGTCAGAATCATGTCGTGTTTGGTATCAAATGAGAGATATAGCCAAGGGCTGCCATGCAGATATAGCAAAAATTTGGCAGCGCGATCGCCTTTTGTTTTCTGTATAAAGTTGTCAGAACTATGTCGTGTTTGGTATCAAATGAGAGGTATCATCAAGGGCTGCCATGCAGAAATGTCAAAAATTCGACAGCTCGATCGACTTTTGTTTTCTGCATAAAGTCAGAATCATGACGTGTTTCGTATTAAATGAGAGGTATCGTCAGCGGCTGTCATGCAGAAGTGTCAAGAGTTTCACAGCTCGATCGGCTTTTGTTTTCTGTATAAAGTTGTCAGAACCATGTCGTGTTTAGTATCAAATAAAACGTTTTCTGAAATGTCAAAAATGTGACAGCCTGATCGTAATTAAAATATCAAGTACACATGAAACATAAGATAGTTTTTATGATGTTTATGAGCTGTCATTAATTGTATGAAATAGAATTAATATTTGCTTATCATAAAGTGTCTTGATCTCTGAAAGTTAATTCTGAAAACGCGTCATCCATCTCTTTGCCAGGCAAAATTAAATTGCGGACAACCTGTTATGTTGAATAATATACAGGGTGTCTCTTAAATAGGGGGACATGGCTTAACCACAGATTCCTGAGGCTAAAATAAGACGATTTAACCAAACTTGCTTCTACCGGAAAGTGTACCATTTAGCCAGAATTCTGCTTCAAAGTTCTTCAAAAAAAAATTAATTTTGCTTATAATAATCGGACGCTTTATTCGATTTGGATGAAATTTGGTATGACAGTTTATATGGTTATAAGTCACCTTTTAAGATGATACTTGTTATTATTAGTGAACCACTAGTCTATGAAACTTAGGTCTCCCAACATTAATTAGACCGTAACTTTTTAATGGCAATGCCGAAAACGTGAAATTATTTTTCTTCAGAAAGATACATTCAATAGTAAACTTTTGTCTCTCTGTGTAATTTGTGATATCTGTTACGGTTCATACAGAAAAAAATAAAATCTGAGTGTCTACACTGCTAAATTTTTAAAATAAATTTAATCTAGCGGTCTATCCAAATGTCAAACAAGTAATTTTTAATGACAGTAACGAGTTGTCAATCTTCACAACTTGTTTAGGAGTAAGCTGAGATATGTAATCGTCTTATTTATAATAATGGTAGTAAAATACTATTATACCGAACAAACGGATGTTACTAATTTTACAATATTGCGAAGAAAATTTTTGACAACTCGTAAAACAATTGTTACTGTCATTAAAAATTACTTGTTTGACATTTGGATAGACTGCTAGATTAAATTTATTTTAAAAATTTAGCAGTGCAGACACTCAGATTTTATTTTTTTCTGTATGAACCGTAACAGATATCACAAATTACACAGAGAGACAAAAGTTTACTATTGAATGTATCTTTCTGAATAAAAATAATTTCACGTTTTCGGCATTGCCATTAAAAAGTTACGGTCTAATTAATGTTGGGAGACCTAAGTTTCATATACTAGTGGCTCACTAATAATAATAAGTATCACCTTAAAAGATGACCTATAACCATATAAACTGTCATACCAAATTTCATCCAAATCGTATAAATCGTTCTGTTATTATAAGCAAAACTAATTTTTTTTCGAAGAACTTTGAAGCAGATTTCTGGCAAAATGGTACACTTTCCGGTAGAAGCAAGTTTGGCTAAATCGTCTTATTTTAGCCTCAGGAAGCTGTGGTTAAGCCATGTCCCCCTATTTAAGAGACACCCTGTATATATTTTTATTTTTTATTTATTTCGGCTAGGGTCTCAACACACGAAAACTTTTACATAGCCTTCTTTAAATCACTACTTATGCATATCTCGACTCCGCAAATCTAGCCTATGAAGTTGGCGCGTATGGAAATACTCAAATCTTGACTTGTGTACCGATAGACAAGATGGCTGACTAGTACATTCCGGAGTACAATTTAAAAAAAAAATCTGTTGTGGCCAGCACAATACCTCTCGCCATTTTCATATTAGGCTATATAAGTATTGTATTTAATATTTCCGATACACACAAAAACTGCTAATTACATTTATTCTTTATTTTTCAATTCATTCTATGAACAAGTTTTTTCTTCTAAATGTTCGAGATTCTTCCAATTCATTGACGACATTGGTGGTATTTCTGAAGGGTTTATGATGAATTATATGTATAGTAAGCGCGTATTTAGTTTACATTGACATTGATACTGTACGTACTTTGGCTTATAAATGAATTCCCTTTCTTTTTATACTAATTTTAGATGTTGACGGAGTCTTTTCCTCGTTATATATCTAATTATAATTTTAAATATTTAATTAATGATAAAATAAGAAATATTAAATGTACTTCCCAGAAAAAGTCTTCAGTAATGTCTGGACATTTTTGACATTGAAATTTATGTGGTACACTCAGAAATGGGTAATATGCCGTGATGATATATATATATTTTATTTATAGAATGGGTTATTTTATATACTGTTAATTCAGTCTATCTCCAAATCTATAGAAGACTCAATAAAATGTTTATTGGATACAGAATTTCATATTCTTTAATATTTTATATTATAAATTTTCAAAAAATAATATTTAGAAGATTTTTTTTAAAGAAACTGTTACTTCCGGTTATCCAAATGTTACCAAAATATAATCAACTCTTCCCAGGAATGTCAGATTGAAGAACTGCAGTTCAATATTTTTTAAGTCTTGTAGTATTTGAGAAACCGTGGCTCCAACATCCACACACACATACATACATACACACACACACACACACACACACAAACACACATACGGACATCATCGTAAAAATGTTATAATTGGATTCTAGGGACCTTAAAACGTGCTTATCCACTAAAATCTGGACATGTGATTTTTAGCATGAATCTCTTAGCGAGAGGTAAAATTACTACCAATAACGTAACCTAATCCTAATGTATTTTATACTCCACAGTGTATTAGTCAGCCATTTTGTCGAACGGTGCATATGTGGAGATTTGAGCATTTCGGTACGCGCCAACTTGGGCTAGATTTGCGGAGTCGATAAATGCATAAGTCGTGATTTGAAGAAGGCTATGTAAAAGTTTTTGTGTGTTTCATGTAATCCCTATATTTCTATTCAATTTTACCTATGTATAATAAAAAAAAAAATTAAAAATATTTCTTCAAAAAACAGAGCATTCAAGTAAAATTTTCTGAACTGGATTAAACACTTTTCCAAACGAGCGATTTAATTTAATTATCACTACCTCTGTAAAGAATTTTAAGAGTTAAATTGTACATATACACTTTTACTTTATTCCATTGGTCCACCTCGTTCATTGAGAAATATGATAAAATACATGTTTTTTTTTAATATTTAATATCTACCCGTATACGACACGTCAACAGGAGTAGGTACACGATAAAATTTCAACGGAGTTGATTATAGGATGAGAAGGGGCAGTTTGCTATTGTCCCCCTTGGGGCGTCAAGAAACTAAAATAAATGACTTACCTTTACAATTGATTTTACGATTTATTAGATGATCTATGCTAATAGTTAAATAAAGCCAAGTATCATAAAATCATAATGTAAGAAATTGTAACATTGATATATTTTTTATTGAAATAAAATATCTTTCTATATTTATGACGTATTTGAATAGTGTTTTTAATGAATTTGATTACAACAATGTTCAGCAACGACAACGCTAGAAAAATAAAAACATGGTTAAGATCAACGATGGCTGTAAATCGATTATTAGAAATATTGGCCGGTTGCACCCTATTTAATTAAAAATTAAAGAAAACAAAGTATTGATTTTAATTTAATTTTAGTTTAATTCCGAATTAAAATATTGATGTTTAAAAAAATTGCGAACGTGAAATAGGAAAATAATTATAACTACCAGAAATGTCACAATGTGACAATTTTTCTGACAGGGTTTGATTCATCATTCTTGAAAATGAAGAATTAGTCACACGAAGAAAAATAACACACCACATTTATTTGTAATAGTCACTTACAGAATTGACATCACATGCAAGAAAGAGATAGAAGATCATGCTTTCAAACAAACCTCCCTTTGTTGTCTTACGTCCAGCTCCCTGATTCTATCTGTCATTATATATGCATCTGTCATTCAGTGTTAACCTAATTCTTTGTGATTTATTCGTTGTGTTCAATAAAAATCTTTAAAACCACAGGATGTGCGTGGGGCAACTTTTCGTGTTTGATAATATTGAAGATCATTCGATTATTGAACTAAAACTATGTCTGGAGTGTAGAGGTCTATGGCTGATGACAGGTCTTTGTTTGGTAGTGGTAACCATAGCAACCTTTACTTCTATGCTTTGTCGCAAGATGCGCTCTTGCAAATTGCAATTGTGTAAGTGTCTATTTTATTTCACAATCATGAAAACACTATTCGAATTCAATTTGTTCGATTACGAAACGTTAATAATAAAATTGCATTATAGTCTGAAATTAACAGGCTTTTGCGCAAGAAAAAACTGTTTTCCCAAGTAAAATTTTAATTTAAATCTTATATTCGTAAACCTAACATATGTTTCTTATTTTAAATAAAGAAATCTGTATATTTTTATATTTTTGAATTCTACGTTAATTTCTGAATACAATGATGTGCCACGAGTCAAATTTTACAACAACGAAACGTAAGAACAATATTTTTAGTTTTTGTGCAAAGTAACATATAAAAACACTAACGTAATTAAAAATATTGAATTTCATCACACATTTTTATTTAATTGTCAACATAAAAAAAATCTGTAACTAATCTTACTTTAAAATTATATTTAATTTAAATTAAATTATTTTTATATTGTATTTGCTCTGTAATTGGGACATGTTCCTGTAGAACAATAAAGGGTATTTTATTATTATTATTATTATTATTGCATATATAAACAAATTCAACTTGGATTGTTTAAGTTTGAATTTGTACCTCCCACTACCCTTGGTAAGGAGGTACCTATAGGGATCATGCTAAAAATCACATATCGAGATTTAAGTAAATAAACACGTTTTAAGGTCCCTAGAATCCAATTTGAACATTTTCACGATGATGGCACTTTACTTGAAACTCAGAACGGTTTTTCTTCGAAAAATACCATTATATGTGATTTTTTCGCATGTTATGTTATTATAAAAATGAAAAATTATTGAATTTTCTGCAGGTATACATTAATACTTTTTACCTCCCGCTACCCTTGGTAAGGGAGGTATAGGGAACGTGCTAAAAATCACATATCGAGATTTTAGCATATGACCACGTTTTAAGGCCCCTAGAATCCAATTTTAACATTTTCACAATGGTGTCTGTATGTGTGTATGTGTATGGATTTTGTCTTCGCTCTAACTCAAATACTATCATTCAGAAAATTCTGAAATCTTGTATTTCTATCCTATTCTAATATGAAAAGAAGCCAATAGATTTTGGTGTAAATCGGATAACCGGAAATGGCACTTTACCTGAAGCTCATAATGGTTTTTCTTCAAAAAATACCATTAAATGCCATTTTTTCGCATTTTATGTCCTATGAAAATTAAAGATTATTGAATTTTCTACAGGAATACATTAATACTTTTTCTATATATTTTGCAGATATTTAAAAATAATTTTTTTATTAGTCCCGAAGCCTAAGATAAACACAATTCCTTTGTTACACAGTTCATATTTCAAATGAATGTAACTGACAGTAAATGTCACTGTCAAAAGACTAATCACTTCAAATTAATAATATTGACATTTTAAAAAGAAAATAGTAAATAAATCAATTGTTTTATGCAATGGAACAGTTTGCAGCGTTAGTAAATACGTAAGTATGTATTTAAATTAATAAAAATTAAATAGCGGGAGGTTTTGTGTTGGCCACATCAGATTTTTCTATATATTTTACAGATAAATTTAAAAAATATATTTTTTTTTAATCTCAGCCTATGATTTAAAGATTCCTTTGTTACACAGTTCATATTTCAAATGTATGTAACTGACAGGTAAATGTCAATGTCAAAAAACTATACATTTAAAATTAATAATAATAATAATTAATAATTAATGGTGACATTTTGAGCAGAAAATGGTAAATAAAGCAATAGTTATATGCAAAGGAACTTGATATAATTTGCAGCATTAGTAAATACGTAAATATATATTTAAATTAATAAAAATTAAGTAGCGGGAGATCTTGTGTTGACCACATAAGATTTTTTTTTAATATTGTTTTGCTGCAAAATTTGATTTGTGGTACATCATCGTATATAGAATTTAATGTAGAGTTCAAAAATATGAAAATATGCAGGTGTTTCATTTAATAAAAAAAGTAATATGTTAAGTTAAGCATACAAATTTCCAATTAGATATAAATAAAGAAGTTAATAGGGATGCCATTCGTTCTACGTGTTCATCCAGTAAATAATACAAAATGAGTAAGGATGTGTTTATTATTTTTATAAATTACAGGAGAAAATTCTGGCCTATAAACAATAATAAACAAACTAAATGAAGTAGTAATGATTTACATTTATATTTCGAATGCGTTATGTAATTTTGTATTTATTTATTTAGAATTCACTCAACAGGAAATTAATCCCAATTACAAAGGAATTATAACAAACAATAATTAAACATACTTGATATCGAACGAGAGACAAAAAATAATACATCAATACAGTTTTCTTAAATTCAGAAAATGAATCACAAAATATATTATTTAATTTTTCTTGAATATCTTTAAGGTTTATACATAGCTGTCTAACAGGAGATTGTAGTTCATAGTTTGTCCTAGGTGTAGTATAACAAAATACGGATTTGTATTCAAATCATTCGGCAATAAAAGAAATTTTCCTGTTCGGAGAGCAGCTGGGTGGTATTTCGAAACTATTTATTGACTAATAGTAAGTGGTATATAGTAGGTATAGGTAACAGTAAAACCATTAATTTAAAGAAAATGACAAGAAGTCGAGTGTGAATATTTCGTTCAAGACAAACATTAATTAATAATAGATAGCCCTATAGATGAACATTTTCAAAGAATTATATTTACATTAACGTGTTGGTTACTTGCAGTATCTATACGTTGATGTTGGTATCATGTACCGTTATATTTCAGCAAAACTTGTCAAGCAAGAATCTTTAGATAATTACAACTTGTATTTGTTCAAAGCAGTCAAAGCCATTTTGTATTCTGAATAGGCCATTCCACCTTAATCAAAAATAGTAAAAGTATATTGAAAATATGAATGATAATAGTTAAAGGAAAATGCCATATAAATTACTCCCTCTAAAGAACAAGGGGTGTTTTGTTTTTGTTAACGAAGGACTTGTACACGCGTGTTTGAGTAAATAGGATCCAAGTATGAACTCCGACTTTAAGAAGCTCCGCTCTCGCTCCGCCTTAGCTAATTATATGTACATACTTTTTCGGGTGTCGGATCTGTTCAAATGGTGTTCGGGTTTTTTATTTTGTAAAATGAGAATAAAAAATGTGAAATTAATTAAGTATAATAATTTATTTATGTCTCTAATAATGGACTATAATATTACAATTTTTTATAATTTGCTCAACATTTTTTTTTGCTCTGTGATTGTGTGAACCACTGTTTATTTATTTCTGGTATACCCACAATACCTACGTCACAAAGCAAATTTTAAATTCGGACTTTAATATCTCGCTTATTTGTAGCAATTTTTAACTCGGACTTTCACATGTGGTCTTATATTTTTATGTTCATACTTCAAGAAAAAAAATTGTCGTGGAATAGCCTGTTCTTTTTTTAGAGTAAATAATTGGTCAGCTTGAACTTAACTCCGAAAAAATATGTTAAAAAATATTTTCTTGTTACTAATTTTATAACAGGATAGTAACTATTTTGAATATGATTATCATTAATGAAAAATGAATATTAATTAAATTTCCAAGAAATTGTAAAGAACTCATACATGTTTTAATTTCATATAAATAATAATTTGATATAGAATATGACATGCAAATGTTGTTCCCAGAAAAAAAAAAAAAATAAGTTATCCGGTAGCCATATAATTACTCGTAGTACCTACACAGCTACGGCAGCTCTTGTTTGACATTTGCAGGCATTGCCGGCAGTTGCCGTTGCTGTTGTTCTCGAAGGAATGTCATTGTCGCACCCAACTGGTAACCTTGCAGGTGACACTGGTAAAAAAAACGCATTGTGTATGCGAAATACACGCAAGAAACCGAAATTTATATCCTGCTCTGGCCTACAAGTAACCAGCGTTCTAGCTCACGTCGAGTCGCGGTATTGATGTTGATGGTAATCTCTTAACTAACACATGGGTGTTGTAAACAGTAATTACCTTTTCAAACTTTAATAGGGAACTGTAGTTGACAAAAGCGTTATAATATTAATCATATCCGATAGTTTGTAGTTCCGCATATATGATGTTACTCATACATTTACATAAAGTAATTAAAGTCTGATTTCTGATTGGATTTAATTGATAATTTCATACACTTTACGGCCTAATACTGTGTATTTAAAAAGGTTTATTTTTACCGAAAAATCATGAATTTTATATTTGGTAAATAACGCTCATCTGTAAAAGATACTAAATATTGATTTTTTTATGTATTTTATATTTCAAATATAAACTTAGTTCTAAATTAGATGCTAACAAATTGTCGAAATCTGTTATAGAGAATTTATTGTCACAAAACAAAACAACGTTTTTATTTATAAATTGCTATACTTATTCTACATTACCTTAAAATTATTAAAGAAGATGTTAAAGAATATAATAGTACATGGATCTCGACTATATTTAAGAATAACTATCTTTGAAGTTTACTTTCTTACAGTCAATATGTGTGCGTTCAAATTATGTAGGTAGGTATATTAAACTTCATATTTCTCCTTGAAGAAATTTCTAATACATAAGATAGTGAAATTGAAAATAGGATTTATTATATCTAGTTACCTACTGAAAGTTTTGTAGGAATTATAATGGTTATCTTGTTTGTTGTTTGAAGGTTTAGGGCTTTGGTACTAATGGAAATTAAATCTCACTCCAAGGCCTATGAAGGTCAATTTTAAGTTCAACAGGAATTGAGGTCAGCAAGCACAATATACTCGGTGTGTTCTCTAGTAAATTAACATGAATTGTCCTTTTATTATTCAACAATTTGTTATGTTACTGTCTTAATTGCACTGTACTTATTTTTTAAAATTAAATTAACATATAAAAAATATAGTTTTCCGTTAAATCTGAGAAATCGTCCTTCCTCGAAGCATTATATTAAATATAAGGTATATGTACGAGTAGAATCTTATTTATTTAACATAAACAAGTTCAACGATAATAATAGGGTAAAATTATTGTACATATAGATGAAAAGTAATACATAATAAAAAAACGTTTTTGGCTTTTATTTTTTAATAAACCTTTTCCAAATATAATTACATGTAAAATGCATTTGGATAAGTGAAGTAACATTTCTTGTATTCCATCCTGAATATGATATTCTTCAACATCCTAAAAAACTCATTTACAGTATTTGTCACCTCGAGCAATAATAATTCGAATGGCAACAAAAACGTACCTCCTTAAATACCAATTGAATATTATAATGAATTATTATTTCTTTTTTCTTCGACAAAAAGATCTTTTTTTTAGTTTATTTATTCATAATTTATAAAAGTACTTCCTGTTAATTGTTTCATTATTTAGAATGTATCAAATAAAAACCTTTATGGAAAAAACTGAGTTGTAATTGTAATGAGAAAAAATAATATATTTAATCATTCTTTATTTTAAAATGTATTTTTTTTTATTAAATAATCAATATCTGTCGATTCTACACATATACTTATAGTGTAAACGTAAAACCCTTAATTTATTCAATATAACGTGGGTACAAATAGTTTTGGCACAATATTCATTGCCTTCAAATATAGCAAAAATGACTAAATACCAAGTTGGCTTTGAAAAAATTGTTTATTTCCTTGTCAATTGCTTTAAAATGTCATAAATTAGAAATTCAAAAATAGTAATTATAATTTGGTTGGGCGGATGCCTAAGTATGAAATTGTTCGGATTTTTGAAAATAGTAATATCTGGCGTAGAACCATTTATCGTACAATAGTCAAATGTGACCATGGAATGCCCCCAAAATGTGGGACATCAAAAATTTGTACCGCAGAGAGAACGTACAGATTGGATGGGTACATTTTTCGAATGAGAGAATCATTATTATGGACAATGAAAAATATTTTTTTCACAATCGTTTGCAAATTCATTATTACTGTTATTACTCATCTTAGAATAGTGAGCAAAGTAGCATGTTGAATCACAAGTGAGTGATAAAAGGGAAAAACTCAGATGTTTTGAAATAATTAGTGGTTTAAGGCAGGGTGATCCGGTGTGTCCGATTTTTTTTTACCTAGTGCTAAAAGGAATAATAAGAACATGTGGACTCTTTAGGACAGGGACAATTTACTGTCAAAGATATCAACTGCTACAGGGTGTTAAAAAATAAGTGTCATAAATTATGAGGGTATATATTTCTGACCAAATGAGTAAAAAAAAAAAAATTTATCAACATGTGTCCGATCTTCAACTGTTTTTAAGAAAGAGGCCAGTTTGTATTAGAAGCGAAGAAAAACTGACTAAGATAATGGTCGCACAAAGTTTTATCTATGCCAGTAAATAGACTATAAAAAAACAATAACATTTTATATGAGACATTTTTTTTCACTTTCTAATAGTTTCGAAGTTATTTGACAATTAAATATTGGCCAAGGTCGCCACATCCCACATCTTAGTACAATTATTCGATTTTAAAAAAAGCACATCTAAGATGACCTCTGAAAGGTAAACAAAATGTCTCATTTAATCAAAATCGTAACTCTTACATTTTTCGAGATAGCAAAGATAAACACCGAAAAAACAAATTTTTCATTGCCTTATATCTCGGAAACTATTGAAGATCGGACCCATGTTGATTAAGCTTGGTCAGTAGGCACTATATGGCCTCATAATTTGTGACACTTATTTTTTTAACACCCTTTATAAGAAAAGAGAGAGAGAAGCCAAAATTATTGGTCTAAAGATAAAAGAAGAAAAAAAAAATAAATGTATGCATGTTAAAGGCTCAGTAATACAGGAAAAGATCGGAAGATAAGGAAAAATTGGCTCTAAGCTATATAATTTTAAAGAAATGGAAAAATTTACCTTCTTAGAGGCGACACTAACCAATATAAATGAAGAGGATACAGAAATAAAAATAAGATTGTTGAAAGGAAGTAGGGGTATAGGATCACTAAGGGGTTTCCTGGAATCAAAAGTTATGAACGACAAAAATCATAACTTACAAAACTGTTATTCGGCCAACAGTCCTATATGGTTGTGAATTATGGGTCCTAAACAACACAAATCAACAGAAACTGCAGGTGTGAGAAAAAATTCTTAGAACAATTTTTGTGATTTGTAGTAGTGAAAGTATAGTGTCAAGGATAAGAAGAGAGATCATAAAGGAATATGGTGAGATGCGGTCAACATGCGAATCCGAAGATGGGAAGAAAAACTGCAAACAGAACACATTGGAGAAGTGTAGCGCAACAAGTCAGGAGCCTGCAAAGCTTGTTGATCTATTATATATATATATATATATATATATATATATATATATATATATATATATATATATATTATATACATATACAGGACGTTTCACGGATATGGGACACCCCAATTATTTTCTTAATTATTAGGAATAGAAGAAAATCATTCAAATAAAAGTTGCAGTAGATCAAGAAGGACATTCACTTATTGAAGAAAAATAAAATTTAAACCAGTGGTTCTCAAGTTACAAACCAAAGTTATATTTTTTTTAAAATGGGATATTACACATTTTTTAGGCTCAATCGACAGAGTATTGTTTTCTGAATTCAACCATATAAATATTTTATGTGCTTACATAACAAAAATATTGAGAAAAATTCATTTGAAAATTAAATAAATTTTATTTAACATAACACAAAACAGTAGGCCATGACCAATAACAAAACAATTAACTTGTATTTAACTTTACAAATAATTTTCAAAATTGTTTCCATTATTTTCTAAACATAAATTAATTATCCTAACTACTGTTTCTGATGTAACTTAACTAAGAATGTCCGATGGCAGTGAAACACATGAATCCCTAATACGCTGTTTAAGGTTTTCTTTTGTGGTTATGGGCTGAGAATATACTTTATCTTTCAAATGACCCCACAAAAAAGAAGTCCATCGGTGTCAAGTCAGGAGAACTTGCTGGTCACTTGTATGGACCATTGTTACTAATCCAACGGCAATCAAATATAAAGTCTAACTAACTAGCACAGTATTGTGAGCTGAAGCAATGTCATGTTGAAACCACATAGTACGTACTCTTTTCTTGCAGAATTAAATCTTCTAAATATTCTGTTATTTCATTCTCCAAAAAGTTTAAATATCTCTCACTAGTTTTTCATCATAAACATGAGGCCCAAAAATTCTATTTCCCATCACACCTAATCACACGTTAAAACTTCATTTATGCTGATGATTTCTATTTCTAAAAGAAACAAACTGTTTTCCCATGTTAAACGCCTATGTCACGGTTTTCAGTATTCACACTGTATATATATAACTAACTACCATTTTCGGGTGTAACAAATTCGTATTAATATATATATATATATATATATATATATATATATATATTAATACGAATTTGTTACACCCGAAAATGGTAGTTAGAACTTATTAAAACAAACAACTTTTCTTAATTCCACTTTTTGTTTCGGTGCCCTGGTTCGTGGTTATTGGAGTTCTTTTGTTCAAAAAATCGTCATAACCCCCTTATTATAAAAAGTATTGAAAATTGTTTTTCTTTCAAATTTCCCTTTAGGCGTTTAGGCTCTCTAAAACATTTGGCTTTTAGAATTATTTTTTATTTTTTCAAACGACAAAATGGCGATCGATCAAAAATTTCAATACAAGATTTTTTGATAAACACTCCATCGATTTTCGAAAGTAAAACATTTATAAAATAGTTAAACTATATACTACAATATTTGTCTTAAACATTTTTTTCAATCTATCCCAAAAAAGTTTTTATTCATTTAATTGACTTATAAGTACAGTGTGTTCAAAAAAATCCTAACTCGGAGTAAGCTATGAACAAACGTTCTGTATTTGAAGATGCTATGTTCTGTCGTTTCCTTATTCACTGCATTGTTGACACGTGGGGACTTCCGTCTTTCCTATTTTTTATATACGTAGCTTTGGAAACTGCCGTGGTTTGCAGGGCCTGGGTCAGATAATAATTAATAACCCCATGCTTTCTTAATGCCCAAATGTCAACATCGGGGATTAATGTTTTAGTCCATTGGCTCTTTTTGTGCACTGTCCCATCTTTTTTGCCACTGTACAGCAATTTCTGATTCCTGATCCGCTTTGGTTGTACCATTTTTCCGCGCGATAATATCTATTGGGGGTGTTCCCTCAATAGCTAGAGTTGCGTCCTCACAGATGGTCCTATAATCAGAGCAGATTCGGAGTGCCCTTTTCTGCACTTTTCCAAGCGCTTTCCTAAGTTTCTCATTCCCAAGGCAGTGCGCCCAGATTGGCGCCGCGGAAAGCATCGCGGACTGGGCTATACTGCCTAGTACCTTTCTTTTCAATTGGCCCTCCTACATTCGGAATTATCTTGCTAAGTGCGTGGACTGTCCTATTGGCTTTTTCAGCAATTGCGTTAATGTGCTCGCCAAAGACAAGTTGGGGGCTGAACATTACTCCTAAGTACTTTACCGATCTTTTAGGTTCAATTTCTTTATCTTTAACAGTAAACTTTATTCCTGCCGCTCTTTGCTTCCACCAGAATAGTGGCTTCGTTTTCTCAGGTGCCATTTCAAGTTCAACCCTTACCATCCATGTAGTTAGTTAGTATTTACCTCGTTTACTATTATCCTCAGGTCTTCCGGTTCTCGACCATGAGCAATGATGGCAAAGTCATCGGCATATGCAATTAGTTTAGTTTCATTCGGGGTCCTCATCCGCAATATCATAACCTAACCTACCATAACATAGCTTAACTTTCTTTCATTTGAAGCATATTTAAATCAGTAATATGACATATTTTAAAATATAGATAAATATTTTATTCATCGGAGCTATGTAAAGCAATATTTTATAATATTAATATTATAGAACATATTATATTTTATCGTATATTTGTATAGACAGATGAATTGTTATAATTGCAGTGAAGTGTAGAGCATATAAGAAACAACATTGGCTGTAGTTACAGTAGTAATATCAGGTGCTGTAATCTGTATTGACGTGCAGATTACGCCAAATACAATTAAACCTATGTTTGCTCATAGCGATGTGTAGATAGTGTCAGTACATATTTACGGCGTAAAGCATTCATGTTTGTATTAAGTCTGCACTAATTAAATGTTACGCTTCTGCGAAACCTTAAAGCGTAAACGAGAATGTGAATTGTACTGCTAAGTGCTAATTGAAATTAATATTCACACAATGCATCTACAGAGTTAAATGGAGTTATATTCTATCTGAATTCATTTCAGTTTACGCTGAAATGAGAAACTCCCCGGAATTAACTCAGGATCCTTCAAGAACTTCTTCTACTTAATTAATATTCAAGTTTATATACTTTACATAAAACAAAACTTTTCATGGTTTTTAAACGTGGTTATAATATTACTATCTCTCATTAAAAACTTTGAAACTGCACTATATTTGTTAATTCAACAAGTTACAAATTACCTTTTTAATGGAAAATGTAATAGAAATGTGGCTTCACGAGGAAAATATACATTATGTGTATCCTATTATATATGTATAACTTTTCATTATCCACGCCAATAATGAGTGACCGTGAGGTGACGCTTGGTATTCGCCAACACTGTACGAATAGTCCATTTGGTCCAATTATCACAAAATTCTTTTAAAACAACTAATAGAATTATACTACCTTTTTAGTTTAAGTTCTGTATTTTTTATTAATAAAACTCAAACTAATAGAATTTGTAATAATAGTAAAATATGTCTTCACTTTTTATTTAAAATAATAAAGACTTTCAACATTATAGTGTAATTTTAAATTAAATATTTAGCTAAAGATAAAATTTAACAGTATAGTACTAAAAAAAACCCGATATATTAATTTCACATTATTTATCAATATTGGGTGACATATCTTTTCATTGTAAATTACTACTGTACTTTTTTGAGAGATTTTATTTAATAAAACCTCATAAAATCTTATATTTTCGGTTTTACTTGTTGGTAAAACTAAGTATTATTTCAATTTACATTAAACCAATATAATATTTTAAAAGAAAACATATCTTCCTATGTGTCATTAGAGCGACAAAATATCTGTAATTAACGATAATTTATCTTAGTTATTAGTATCATATATTAACTAAATAAAATGAAATTAAAGCGGGTGAATCGACGGATGTACCGAATGCGAGCTATGAGCGCGAAGCAGGAATAAGCATCCCTGCGAGGCGTACAAAGATACTATTTTATTCACAATCAATTGTTAATCATTGAGTTTTAACACAAATTTTATTAATATCTATTGAATTATTGTTGCCTAATATAACAAAATTTTGATTGATTTTGGACATTTTTATTACAATTTGACTTGTTAAAATGGCAATGAAACTTTAGCGATTGGAAAGTGACATTTAGCTAGCCGGAATGTTTTCCGGCTTGCTAGAAAGTAATGTAAACAATCATCCCAATTTTGTAATACAGTTGATTAAAAACATTGCTAAAAATTGTAGCCAATATAATAAATGTAAAGCCTGCCAGTTTAGTTTATCAGAGTTTGTAATATTATTGTTTTTTTTTTTTTGTAATGGCAATGTTGCTAAGAGTTAGTAACTTTGTTACAGAATAACTCACGTTCCAACTGTTTTGTAATTTGGAAAACGGATTACGAATAAAATTATTTTCGTCCATTTTACTTTCCGTCACTTTTAGGTAAAGAAGGTATTGTCTTTGGTCAAAAATAACGGTGGTGAGTTTTCAATGAATAGCACATTTTAGAGTCCCTAGAATAAGATTTTAGTAGTTTTACGATGATATCTGTCTGTGTGTGTGTGTGTGTGTGTGTGTGTGTGTGTGTGTGTGTGTGTGTGTGTGTGTGTAACAAAAATTTCTCCTACTATAACTGCAATACTACAATTCTAAAAATTATAATTCTTTCTTATTCCTCTTCTTTATCAACCAAAAGTACACTCATTTGAAGATCTTAACAGTTTTTTTGAAAAGACTCAGGTAAATATCATTTTGCCACATTTTATGTTATTAATTTTCTACTAAAATGTAACATCATATATACATAAACATGAATGAATAAAATAATTTTCACTTTTAGTCTCTGTCTTTTAATTATAATTTTAAAATAACTGAAATAAGAAAAACAATAATATATATGAAATAATTTTTTTTTGTTCATTAAAAACAAAATAATTAATATTAGTTACTGGTTTTACCTAACTGTTATTTTATTTTATTTATGGAAAATTATTTACACGCAAATATTGCAATTTCAGATGTCTATCATAAGGTGTTTTAAACGGTATTCTCATAGCTTCATGAACAATAACTGCGTTATTTTTCATTTGCACATACTCCCGGTATTCGTCTTACCTCTTATCCTTTTATTAGTCACGCTAAGTAGTACAATGTGTACAATTGTTTTATTATTCAATAAATAATTGAAAATGTATGATTAACACTTATGCCCCGATTGCATCGCTCGCGACTAAATTTTAAGAATTTCTTAAATTGACAATATCTTATCGAAACGAAATTTCACATGAGTAATAGGAGGAAAAATGAAATGTAGATGGAATACGACAAAATGTTGGCCAAATGGGGGAACTGTACTTCTAAAATAGTGGAATCATTTGTCGTTTTTATTTCAAAGTTAAACATCGAAACGATTTCGTACAAAATATTATTTACGATATACTCAAAATAAACATTTGTTTCACTCAACAAATGATAAAAAATGACCATTTGCCACGCTCACAAATCTCTCACCAGAGGTCAGCTACTTTGATTTTTTTCTTCAATTGTATATTGCTGTCAAAAGTTCGATTTGCATTTCTTTGTGTAAGTTTAGTGTGAGCGATGCAACAGGGTATTATTGGGGTGTATTCTATAAAAAAAATGTTAATTTTAATATGCGTTCAAAAAATTACATTTTTACATGACAGTTTTAATAATATAATATGAGTTTCTTGGTAATTTACATGCGAGACTTTAACACTGCTCTTAACATCATAGATTATAACGTATGGGTGACCGTTATTAAATAAAATATTTCACAAAATAGTAGTATATTATACAAAGAATATCACCTAGATATTTTTAATCATCACCCAAGGTCATTTCCTTTCGTCTTTTAAAACATTTTAAATTTTCATTAATTACAGGTGCAACATTTATTCAAATGCTGGTATTTTATTCCATAAACAGATGTTAAATTTTAAAGGCATCTAACAGGCATGACATTAAAATGTACAGTTTTAATACCTAATATGTTAAAATTTTAACAGAATTGATAGTTACTGAATGGAAAATATATTTTATAAAATAAATTTACATAATAAGCAAGTTTATTTTTAGCATAATGTTTAAAATTAATAGTTCAAAATTTTGAATTATCAGCAACCCTCAAAAATTACATTAATATAACTTGTATAATTATATATTTTTTGTATTGGTGCTCTGAAATTGACTATGTTAAATAACATAATATTTTTTATATATCTTTTTTTGGTAATAAATTTAGGAATAATTCCGGAAAGTTTCGGGTGAAAGATCACGCATTCCCAACTTTGGGAATTTAAATACTACGCCTATGGTGTTTATAAAATTTATTAAATTGGTGTGTAATAATTAATATATTTTGTAGATAAAAACAGAAATTAATAAAAAATATTCCAAGAAAATAGTTATTGTAGGATTCAATTTATTTTTCCAATCACTTATTCTTGACTCATTTGTTTACGTACAAAATTTGCGTTTGACATTTATTTCATTTATTAGCATACGAGAAATTTACTCTCTCAAGTGATTATTTAAATAAACACATTGTTTACGTCTGACCAAAATAGAGTATCTAATTACACTGCGTAAAAATTCTCATTTGCGCGACAAATGTAATAGAAACCGCTTTGTTATTGTGTTTGTAGGTTCTAATTTCGTTCCCGCGATGAGTGAGAAGGATATGTGGATCATATTTCTATCCTTTTCTAGGTAACTACTCCTTCCCAACTGGATTTGATTCCATCCCTTCTGGTGTTTCTCTCTGTTTAATGTACTTCTATACGTATTTCCTGTTCATTTGCTCCCGCTGTTCAATATCAGATTCAATTACTACTGATTACATTCCGTGCTTACCGACGGGTATTAATTGCTAACATTTGATACATTGTGAGATAATTTGTAAATATGATGGCAATATACAGGGTGCCCATTTGATAAGTTTCACATGGCTCTAAAGTCTGCCCTATTAATTTTAGTTCAAAAATGTAAATACGTAAAATGTTCAGAATTAAAAACTGCATGTAACAAGTCTTTACATGCGTTTCGTTCGAGAAAGAGACGCAAAATAAAAGTAATAATTTTTAGCTATTTGCATTGTGCGCCATGATCAACCGCACAAAATGTTAAAAAGTTGTACTGCTTGATTTTGGCAGATGACCTTTGTCGTATAACATTTTAATAATTATTAAATTCATTAATTTATCAGTAATCATGGCATCATGGACACTTTTAACATCACAGAAAAAACAAGATGAAACAATATTAAAAATTAAATATCAATTAATAAACTTTAATCTGTCGAAGTCAAACAATACGTCTATTTGAATTGCATATTTTGTCTCTGTAAAAAGCTTAAAACGGATATTTTACTTTACGTTTATCTCATGAGAAAAACTTACTATATCAATAAATTTAGGCTCATTTCATGCAGTTCTGAACATTTTTTGTTTTGATACTTTAGTTCTGAAAATTAATAGGGCAGAATTTGCAGTCAGTCATATGAATATTTTACCATTATATTTCCTGTGGTCCATAAAACAGTAGGTAGCCGGTATTTACAATTGTACATCCGACATAGTTCATGTTTTTTGATTTTCTGTTGCCCAGTTGCCCAACTAGGCTTAAGTTTTAAGCTTGACTTAAAGAAAAAAATCTGTTGTGTCAAAAATCAACAGTTTTACTGACATTCTGAAAGCTTTTTCTAGGAAGTACATTTAATCTTTCTTATTGTTTTTTAATTAAATATTTAAAATTGTAGGTAAAATGCATATATCCATCCGAAATACTATTGAAAATGATAGGAGCAGCAGTGGAAATATATCATACACTGAAGAAATATCCGAGAAAAACAGTAATTTATTATGAACAAAATTTTATGTACACGAATGACAGTATATCCTTTATGTATTATAAACTTTAACAAATACCGCTAATCTTGTTAACGAATTGGAAGAATCTCTGACATTTAGGAACCTCCTCATACAATGAAAAATAGATATAATTAGTATAGTATGTGTGCAGAAAACATGTTAAATACAATAAAAAACAATATTTGGGTAAAGTTCTGTATTTTTTTTTTTTTATTATATAACGTCGGTTCGATAGCGAAGTGCAATACAATACTTATATAACATAAAATGGAAATGGCGAGAGGTCTTGTACTGGTCATAACAGATTCTTTTTGTTTAAGCTTAGCTTAAAATTTAAGTATCTTCGATGCAACTGGGCATGTATGTAGTGAATGGAATGATATTTCTATGGTTTGTAAAAACAATTTTACGAAAGAACGATTTGCTTACAGCTCTAAAAATTTATAATCGAATTTTTTTGACAATTCGATTCTACATCGACGAAAGGACAGGAGTGATGAAAATTTCTGTAATTTAAATTTAAATAAATTTTACCTGAAAAAATAATGGTACTTTATTTATTTATTTATTTATTTTAAAGTACACTGTCCAACAGGCAAATCCCAAATACATGACAGGATAAAAATAATTAACAAGAGATACATAATATTACAAATATTAAAGTACAATAAAATTATGTATGTAGTAAGTTAATAGATTTTAGTAAAAATAGATGTAAATTATATACGTTGGTATTAGATTATATATATATATATATATATATATATATATATATATATATATATATATACATATATATAGATTAAAATGGCCATAATAGAAAAAAATCTGAAAAATCTTACGTATTTAGTAATGCTTCATACTATATTATGTTCCATTGCATATAACTATTGCTTTATTTACGATTTTATTATTTAATATGTCACTATTATTAATTTGAAGTGGTTAGTTTTTTGACAATGACGTTTACCTGTCAGTTACTTTCATTTGAAAAATAAACTGTGTAACAAAGGAATTGTGTTTATCTTAGGCTTCGGGATTAAAAAAAGAAAAATGATTTTTAAATTAATCTGTAAAATATATAGAAAAAGTATTAATGTATACCTGTACAAAATTCAATAATCTATAATTTTCCAATGACGTTAAATGCGAAAAAATGCAATTTAATGGTATTTTTTGAAGAAAAACCATTATGAGCTTCAAGTAAAGTACCATTTCCGTTTATCCGATTTACACTAAAATCTAATGGCTTCTATTCCTATTAGAATAGGGTAGAAATACAAGGTTTCAGAATTTTCTGAATGATAGTATTTGAGTTAGAGTGCAAACAAAATTTGTACACATACACACACACACACACACACACACACACACATACACATATACAGACATCATCGTGTAAATGTTAAAATTGGATTCTAGGGACCTTAAAACGTGGTCATTTACTAAAATCTCGATATGTGATTTTTAGCACGATCCCTATACCTCCCTTACCAAGGGTAGCGGGAGGTAAAAAGAGAATTATATTTAGGATAACTACGTTGTTTACTTAAAAAAAACTTATCAATTGCTATTATATTAACATGATTAAATACAAGATGTTCATTTTGAGCAAAATATGTTATATGAAAGTATGACCGCAAACCTTTCATTTCAGAGTTTTCAGCCCTTTTAAGGTGCACCTCGCCAGACACATTTCTATTAATAACTCCGGTACTAGTTGCACTATAATTTTGCTATTTGGTTCGAGGATACTGCTTCTTTAGATGCATGTTTACTCGTATACTTTCTTTTATTTGTGTATCTTGCTAAAATGCAGTAGTTTTTAAGATATTTTAATTTTTAGGTTAAATCAAGTATCCAAAATATAGGTAACAATTAATAAACAATCAAATTTGTATGAATTCATCCTTGGATGAAGACGTCGATATTCTCTAAACGCACTAAAACCATTATTGTTACATCCATAAAAAACACCTTATCTGCACCAGCACTAACATTTTCCTTTTTTTCTCAATTAACAGAATAAATTACCATTAATTAAAATAAGTTAATTAACAATAGTTATAAACAGATTCTGTTTCTTTTTATTTTCTGTGGTAATCTGATGTATTTTAACTAATAACTAAATATTTCGGATAATTGATTTTTCCTAAAAATTTAAATATTTCAAAAACTACTGCGATATCAAATTTTAGCAAGGGTACCTTTTTGTGTATTTTTGTATTGCATGTAATATTTTATTATTACGAATGAAAAAATGTTAATTGTTAAAAAAATAACGACGAAAAACTTTCAGAGATTCCTCATATGAGAGATGAGACTCCTCTGTTTGAGACTTGAGACATAGGAACAAAAGAAAGTATAAACATGTATCTAAATAAGTAGTACCAGTACCGTTATACAAGATTATAATTTATCTAGTACCAGAGTTATTAATAAAAATGTGACTGGTGAGATGCACCTTAAAATCGCTCTAACTCTGTAACGAAATGTTTTCGGACATACTTTTATGCAAGATATTTTGCTCAGAATAACCTTTAGAGTAAGCTGTTAAAGTTTGTAACACGTATTCATTAACATCCTGTATAATACTGAAATACAAAGAAAGCTTATACTCAACATAGGTCCGATCTTTAATAGTTTCTGAGATATACTCGTAAGGCAGTGAAAAATGAGTTTTTTCGGGGTTTACCTCTACTATCTCGAAAACTGTAAGAGTTACAACTTTGATTAAATGAGACTTTTTCTTTACCTTTCAGAGGTCATCTTAAATGTGTTTTTCAAAAAAAAAAAAAAAAAATCGTATAACTGTACTAAGATGTTGTGGCGACCTTGGCCAATATTTAATTTTCAAATAACTTCGTAACTATTAGAAAGTGAAAAAAATGTCTCATATAAAATTTTGTTTTTTATGGTCTATGTACTGAAATTTTGTTCATTCACTAACTCTATCAGTTTTTCTTCTAATACAAAATGGCCTCTTTCTTAGAAACAGTTGAAAATCAGACCCATAATGATTAGATTTTGGTCAGTACTATCTGTCTTCGTAGTTTGTTATACTTATTTTTTAACAGCCTGTATATTAAATATATCTTATACTTTGTTTCGTCATTTTAAGATGTACCAGCTATAGTATTTACAAACGTATCTTATAATAAACTATAAAGCATTTTTTTTTGTATTTTGCGAATTTTCTCTTTTTAATTGCATATTAATAACATATAAATTAAAAAATTCTATTTTTATTTTTCTTCTAAAAATAATATATTTTTTTTTTTACAGTGGGACTTAATTTCTCAATATAATTTAACTATAATGGATTTTGCAGATATAGTGTACAAAGTTTCAAGCGAATCTACATATTTTATATCGGTAGTTATCAAACGCAGCATTTATAAATGTATTTACAATACGAATCGTGGAAAAGTTAATTACCTCTAATATCAAAAGTAACTGGAGTAGAAAACACTATTTTATTAATTATATTTTAATTATGCAAATTGTAAATATAAATTGCAGAGGGTATTTCTATTTTGAATTAGTAGATAATGAAATATTTATCATTAAATTAAAGATGTTTTACCCGTTAGTTTTCAAATCAAGTTTATTCTTCCTACTAGAATATTTAAATTGAGTAGATACCTGTCCCACGAAATATTTTTCGTTATTATGTCTGTAATTCAAAATCTGCAAAAAATTTCAATTTAATTGAAGAATCAATATATTAAGGTAGCACGATCATTAGAGCAATGTGCAGATAAGAAGCTGAAATTTTAATGTTATTAACCGATAGTATTTACATAAAAAATAATTTTTTGAGAGAGATCTAACGTGTAGTTTTTGGGTAATTAATTTTTGAAAATTGGATATTTAACATGTAGTCAATAGGGAATCTCGTGTCACACGCACATTTTTTATATAATTTAACTACAACTGCTATAGATAAAGATACAAAAAACTGTAATTTGTATTAATCAACTATCATAGATGTATATAAAAATTACAACAAAGTATTCTGACGTGCAGTTCTGAAGATATTTTAAGTAACTGAAAATTCATTAAAATATCTGTCAGTTATACTGACATATAAATGACATATCCGACTAGTGAACGTTTGGCAACGTCGGATGAAAGAAAAAAAGAAAAATACAAAAAAATAACACAATAACTATCTAAGAGGTTTTTACTACATACAAGAACTACAAAAGACGATAAACACAGAAAACATGAACTCAATAATTATCTGAATGGTCTGAATCATTCCAATTCAAAATGATAAATAATGTCAAAATTCGCGCCAACTGCGCTAACATGCGCTGGTATACGCCATTTGCGATGCGCTGTTGCCAGATGCACGCTAGATTTATTTAGGCAAAAAGAAAATACTTTAGTCAAATGACATTGTTTTTTATTGTTAATAAATAAATAATTAAGTAAATCCGATTATAAGTGGTCTTAAGTAACATCTAAATTTAAGTTATTAATTTACATGTTAACATTATTTTATTTTAGTCAAAAAAATCTATATTTTATTATGACTTACAGAGTACTGAGCGTACTACCTTAAATATTAAATTATTCAAACATAATTCAACAATTTCCTATATTTATAAATTTATTACTAAATACATACTCGTATAAAAAATATTTAAACCAATCAATTTTATTACATTTTGTTTGTCGTTGAAAGTTAAAACCAGAGGAAACAAGGAAATCAAATTTAACTAACAGGATAAAATTTCTCCCCGAATGAGTGAGCGAAGGCGAGTGATGGTAGAAACCCGATAACCGAGTTTGAACTTGGATGTGATTTGGGAGTTTGGAGAAACTACTGAACCAGTTCCCCGTTCTCTATCTGACAAATATATCGTATTGTTGAATTACGCGAGTACATTTCCATAATGTGATTAATGTCAGGGTAAAATAACTTTCTTATAAGAAAAAAGGTTTTTTACTAAGCAGCAATTTTAAGAAATGAAGAATTATAAGAAATTGATACTTACTCTGTTATTTCTTCCCCATGATCTATTATTTATATTTGCTTATCAGTCTCTGCATCAACTCAGAAATATAATTTCACAAAAAATAAAAAAAAGTATTAAAATCAAAAACGAACACACACTCTTTATCTTTCAAATTCTCATACACTACTAGAATTTCTTAAAGAAAAGTCAAAGAAATTGTATTATGTTAAACAACAAATAATTTCATAATATCATTTGTGATGAATATACAGACCAATCATAATTCTAGATCTAGATAGTTGTTTTTATACAAGCAATAGTTAAGAGTTTTACATAAGCTTTTGAAACAATAAAAAATTATTATGTTATAATATGTATTCTAAATATTGACTGTAGCCTACAGCTTAACAAGGTACTCGTACAAATATTTTGATTATATTCTTTTTGTAGTTACTATAAAATAAATATTTCTACAGAAGGACAATTATTATAAACAAAGATTGAACGCAGATCAACAGATTTCCGCCTACCATCTAGCTCTATGATGAGATACTTAAATTAAGATTTTGAAATTTTAATGGTGATGTCTATACAAGGTTGGCTTGTATGTATACATATTATATCTGACGACATAATTTTACGTTACTGTGGTTTTACACAAATCAAATCTTCTTTAAAATGTGTGGGCGACTGTAGTTTTCGAAAAATGTCAGTGTCAAATTAAATTTGACAAGGTGAATAAAAAAGGCAAATTCTTACCATGTATTCAGTCGCTGATTACTTAGAAATGATTATAATTTTCGGAGAATGTGGACAATAATATTTTCGTTTAACACATTTTACACAGCTGCTACAACACGTTGCATTGTACGATATAAATGATGATCTCGGATGACACCTTCACTAACCTAAATTTGTTGACAGTGAAAAGTCAACTCTAAAGTGTCAAAATTACAGTAAATCAAACAAATTTTGTAACTCACTAGTAGTATTTTTAAAACCTAGCAACCAATCTTATTTTGTAATAATATCATCACACCTTAAGATATCCTTCCGGGATTGGTGGATTAAAAAGTCTTGTAACTCATATCAAACTAATTTTTGTAATATTTTGTATCTGGTCGCTCTAGACACATTATAGTGTAATTTGTAATTATGAGTCTATAATAAAAATATTAAGTAATAAAGGCTTTCGATCAAATACAATATAATTTATAACAATAATAATGTTTTTTTGGGAAATAATATGAAAGTTCAGGAAAATAAAGAGAAAAATTAAATTTTAGGAGCAAAACAAATATAAAACATAATAACACTTACATCATTGAAAAGAGAAAAAAATATTGATTTTTTTGAGATTAAAATCAGATATGGGTTCCATTTAAAAAAATATAAGTTTATGTTATATCTCGAAAATTTACGGATATATGAGAATTTTTGGAAAAACAAAAGCACATCTGAGATGGTCTCCCAAAGGCGCACAAAAAGTTCCATTTAACCGACATCGTATCTCTTATAGTTCTCGAGATCCCAACGGTGGTACCTCTAAATGGGACACACTATATATATACACTTACAATTTTAAATATTTAATTAATAATCCAATAAGATATATTAAATGTACTTCCCTAAAAAGCTTTAAGTAATGTCAATAAAACTGTTGATTTTTGACACTGACATTTATCTGTCAATTACAAATATTTTAATTTGATAACTAGTTTTCTTGGTGTAGTTTAGACTGTGCGATTTATTAACAGATTATTCTATTTAAGTATGTTCACAAAAAACATAATTCGAAGTATTGCCATTCACCGTTTTCTAATTTATTTCTATTTCTAAAATAAAGTTTCAAGGAAAAGAGTTTTGATAATTTTTTTCACAATATCTCATTAACGTTTAATTAAATACTTTCAAATTGAAATACGTTTTCTTTTGGTCATAGCCTACTTTTTTATGAACACGCTGTATTATATTTTCTTTCTCTCTAAATCTATAGAAAATAAAATAATCATTTTAAATGAATTACATGGAGAATTTTATGTTCTTCAATATTTGTAATAACAAAATTTTTCAAAAATTAATATTTAGAAGATTTTATTTTAAGAAACTATTACATCCGGTTGTCCAGTTGTTATCAAAACCTTTTCAGCTCTTCTCATTAATGTCAGATAGAGGAACATGTAGTTCAAGAGGTCTTAAGTATTATAGTCCTTCCAACATCCAGACACGTACACACATATCACACATATCACACACACACACACACACACACACACACACACACATACACATAAAGATATATATATATATATATATATATATATAGAGAGAGAGAGAGAGAGAGAGAGAGAGAGAGAGAGAGAGAGAGAGAGGTAAAAATGTTATAATCGGATTCTAGGAACCTTAAAACGTGCTTATTCACTAACACTAAAATCTGGATAAGCGATTTTTAGCATTAATTCAATACATCTCTTAGCGAAAGGTAAAAATCGAATAAATGTAATAAAAAAAAATATGTACATATTATAATTTTTTATATCGATTGCCGCCAAAGGTAGGACAAAATAATACAATTTTATAGGGTGTTAGATTTAAAAAAAAAATCTGTTGTGACCAGCACAAAACCTTCCGTCAATTCAATGTATTTTGTACAAATCCTATACCAAAAGTTTTTTGAAAAAGATTTTATATATCCTGTAAAATTATTACACGAACACACTATTTTTTACAAATTCCATATTGCAAGTTCCTTTGAAAAGATTCTGCAAATCCAATAAAATTATAACACGGACGACCATTATGTAAATTGCACTTGACATTTCCTCATTCCTATCCAACGCATCTTCTTCACACAGTTATTCCTCTCTCAAGTCTTCTGCTACACGGTCCTTCCATCTTCTCTTTGGCCTTCCTCGTACTCCTGTCATTGAAACTGTAAGTCACTTGCGAGGGACACTCTGTCACTTTTGTTACTTTCTGATCCTATACTTTCCACTTTGGTTTTGCACTTGACACTGACATCTGTCAATTAGAATTTTTTGAATATATCTGCTGTTTCCATAATTTTTACAAAGCTGACTGATTTTTGACAGTTAACCTCTTTTAATCTCTCTATAACTCTATATCTATTGAATATGAAGGAAAATGTATAATCAAATCGTATAGAGAATAAGATTTTCTTTTATATTAGTGATCATAAAATGTCGAAAATTGATATTTAATTACGTTTTCGCCAGAAAAACTGTTAAGAACTTCAAATAAGGGTACTTCCGGTTGACCAATTATAACCAAAATCTAATCAGCTCTTCATATGGTTGTAAAGAAGAGGAATATGAAAGAAATCATAATTTTTAGAATTGTAGTTTTGGAGTTATCGTCGGAGAAAAATTTGTCACACACACACACACACACACACACACACACACACACACACGGACACACGGACACACGAACACACGAACACACACACACACGAACACACACACACACACACACACACACACAGACACACACACACACGGACACACATACAGACATCAATGTAAAATTAGTAAAAACGTACTTATTCATTAAAAACACCACCGAATTTTTTGACCAAAGACAATACCTCCCTTAGCTAAAGGTGACGGAAGGTAAAAAGTTCATATAAACAGTTCAGTAATTATATTACCGCTACAAATGAAGTTGTTAATAGTAAAGGAAAGATTCTAGATTTGGTACTGGCGAATAATAAATGTGATGTCACTCGGGAGTCTTGTTCACTTGTAAAAGACGATTCACATTATCCTGCACTATGTATAAATTACACAGTCTCCACTCAAAATATGTCGTCTGTTACTTATCATAATTTTAAATCTGCAGACTATTTTTTGATGTATAAATTATTAGAGTGTTGGAGGAATCAGTAATTAATGATGTTAATGAAGCCTACGAATACTTTTATAATATTATTTATGATATTTTTAAGTTTTGTCTACCTCAGAAACATAGTACTACATTCAAATACTCTCCCTGGTACAAAAGTGAGAATTTCTGACATTAAAGCTAGAGAATGAAACAGATTATTATTAAATGTCACAATATAGAGACTTGTCAACGTGATTTCGAATTCTTACGTATGAAAATTGAATTATAACTAATCCTTCATAATTATGGACATTTTTAAATACTAAAAAGAAAACATCTAGCATATCTAATAATATGTTTTACGCCAACAAACATTGCACTAATCAGCCAGAAATAGTACAAAGTTTCGCTGATTATTTTTCTGAAGTGTACACTAAAACCTCAAACACACCCGATATTGCACATGAATCTGAACTGAAAATGATATATTAGATGCAATAAATAAACTAAAACCTAAATGTTACTCTGGTCCGTATAATATTCCTGCGTACATTTTCAAAGGTTGCAAAAATATTCTTATTAAACCATTACCCGATCTCTTTAATTTGTCTCTCAGGAATAGTATGTACCCTAAGTTATTAAAGGTGACACAAATACATCCTATTATAGACCCATATGTATTTTGCCAGCATTGCCAAAAATCTATGAAATAGTATACTGTGTTATTAGGAGTAAAAGTGATTCTTTGTGTGGCGAGCAAGTAAGTTTGCACGGCGAGCGGTACGCGAGTCGGATAATTACATGCGAGGCACACAATGACACTTTTACTCCGAATGACACATTATATTTTTTCTTCAAACATACGTATTTAAATAAAATAATTAAAATTTGACGTTACAATAATTATAAATATTTTACGTGAAGGACGTTTGCTGATTTCAATATTGCTCTGTTGCTATGGATACTCGTATTGTTCACTTTTGTTATAAACATTCAAGTGAAAATTTTCACGTTTTGACGTTTAAATAAAAACTATGCAATTTTATATTCTCCTTATGTGCAATTATATCAGAATATAAAGTATTGCCATGTACGGTCCTTGAAGTTGTTCAATTGTATGCTGAAGGATATGTTATATCGAAGAATCGCTGAAGAACAAAATGAACTTTTCTTATCACTTTAATTCTAATTATTCATACCATCATTATCAATATGTAAGTCTGTTATTTTATATGTTATTTCGTTAAATATAAACTGTTTATATTTAAATTTGTAGGTTATCTTGGTTAACTTGGGGCGATATAACAGGTTTCTATTTTACAAGTTATATCTTATTCGCTCATTTTATGTAGTTGCTATGGATATTTATTTGTTTCATTTCTACCTTGTGAATCAAGTCACAAAAGTTGCCATTTTTATGACATTTGAAGAAACAAATAATTTATAAAAAGATTTATTTATCAGTATCTGCTTAAATATATTCATCAACACGGATTCATGCAAGATAAATCAACTACAACAAATCTTATGAATTTTACTAATTTTATATCAGAAAATATGTTACTGTCTCATCCAATAGATACAGTATATACAAACTTTTGCCTTTGACAAAGTTGATTATCAAATATTATTAAATGAACTAAATACGCAGTTCTATTTTCCTGCAAACTTATGTCAGTTCTTACAATCATATCTTACTGACAGGCAACATTTTGTCTATTTATATGGTCAGAAATCTGCTCCATTTACTTCTACATCTGGTGTCCCACAAGGGTCGAATCTTGGACCACTTTTGCGTATATTCAGAGATGCATTCGGGCCGGGCCGAGCTTTGAGGTGTGAGGAGTCGACTCGACAAAAAAATTAGCTAGCCCGGCTCGAAAATTGACTCGAAATCGGGCCGGGCTTCGGGCCGGGCCGGGCCAAAGCTTGAAATTGGGTGCATCCGGCATTCCTAATGTTGATTTTTATGTTAAGGCGAAATGTTTAACTTTTTTCGTGTCAAACTTACAAAAATACATTCCTATAATTTACAACATTAGTCAACATAAGTAGTTAAAAAAGAGACCCTTCTAGTGTTTCTTATAAAAATTACAGACCCACGAGTATTTAACACTTTGTTTACCTAAGAATTTAAACAACTTTTTCACAAATCTTATATAAAAAAATATAACTTAATTTACATAAGGATTTTTTATCTAACTTTGTTTCTGCTCAAAAATAGGACAAGAAATCATTATTGTAGAAACAAAAATCACTTTTATTTAAGTATATGAGTAACAACAATAATAATAGCAACATCACAACATAATTATTATGCTTTAATGAATAACCTTGAATTCTTGAAGTAAAATAATACATTTTTATTTATTAATATGTGAAGTGTGTTATTAAATCATTTTGATCCTTTTTAACTTCATCCATTTTCATTAAAATATTGAGGAAACTGTGCATTTGATTGAACTATAAGATTTTTCGGGCTGGCCCGAAAAGCTCGAATTTTCGGGCCGGGCCAAAAACAAAAGTCCGACTCGCCCGATTTTTGAAAATGATTAGCCCGAGTGCATCTCTACGTATATTATTCATAAATGATATCACTACGTTTACACAACGTTCTTCTTCTTTATGCGGGTAATATTAAAATATATAAAACTATAAATACTGTAGATGATTGTCAGAAATAGCAACTGATATAGACAATTTAGTAAAATGGTCAGAGTCTTCCAAATCATATTTTAATTTAAATAATTGTAATGCTCCGTCATTTATGAATAAAAAATCAGCTTACCTTATGAAGCAAAATGTTTTGTCACGTTTAGATAAATTTAAAAATCTAAGGCCCGAAATATCCACCTCCTAATAACTTTATTTGGCAAATAATTTTCATGGTAATAATTGTTGATACAATTGTATTCATAGTTATTATTCGCCAAATAAAGTTATTAGAAGGTGGATATTTCGACCCTAATCATATTTGACCCAAAATTGAAATTTGACCAACATGTAACATATATTTGTAAAACTTTATTTAGAAATCTGGGATTTGTTATACGGTGTTGTCACTGTTGTCAATCATTGACTAATGTAAATCCATTTTGTAATAAATACGCCATTGAAATTGAAAATATTCATTCTTAAGATTTTGTAGGTTTAGTCCAAAGGAGGGTGCGAGAAAAACACTGATCTTATTAATTAATGTTTCCTTTTCTTCTAAACATGTTTAGATATTTAAGTAAATAATGATTTCTTTTTATTTCTTGTATCAAAATTTCGTTTATATATATATATATATATATATATATATATATATATATATATATATAGGGTGTTCATTTTAACTGGTACACTATTGTTATCTCGAGAACTATAAGAGCTACGAGGTCGGTTAAATTAGCAAACAATTTCTATTTTATAAGACTACTTTAATGAGGAAAACAAGAATTTTTTTAGACCACTGGTTCTCAAAATGGGATGCAACTTTCTTATTTTAAATGGCAACCTATTTTTTTTTAGTTGCTTATTCGGTTCAGTATTTTTTTCTGAATTCAACGATATATTAGTTTCATACACCTGCATAACAAAAAAATCGAGAAAAATGCAAAATTAAATAGGCGTAATTTTTATTTAAGTATGGCTATACAAAGAGTGCTATGGAAGAAAACAAATAAATCAGATGTAGAAATAATTGCAAAAACTTTAATAACTTTTATTTTTATTTAAGTTGTGAATAATTATTTAATAATAAACATATGAAGACACAAATAATTTATCTATAAAAATTGTTCAAAATTTTCACCATTAACATGAATACAAAGTTCTAATCTTTTTAATAAACTATTTCTCACTAATGTATACTTCATACATATCTACCTTCTCATTATGAGAAAAATTATTCATTTGTTGTAAATCATTTAAAACTTTGATTAATAATATTGACAATTGTTTTATTGATTTATTTGTTTTTTTCCATAGCACTATTTGTATAGCCATACTTAAATAAAAATTTCGCATATATAATTTTGCATTTTTCTCCATTTTTTTTTGTTATGCAAGGGTATTAAACTAATATGTCGTTGAATTCAGAAAAAAATACTGAATCGAATAAGCAAATAAAAAAAATAGGTTGCCATTTAAAATAAGAAAGTTGCATCACGTATTTTGAGAACCACTGGTCTAAAAGAATTCTTATTTCGCTCATTAAAGTAGTCTTATAAAATAGAAATTGTTTGCTAATTTAACCTATCTCGTAGCTCTTATAATTCTCGAGATAGCAATAGTGTACCAGTTAAAATGAACAGCCTATATATATATAGGGTGTTGATACTAAGTCGTTACACCCAAACAAAATGAACAAATGTATAAAAAAAACTACTTGTTATATTAAACAAACTATACTGGAATATTTAAAATAAATTATAAATTTATATTATTATTAGTTAGCATCGAAATGAAGCATTTGTTTAACATATTAGTTAACATTGGAATATAAAATTTACGGGGTTGTTGTTAAATTAGAGTAAAGGAGACATAAGAATCAGTTTATACTTTTCCGAAAACGCGAGCCCTTTCTTCGTTGCTACTCTTGATGGATGTGTAAAATTAAAATCTGCGTTGTGTTTCTGCGTCATGGTTGCTTTTGATGTAGTTACATAATGTATAATTCGTTTGCAAAATATGAATTTTTCAGTTTTCAACTGTAATGTGTGTTTAAATTGATTATTTAAAAATGTTTGATTTAATACAAATTTTAACATAATAACATACACACAGAGTGTGGCAAATCTAATCTTTTTTATTTCATTGTTCAATGGCAGAAGCTACTTTTACTACGTTTTAAATTTAAATACATATCTATAAGTCAAGTAAATGAATAAAGACAGTTTTTTGGATAGATTGAAAAAAAATATTTAGGACAAATGTTGTAGTAGATAGTTTAAAGATTTTAAAAATGTTTTACTTTCGAAAATCAATGGAGTGATATTTAAAAAATCTTGTTTTGAAATTTTTGATAAATCGCCATTTTGTTATTTGAAAAAATAAAAAATAATTGTAAATGCCAAATGCTTTAGAGAGACGAAAGGTAATTTTGAATAAAAAATTCAATAGTCCTTCAAAAAAGGGATATATGATGATTTTTCGAAAAACAAAAGAACTACAATGACTATGAACCAATGCACCAAATCAAAAATTGGAACAAGGAAAACTTATTTGTTTTAATGAGTTCTAACTACCATTTGCGGATATAACGACTCAGTATTAATACGAGTATATACAGGTGTCTCTTAAATAGGGGGACATGGCTTAACCACAGATTCCTGAGGCTAAAATAAGACGATTTAATCAAACTTGCTTCTACCGGAAACTGTACAATTTAGCCAGATATCTGCTTCAAAGTTCTTCGAAAAAAAATTAATTTTGTTTATAATAATCGGACGCTTTATCCGATTTGGATGAAATTCGGTATGACAGTTTATATGGTTATAAGTCATCTTTTAAGGTGATACTTGTTATTATTAGTGAACCACTAGTGTATGAAACTTAGGTCTCCCCAATTAAATTTATTTTCTCTCTCTGTGTAATTTGTGATATCTGTTACGGTTCACCCAGAAAAAAATTAAAACTGAGTGTCTGCACTGCTAAATTTTTAAAATAAGAGTGGTCCAAAGGGCCGGTTGGCAGCCTTCAATTCCATAGTGTAATCAGAATATATTTTTTTATAATTTAAAAATGTAAATTTTGGACAATTACTCTAATATTTGAAAAACATGTTGTTATTTTGTCGTGGAACTTCGATAACTCGAAATTGAATACGAGTATGCCAGAAAAAAATTCACGTTATCAAAAAAAGTTCGAGTTATTGAATACTCCAATGTAATAAATTAGAAAGATACGTAGTATATGAAATATGAGTATATACACTTACATAAATGTATGATATATTTTATAAAATAGATATCTGTTGGAATAAAAAAAAAAAAATTTCATCCTGCACATATAAATTTTTCGTCGTCCAGTTTCAAAACATACAATTCATACCAAATAAAAAGAACTAGGAATTTCCCCAAAATATTCAACTTAACGAATTTCTGTTTCTGATGGATTCTAGTTTTCGGTTTAAGTTACCAAGAATTTCAAGTAATTTTTAGATAGAGTTATCAAATAATTATTTGCTTTTTTCACTCCAGGCAATATTTCCAATGTATTTCGTTCCAAATATTAAATACTAGGTTTTTTTTTATGTTGGTATTATCGGAAAATTTGAATTTCAAAGCCAATTATAGGCCTAGGCCGCTAACGTGTTTCTAGACAATTTTGAAATACATTATATTCAATTATTTACCGGATGGAGACACCAAAAATATATACATATAACAGTGTGATAATTTTCATAAATAAAAATTATTATACACTGATGAATAAAAAAATCAGACACTTTGATTTTTTGTATTTTAATTTTTGTTATTATCTTGAGAACTATAAGAGGTACGAAGTCGGTTAATTCAACAAAACTTGTCCTATATTAGAATTCCATTTTAGCAATGTATTGTTTTGTTTGGTAGTATAGCGTGAAATACAGTAGTGATAAAAAAAATATCGCCATTCGAAAGAGCTTTAAAAAGTATCCTATAGAAGTGAAAATCAAAATCTGGAAAAAAAAACTATAAAATTTACATATTTGTCTGTATTTAATGACCTATGCATTTCTTCTGAATAAATAATACATTGCTAAAATGGCATCTTAATAGAGGACAACTTTCGTCTAATTAACCGACTTCGTATCTCTTATAGTTCTCGAGATAATAACAAAAAAATGTCCGATTTTTTTTCCAGCAGTGTACATATACGAGCATGCATTATACCTTTTTCACTCTGAAAAGGGCCGAAATAAGAATAATCGCCCGGGCCGATTTACTTCTCCAATCCGCCCCTGCAAACAAGTAATTTTTAATGACAGTAACAATTGTTTTATGGGTTGTCAAAAATTTTCTTTGCAATATTCTAAAATTAGTAACATCCGTTTGTTCGGCCTAATAGTATTTTACTATCATTATTATAAATAAGACGATTACATATTTCTGCTTACTCCTAAACAAGTTGTGAAGATTGACAACTCGTTGCTGTCATTAAAAATTACTTGTTTGACATTTGGATAGACTGCTAGATTAAATTTATTTTAAAAATTTAGCAGTGCAGACACTCAGATTTTATTTTTTTCTGGGTGAACCGTAACAGATATCACAAATTACACAGAGAGAGAAAAGTTTACTATTAAATGTATCTTTCTGAAGAAAAATAATTTCACGTTTTCGGCTTGCCATTAAAAAGTTACGGTCTAATTAATGTTGGGAGACCTAAGTTTCATACACTAGTGGTTCACTAATAATAACAAGTATCACCTTAAAAGATGACTTATATTTATATAAACTGCAATACCAAATATCATCCAAATCGAATAAAGCGTCCGATTATTATAAGCAAAATTAATTTTTTTTTCAAAGAACTTTGAAGGAGATTTCTGGCTAAATGGTACACTTTCCGGTAGAAGCAAGTTTGGTTAAATCGTCTTATTTTAGCCTCAGGAATCTGTGGTTAAGCCATGTCCCCCTATTTAAAAGACACCTGTATATGTATATATGATGTATGTATTTATATTCTCTATCCTATACAACTAATACATTTATCCTTGAAATAAAATCATAGTGGTCGCAACAATGAAAAACAGTCAGAAAGTCTTTTGTTTTTCATTGGTTTTCACAATAAATTATAGTTAATGCTTATTACAATCACATTTTTATCATGAATAATTATACTTTTCAAGAATTAGCAGACATGCATTTAATGTTCCGTAATACGTTGGAAGTGTTATATAAGGAGAATTCAACAAATCAGAGGTTACCAAATAGAAAATTATTCGTGATATTCGATTGCCGTCTTAGGGAAATTAGGAAGTTTAAAATTTATACAAGGTATGGAGGAAGGCGTGGAAATGTTTTAACACCCCAGATGGAACATAATATTTTGAACAGCGTAGATCAAGATCATTCTGCAGCATTACGTATTCTCCATTCATAGGTGTGGAATATATTACACGAGCAGCAATTATACCTCTACCATATTCAACGGGTTCACAATTTATTATCAAATGATTTACAGCCTCAAGTAGAATATTATCAATGATTTTTACAACAATGTACATTTACTCCTAACTTCACATCATTCGTACTGTTTACCGAAGAAGCCTAATAGGAATGGCATATAAAATTTTCATAGCACATATATCTAATAGGGGGAAAATCCTTTTGGTTTCTTCCAAGCAACAGCATTTTAGTGTTAATATATGGGCAGGCATTATTGAAGCGTATTTCTTGCCAGCAGGGTTAAATGGAAACATTTATAGAGAATTCCTATAAAGTGTGTTGCCAAATTTATTAGAAAAATTCCACTAGCCATAAGACAAAGAATGATCGGGCATGAATGACGATTAGTGGATTAGTAGAGTAGGTGCCACTCCATGGCCTCCGATGTCACCTAATTTAAATTCTCTAGTTTTTTACTTTTGGGGTCATTTGAAGAGTTTAGTTTATGCAGTGCCAGTCAATAATGTCGATGAACTACGTCAAAGAATTGTGGATAGCTGTAATCTGTAATACAATTCGCAATAGACCCGGGATTTTCGAAAGCATTTGTCAATCTATGGGAAAGTTGTATAGAAGTTTAAGGAGGACATTTTGAACAGTTTTTATGATTTGTTTATATATATATATATATATATATATATATATATATATATATATATGTATATATATATATATATATATATATATATATATATATTATTTTAAGGATAAAAGTATTATGGCCAGTTGCACCAACACGGCTTAAATTTTAAGCTTGGTTTAAACAAAAAAAAAATACAATAGATCTTCGCAGCAATACGATTATAATTCATTTGGCATTTGATTTCGACGCAATATTGTCAATTTAAGCCAAGTTTAAGTTACGTTGCTGCCACCGGCCATTAGTTGCAATATGATACTAAACAATTCTCAATATAGGAGTACAATTAGTGAAATGCGTCATTAACACCCGTCCTAACAATAAATTATTTTTCAGCCCCATATTACGAGACCTGCGGGCGCCCATATCTGTGTGTATCTATTTGTCGGTGTATTGTTTATGCATTTAACTTTTGTCACATATTTTTTTTTCAGTCTTTTATAAATCAACAGATAATTTTATTTATTAAGCCGAATGGTTTTTATATTAACATTATTCAAAATATACTCTTTTTTAAAGAGAATATAATTAAGAAAGTTTATTTATGAATCTGTTTGTAATTCATGAATTCAGATATGGTATAATTTAAATTTGTTAAATTTGCATTGTATAACTTTCCACTTGCGAGAAAATCTTCATTATTACTTTTTTGGGTATTAAATTTTAACTTTATATTAACTTGCTTTGTAAGAAAATAGGTTTTTGTTGCTGTTGCTGACAGTGTTTAAATTTACTATATGAGCAAAGCAATATTAAATAACTAACAACCGGTGTTTCTGCTACTTTTATAAATAATGAATTAATTTATACAAACAATCTACTTTTGAGTCATATCTTATGCAATTCTTGTGTTTCAAATTTCTGAAATGATGTATTCACTAAATATGTAAATATATACTTGAACCAAAGACTGGTAGTAAATAACCGCTAGGTATCAAGGTTAAAATGTTATTTACCACGATCTATCACGGAAAATATGCTATTGTACTCAGAAATATGATTACCATGTATTTAGTTCAAACTATAATAAACACATATTTAATGTTGTTGTGATTGAATTAATATTTTTACGAATATTTTTAAGGAAATAGGGGTTTAAAATATATCGTTATCGTGCAGCAGCACAGTACTTTCCTTACTCATTTGAACGTCTAGCAATGTTCGTGCTTTCTTCGTTCACGATAAAATCTTATCTCTCACCTCGTCCTTAGCTGAAGCAGGCTCTCATCAATATCAGGAACTGTTGGACTGTGACCTTCACCTAAAAGAATGGAATGCGAATTCCAGACCAAAGCTTCATGCACTGCACATCATAACTCCACACTTTATTGGAATTTTCAAATATTGATAAATCATTTTGCCCTAATATTCAGTTAGTGGAAAGTTTTATTAAATTAATTATCATCGTTTGCATTCCATTTTTACATACATATTAATATTTTCTAGCATACCTAAGATAGGTACAGTAATATAAATAGCGGAACATGCACCATTAGAATTTCAATGTTAATTTAGAAATTATCAAATATTGGCTGCCCTAATTGTTTATCATTAGTACATTAAATAGTTTTTTGTAGAGAAAAAAAATGTGCATCTAACGGTATTGTAATTAATAATTTTCTTTCATCCGGAACAGGAAAAATTAATTAAATAAATATTAATTTTAATCAGATCACTAGAGCCATGGAATTAACAAAAAACAAATGCACAAATCAAGAGCTACTGCTACTGTTTTTATCTGACATTTTGCTAATGTCTACATTATTTCTTCTGAAATGTATACGAATAAAAAAGAGAAATAGTGAAATGGTTTTATGGCAGAAACAGTTCCCGGCTAGTATGTGCTTTAATTACCGCAATGTATCCTAATCGATCTGTTCTAACGCATACAGTCCGGGACACGAAAGATGGACTATCGCTCCGTTAAATCCACACGAAATACAAATAATTTACTTTGCGCATATCTAATAAAACATTTAACAGTTGTCCAAATAAGTTAGAAGTATAAAGTTACTGTAATAATTATTATTCGACCGCATTTATGGATTATCACCCCACTATTATTTTTTATTATTTTAAATAAAAGTTCATTTAATTTTGAAGTAATTCGTAATATTAAAAAGTCATAATTGTTTTTAGTTTAATTGAATTGCATTTTTTCGAAGCCATTGCTATCTTTCTCGCACCAGTTTCTATAATACGGAGCGCGAAAAAGATAGCAATACTATGACGACACTGTGGCACTGAAAACAAATTCAAATATCTCGAAAAGTATTTATTAAAAAAATATTATCTTAACCGTTATTTATTGAGTAGTACTTTAAGGATAAAGTGTACATTTTATTATTTTTTGTTATGGCGTAGGACCCCATTCAGCCCATCCAGTCTTACGTAACAGTCCTCGCTGGTCTCGTGCACAGAGAGAGAAAATACTCGTGGAGAAGAGAGATAGATAGTACGCGCGAGAAATACATTCCGATATAAGTTTTTGTTAAAAATCTTTACACATATACACAGTGGCGGATCTAGAAATAAAATTTAGGGGGGGCCCAACAAAAATTTGAAATATAATACAGGGTGTAAATCGAAAAGTGGGACATAGGCGTTTAACGTAGGAAATCAGTTTTTTTTTTGTGCAAACGTTACGTAATTATTTTATGCCAAAATACTTCAAGTAAAAGTTATAGATATTTAAATCATGTGATACAATTATTCTAGCTCTACATACAAACGTAAAAATTAATTATAAAGTTACAATTTTTATGATCTTTTAGTCTAGGAAGCCATTGATTAATGACAAAAAATAAACAAACGCATTGTTTTTAACTGTCAATTAGAGCACTTACCTTTTTTGTTTTGTTTTTATAATTGACAGATAGAAATAACGCATTTATTTATTTTTTGTCATAAATCCATGGCTGCCTAGACTAATAGTTCATATAAATTATTTTTACGTTTATATGAAGAGCTTGAATAATTATATCACATGATTTAGATGCAGAATTTTAATCTCTATTATTTTTATTTGAAGTATTTTTGCATAAAATAATTAGATAACGTTTGCGCAAAGAAAAACTGATTTCCCGTGCTAAATCCTTTGTTTTGCTTTTCGATTTACACCCTGTATATATTTTCTCTAGCCCTGGCATCTACCGTCATCTTAGGACTGGAGAAAGTTATTCGCATCAAAATAACTGTAGAGAATTCGAAATTTTTGTCATAATATTTAATGATTTTGATAATAATTTCATTTTGAACTTATAAACCATTTAGGGGGGGCCCGGGCCCCCTGGGCCACCCCCCTGAATCCGCCACTGCATATACATAATAACAACTTACCATCACGCTATTTAATACGTACTGTTGATGCAGCATTTGACTAAAATGTAACAAATATTATTTTTGAAACGCACGACCAATTAATTTAATTTTAAATCTTTTCATACTTTATGAAACAGTTTGTACTTTCTATATCTTAGCTGCAGCAGAGTTAGATCCGAATGAGTTCCGTTGCATATGTACTATTGCTCATCTTACGCTGATTGCACGGGCACGTAACAATGATGATAATAATTCATGTAAATTTTGTTTTTAAGACACTTAAAAAGTTTTTATCGGCTTATAACAAACAAAATATGAGTTTATTTGTTATTTTTTTATTAAAATATGAACTACTGATCTGTAAAGTAAGATTAGAAAATAAAAAAAAGTTTAGCAAACACTTTAATTATTAAAATTCATGAAACAGAAAAATGAATAAAAGTAGCAAATTTTTTTTTCCTTATTTATTAGATTTAATACCTAAAGTATGATTTATTTTGCGAGTAAGTAACAAAGTGTATTACCTCCCCGAGATGTAAAGACTTCTACTATATGGTTTGCTAAACACTTATTAATTATATTTCCATTCTTCAGAAAGACGTACTGTTACTTAACGTAATCCCATATTTATCACAGGAATTTAAGTCAGGGCTGCTATTTGACCAAATTTTGAGTTCTTATAATGTACAACATTAGGATGAATATTGTCAACTTTTAAGATGAAATTCTCGGGAACATATAGAGCACAAAGCATAAGGTACTACAGAGTCTGCTGTGCAATTTGTTATTATTTCTGCCTTTTAATTTGCATTTAACGATGTTAGATGATTTAAATGGTATTTTTGATTTTGACAGTGATAATGAAATACTTTATTGAGATCTGTCAACCGTATGAATCGTTTGTGTTTACGTTGTAACCGTAAGAACCAGGGACAAAGTTATCCGATGCGAGGTTTATACCACCGATTTCCATGGGATAAGAAGTACAGGTGTTTATTCAGTGGCAGAGGCCTGCGCACAGATTTTTCTGGGGTCCCATGGAAAAAGATACAATAGGGTACTATTCCATAGTCAAATTTTAACTATCTTAGGTAAGACAGCGAAAATATATGTATATGAATGATTATTAGTGAAAAAATTTTAGTTCGCAAACTACAAGCGATTTAAGTCGATTAATAATTAGTATATACTGACATATTTTCATATGACATACACCAACGCCACCCGCTGCCATAGTTTGTGTCATAATATTGTCAAACAATGGTCAAACTGTTTCGATGCTCTATAATTTATTAGGAAAAATGCATTTTATTTATGCCTAATAAAAATTTTTTCATGAATATGATGTATAAGTTTATACAAGGTAAGTGTACAAACAACGCTTAACCCATAGGAGTGTTGACCCCATAGATAGTAAATCTGGCAATAATTTTTGTTTGACACGCTTTCTCCAAGAACTAGAGGCCTTTAAAACTAACCAATCACGTCATAGTTCAAAATTTTATAAAAAAGTAAAAATCAATGTGTTCTCTGAAAAAAAAAAAAAATGTCACACCTGTCACAAATGAAATATAAGATCATTTTTATTGTTGAAATGTCTAAAAAACATACAGAATATATATTGTACGTCTATGCAAAAAACATTTAACGCCAATTTTGACAATTAATATTTTTTCCAGGGAACACATTGATTTTAATTTTTCACAAAATTTTGAACTATGACGTTATTGGTCAGTTTCAAAGGCCTCCAGTTCTTATAGAAAGTAGGTCAAACAAAAATTATTTACAGATTTACCATGGGTTAAGCGTTGTACACTTACTTACATAACACCCTATATTTAAATAAATAAATAAATAAATAATTTAAATAAATAAATAAATAAATAAATAAATAAATAAATACATAAATAAATAAATACATAAATAAATAAATACATAAATAAATAAATAAATAAATAAATAAATAAATAAATAAATAAATAAATAAATAAATAAATAAATAAATAAATAAATAAATAAATAAATAAATAAATAAATAAATAAATAAATAAATAAATAAATAAATAAATAAATAAATAAATAAATAAATAAATAAATAAATAAATAAATAAATAAATAAATAAATAAATAAATAAATAAATAAATAAATAAATAAATAAATAAATAAATAAATAAATAAATAAATAAATAAATAAATAAATAAATAAATAAATAAATAAATAAATAAATAAATAAATAAATAAATAAATAAATAAATAAATAAATAAATAAATAAATAAATAAATAAATAAATAAATAAATAAATAAATAAATAAATAAATAAATAAATAAATAAATAAATAAATAAATAAATAAATAAATAAATAAATAAATAAATAAATAAATAAATAAATAAATAAATAAATAAATAAATAAATAAATAAATAAATAAATAAATAAATAAATAAATAAATAAATAAATAAATAAATAAATAAATAAATAAATAAATAAATAAATAAATAAATAAATAAATAAATAAATAAATAAATAAATAAATAAATAAATAAATAAATAAATAAATAAATAAATAAATAAATAAATAAATAAATAAATAAATAAATAAATAAATAAATAAATAAATAAATAAATAAATAAATAAATAAATAAATAAATAAATAAATAAATAAATAAATAAATAAATAAATAAATAAATAAATAAATAAATAAATAAATAAATGAATAAATAAATAAATAAATAAATAAATAAATAAATAAATAAATAAATAAATAAATAAATAAATAAATAAATAAATAAATAAATAAATAAATAAAAATCATCACGGCATATTACCCATTACTGGGTGTCTCAGTATCTACAACACATGTAGACATCGGTAATGATAACGATATGTTTTACCGTGTGGGCGCTTACCAGGCATAACCTCACGGGCACTCATAGTTGGTGTGGAGTGCACAGGGATCACTTTTAGCGATTAAAAGTTTGCACTGGTCGGGATCGAACCCGGGTCACCAGATTGGCAACCAGACACTATACGCACACGGCCACGCGACCCCATATATGAAAAAAATAAATTAAAAAAAATGGTGTACAACCCCATTAAAGAAAGCTGTATTAGTCCAGTCGTGGGGTATAAAAATAAGGTTTATCCTACAATAGGTCGGGTAAAATTGATTTTTTGATATGTTTTATGTTTAGAATTTTAATCTCGTTTTGGTCTTGTCGAGACAAGACCATTATTTTGATCTCGACTAAATAGTTGAGACGAGACGAGAGTATTAGTACAGATCAAAAAACTTAGAAATGTCATATTGACGAGTATGTAAATACTACCTACATCCAATTAGTTAACTATATAGGTATTTACTTTTTAAGCAGTTTAATTTTTAATAAAATTTTGTTATAAAGATGATCAAATCGATATAAATATATTGATTTCAAATGTTAAATTTAATGGTTTTTTTTTTCAGCTGAACATTAGTTTTTTTATTTTACATAATATATTAATTATTGTGTAAAGTCCATTTGACATGGTCATAATTTTGTTAAAAATATGGTAATAAAATGTTTCACTAAATGTTTACATAATTTAGCTATGATGTTCTAAGCAACTAAGCTATAACAAATTTCATTATAAATTATGATGTATCTGTTTATTTAACACCATCACAAATTTTGTTAACAAAATTAAAACCGTGTCAAACGTGTTTGTTATAAACCCGACGCCGCAAGGCGAACCTATAAATTGTAATTGTAATAATATATAAATTTTGTTTGTAATGTAGTTTTAGTTTATTAAATGCAGTAAGTAAAATTTATTTTGGTAGTTCCCGTGTAAAATGAAATTGCTGGTGCTCATGTCTTCATCATCTTATTTAAATTTAAATTCCAGTACGTAACATAAATTTGAATTCACCTAATGAAAAGTCCGTAGAATGACTGCTAATAAACGTTTCTTACATTGCGTTCTGCTCCGCTGTTGCTATTCATCCACGCCAGTGACAGTAACATCTAATTGAAACGAAAGAAAAATAGGTCATCAATTTTTCAATATTTCCCTACCTCACCTATACCTTCGGAGAACAGTATAAATTATTCATGAAGCAAAAAATGCTTTATATTGATTATAAAAAGAAAACCTCCTTTAAATTCCGTTTTCAAACATTAAAATTCTTCAAGTGTATACTCATTATAATAAAGTGCTTAGTTTTTTTAAGGCGAGAACAAAGAAATTACAAGCACGGAAGGAAGAAGGAAAAAACTAGACAGGAAAATAAAGTATGTACTGGTTAGCGCAGCATTCGTTTTTGCACACACATACCTTGTGAACCACACCGACCACGTGTATCTAGTTTTTGCACAAAATTAATTTTAAACTTTTTCATAACTCGGTAATAACATACTCTTATATGAAGCGATGGCAAAAAGTGCACACTATTTTACATCTAATTAACTACTGTGTTTTTGCCGCAAATGTTATGACAAACAATAAATGAAAAAAAATTGTAATATAAAACTATGTCATAAAATAGTTGTCTATTGTAGAGGTTTATTTAAGTAGAAACGCTCCGACACATTGCACAGAGAAAGAAAACCATCTAAATTCTAGTTAAAACCCATTTACGGCCGCTGTTGCGTATACGCAACACCAAAGGGATGAATTTTTATCTCAGCCTAAAATATATTTTTACGAAACACTTTAACTACTATCTTAAACTAGGATCATAATATCTTTAAAAAAAAACATTAATTATTAATTAACTTTTTTACTAACTCGAGAAAACATGTTTCAAGAATTGTGTAATTTTGAGGTATAATTTTGATAATTATTTTTGATGATTTCTAGAAAAGACATTTTTTTATTTTTGTCCAAAATTATTTCAAAATATGTCTATTATTACGTAAAAATATTTTTTAAAGTTATATCGAAAATAGCTTTTTGATAAATCAATGTCAAATATGACTGTTGCGTTTACGCAACAATGGCCGAATACGTGTAGTTCCCTGTGATTTTCCGGTTGAAACTTGTCGAATCTTGTGTCGTGTGCATTGGTATTCATACGAGTCTAAGCTCTTGTGACGTGTACATCTGTGCTATATTTGATAATAAGAACAATATGCCTAAATATCTAACTCAAAAAGAACTAGCACTAGCTTTAGATTAGACGAACAGATGGTTCCATACTTTGGTCGTCAGTCTTGCAAAATGTTTTTGAAAGTAAAACCCGTCAGGTTTGGGTTCAAACTCTGGTGTATTTGTTCATCACAAGGATATGTATATAAATTTATTCCCTATGGGTGGGAGGGGGGTGGGGGTACAAATCCAGATCAAAAGAAAAGTGAATTTGGACTAGGTCCTCAAACTGTTCTAGATTTATTTTCGATTGTCAAGAACAATAATACCCACAACATATTCTTCGATAACTTTTTTCTTCCTGCAACCTTTTTTCAATTTTGAAAGAAAGAGGTTACTTTGCCACTGCGACAATTCGAGAAATAGGACTAGCGGATGTCCATTGCAAACCGTGAAATCAATTTCAAAAAATCTCGTGGATTTTACGACTCGCAATTTGAAGAGTCATCAGAAGCTATATGTAACAAGATAAACCAGCTAGATTTCAGGTCATTTACAGCATTACGGCTCTTGAAAAGCAGAAAATCTAAACCTATGCCTGTAAATGTACCTGAAGAAGTTCGACTGGATCAATCTAGACACGTAATTATTAAAGAAGAGAGCAGAAGATGCTGTACAGTGTGTCACAGTCAGACAGTTTACTTGTGTAGAACGTGCAACGTGTATTTACATAACACCTGTTTTGAAAAATATCACTCTTAATAATTTCACTTATCCGGCCAATGTTGCGTTTACGCAACACATGTTTTTTTGAAAACTGTAATTAGTAATTTTGGTATATCTATATTTTTGTCTTAATTAAGGTCCTTTAAACCAATATATGTGATTTTTTATTTGATACAATTCTTTTTTTTTGCCTTGGCCGTAAATGGGTTAAATTAACTAAACAAATTTTTAATTTTCAGCCTACTTTTATGTTTAAGTTGATTTAGTTAAATTTTCTAAATTGTAGTAATAAATTATAGTCAAATTAAACACAAAATTAGATTAAATGACTAGGTACATTTAGTATTCAACTAAATTTACCTAATTCATCAGGTAAATTATCGAAATTGTAGGACAAAAATAATGAAGCCAAAATAAAGTAAAAGTAAATAAAATAAGTAATTAAAATAATCATTTGCATATTTAAATTAACAATATTTTACAAAATATTTATTATCAATTTCGGATTAGTTAAAATGCTAAATTAAGATTTGTAAATTATACTAAATTATTAGACATATTGCCTAATAAAATAATATCTAATTATAATTAGACTAGTGTTGCCACAAGACCAAGACCAGTCTTGGTCTTGGTCTCGTCTCGTCTTGGTCTTGTCGAGACGAGACCATCATTTGGTCTCGACTAGAAAAGTCGAGACGAGACGAGACCAGCATCAAGTCTTGTCGAGAAAGTCTTGAAGTCTCGACAAGACTCTCGACTTCAGATCAAACGTATTTTTTTAAACATATATTCTAAAAGTGCTTCAAAAACTGAGAGTATTGCTGTAAATACTGTTTGAAAATTCGAATAAATAAGAAAGATATTAATTTTTCAAATTTTGTAATTTTCTACTTTCATAGTTGTGTTCCAGAAACATTAATTAAGTAAAGATGATGTATTCCTTATTCTTCTAAATAATCCAAATGTAAGTTTTAAATGAATTTAAATTACAATGTAGGTGGGATGAAATGAAAGAAGTAGGTTTAAATTTAGAATTCTTATGTTATTTTAATGCATCAATATTTTAATTAAATTAAAATTAACCTTTATTTTATAATATACGTAATATACGTATAAATATGTTGATTTTAATTTAATTATCAATTAATATATCGGTACGACTGGGTATATGAAATACTGACTACATCTTGAAAAATATTTCCAATTTTCAAATAGCATACAAAAATTACATCTGTGGTGCATTCTCAACGTTAGCAATTAATTTATTATAACAAAAGTAACGTTCCCTACAAATATACAGTATTTTTCTTTTATTCTTAAAGAATTTATTGTGATTCTTAGAATTTTACGAAAATGCAGACAAAGATTTTAGGATTTTAGGAAAATTCCCGGTTTAAAACAACTATATTCTACATTTTCAACAGATGTACTTCCTATTCATGGACGTAGCCAGGATTTTTTCTCAGTGGGGGGGGGGGGGGGGGTAGTTACATAAACACAATTCTCTAATAAAAAAAAAGTAAAAGTCTTATTTGAAAAATATAAATAAATTATAATACACGTGCTTAAATTTATAAAATTAGTAAAAAAATTAGTAACTAAGAAACTTTAATAATAATAGTTTTACGGTTTACTGAATTATAAATAAACTTTCAAAAATCAGTCTGCTTTACTATAATCATAGAAACAGCTGATATATTCAAAAAATTGTAATTGACAGATTTCAGTGTCAAGTACAATTTACATGATGATTGTTCGTGTTATAATTTTATTTGATTTATAGAATTTTTTCCAAGGAACTTTCGGTATGGAATTTGTAAAAAATAGTATATGTTCGTGTTACAATTTTATTAAATATATAGAATGGAAGGTCTTGTGATAGCCACAACAGTTTTTTTATGTACTAAAACTTCTTTTACATGTTTTAGAAGGTAGAGTTAAAAATAAAATCAAGGAATGGAGTAAAAAAGGATAGAATTTTTTGGAGATATCTAATAATTCTTCATATGGTATTTCATCCTCAACAGGTTTCTCTTTCCACTTATGAAACCATAATAATGATTCCTCATAAAAATTGTCTATGTTATGTTTCATTTAATTCTTGTATCATCCGTTTATACTTTTCTTTATTACATGTTTTTTTATTTTTAGGATGCAAAATTGATAGATTGACTAAAGTATTGTATTCTGTAATATTTGGATTTGGGTTGGGCAAACCTACCTACTTTTATTACTAGCAGATGTCTAAAAGTGGTTGTTATTGTCTGGTAATATGCAGCATTTATGCACAGGCAGTTGTAAAATTTATTGTTCCATTATTATATTTTTACAAGAAAAGAAATGTGTTATTTCTTATCCAAATTTTTTTTTATATTATGTTATATTATGGATAAGGAAAAACAATTTGTTTTACACATTTGTGCATACAAAGTTTTAAGGAAATTGTTAAGAAGGGCTTGTACATTACGACTTTATATTTACATTTCCTTTAAGGCTTTAAGTCAACGTTGATTATTGTTTTCAATTTTTTCATATGAATGAATTAGGTATTTATACAATGTATTTAATTTTCTCAGGGGGGGCAAGCACAAACTTTTGAAATAAAACAGAGGTTCTCAACCTGTGGTGCGCGTACTAAGGGATACGTGAAAGGCTAGTTTTGTTATCTGCCTATTTAACATTTATTTATTTAAAAAAATAGCGAAAGAAGTTACTTTTTTGGAGATTTTTGTCTATTTACTTACTGCTTCATTTTAAACATATACATAACTGTTTAACTATTGCTAATAATTCTGTAACTAAGGAATTGAAATTATATATTTTATGTTTAGTAATGAGAAACAACACTCGATATATACGTATATTTTCATATTAATTATTTCAAGAGCTCAATTATAAAGTTGATGATCTTCATAGAAAACTTAATAATAAATATCACAAATATTATTTGGAATATTTGAATCGCGATTGTACTGATGTTCTTAGAATTTTATGTACTATTAGATGCGATTATACAAAAATTGTTTATGGAGGCAAAGTCGAGAGTCTTGTCGAGACTCGAGACGAGACGAGACTGACATCAAGTCTCGTCTCGACAAGACCAAGACGAGACCACTCTAGTCGAGACCAAGTCAAGACCAAGACAAGACCGACCCCAAGTCTCGTCTCGTCTCGACTTCCGGCAACACTAAATTAGACAAAATTTCAATTCTTTTTACCTCCCGCTACCCTAGGTAAGGGAGGTATAGGGATCGTGCTAAAAATCGGATATAGAGATTTTAGTGAATAAGCACGTTTTGATGTCCCCAGAATCCAATTTTAACATTTTTACAATGATGTCTGTAGTTATGTATGTGTGTGTGTGTGTGTGTGTGTGTGTGTGTGTGTGTGTGTGTGTGTGGATCGTGTGGACACGATTACTCAAATACTATCAATCAGAAAATTTTGAAATTTTGTATACCCATACTATACTGATGTGGGAAGAGCTCATTAGTTTTTAGTGCATATCGGATAACCGGAAGTATCATTTATACAAGCTTTTAAGAGTTTTTCTTGTAAAAAATGCATTAAATATAATATTTTAGCAACTTTTACCAATACAAATTGAATATAATGGCACAATCTTCAATTCTACGATAATAGTATTAGTAAATAACTTGAAATAACTTTAAATATTATATTGTAAAATAATTTATTTTTGTACATCACTTTGCCTCTGCGTCAAACAAAAACAATACTTTAATATCAATTTTGACATATTTAAACAAATGTCACTGTCACGAAGCATTTACCTACATTCAAATTAATAACGAAACTGTATTAAGAAGAATTTAGTAGTTTAAATAGGATTCTAATGAAATTAAGGTTAGTAAAATTAATATAATTTACATCATACATAAATATGAGATATACAGGATATTTCGATTTAAATTTGATGTTAGCAACAATACATATCAAACAGCTCTCAATAATAACGTGATTTCAAAGTGTCATATCATAGTTTGCAACTACACATTTACGAAATGGATCATCTACGGCGAAGAATTTACACAGATTGCGTTTTAGAGCATAAGGAAGTTGGTGCTGATTTTGACAATAATGTGTGTGTGACGATTTTTCCTTAAAATATATTAATGATCCAAAACTTCGCAAAGTTGGTATTTGCTTACAGATTTTTCAGGAAAAATATATTAAAATATAATCCAAAATTTCGTATTACAAACTTTTCTATTTATTGAAATAACAAACGATCAATCGGAAGTGATACTTTCCTTAAAGCTCATTGCCATTTTAAACATGGAATTGGCGGGAGGTCATGTGCTGGCCACATCAGATTTTTTTTTCTGTGTGTTCCTGCACTTTTATACTTTCGTACATTTGTTTTTTCAAATAATTTAAATGAAACATGCTGTCGGCAGAGTATAAAATTCAGGCAATATAACTTTCACGTCGCCAAGGCAGAATACCTTAGATTTTTGCCTACATTTGGACGTTTTTTGCTTTCAGTTTTATCTGATCTAATGAACAAAACTCACGCCAGTAATTTAGAACGAAGTTTTAAAAATTCCAAGCCAAAAGAAAATTATAGAATATAATGTAGGGAGATTATAAATTGAATCCTTTTTATAATATCCTAGGTTTTCTCAAAATTACTAGTACGTATTATAAAAAGAATTTTGGATTTAATTAGCTGGAATTTATGTTTAAATGCATACTTTTCGCGCTCACATTTTAAAAAGTACACTCCGCATATTACCAATATCTCAACCTATTCCGATTCCGATTCAATTTGTACTTCGGGGTGTACTTTTTACCTCCTGCTACCTTTGGTAAGGGAGCATAGGGATCGTGCTAAAATCGCTTATCGAGATTTTGGCAAATGACCACGTTAAGGTTCCTAGAATCCGATTTTACTTTTTCGCAATGATGTCTGGGGTGTGTGTGTGCGAGTGCGTGTGTTTCTACTTTCTTCTAATATGGGAAGAAGCCATTAGGTTGTGGTGTAAATCGGATAACAAGAAATGACACTTTACTTGAAGCTCAAAATAGTTTTTATTCGAAAAATACCTTTAAATGTTATTTTATCGCAATTCAGGTTATTATTAAAATTAATGATTATTATATTTTCTACTAGTTTGCATTAACACTTTTTTTCTGTACATTTTATGGATAAATTTAAATCCCGGAGCGTACGCTTTAAACACAACTCCTTGGTTACACAGTTCTAATTTATTTAAGAACAGACACAATTGCCTAATTACAGGATATAGAAAGACAAAATGTAATTACAATTTATATAAATAGGAAAAAGAGTACAGTAAATGTAGCATATTGCAAAATTATAGAGAATACTAATAATGGATTTCAAGATCTTACAATCAACTTGTGAAAATGTTTAGGTGCATGACGGAAGATATAAATTCCTGAGTATTTATTATCATAAAGTAAACACATTTTATTAATGGGGGAAGTTAAAGATATATTAGTTCGTGCTGTAGGGAGATAAAAAGTACGTGAGGAACGAGTGATGATCGAGGGTATATGAAATTGTAGTAGACTCAAGGAAAAAGAGTCATTAATTGTGCCATGTATAATTTTGGATAAATGATGTACAGAAATTGTTTCTCGACGTGTTTGAAGACTTTGAAAATTGAATAAGTGTAGGAGAGAATCTCAAATGTATGTAACTGACAGATAAATGTCACTGTCAAAGAAACAAATCATTTCGAATTAATAATAGTGACATTTTGAAAAGAAAGTAGGTAGTAAATAGAACAGAAAAATAGTTTATGGAAAAATTTAATATAGTTTTCACCATTAATAAATATGTATTTAAATTAATAAAAATTAAACGGCAGGAAGTATTGTGTTGGTTGCATCAGATTTTTAAATTTGTAAGCTCGCAAAAGAGGAATTAGTACAGGACAAGAAATGTATACTTTCATACCAAAAAAGCGTCTATATTATCAGACTTGTCCACTGTATACTAATATACTAATATAAAATACGAAGTTCGCAGCGCCTCTAATTTTGCAGGGATGAACTAAAAAGCGGGAAAATGGGATTCTAATAATCCGCCGTATTCTGTAACACAAAGTTTAATTTTTATATATCGATAATCATTTTGAGAAGTGAAATTTTTATTGTAGAAAAAATTATTGATATATGTATAAAAATTAAAATACCGTGTTACAGAATAACTGAGTACTTTTGTATATGAAAATAATAAGTAAAAAATCTGATGTGGCCAACACAAACCTCCTGCTATTTAATTTTTAATAATTTAAATACATACCTACGTATTTAGTAACTATATTATGTTCCATTGCATATAACTATTGCTTTATTTACGATTTTATTTATTATTTAATATGTCACTATTATTAATTTGAAGAGATTAGTTTTTTGACAATGACGTTTACCTGTCAGTTACATATATTGGAAAAATGAACTATGTAACAAAAAAATTGTGTTTATCTTATTAGGCTTCCGGGTTAAAAAAAAAATTAAATTTATCTGTAAAATACATAAAAAAAAGTATTAATGTATACCTGTAGAAAATTCAATAATCTTTAACTTTCATAATGACATAAAATGCGAAAAAATGACATTTAATGGTATTTTTTGAAGAAAAACCGTTATGAGCTTCAAGTAAAGTGCCATTTTCGTTTATCCGATTTACACCGAAATCTAATGGTTTCTTTTTATATTAGAATAGGGTAGATATACAAGCTTTCAGAATTTTCTGAATGATTGTATTTGCGTTAGAGCGGAGACAAAATTCATACACATACACACACACACGCACACACACACGCGCGCACACACACACATACAGACATCATCGTGAAAATGTTAAAATTGTATTCTAGGGACCTTAAAACGTGGTCATTTACTAAAATCTCGATATGTGATTTTTAGCACGATCCCTATACCTCCATTACCAAGGGTAGCGGGAGGTAAAAATCTGATGTGGCCAACACAATACCCCTCGCCAATAAACTTTTATTAATATAAATACATACCCACATATTTATTGATTCTGGGAAACAATATTATGTTCCTTTGCATTCGTATAATATAACTACAACTATTGTTCTGTTTACTATTTTCTTTTTAAAACGTTACCATTATTAATTTGAAATGTTAGATGTTTTGAAAGTGACATTTATCTGTCAGTTATAATAGGCGCGCGATAAGTTGACACTGGCAATAGACTAACACTGCGCATATTAGCTAATCTGAAAACATCAACTGCAATGTCTTTGGCCTGTCAATGAATAGATAACAATTTTTGCAAAGATTCGGCTAAACGACAATTTACATAACCCTTCCTATTTTATAGTTTAAATAGGTTAGCGCATATTAAATCAACTGCACAAGATATACATACATTTGAAATCTGAATTGTGTAACCAAGGAATTGTGTTTATATTTAATCATGGTTTCCGGGATATATTATTTTATAAATTTATCTATACAATACATAGAAAATGTATGAATGCGTATCTGTATTATTACATAAATCGCAAAATAGTGATAATTAAAGGTATTAATTTACATCAAAGTCTAATGGTTTCTTTCTATATTAGAATAGAGTCGAAAAACATGCGGTTTCAAATTTTTTTTATTGATTGTATTTGAGTTAAAGCGTTAAGAGGATACAACCCCGTACACACCCACACACACCCACACCCACAACACACACACACATATATATATATATATATATATATATATATATATATATATATATATATATATACAGGGTGACGCACTTAACATGATCAATCCTTAATAACTTTGAAACGAATTGTGATAGACATACCCGGTTTACATTAAATGTTTTAACATCTAGGGGGCCACATTTTATTAACATTTGTGTTTTTTTTTTAATTCACTAATCTCACCTCCACCACTCTCAACTTTTAAATCTTAAATGGTAATATACCCCTTGTGACATATCAAATGAAATCTAATGAAAAATGCTATACAGGCATGTCAATAAATTGATATTTAAATAAACCATTTTAAAGTTAGAAACAATAATGTTATTTTAATTTAATTTAAAATCTTATAACAAATGCTCAAATTGAGTGCCATTTACACCTAAACAATGGTACGACCTATCACTAAATGCTATTTGCACCCGCCGAAATGTTTCTTCTGGACTTGCTTGACTCTCTCTTCTAATTCTGTTTTCTAAATCTTGGAGATTAAAAGGTAGAGTTTTATAAATAATTGATTTTAAATATCCAAAAAAAAAAAAAATCGTTGGGTGCCAGATCAGGGGACCTAACGGGTCAATCTATTGGCCCCCTTCGTCCAATTCATTATAATTCTAACTTTGAAACAGTTTATTTAAATTTCAATTTATTAAAATGGCAGTATAGCATTTTTCAAGAGCTTTCATTTCAATTCAGAAATTAATAATCAAATGTACATAATTCCTTACTGACGTAACAGACGAAGACAAAAGAATAGAAATTATTCGCAACTACCATGAGACGAATCATCGTGGAACTGACGACACTGAAGCACTTGTTAAACAAAATTATTACTGGCCTAAACTACGTAAATCCGTACAAACCTTTATAAATTCTTGCGAAATATATCAGTTAACAAAGTACGACAGAAACCCACTCAAATTAATTTAAACATTACACCCACCCCGTCAAAACCATTTGAGATACTTCATATAGTTAGCATAACACACGAAAAAGTCAAATTTCTCACAATAATCGGCTCATTTTCAAAATACGCACAGGCCTATAAACTTTCAGTCAAGGTATCGAAATTGCTAATAACTTAGTCAAATATTTCACCCATCACGGCATTCCTGGCTTCCTGGCCAAATAATTTCAGATAATGGCTTAGAATTCAAAAACTCAATCGTCACAGAATTGTTAGCTCCACAGAATTAAAATATATTTCGTAAGTTGCCAGCATCCTGAATCGAATGGTATCAACGTTTCCACTCTACCTTGATAGAACATATTAGATTATTTAATAACGAAGATGAAGTTTATAAAAAAGAATCCATCGAAACAAAAGTAAATTACGCTCTTCTAGCATATAACCAAACAATTCTGTAACAAAATTAAAACCAGCAGAAATTATAATCAGGTTACCTAGAAACTAAATCTCCCCTTAATATAGACATAGACAAACAACTTATAAACAATTACGTAGAAAATCATAAAAACAAGACCTAACTTTTATACAAGTCAATTAAAAATTAAATCGACCGCAATAAAGAAAAAATTATCGGAAAGTTTAACGAAACAAGAGAAGAACTACTAGAAATTCCCGACAAAAATTTATGCCAAAAATAGACAGAAACAAGCTAAAACAAAAAATAAATACAAACGCGAAAATTTAACAGTAATTAATAAAAAATTAAAAACCGCGAAACCAACACATGGCAATACAACAGACAAAATTCATTTATCTAACATAACACGTCCCAGAAAGAAAAATTATCAATTCAAAATTGTTCCAAGTACCTCGCGACAGCAACGGATCTATTATCCAAAACATAACCGAAAATTTGGAAATTCTTCCCATTAAACTGTGGCAGGCAAAACTTGAAAAAACCTCACATACATTCATCCACTATTATGAATTAGAGCTGCTCTTCCAGCAGTACAAAAATCTAAATGATCAATACGACAATCTCAAAACAATTATTTCAAATAACTCTCATTATCTCAACGAATCAAAAAATAACGAAAAGATCATTGATTTCACTAGAACCAGTATTAATAATAAAATTGCAAACATTGGCTTTAATTCAACAGTCTTAACAAAAAAAAAAAAAAAAAAATAAAAAGGCCTAGTAGATGGATTAGGAATTGTTTTTAAATTCTTATCAGGAAATTTGGATGGCGAAGATGGCAAGCGGTATAATAAAATCTTATCAGATTTGGAGCAAAATCAACATAAGTTAGAAAATCAATTAAAACTATCTTATTCAGTTAATAATAAAATAATGAACAATTTTAATAGTACCCTGCAGGATATATAACATAATGAAAACTTGTTGCAAACAAAATTAATACACTTGTCCAATCTTATAAATAAATGGCTTAGCGATGATTCTTCATTCGCTAGAGATATTTTTAATCAATTAATTATACTTTATAATCAATCTCATATCGAACATTTTACAAGATATAGAAAATTCCATAATATTTTGCAAATTAAGAACTCTTCATCTAAGCATAATAGAACCAGATAAATTATCATTAGAAATGAAAAAAATTTCAGATCATTATAAAACTCAATTAGGTACCATTCGAACCTAAACTTGAAAATATCTTAGAATACGAACAATTACTAAAAAATAACTGTAAAATTGAACCTTCACGAATTATCTATTTCATATCTATTCCTATTAACTTTGAAACAAATTTTGATCTTTATCATTTAATATCAACTCCAACCAAATATGGTTCAGACTTTGTTACTATTATCCCAGAGCCAAAATACATTTTGCAAACAAATACAGACATCATTCCTCTAAGCGACATGTGCATTCAGAGTAAAATATACCAGTGCCCAAATAAATTCAATGCCCACATCAGCTCTATCTGAGAGAAAGAAATATTTAATAAACAACATACAAGCCAATGCCACTACATACTACATCCGATTAGAGATACAGTATTTAGCCATCTTCCCCAAGGAAGAAAAAATCACCATCAATTGTCCCGAAAGATCCAACATCGACTCATTGACCGGTATCTATTTAATTAAAAGTGGTAACAATTGTGAAATATTTAAAAAGCAAAAACTAATATTCGTCGATAACACACATGGGTCAACTTTAATGCCGCCTAAATTAAACTATAAACTAAAAATCTGTTGTGGCCAGCACAAAACCTTCCGTCAATTCGATGTATTTTGTACATATCCCATACCAAAAGTTCATTGAAAAAGATTCTGTATATCGTGTAAAATTGTAACACGAACACACTATTTTTACAAATTCTATACCAAAAGTTCCTTTTCCTATTTTATTAGGGGTCGCTGTTTCTTACTCTTCTCTTTTACTCATTCCTGCCCACCGCATCTTCTTCACACAATTCTTCCTCTCTCAAATCTTCTGCTACACAGTCCTTCCATATTCTCTTTGGCCATTCTCGTACTTCCGGCATTGAAAATTCCAATCCTGAGGCGAGGCTGCAACTGCAAGTCACTTGCGAGGGACACTCTATCACATTCTCATATAACTTTCTGACCCTATACTTTCAACTTTGGTTTTGCATTTGACACTGACATCTGTCAATTAAAATTTTTTGAATATATCTCCTGTTTCCATAATTTTAGCAAAGCTGACTAATTTTTGAAAGTTAATCTATCTTAATGTCTCTATAACTCTATATCTATTGAATATGAAGGAAAACGTATAATGAAACCGTATAGAGAATAAGATATTATTTCATACTGATAATCACAAAATGCCGAACAATGATATTTAACTCGTAGCATCTTAGTCTGTATTCAGAGGTCATACTGTAAAGACATAAATTAGGTTTATAAGAATAAATAAACTTTTTAAAAAGCGACTTGTATTGTCTCGATATTTAACTTATATATAAAGGTCATTTTATGAGATCAAGATCCAAGCTACATATAAAGCGAATATGAAGTAAAGGGACCGTGAAAAGGAAAAGTTCACGGAACGCAATTGTCCGTAGTTTTATAGTAGTGCGGCAGGAATAAACAAATTACTTTTCACGCTTACATTGTTGTTATAAAATTATATGTTTTATAAGTCCTGTTATAGACCGGTACATTTTCGTTCCACTGACATTGATAATGAAATCTAAGTGACCATGATTTAGAAATTAGTTTATTTATCTTGTTCAGCTGTCACTAACTTCAATTCTGATTTAATAACTCAACAAGGTTATTCATATATACTTCTATCTTGTAAAATTACCGATCTATTTCGAAGTTATGCATTTTTGAAACAGTCATTTTTATTGTTTAAACATATTATTAACTTTGAGCAATATGGTTTCTTTAAAGATCGTTCTATTGACAATAACTTAATAGAGATACCTACAGAACAGACTTATCTTGGTACACATGAATGAAAGGACACAATTCCACGCAGTATACATTGATTTTGGCAAAGCGTTCAATAACATTAACCACTCCATATTAATGTTAAAATTAGAGATGTACGGAATTCACAGTAATCTGCTCTAGTGGTTCACATCTTACTTACCAGATCAGATAGGTATCAATGTGTATCATTCAATGGATTTACATTTACAATTATCTTCCTGTGACCTCTGGAGTACCACAGAACCCCATCTAGTGCCGCAATTTTACCAATTTAAAGCTGTCTCGACTTTTATTTATTTAATTTATTATTTATTTATCGAATGGCAATACAATAAAAATACAAATACAATATATATGTATATATGTTGTGGCCAGCACAAGACCTCTCGCCATTTCCATATTAGGCTGTATAAGTATTGTACATATTTGACATTTCTGATACACAGTAAAATATATATCTTAAATTCTACCAATTCATTCATGAGATTGGCGGTATTTCTGAAGGGTATATGTAATATATGTATCTATAATTATAAATATTTAATTAATAATAAAATAAGAAATATTAAATGTACTTCTCAGGAAAAGTCCTTCAGTAATGTCTCTCGCTTTTGACACTCACATTTATTTGTCAATTACAAATATTTTAATTTTTCTACTTGTTTTCCATGGGCTGCGAGATAAATTTACACCTTATTATTTTATATATTTTTATGTCTCTATCTTTAACTCCATAGAAGATATATCAAATAAAAATTTTAAATGAATCATATAGAGATTTTTATATTTCTTAATATTAGTAATAACAGAATTTTTCAAAAAATAATATTTAGAATATTTTTTTAAAGAAACTATTACTTCCGGTTGTCCTATTGTTACCAATCAGCTCTTCCCAGGAATGTCAGATTGAGGAAACTGCAGTTAAATATTTTTTAAGTCTTATAATATTTGAGAAACAGTGTTTCCAACATCCGCACACACATCCACACTTACATACACACACACGCTCATCATCGTAAAAAATTTATAATCAGATTATAGAGACCATAAAACATGCTTATCCACTAAAATCTAGATATGCGATTTTTAGCATGATTCCAATACCTCTCTTATCGAGAGGTAAAAATAAAACAATAAAAATACAATATAAAATACAACAGAAAATATATAAAAGAAATGCAATAATTTATATACTGATTTTTTTCATTTTCTATTCATTTAATGCAGTCTTCTGAAGTAAGCATAAGTAAATTTTGCATGTTTTCTTTAAGTTAAACAATGTGTAGTATAGTGTATAGTCTGATTTGGAGCTCTACAGGTGCATTGTCGACTAATAATTTTCCCCCATTTATATACAGTATCAGGACCGAAACCATTATTAGTCCGAATTAATTGTTTTCCAGATGTAACTAGGTAGATCGAAGCTAGTTGGTTTACTAGAGGCAATTAAAATATTGTGAACTTCAGGTGGCGTGGAGTCAATTCAAATTTCTTCCCATTTTGGCGCAATTGCAAACTCTTCTCTATGCAAATTAATAGTTGTTTAAATCGCAGGAAAACGAGACTTCAATTTAGACAAACACGTATTCTTAATAAATTTATGAATTAAAAGATTAGGATCAGAAATAAATTTCTTATACCCTCAAACAAGAGCATGCTTTCTACAAAGAAAAGGAGGAGCAAATTGGAAAGAGTTGGTAACCACAAAGTGGGTTTTCTTCTTTTAAACCTCCTGAAATGATCCTCATTAGTGCTCGGAATACCGGTAGATCCAAAAGACAACCCGCCCACCCATATTTCAGTGAATACGGGTCGGAGGCGTTCTTCATCCATAAGAACCGAAAGAATCGCAGACCCGTATTACCCGTAAGAACCACAGACCTGTATTACCCGTAAGAACCATCTCACCCGTAAAACGTATTATTACGTTGCTAGTTATCTCTTTAAATAATCATACAGTTGAAAAACAATATATTTCATTTATATGATTTATTTGATTAAACATTTCACGTAGGTAATACAATTAGTTCTAAAAGATAAGTTAGTAATTCGTACAATAATAGGGAAAGTAAAAAAATCTCGTTTTATAAGATAGTCTCTATTATGAATAATTTAAATGTGTGTATTTAAATGCAATAATGAGATATGTATTATGGTTCTTACGGATATAACGGGTCATATGGGTCTGTGGTTCTTACGTGTACTATGGGTCTACGGTTCTTATGGCTCTTACGGGTCTTATGGGTGAAGAATCGGCTCCTACCCGTATTCCATTTGGTCCGGGTGGATGGGTATTTCCCATCTAACTAAATACCCAGTTCGCAGTCCTAGCACTAATCCTCACAGCTGTATTAAGTTGAGCGTCAAGTTTAGAGACAAACGCTATTTAACCATACAGGAGTACAATATTCACATTTTTGATAGCTTATTTCTCGTTGGCAAATTCTACGTGAGGATCCCTATCTGTTCGTTCCACTCGTTCATGTCTCTTGATCTTTATAAAAAATATTAAAATCAATTCCGAAAGGAACTTACTTGTAATTAGGTTATCTGTATCCTATTATAATAATTTATAGTCTCATATTAATAATAAATATATATATATATATATATATATATATATATATATATATATATATATATATTCCTTCAACTCAACGTAATAAAATTTATGCGATAAATTATGTTTTTTTTTTATATTATAATAATATGTTGAAAATATGAAATATAATGTAAAGATTTGTAAATATTTATTCCAGTAGGTATACAAAATATTTATTTTATATGGGCATATGGACTACAACTGCTAACTCGAAAACTATGAGTTATTTACACACCAAGTGAGCTAAGGTAATGTTTATTCATGACAAGAAAGTTTAGCTTTGCGGACTCGGTGTGTTACCTGAAAACATATCGCATCTTTTCGATTGTATATTCGATTATTTTCGAAACTCTTGTTGTAAAACTACTGGATATACTATTTATACTTTCAATTGATTTTAATTTTCAATTCAATACCTCACGATTTTTTTTTTTTGAGAGAAATGTATATAAAATTTAATATTAACATGATTGAAATGACTATATATGGAGTGCTACCAATAGAAAAAAATGAATACAATATTATTATTCCCCAGAAAGAAATACATAAGTAAATAATTTGTATATCTTAACATTTAACTAGAATGCTCAATTGTTTCTTTCATTTCATTCTAATTTTACGTAAAAAAAAAGTAATATATATTGATTTTTACCTTCCGTCACCTTTAGGTAAGGAAGGTATTGTCTTTGGTCAAAAAATTCGGTGGTGAGTTTTTAATGAATAAGCACGTTTTAGGGTCCCTACAATACGAATTTACTATTTTTGAGATGATGTCTGTATGTGTGTGTGTGTGTGTGTCCGTGTGTGTGTGTGTCCGTGTGTGTGTATGTATGTCCGTGTGTGACAAATTTTTCTCCGACGATAACTCCAATACTACAATTCCAAAAATTATAATTCTTTCGTATTCCTCTTCTGTACATCCATATGAAGAGTTGATTAGATTTTGGTTATAATCGATCCACCGGAAGTACCCTTTTTTGAAGTTTTTAACAGTTTTTCTTAAAAAAACGCAGTTAAATATTACTTTTTGACATTTTGTTATTATATATATATTAAAGAAAATACTCTTCTCTATACGGTTTAATTATACATTTTCCTTCATATTCAATAGATGTAAATTAAAAGCATTATAAAGAAATTAATTTTCAAAAATTAGTCTGCTTTGCAATTTATTATGGAAACAGCTGACATAATTATTCAAAAAAAAATAATTGATAGATGTCAGTTGCAAGTGCAAAACCAAATATGAAAAGTATAGGATCTAAAATTGGTATGTCATATTGTTACTCGCAAGTGGCATGCAGAGAAAGGCCAAAGAGAAGATGGAAGGACATTACTTAGTGTAGTTTATGTTATAATTTTATTGCATTTAAAGAACCTTTTCAAATGAACTTTTAGTATGGAATTTGTAAAAAAAAGTATGTGTTCGTGTTCGATTTTACATGATATTATATAGAATTTGTTCCAAGGACCTTTTGGTATGGGATTTGTACAAAATACATCGAACTGACGGAAGGTCTTGTGCTGGCCACAACAGATTTTTTCATTTGGAATCATATTTAAAATAAATTAATATAGAACTCATGTATTTTATTCTAAATATAAAGGATATATGAAAATTTGATGTCAATGAATTTAGAATGAAATTTTGTGACAAATAAGCAAATATAAATTATATTTATATTCCTACTTAAAAATAAAAAAATCTGTTGGGACTGACGCATTACCTTTCGTCAGTTCTATTTATTTTGCACAAATTAGATACAGAAAAGGAAGAAAAACAATTGCAGTCAAAAATGAAATTTATGCACGCCGACTATACAGTAGTCTTCTTCAGGCCTAGAAGAGTCAAGTTGTATATTGTACAGTGGAAACGTCATCGTGAATAAATTTTATTTTTGACTTCAAGTTTTGCTTTTCTTTCCGTTTACTCCTCCATCCTTCATCCCAAAAAACACAGTCGAACATCGTTTTACAAATTTAAATATAGAAAGTTTCTTGAAAAAGATTTCATATTTCGAGTATTTCATGAACTATGCAAAATTTTACTTGACCCTGACATCTGCCAATTATAACATTTAATGTTTCCATGGTGAGCTTATAGCAACATAGGTTGAAATTTTTATGAAAAATTAGTTTGTTTATAATTTTTTATTCAATTTTAACGTTCTAAACTGACATTATTAACTCCATAGCAACAACTACAATTAACATTTTATTCACAAGTGAATTAAAAAAAATTTAAATCACTCTCGCAAAATTTTAACTCACTCTGCAACAAAAAATACATTTAAAAATAACATCAAGAACGAAAATAACACTCACCACATTATTTATCAGACATTATCAGTCCTTTTCATTATTTTTTACGACATAAATGACAGACAATAAAGCTTTTTAAATAGATGACTTAACATCTATCATCGACGATTGTCATGCACAGTCTACTAACTGATTAGGTTTTTATTTTGTCAAAATTAAATATTATAATGGTTTTTAATATTATTTCGTCAAAATTGAATAAAATATTGTATAAACCACGTGAGCTAAGAATGTTTATTCACTCGAAGAATTTAATTAAACTTAAACTTTCTTCTCATAACTAAACATTACCTTAGCTCACTTGGTGTATAAATATCTATTATCTCCAAATATATTAAATATGAAGAAAAAAAATCTGTTGTCAGCACAGTATCTCTCGTCATTTCTATTTTATGTTATACATACATTAAATATGGTATTTAACTTTTCTTGTACACACAGAAAATTCTAATTATATATTCTTTCGTTTTATAAAGAAGTTTATAATTTCAGAGATTCTTCCATTTCCAATATTTAGACATTTTTTAAAAATTTAAATTCATTCTATAAACAAGTTTTGTTCTACTATTGGAGATTCTTTTAACTCTTGAGGGGCTTGGCGGTATTTGTTATGGATATATGTATTTTATCAATTATTTTAAATATTTAATTAATAAAACAATAAGAAATTTTAAATGTAATTCCCAGAAAAAGCGTTCAGTAATGTCACTAATACTGTTAATTTTTTACACTGACAGTTTTGTCATTTGTAAATATTTGAATTTGTCAACTGGTTTCTTTGGTTTAGTTTGAACTGTGCGATTTATTACATCACATTATTATATAAATTATATTCTTTATCTCTAAATCTATAAAAGATATAATAATTTTGCACAATGTTTGATATTGAATAATATTATTGAATACCTGGAGGTTGTATTGAACGTTTCTCAATATTTTATGCCCATCAAAACCTTTTCGAAATGCTAATTTTGCATAAATATTATGAATAATACACGAAAAAAATAATTTGACTTTATTAGTAGAAATGTCTTATAATCTCCGGTTCATCTGCGGTTGCATTAACTAAATTTGTAAATAAATAAATCTTTAATAGTTCCTTATTTTGCTTTTATAATAGTAATTTACGTAACAAGACCTGAAAGTGATACTTTACTAGGTGAGCAAGCATATTCCAGAGCGAGCCGTAGGCGAGTTTTGGAAACTTGTGAGCCAGTATAGACACTTTCAGGTCATGTTGGGTACAATATTTTTTTTGCGATCCTGAAAAAAGAATAAAAAATCTGTTGTGGCCAGCACAAAACCTTCCGTCAATTCGATGTATTTTGTACATATCCTATACCAAAAGTTCCTTGGAAAAGATTCTATATATCCTGTATAATTGAAACAAGAACACACTATTTTTTACATATCCATACTGAAAGTTCCTTTGAAAAGATTCTAAAATCTAATAAAATTTTAATACGAATACGAACGTACATTATGTATTGCACTTAACACTTCCTCCTGCTTCAAATTTGCCCTATTTTATTAGAAGTCGCTGTTTCTTACTCTTCTCTTCTACTCATTCCTGTCCAAATAACCTTCGTGACACAGTTCTTCCTCTCTCAAATCTTGTGCTATACAGTCCTTCCATCTTCTCTTTTGCCTTTCTCGTACTTCTGGCATTATAAGTTCCTATCTTGAGGCTAGGCCGCAAATGCAAGTCGCTGGCGAGGGACACTCTGTCACTTATATCACTTTCAGATCATATACTTTCCACTTTGGTTTTGCACTTGCCACTGACATCTGTCAATTAGATTTTTTTGAATATGTCTGTTGTTTTCATAATTTTTGCAAAGCTGACTAATTTTCGAAAGTTAATCTCTTTTAATCTCTATATAACTCTATATCTATTGAATATGAAGGAAAATGTATAATCGAACCGTATAGAGAATAAGATATTCTTTCTATTGATAATCACATAAAATGTCGAAAATGATATTTAACTGCGATTTTTCAAGAAAAACTGTTAAGAACTTCAAATAAGGGTACTTCCGATTGACCAATTATAACCAAAATCTAATCAGCTCTTCATCTGGTTGTAAAGAAGAGGAATATGAAAGAATCATAATTTTTAGAATTGTAGTTTTGGAGTTATCGTCGGAGAAAAATTTGTCACACACACACACACACGGACACACACACAGACACACACACAGACACACACACAGACACACACACAGACACACACACGGACACACATACACACATACAGACATCATCTTAAAAATAGTACATTCGTATTGTAGGGACCCTAAAACGTGCTTATTCATTAAAAACTCACCACCGAATTTTTTGACCAAAAACAATACCTTCCTTTTGACGGAAAGTAAAAAGTATTATTTTATTTTTTACTGCGAGCAAATAAGATATAAATAAACAACTGATCTCCATGGAAACATTTAGCTTTACCGGTCCCGGGATCGGTAAAGTACTATCCGATCCCTTATAGACAACTTTTCGAGCTAGCTCAACAAAGAAGGACTTTCCGGTCTAAATAGTGATCAGAAAGAGCTCATTTTCTGGGCGATCGCGAAAAAAAATATGTAATTTTAAATATTGCAAAATATTGACACTCTCGGGACCGCAATTGATCTGGCAAACTCTGTTGTTCCTTTATCTTCACCTATTAATTGATTGTTATTTAAAAGTTAAAGAATGTTATAATTCGCATAAGTAACTAAAACTAATAATTAAAATAATTACAATAATTTTGTTTTTGGCCTTGTGACTATAAAAAGAATCGCTGGTCTAATGTTCATTAATGATAACAAGCTATTTTTTGTTTTCTTTTTAGTAAAGTAGATAAAATTAACAATAATTATTTTAAATTCTAGAAACGTGAATCCTAAATTGCAAAATATTAAGACAAAACACAAACAATGACCTGACACTAGATAAAGCGCAATCAAAAGATATTAGTAATTTATCACAATCCCAAAGCATAGATATTTTTATCCAAACCAACTCATTACACAGGATATTATGTAAGTAAGAAGTAAGCATACAACGCTTAACCCGTGGTAGATCTAACACTATAGACAGTAAACCTGGCAATAATTTTTATTTTACATTTTTTCTATAAGAACTGGAACCCCTTAAAACTGACCCGCGATGAAAATGATCTTATATGTCAATTGTGACAGGTGTTACATTTTTACCCAGAGCACACATTGACTTTTATTTTTTATAAAATTTAGAACTACGACTTAATGGTCAGTTTTAAGGGGCTCCAGCTCTTATAGAAAGCATGTAAAACAAAAATTATTGCCAGATTTGCTATCTATATGTATAGAGTTGGCTCTACCATCGGTTAAACGTTATACGCATACACACATAACAGCATGTATACGTATACTTGTTACTATGGTTTTATGAAATAATTAATGTATAAAACATTACTCACTCCATGAGAGAATATTTGACAAGTCGCAGAGGAATTATTACTGATTTTTGTGTTTGTAATGTAAATAAAAAGCAAGTTTACAAAATTATTTTATTTTTGAAATAATTTAACATTATGAGACTTATTTATTTTAATTAATATTACCATTTATACCTAGATACCTAGGTGCTTGCGCATATGTTTTAAAGGAAGGTATTTTTATTTCAAATAATTCTCAATGATAGACAATAATTAGTACAGCAAATATTTTTCGATAACGATATAACAAAACCATAACAACCATTCAATGGTAAATTTCTAATTTAAAATAATATGTCAATTGACTTGTCAATGTCAAACGATGAACGAAAACATAATAATGATTTAAGAAGTTTTAAGAAAAGTGATGGATAAAACGTTGTATTACACTCGTATGGAATACATATTAGTTACTAAAATTAGCGACTAGCCCTGCGGGCCACGTGGCAAAACTTTTAAAGACCTTTATGTTTATTAAATGATGAACTAGATCGAATGACATATGAGCAGGATTCTTTTTACCTTCCTTCAAAAGGAAGGTATTGTTTTTGGTCAAAAAATTCGGTGGTGAGTTTTTAATGAATAAGCACGTTTTAGGGTCCCTACAATACGGATGTACTATTTTTAAGATGATGTCTGTATGTGTGTGTGTGTGTCCGTGTGTGTGTCTGTGTGTGTGCCTGTGTGTGTGTCTGTGTGTGTGTCTGTGTGTGTGTCCGTGTGTGTGTGTGTGTGTGTGTGACGAATTTTTCTCCGACGATAACTCCAAAACTACAATTCTAAAAATTATGATTCTTTCATATTCCTCTTCTTTACAACCATATGAAGAGCTGATTAGATTTTGGTTATAATTGGTCAACCGGAAGTACCCTTATTTGAAGTTCTTAACAGTTTTTCTTGAAAAATCGCAGTTAAATATCATTTTCGACATTTTATGTGATTATCAATAGAAAGAATATCTTATTCTCTATACGGTTCGATTATACATTTTCCTTCATATTCAATAGATATAGAGTCATAGAGAGATTAAGAGAGATTAACTTTCGAAAATCAGTCAGCATTGCAAAAATTATGAAAACAACAGACACATATATTCAAAAAAAATCTAATTGACACATGTCAGTGGCAAGTGCAAAACCAAAGTGGAAAATATATGATCTGAAAGTGATATAAGTGACAGAGTGTCCCTCGCCAGTGGGAAGAAAAGGAACTTATAATGCCAGAAGTACGAGAAAGGCAAAAGAGAAGATGGAAGGACTGTATAGCAGAAGATTTGAGAGAGGAAGAACTGTGTCGCGAATGTGCTTTGGACAGGAATGAGTAGAAGAGAAGAGTAAGAAACAGCGACTTCTAATAAAATAGGGCAAAGTTGAAGCAGGAGGAAGTGTTAAGTGCAATACATAATGTACGTCGTATTCGTATTAAAATTTTATTAGATTTTAGAATATTTTCAAAGGAACTTTCAGTATGGATATGTAAAAAATAGTGTGTTCTTGTTACAATTATACAGGATATATAGAATATTTTTCAAGGAAATTTTGGTATAGGATATGTACAAAATACATCGAATTGACGGAAGGTTTTGTGCTGGCCACAACAGATTTTTTTAAATTGTTTCGATTATGTAAAGATGATTCATAATAAGAAAGCTTTTCGTATAAGGAAATTGAACATGTTTAAATAATGAATAACTATTAATAGTCCAGTGAATGAAGCATTTTACCCTACAAAAGGTCGGGTAGTTCTGAATTTTTGATATGTTGTATAGGATGGTTGGTTAGGAAAAAATCCAAATTTCCACAATCCCCCCTCCACCGCTTCCTCCGCCATCTTGTAAAAACCACCGAAAATCGGCACTTTTTTCAGTTTATTGCCTATAACTTCTTTCTGGTGCATTTAAGCACAACAAAAGTTATTTGCCGATTTGTAGAGGACAAAATTTCCTGCAAAATAGTTATGTGAAGTTATTTTGTACGATTAATAGCAACGGAGTTATGATGCTGACAAAAAGGGTTAAAATTGCGTACTTAGCAAAATTTTGAGTTTCTTTCCACTTTACATCGCAATAGCTCCGTAACACATCATTTTAGCGTAAAAGTCCTCATAGTCAATCTTGTAGAGAATTTAATTACCTTCATAATCCAATTATTCTTTTACGATCAATGCAACGGAGTGGGGGTCAATTTACAAAAAAACGATAAAAATATTTTTTTCTAGTTTAGGCAGCAACACTTTTTGGTTTATTATTTCTAATTATAAAAGTATTATTCAAACAAAATAATATGTATAGGTACAAAATGAACGTAATTATGTGTTGGCAAGCGTCAATGAGTCTCATGGAACTAATAGAAAATTATTTTTTTTAAACAGCACTTCCTTCTTTCATTTGTCTGCTACTTCTTTCTGCTGTTCTTCAACTCAGAATGAGTTATTTGCCAAGTATTGTATATATTCTGAGACTCAATTTTCTAAGACTTTGGCGTATTATGTCTTTTGTGAAACAAATAGCGGTGGAGCCAAGCCGCTCCCAACATGGTGAAAGTAGCGATCTTAGAAAAATATTGAGTTTTTTATAACTTTTCCTAGCTATAAATAAATAATTATCAACAAAATTCATTATATTCTTTTAGATGTTGTACCCAGGTCCTACAGATACGAAATGGATAAAATATAGAATACACGGATTACCGCGAAACATCAATTTTTAAAAATTGCTTTATTAACATTTTAACCACCGAAAATCGGCAATTTTTCAATTTTTTGCTTATAACTTCTTTCTGTTACATTTTAACGCAAAAAAGTTACTTGACAACTTGTAGAGGATAAAATTTCCTGTATATTTGGTTCACGAAGTGTTCTGTAGGAATAATGACAACGGAGCTACAAAGCTCCAAAAAAGGACAAAATTGCGTACTAGTTAAATTTTGAGTTTCTTTCCAATTTACATTTCGCAATAACTCCGTGACACATCATTTTAGCATAAAAGTACTTATGATAAATCTTGTGAGCTCACTTGCCTGCAAAATACATGTATCAATTTTTTTATGACCAATGTAACGTAGTGGGGGTAACTTTATAAAAAAAATACGAAAAAGTGATTTTTTTCAAGTTTAGTGTAGCACCGTTGTCTCTCCAATTTTTGTCACTATACTTGATTTTATGATACGGAAATAATATAATACAGATTCCACGAACATAATTCTAAGCTGAAGAGCAGTAGAAAGAAGTCGCAGACAAGTGAAAGAAGGAAGTGCTGTTTAAAAAAAAAATTTTTCTAATAGTTCCATGAGACTCATTGACGCTTGCCAACACATAATTACGTTTATTTTGTACCTATACATATTATTTTGTTTGAATAATACTTTTATAATTAGAAATAATAAACCAAAAAGTGTTGCTGCACTAAACTAGAAAAAAATATTTTTATCGTTTTTTGTAAATTGACCCCCACTCCGTTGCATTGATCGTAAAAGAATAATTGGATTATGTAGGTAATTAAATTCTCTACAAGATTGACTATGAGAACTTTTACGCTAAAATGATGTGTTACAGAGCTATTGCGATGTAAAGTGGAAAGAAACTCAAAATTTTGCTAAGTACGCAATTTTAACCCTTTTTGTCAGCATCATAACCCCGTTGCTATTAATCGTACAAAATAACTTCACATAACTATTTTGCAGGAAATTTTGTCCTCTACAAATCGGCAAATAACTTTTGTTGTGCTTAAATGCACCAGAAAGAAGTTATAGGCAATAAACTGAAAAAAGTGCCGATTTTCGGTTGTTTTTACAATATGGCGGAGGAAGCGGTGGAGGGGGGATTGTGGAAATTTGGATTTTTCACTAACCAACCATCCTATACAACATATCAAAAATTCAGAACTACCAGACCTTTTGTAGGATACCCCCCTTTTTCAACCTCCGTTTACTGGACTATAATATGCCTATTCAATGTTGAACTAGATCGAATGACATATGAACAGAATTATTTTTTGAAATTGTTTCGATTTATATAAAGATGATTCATAATAACAAAGTTTTTTGAAAAAGAAGTTAAACTTGTTCCATCCTATACATTTGAAGACGTTCACTAGGTATCATCTAACGGGCTCTCAAATCTTGCAAGAATAGGCACCACATGAGTCACTTTTAAACTTAATCCTTGTCTATCTAATTTCCGGTGTTAGGCGATTTAGTGAATTAGTCTTAGTCTGTGCATTTGGGGTTTCTTCTCCATATTTTCTTCAGAGCTTGACGGTTCTACGTAGTTTTTTTTTTTTTATTTTGTTTCCAATCTATATACATCTTATATTTGCGGCTCTTTTTGTCTCTTTCTCCCATGTTTTGTCAGACCTACCGCTTCTTTTTGACGTTTTTGTTTTTTCGCTTAATCTGACTACTTGTCCTGCCCCCGACCATTTTAATTGTACTTCTTGAATAGTATTATATGCAACAGGTTTCATAGCTTATCAAAAATTTAATTTTACAGAAGCTGTATAAACCACAATTAAAAATATTAGATTCTTACCTGGGACGAAATTAGATTCCATTACACGCTGTTATTAAATTTATTAAATTAATAATAGTAGAATATTATGTCACTAGATATATAAAATATATAGAACATAAGTACATAATTAAATCATTTATTATTTTATACATATCTATAAATTGTACTAATTTGAAAACAACGATAAGAAATTAATCATTAATATTTTAATTTCAAGCACTGAATATAATGTAAATCTGATAAAGTTTATTATTCATTAAATAGTATCAAAAAATAGCTTGTTCTTTTTCCTTTGGTTTTATAGATACAGTGAAACGTAATACAAAAAAATATGTATAAAAACGTTAATGTCCGTTAATTACTTCTTCATACTTCGCAATTATAGAAATCGAAATGAGAACTTTATAATATTTTTATATGATACGTATTTCTATTAAATCTTATAGGTACGCACAAGTAATAAAATATTATAATTGTGTAGTAATCTGTAACACAAATTTGTATGCTAATGGAACATTCACATCTCTAAACAGCAAAGCCTTGAACTTCCTGTTATGCATTTGAAAGTAATAAGTCAGAAAAATAATAAGATTCATTTTAATTTATAAAAAGTATTAATGTAATGTAGAGTTGCAGGTGTTACGTTAAACATAAATACATATCATTACTTCATCACACCTTCAAAACACCTTTTGACCTTGAAGAGTAGTCACAGATCGTCTTCTCAAGGGCATTCACACTGAAAATGCATTACAAGGATATTTTGCAATTAGATAATTCTTTAAAAATCCATAAAATTGAACAATTTTTATAACTTTTACATATAATCATTAATTTTCTAAAGCGGGCAATAAATCATTCTCTTAATACGTATATATAATTTCCTAGAAATGTTTTGAAAAATATTAAACTTCATGTAAAAACTTTCCACTTTTCGTAATTTTTGTCTCACCGTAGTTTAAAATATAATTTATAAAACGAAATACATTTCATATTAACTTATTGAAATCTGTTTTTTAAAATTATTTCTGTAATATTTTTTTCATGAAATTAAATACTGCATAACAAATTTATTAAAAACTGTCAAAAGGAAGAATTTATATTGTTTTTTTTTTTTGCATATCATTATTATCATTAATGGAATCAGAACGAAAATACATATATTCAAACTTATCACGGATAGTATACCAATTTTTATCTTCCGTAAGGATGGTATTGTCTTTGTTCAAAAAATTCGATGGTGAGTCTTTAATGAATAAGTACGTTTTGGGGTCGCTAGATAACGATTGATTTTACTATGTTTATGATAGTATGTGTGTGAAGATAATTTCTCCTCCAATAAGTGCAGTACTACAATTCCAAAAATTACAATTTCTCTTCTTTACATTCTTATAGAGACTTGATTAGATTTTAATTATAATTAGCAGATTTTAACTTTTTCTTGAAAAAAAAAAAACGCAATTAAAGAATTTCACTTATTGACATTTTATGTTACTATAAATATTAGATTATTTTATTCTCTGTATGATTTGACTGCAATTTATACTTTATATTCAATAGATATACAGTTAAAAAATTATGAATAAATAATATTTCATAAATCAAGTAAGCTATGCTATAAATGTGGAAACAGCTATTATATTAAGATAATTCTGATTGACAGATGTCAGTGTCAAGCAGAGACGTCGGAAGTTTTTTCGCTTGGGGGGGGGGGGGGGGGGTCGAAAAAGATGAATTTATAGTGATGCAAATAAATAAGGAGAGGGGAGGGGGTAGTATATTGGCGATTCAAATTAAATTTTCCCGCCATTACATATCAATGTTTATGACATCATAACACTGTACGAGCTGTCAATCTGTCATTGATATAAAGAATTTTACGCTTTCAAAACATGAAACTTCTGTTAAAGGGTATTTTAAATAGCTTGCAATCTCTAGAAAATTTATGTGAAGGAAAGAAAATATATTATGGACGTATTTTTAGTTCAAATTTTGTCCACCAGATAGTTTGCTTAACTTGAATCGCGAATAGGCGGTATATGAAATTTACGCACAAATGCATTAAAATTGTTTGTTTATTTCTTAGTTACTAGGGCGGAATATTGAATATTACGCCCGCCGGGCTTTTTGCTAGTTTTACTGCCCACCGGACTGTAACAAAGCCTAAACGCCCGGTAATGATACTAACTTTTATTTAATTATATAATTTTTTAAAATTATTTATAATATAACGACAAAATAAGATTAACCTGGTCACGTAAAGGGAAAAGAAAAATAGTTGAGGGAGAGGGGGCGATGCCCCCTCTGTTTTAAGTTAGGGGGGGGGCGATCCGCCCCCTCTGACCCATACTTGCGACGCCCCTGGTGTCAAGTGTAATTTACATGGTATGTTTTAATTCGATATTAACAATAATTATTTTACTAAATGTAAGTCAAAAAATATCCATTTGTAGATATCAAAAACAGCATTACTCATTCAGTTGTCAGATATGAGAAAAATGCCAATGATTAAATAAATTTCCTTAAATATCACATAAGCGCAATAAAACCAAGTTTAAATTCGCGGACAGATTATACTCATGAATGATTAATAAACCTGTCATCAACGAACAATTCTGCCCATTTTGGTTTCCGTTTATTAAACCATCACACAAATAATATAATTTGTAGTTGTTGGGTGTTACCTTGAGCTTGAAGAAAGGAATGATTTTTTTGTGATTAGTCATGTTTTGTGCTGGAATGTGTCCACATTTAGCCTCGCATGTCGAATGTGCACAAATCTAAATGTGTCAAGTTGTGTCGAGTGATTTTCTATATTCGTGAACAAATGGTCACATGTGTACTTATGTGTAGAAAGTCTCTGAAGAGTGCTCACCACTTTTTAATTAGCAACGAAAATTTTATGCCTTTTAATTATAGAGTCTGGGTCTGAGTCTGTTAAATTATAAAACTCTAAAGTAACTAATTGTAGTATGCATAAGGTCATTAAATTAATAAATGATTTATTATATTTGAATAGATTAACCTGGATCTACAGTATAGATAAACAGTTATTTATTAGACAATACAAGGAAAGAAACATTGCTCTTGTGCACCGATGTTTTGTTCAAATGTAACACACCTTAGGTTAATTTTTCTTTCCTTTTTACCTCTCGCTAAGAGAAGTATTGGAATCATGCTAAAAATCGCATATCCAGATTTTAGTGGATAAGCATATTTGAAGGTCCCTATAGGGATTTCTAGCCCAGCAATATGCACTCTGGTGGCGAATTTTAAAAACCGTTCAGAGTTTATAACCTACTAGCTGACCCGCCCCGGCTTGTACCAGTAATTTTTCACATTTACTTCGGAGACATGCGCTGCTTAGGGAGCCGGCAACCTGCCTCGCATCGTACATGTAACAGGCTCCGCCCACTGCCCACCCAATCCCCGCACCGCACCTAACAGCGCCCGTTTCTAAACATGTCTCGGGTACTTTTACTTATGTAGGTACATATGATGTAAACTATCTCTCCGGCAAATATCGAAAATCTACTAACGTTAAAACTTAACTATAGATACAAAGATATAAAATAATTGATATCACCCCCTATTGTACCGCCTTGAGGGATGATGTTTGAAAAACGCTAAAACACTCTTTATTTCTTATCAAAAGCATAAAAAAGAATTTTTATATCCCTAACTTGAGAAATGACGGATTCTCCATACAAACTTTCATCCCCTATTTCACCCCTTTCAAGTTTTATTTTCGTGACAAAAGGTAGTCTATGTCCTTCTCCAAGTCCAATCTATCTCTATACCAAAATTAATCAAAATTGATTCAGCGGAAGATATGATGGGTTCTCCATACAAATTTCATCCCCTATTTCACCCGTTCAAGTTTTATTTTCGCTACAAAAAGTAGCCTATGTCCTTCTCCAAGGTCCAATCTATCTCTATACCAAAATTCATCAAAATTGGTTCAGTGGAAGATATGATGGGTTCTCCATACAAACTTTCATCCCATATTTCACCCCTTCAAGTTTTACTTTCGCGACAAAAGGTAGCCTGTGTCCTACTCCAAGACCCAATCTTTCTCTATACCAAAATTCATCCAAATTGATTTAGCCGTTTAGTCGTGAAAACGTAACAGACACACAGACAGAGTTACTTTCGCATTTATTATATTACCTAGTATGGATTAATAACACTCGTACAAAACTAACAAATCGACATGTAACCTTTATTGGTTATATACTGACAGACAGCGGCAGGGGTGAGAACACGTTGTACTTTTACTTTTCCACTATGTGGATAGTTGTCGCTAAATTGACTGCGTTCCACTATAATTAGAAAGAGCATAAAATCCTTAAAAGTAGTGTACTAATTTTTTTTTACGTAAATCGATATTTTAATAGTTATTCTGCTATTCGGGGCGGAGACGAATCCAACAAATCAAAAATCATCAAAATCGGTCCAGCCATTCTTGAGTTATAAATGGTGTAACTAACCCGACTTTGTTTTATATATATAGATGTTGACAACGAACGTGTAACTGCATTTTTTCCATTTTTCTTATTTTATTTTAAGTTCTACTGGTGTATTTTCGTAATTTTTTATTGTTTCATTAATACGAGTATATCAGTTTGATATTTACCAAACAGTGTTTTTAAAGACTAATTTTCGTGTGTTTATAGTTTCTTTTATCATATTATTTCTTATATACTTTTGCATCTATATTTATTTTGCAATATATGTCTAATTCATATTGTTGTATACCGATGTCGAATTGAGTAAATTTTCACTACATAACCCTGTCAGATTGTTAAGAGATTTATCGTCAGTTACAAAATTACATAAAGTTAGTTTTTGTGGAGTGTTAACCCGTACTTGAAAATCGCGGAACATTTTCTTCGGAGTATCCTTTTGTTCACCATGCATAAGTAACAATAATGTAAATGCCGAATATCAAATTCTGTCACACTATTGTCGTTGGATTCTAATCCCTCAAGATTATCTTCACAAAAAGTGCTCATAACAGGGCTGTTAACAGTTTCTTTGTCTCGATTCCGCACAATTAATCGATTTTGTCGATTAGATGGGCCAGGATCTTCTACATTTGTTACAACGTTACTGGTAAATTTAATGTCGGTATTGCGTTTTTCTTTAGAAATTTACTGTTACTGGATGTTGTTTGTATAAATAATTAACATATCAAAAGATTGCACTCTACATAATGAAATATTTTGGTTTGCACAATATTTGTACACACTTACCTCTAGATTTAGTTAAATTTTCTTCGTCAAAATGTAAGGAGCACACTTTCATGAAAGGACTCACTTTTTTCCAATTTTTAATCCACACTTTTTTCGACTGACCAATTCTTATTTGTCAAAATGTTTTTTATTTGTACTTTAGAATTATCGGTTGGAAATCGAAAAAAGTGTAAATCTGGAATACGTTTTTTCGACAAATTGCATATCGGTACAAAACAATATGAATTAGACATATTGCAAAAGAAATATAGATGCAAAAGTATATAAGAAATAATATGATAAAAGAAACTATAAACACAAAATTTAGTCTTTAAAAACACTGTTTGGTAAATATCAAACTGATAAGTATATTAATGAAACAATAAAAAATTACGAAAATACACCACTAAAACTTAAAATAAAATATGAAAAATTAAAAAAAATTCAGTTACACGTTCGTTGTAAACAAAGGTTATAAACCCTGAATGTCTCTCGCAGGGTTTCAAATTTTATCCGCAGTGGCGCTGAGATCTAAACTTTAAACGCCTATAATCCGATTATAACATGATGTCCGTGTGTGTGTGTGGATATTGGAACAACCGGAAGTAATAGTTTCTTTAAAAAAATCTTCTAAATATTAGTTTTTAAAATTTATATAATTACTATTATTAAAGAATATAAAAATCTCTATCCGATAAATTTAAAATTTTTATTATATCTTCTATGGACTTAAAGATAGAGACATATAAATATATAAAATAATAAGTTGTAAATGAATCTCGCAGCCCATGGAAAACAAGTGGAAAAATTAAAATGTTTGTAATTGGCAGGTATCAAAAAGCCAGCGACATTATTGAAGACTTTTTCTTGGGAGTACATTTAATATTTCCTATTTTATTATTAATTAAATATTTAATATTATAGATACATATATTACATATACACTTCAGAAATACCGCCAATCTCATCAATGAATTGGAAGAATCTCGAATATTAGGAGAACAAGAGAGAATAAAATGAATTAAAAAATATAAAAATATATAAAGAAAATATGTGTTTTTGTGTGCATCAGAAATGTCAAATATGTACAATACTTATATAGTCTAATATGGAAATGGCTAGTGGTCTTGTGCTGGCCACAACAGATTTTTTTTCTCTTCTTTTAATTGTTTCAGTAGATAGTATATCAGCGTAATTTTTGGGTCGCTGTATGGACTCTTTCTTCATAATGATGACTCCAAATTTCATCTCCACTAACAATACAGAAGTTCAAAAATAGTTGCGAATGTTGTCGCTTATGAACCAACGTGAGCATTCTCGGCACACATCTTGCACTCACCTTGATGTTCCTTATTTATGCGAGCCGCAACATTAAAAATGCAATGAATATGTGTATATAAAGGTGTAAAGCAGCGAGTAGATATATATTCTACCGTTTATCATTTCTAAACAATCAATATTGAACAACAAACAACAGTTTATTATTTGACAAGTAAAATGCAAACTTTTAAAGCACTGTAACTCAAAAATAAATAAAAAGTTTGGCACTTTCCTCTTGATTCAGCCTGTATAATTTACGTAATTGTGTGAATATCAGTGATCACTACACTATTAATGTAAATTTCGTTTAATTTTCTGTTAAATACAATTTTTGTTCAATCCTCAACATTACAAGAATTTTCAATGGCTCTTAAATTGTATCGATTTTTTATAAAATTAAATTTATATTTAGTTGGAATAATATACATTTGCATCCTAATTAATAAGTTTGATTATAATTTCAATATAATATGCAAAATAAATTGTTGCACCGGGTTTTTGACACAAACGAAAATTTAAAAAGTCCGCAATCTCTGTCGCACCATAATTGCAATAATTTAACGGTTTCGTTTTAATAGGCTGACTGCCTAGTAGTCGTATACGACCGGTAAGTTTTATTTCGTCATGTACGACCGCTAAATTGTTAGTAATTTTATATACCCATATTATGCCGATGGTTGAGCATAAAATTTGTTGGCTGGTATTAGTCACTAGGTCTGACATACATAAAATGTAAAATAGTAAGAATTTTTATATATAGGTATGTAAAAAAAGCTAGAGCTACTTTTTTTTTACTTCTTTCACTCATTTTGCAGCGAAACACAAAGTTCTGTAGCAAAACAATAATAACTCAGGTATGTATTTAGCGACTATAACACAAGAAGTATAAACATTTATAAACCATCGTAACATGACCGCTCGCACGACCACTCGCTCGAGCGCCCTAGCAACAGGGGAATTATTCATACTACCTTTTTACCGGGAGTCGTATACGACCGCTGAAATATTTCTATAAAAATAACGCTTTAAGAAAAAAGTGCAAAAAGTAGATTATTGATTCATGAGGAAATTTCAAAAATATCTTAGCAATCAACCTGAATTATTATATTTTTTAATTATTTATAAATTTATAATTTCAATATTTTTAATTAATTTAAACAGTTCAGTCGTAGTGCGACCCAGTTTTATGGTTAAATATTATACCATGTAGTCTGGTGCGGCCGTGGTTGTTCGCCAAACCAACCCGGTATGGCTTTTTGGGCGACTTGTAAAATGTTAACATAACAATACTGCCATGGTGTAGCCATGGAAGGTTGTGTATAAAACCTCGATTTAGTTGACATTTCATTTGCGACGGCAGGTTAAGTTATGGTCAGGATAAGGTTTATATATATATACAGGGTGTTAATACTTAGTCGTTACACCCGAAAACTCATTAAAACAAAACAACTTTTCTTAATTCTAATTTTTATTTGGTGCCCCGGTTCGTAGTTATTGGAGTTTCTTTATTTTTTGGAAAATAGCCACAACTCCCTTATTTGATTGAAAAAATATTTTCTTCAAATTTACCTTTAGGCTCTCTAAAACATTTGGCATTTACAATTATATTTTATTTTTTCAAATAACAAAATAGCGATCGGTCAAAAATTTCAAAACATGATTTTTTGATAACCACTCCATCGATTTTCGAAAGTAAAACATTTATAAAATCCTTAAACTATCTACTACAATATTTGTTCTAAACATTTTTTTCAATCTACCCAAAAAAAATCTTTGTTCATTCACTTGACTTATAAAAGTGTGTTCAGAAAAAAAAATAATAAAACGGAGTAGGCTATGAACAAAAAAACGTATACCAATTTGAAAGTATTTAATTAAATGTCAATTTGACATGATATATTGTTAAAAATTGTATCTAAAGAAATGTACTTGAATCCGTATTTTAGAAATAGAAATAAATTAAATACGGTGAATGGTAATAATTTGTAGCCTCTTTATTTTCTTTTCTCCTTAAAATTACATTTCACGATCAATTGTGACAACTTGACTTTTCAATTGAAAAATGATCATACTTACGTTTCTGTTTTCATAGCCTATTCCGAATTAGTTTTTTTTTTAACACACTGCACTTATGTAAGTCAAATAAATGAATAAAGACTTTTTTGGCTAGATTTAAAAAAAATGTTTAGGACAAATATTTTAGTAGATAGTTTAAGGATTTTATAAATGTTTTACTTTCGAAAATCGTTTTTCGGTATACAATGTTATTATTATTTTTAAATGATTGTAATATGGAAATATAAACTAATTTTTAAAAGTTCAACAATTTTTATGTAAAAAAAAAAATAATTACCCCATCGACCTTTAAACTAATGGACCAAGTGTTTCCTATTCTTTTATTGTTAGAATAATTCTCCAACATAAAAGGATAGAAATATATATTCTGTCCTTCGACAATACGGAAGTTCTCAGTTAAAGTATACTGCGCATGCGTTCGTACTCATTGTACATCTTTTTCAGCCCTATATAAACCTCTATACATCGCTCTCTATCACTAAATAGTTGTCAAAATCTATTTGACGTTTCGTGACTGTTTGTGTATTATTTTACTTTTTTGGAGAACATTTATGTTGTGAGGTGCATATGCGACAAAATAATGGGGAAAAGGTGTATTTTGTGCAGTGAGCAGTACGTACGCCGTTTAGCTGTGTCATTTCATATGTAAGTTCTTATTAATTATTTCTTGTTCCCTATAATACAATATGTGTACACAATATATTGTATTAAAAATATATAATGAAAGTAATTATGCACAAAAAAAAATAAATATATACTCTTAGCGATTATGCACCAAGTATAACAAGTTAGGGACAAATCAAATTTTTATTTTGCCGCGTTTTCTTAACTTCCGTACTGTTGAAGGATAGAGATACTGGGCCGTAGTCAGAACATGGTTTTATCCCCGGTTCTAAGTCTGTTTTATGTAAAACCAGGACGAAATGTTAAAACCAGTTTAAAACCAAGCGTAGTCAGAACGTAATTTTAAGTCGGTTCTAACAAAAATCAAGATCAACGCATTTTTGATCTGGCAACGTTGAAACCAGGTGACGTTTGAGGTTATAATTGATACAGGAAAGAAGTAAGAAGTGAGGTTAAGCATTTATAAAATATTAAATACGGAATAAAAATTTATTATTAAAATATATAATACTGTTTTTCTTTAAGAGAAAACAAGGACAAGAGGATAGAAAATTGGCTACCAGAAGAAAAAGAATTGTTAATTGAATGTGAATGAATGGAAAGATATAATAGAGTGTAAGAATGAATGTAATATTATAAAGAAAAAGCAGAAAGTAGAGAAGCGAATAAAGGAAAAATTTAAAATTAATTGTTACAAAAAAAATATAATGCAATAATATAAAATTAAATTCTAAACTGTTAAACAGTTTATGTCAAAACTTTAATGCTCATTCACAACTACGAAAATTAAGGCTCATTCACTGATTCGAAAATAAGAAATATAAATAAAATTATAAATAAGACTTTATGGTTGGTATTCACAGTTTCGAAAATAAAAAGTAAATTAATATCAACTGTCATTTAATATATTTGTAATTATTAACAAGCAATAATATAATATAATTCAATATCCGAAAGACTAACTAGTGGATTAATTCGTTCACGAAACCTGATTCTTGTTCTTCAGTGCCTTACTACTTCTTCTGCTTTATGTAATTCATCAATATCAGCAATAATATTTTCTACGCCCGCCATATTTTTTATATAAAACACCGGAAAAACTGAGATGTGCTGGGTCTTGGCTCGGTTCTATGTTGACATTGCTACTATGGTAACTAGACCTAGAACCAGCTAAAAATAGTGTTCTGACTACCGATTTAGAACTGAAGTCTAGAACCGAGGATAAAACCGCGTTCTGACTACGGGCCACTGTGTTTGCACCGTTATGGCGGAACAAGCGTTTTGCTCGTACGCTGCGTCTATTAGTTTAAAGGTCGATGAATTACCCCAACGGGGAATCGAACCCCAACCAAAAATTTCAGACGCAAGTGTTGAAACCACTGCGCCACGGAGACATTTGTAAATCCTTTCATATTGCATAATAAAAAAGTGACACAATTATTTATTTGACAATTTTTGTAATTTATTGCAATTTTTACAATATTATTAAAGCAATTAATATTAAATAATGTACAAGATTTAATGTGCTATTATCATGTCCAATAGCATGGGTTGATTTTTTGCCTGACATTTTGTATTTACAAAAAACTGCTCCCCATGTTAAACGCCTATGTTTACTCATAAAATAAACGCTTCAATACATTGCTGTCAAACATTCATACCGTAACTATGGCAATGATATACCCTATGTTTACTGATAAAATAAATTCTCGGTATATATATATATCATATTTTTTTAAATGTACGAGTAATAACAATAACTAACACATACAAGTCGCACTTGGTGAAGTCGGGCTGAGTTTTATGCGATCGGTTAGGTTGAAGTGTTTAGGGTTAGTCAATGTAATTGATAAAGTAATATAGTCTTTGTTTTTGTGGGAGGCGTGAAGGGCAGATGTTCAAGCGTCGTATCGGAGAGAAAAACTGACCCGAACAGAGCGAAAAGAAACACATTGTCAGTATGTACGAATTTTTGGAAAACTTAAAGAAAGTGAAATTGTTGAAGCATCGCAATACCGTGTGCAAGGGATGTTGGTGTACATGACCTCCAATACAAACCGAAGTATTTGGAAAGGAAAATAAGGAGAGCGATTCGCATTTTATTTACAGCAAAATATCTACATATCTATTTACATTAATAACAATAATAATAATAATAATAATAATAATAATAATAATAATATAATGACAATAATAATAATAATAATAATAATAATAATAATAATAACAACAATAATAATAATAATAATAATAATAATAATAATAATAATAATAATAATATATAGGGAATATAATTCATTAGTAATGTCACATATTTTCAGCCAATCAGCATTTAGAATCTCCCTAGTTACATGTCTGTCACAGCGATGATAAAAAACAAAGAAATTATCACCTTGTTTTTATTCGTTACTAAGGGACATTGACAGTTAATCTTAACAAAATTTCATTATATTATCTCAAATATAAGCTCGTAATACGATTAATAATCGAAGATATTGCTCGTGAAACCGAAGCAGCATATTTCACTCACCCTTCAATTCCACTCGAAAATATCATCGATGATAATCAAATCACTTGTTATATTACGTATGAATATATTACACTGGACTAGAGCACAGTACCCCCCCCATCCAATAAAAATGTTTCAGGAGAAACTAGCTTGGTACTCTTCCCTGAATCAGACTCATCTTCCGACCCTATTGGTGAAACGATCTGCACTAGAGTGAGACATTGTAGTTTCCAGAGCATTGTGGACGACTTCGGGCAATTTGTATGTGTGCGAGTTAGGGAAAACGTGTTCTGCAGCAACGTACGCTGGCTTTAACCTGTCTACTGAACTATTAACATTACGGCCATTCATGCACACCGTGAAAGTCTTGTCGCCACAAGAATAAGAAAGAATATTCCATTGTGGATGTTGCAAATTATACTCCACCCTGTCGTGGCAAAATCCTTAAATACAAATGTCTTCTTCTCACCATGACGATTGGAATAAATCGGATGAAATTGCTGAAAATGACGTCGTAGATCTCGAATAAAGTTGGCTGAGTTGGCGTCACCTTCAATGGTTGATCTTTTGGTAAGGAATTTCTGCTACTGAGGTCTCAATGTCTTCCTTTGCCATTGCACGGATGCTCAGTAAAAACGATTGGCAGAATTTCTGTCAACCGAGTGTTTTGGTGGCACTTAATTGCAGCCTTTAATTCACGGTGGAGACGTTCCATTTTCCACCGTATGGTAAGCCGTTGTACGAAGATGAGTAGTACTTGTGTTACAGTCCGTTTTCTTAGCGCCCCTCTTCTAGACAACCTGATTGACTTTCCAGTAATTTTTGTCACGGTACCTTTGTCTTACTGCTCTCCGGTTCAAGGTTGAGGTAAATGATCTCTTGCAACGTTGCGTCGAGGTTGAACCTAATTTTTTTGGTTTAGTTGTTTTTTGGTAAAAAATCGTCCTGTGTGGAAATATTATTAGAGCCGGACGTGGCAGTGTCTATATAAGAGTTACATTTTTTATTTATTTATTTATTCTCTTATACCGTTTCTTTATTTTAAACATATCAATTTGAAACCTATTGTTAATATTAAGTTATTACTGATATTATTGTATTTTAATTTTATCGTACTTAACCGTATTTGTATATTTAGAATATCCATCTGCTGGTCAGCGCGAAGTTATACCCGGATCTGACATTTTTTCTAGTAATTTCTCGCTTCTACGAACTGCGCTACAAATTTTTGTGTACTACGTACGATATTAAATGTTTTACGACCTTCCTCTATCGTGCATTCCCGTCCTTTGCGTTGAATCACTTAGGGTCAATCTTACCATCTTTAGTTAAATTTTTTAAATAAACAAAACCAAAACGAAATTTACTGTCAAATAAAAAATTTATAATTGCTATCAATAATCCGATTTAATATTGTTTACTTAAATAGCAGTTAAAATTTTAACCAGAAATGGTAATATTGGGCCTTACTATTTTGATAGGGCTTATTTTATTCAATTGGCGCCTGGTTTTTTAACAACCCTTATCAACCCACTCTATTTCTCCACGTGCCTACGCCACTCTTAAACAGCTTGCCCATTTGAACTTTGCAACATCTGTTAAGCGATTCAAGTGCTTGAATAAGTATGAGTCGAATTTTCGTCCTTAGTCGGTCCTGTTTCGAAGAGGAATTTCAAAACACCAAATCCAGCCGCTATGGAAGACGCGAGTGAAGGTTACTGCTTTCTTTTCTGTTATGGAATCGCCTCTGACTAGCGCGTATACCTGTCAACACAAATTAAACAATATCTAAACCCATGTGTTGGTGGCTGATGATGATGTTCAGATGCACATGCTCGAACCGTGCTGTAGGAGGCTACTGGAGCGATGACTTGACGATTCAACTTTGAGCGCTGACACTCGATGCAAGCGCGTACCTTCTGCAATCAGCTTGAATCGACGGCCAAACGTAGCGTCGAGCTACCGATTTGGCTGTGCCTTTATACCCGGGTGCGATAGGCGATTAACAGCAGTTCTTCAAAAAGCGACGCGTACGAATGGTCTTACTGCTAATAAAGGTTTCTTCAACTTCTGGAGTCCATTTTACCGATGTTTTGCCCTTATGGTTACCATGAAGTAACCCGTTTAAAGGTGCCTGCAAATCTGCAGCTCTAGGTATATATCGTCCATGGGAGAAAATAATACCTAGGTTCTACCGAAGCTTCTTGATCGACAACGGTTTTGTGAATGTTCCGATGGTTTCTACTTTATCCGGCAACGACCTTGTGATCGGATAAACGGAAATGGCACTTTACTTGAAGGTTATAATGGTTTTTCTTCAAAAAATACCATTAAATGCCACTTTTTCGCATTTTATGTCACTGGAAAATTATATATTATTGAATCTTGTACAGGTATACATTAATACTTTTTCTATAAATTTTACAGATAAATTTAAAAATCATTTTTCATTTTTTAATCCCGAAACACAATTCCTTTGTTACATAGTTCATTTTTCAAATGAATGTAACTGACAGGTAAACGTCATTGTCAAAAAACTAGTCACTTCAAATTAATAATAGTGACAAATTAAATAATAAAGAAAATCGTAAATAAAGCAACAGTTATATGCAATAGAACATAATATAGTTTGCAGCATTACTAAATACGTAGGTATGTATTTAAATTAATTCAAATTAAATAGCGGGAGGTTTTGTGTTGGCCACATCAAATTTTTAATACAGTATCTCTTCATGATTCTTTTTCTCAATGACCGAATCCCAACGTCTGGGAAGCATTACAATTCCATCAAATACACCATCTCTGTTCATCTGTCGAATGGCAGAGATGGAAAACTATGTCCACGCATAGGTTCTTTAAGCTTTAGCAATAGGCCGACGTCTAGTGGACTCGTGACCGGACTGTAAGGAGTATGTAGTAATACTTCCCAACCATATTTACCCAGTTTTTCGATTACGACTTTCCCGATGCACTCAAGCAGTGAGGGACCCATCGCGCAAATTTTTTTCGGAAAACTGACGCTGGTGGTATCGCTGTGGTTTCAGAAAGTTCCTCACAATTCGCACGCCGATTTTTTTAAAGAACATCTTCCACAAGTTTCGAACTTCCTTCATCTGTTGATGTCCTTGGCCTTCCTGGTCTTGGATCATCGTTGATGGTCACGCAATCACCACGAAAACGACTAGCCCAGCAAGACACTGTACTGTAGTACAGTCCACTGTTAAGTCACCGGAAACTTCACTTAAAGCACAGTCAATTTCTCTTGGATTTCTGCCACGTAAAGTTTCGATGTTAATGTACTACCCCTGAACTTCAAAAGACCCAATACCCGAGCCTCGTTCAGGCTCCATTTTTAGCTCACTTTAGTCAAAAATGGAGTACGCTATAGATAAAAATAAAATACGCGCTTATTCCCTAAGCCTTCTACTACAAATGACATAATGTCACTATTGTTACGTCATCTAATTCACAGTGTTGCCAACATGTGCATTATTTATGAGGGCCATATATTTTTGCATTACCAAATACGTTGTGGTATACTTATTTTCTTAAGAACTTTAATGGATTAACTACCATTACATAGTCTTTCACCCCGCTAAAACAATAATTTCAAGGTGTTTGATTTGGTGAAAAGCTCGTATAAAATCGAACTTGGAAAAGATGGATTTTCCGCGTAGTGTATGGGTGAAGTCTTGGAAATGACACACTGGGTAACGATTCGGGCACATCCGAACATTTAAACGACGGTAGTTGCCACACGGTCTCTACTCGTCTCCATTTTAGGGACCATATGTAGCGGAGAAGAGCAGCAGTTCTCCGACGGTCGAACGATGCGGATTTACTTCATAAAATTGAACTTACTTTTTGCTACCTGTATACAGACGGTAGATCTGGTGTTGTGCGGATATGATGTCTCGTGTTGTGTTCAGAATCCTTAGGCCAAGTCGTAAAATTCTTGAAACACTAGATATTGTCTTTACGGAATCTACCGCACACGTCACACGCTGTACATTCGACATGAGGGATGTCATTGAGTCAATGAATGTTTTATTTTTAACGTCCACTATACTTGCCGTCAAATAAGTATGGAATGAATACTTCTACATTGCTGCCAATTCAGGGGTAATGTTCAAAAGGCTTAGTTATGAAGAAGCGGCAATATCGCAGGGCAAGGGGCATGATGCGGAGATGGAAAAAAGTTAAACATCAATCCATACTCATTTGACAGCGAATATAATAGTTCGTAAAACGATAAAAAATTTACACTTGATGATCGGTTTTGAAACGTTGGGCACTACGAACTCCCACGCGATCTCTCATCGTAGTCCCATATTTAACACTAAACTGATTCGTTCATCGCGATTGACGTGCCGTTTGCAGAGGTAAGTTCATTCGACTGCTTTTTCTCGTGGATGAAGTATTCAGGAGCGAGAATAAACGCAAAAGTCGGCGCTGGTATCCTCTAGATCCGTCAACGAAAACTCGGCGAGATATCGGGCTTGCATCGCTGGTTGCCATCAACTACTGCCCTGATCGTTTCTTGCCATATCGCGTTAATACGTGTATGGTGATCTGCATCTATTTTCTGGCGCCCCTAATTACTAATGATACCAACAATTTCCGTTTTCTTGTTGCTGGTTCTGCGAATTGGAATGGTCTCGGCTCCGCGCTAGCGCCCGTTGACGTGATCTCGACCGAAGTCTCTTATCTCGTGCTTTTAGATGATCCATTCACTTGATGAGTTGCTTCAACATTTCGTGGAGCTCCTGATAAGTGTATTTGATGGCGTCGTCCGTTGCACGAGCTTGTGTTAATTGCGCTTCCAGGTGGATGAATCACAGCTTAGATTTAACGTCCGAAAATGGAGGTATTTTCATGGTTTGGGCCTTTAAAGAGAACTAGAATTATCATGAAATGAAAAATAAATCTGTTGTGGTCATCACAAAATCCTCGCGCTCGCACCATTTCGATTTTATATAGATATTATATGTAACATTTTTTGTACAAACAAGAGAGAGAGCGAGAGAAAGAGAGAGAGAGAGAGAGAGAGAAAGAGGTAATCGTAAAAATGTTAAAATTGGATTTTAGGGACCTTAAAACGTGCTTATTCACTAAAATCTGGATATGCGATATTTAGCATGAATCAAATACCTATCTTAGCGAGAGGTAAAAAAGAAATTTAACTAGAGCTCGACTAACACATTCAAAACGTGCTTATTCACTAAAATCTGGATATGCGATATTTAGCATGAATCAAATACCTATCTTAGCGAGAGATAAAAAAGAAATTTAACTAGAGCTCGACTAACACATTCAATAACTGAATAAATAACGTCAGGTTCACCAATTTGAAGTGTTATGGGTGAGTCAAGGTAATTGATAAAATAGCTACGTCGGAGAGAACTCACTGGAACTTCGAACAAGAGAAGAAGCAAATTGTTGGGTTATACGACTTGGAAAACTTAAGAGAAAGTAAAAATTTTTAAGCCTGGGAATACCAAGATCACACGCGAGTAAGAGATGTTGATGTCTTCCAGCATGAACCGAAATAATGGAAAAGGAAAATTTAGACAGTTTCTAACTTGTTATACCAGTTTCCAATCAAATAATCCAGACGTGACTGATGTTTGTGATCTACAATATGTTCATTATGTATACACGCAAAAACTCCGGGTATTAATTTTAACAAATTTGCATGATTATGTCAATATTTATTGTAGTTTATTTATTATATTAAAAAACGTACAAAAAACTAAAATCACAATAATGAGAATATCAAACTAGTTAAATGAAGAAATGTTTTGAAATCTTTTGTTCACAAATTAGTTATTTACAAAATGTGGGAAGACATATTTCCCACATAGGTGCGAGAATGCGCGGTCTATAATAATATAAGTATATAAACTTACTGTACTAAGGATAGAATAAATTTTAGTAATATGCCATTATTAATTTGCTTTAGGTTTTTTCTTCGTAATTTTCATGAAATTTAAAATTTTACTTTCACATTTTTATTTTTTTGCGTATAATGTTTGGGGATTTTTAAAAATATATTCCGCAAATTTACATAACAAATATATATATATATATATATATATATATATATATATATATATATATATATATATAATAAACAGTTTATAATATTTGTCGTACATAAAAATGACGTAGACCATCTTTAGTAAACTTTTTTTAAATTTTCTTTGTTGTTTACGAGCAAATAATAATTTTGCATTACAATACTATGCGACATATGAAGGTGGAAAACGTACTAAAATTCTTAATTATGATATTTATATGATTGGAAGATAAATGGTAAATAAATCAGCTTATGATTACATTTACATGGAATTATGTAAATGTAAAAACTAAAAGATAGAGCAGAACAATAATTCCACAATAACGTAAGTACTGTAGCCTCATTTAAAACATTTTATAATGTATAACAATAAATAAATAAATAAATAAATAAAAGGAGATTGAGATTCGTAGTTATAGTGCAAAAAATTTGATATGACCAGCATATTATCTCAACCTCCTTTTATTTAATTAATTAAAATTATCTTAATAAAGTAGCCGTTTATGACAGCTGGCTGATTTATGATATTTTATTCAATTTTGACGTTTTAAACAGTCATTATTAACTTCATAGCAACAATTATAAGTAACACTTTTTTCACAAGTGAATTAAAATTTTTTAAATCACTCTCACATTTTTTTAATTCACTCTGCAACAAATAATGCATTTAAAATAATATCAGGCACGAAATTAACACTTACCATATATTTATGACATTATCAGCCATTTTCATTATTTTTCACGGCACAAATGACAGACAATAATGCTTTTTAAATAGATGACTTGACATCTATCATCAACGATTGTCATGCACAGTCTACTAACAGATTAGTTTTTTGTTTTGTCAAAATTAAATATTTTAATGGTTTTTATTATTATTTCGTCAAAATTGAATAAAATATTGTACAAACCACGTGAGCTAAGAATGTTTACTCACTCGAAGAAATTAACTCACTCGCCCTTACGGGCTCGTGAGCTAAACTTACTTCTCGTGAATAAACATTAACTTAGCTCACTTGGTGTGTAAATATCTATTATTTCTTTGTAATTCTTTAACTCTATATCCATCAAATATAAAATATAAAATGACGTCAAATAAAATGTTATTTAACTTCGTTCCTTCAAAAAAAAAAAAAAAAACTGTTAAAAGTTGCAAATGAGGGTACTTCTCGTTGACCAGTTGAGCCAAAATCTAATCAAGTGTTCATATGGGTATAAGAATGAGAAATACGAAAAAAAAAATAATTTTTGAAATTATAGTACTGGAGGTATCGCGACCGAAATTATCGTAAGACACAGGCATTCTAGGGATCCCAAAATGTGCTTATTCATTAAAAACTCACAACCGAATTTCTTGTCTAAAGACAATATCTTCCTTGCCAGGAATGAAAAATAACAGTAAATTGAGAGCGTTTTGAAGCTGTTCTGCAAATATAGATCCTAATCCTAATAGCTTATCAATCATTTTCTAATCTCTAAAATACTAAAAATAAAACAACACAAAAATCATGGCTTACGTATTCAGTCAGATAAAATGTCAAACCTTTGTTTATTTCTTTTTTAAAATCCATGGCTATTGCATTTAATACGATATTAAATAAAATTAATAATTCTTTTATGGGACTAATATATTACATAATTTACATGCATTTGTTGTCATTTGAATTTTTATTTTTCTAATGATAGCATAACTATTGTTATCAGTCAAAAAAAGGGTCTGCAAAAAACGGATTTCCCGTGTTAATCTTCTATACATATACATACAGGTACCTATCTTGAAAAGTACACCCGGTGTATGGTGTATGTATAAATGCAGGCTTAATTATTTCTGCTTTTGTTGTTCTTTCAATTATATTTGAAATATGTTTTAAATGTAGTTATTCTTTTTAATTAATAATAATCATTTATACCAGTAAATATTGTAAAGTTTAGTTTTTTTTAACTTTTTAATGTGAATTTGTCGCTACCAAATCCAGTAAAATAAATTATCAATAAATATCGCAATATTATTTTTTGTATTACTTTAATTTTTCCAGTGTGTGTGTGTGTGTGTGCGCGCGCGCGCGCGTGTGTGTGTGTATGTGTGTGGGTGTGTGCGTGCGTACGTGCGTGCGTGCGTGTGTGTGTGTAATAAAATAATTACGTTTTTAGATATACGTTATTATTGTAATTTAAATAAAGTTTTAAAATATATAAAATTAATTTTCTACAGGTGACCGACCCCGGTGGTGTAGTGGGCAACGTAGCCAACTCACGACCCAAGGGTCCCGGGTTCGAATCCCGGGTAAGGTATAGTTGTTTGTGTGCGTCTTTATCATATCATTCTCATCAATGCAACGAATACAAGTACACAGTTACTAAAATTGAAAGAAAAATGAACTCATCCCCATCTAATCAATTGTAATAAGTTTGTAAAACTTTAAATACAATAAAGAATTATTATTAATTTTCTACAGGTACCATTTTTATTCATCGTAAAATTTACGCTTTTATTGCTAGTGCTATTGAATATGGCAATATTATTTTTATCTACTCTAGTTGAATAATGCATTTGTTATTTATTTGTTTCCTGAGTGAAAAATTATAACATTGTCAACTCAATAAAACAGTGAAGAATTCATATTATGTAGGTAATTAATTTTCTCTATTTTTGTACTTGTGAAGTTAAGAAATTTGATGAAAACAAAAAAGTGCTATAACATTTAAAAAAAATCATGAAAAGTAACATTCATGGACATGTGATTGATTGGGCGTTGTCACAAAATCAGACTGTTCTTAAAAAAAAATAATAGTATAACTATAATACTTCTGCAACATTTTCTTTCATGTCCTGAATTAAATTATGTTTAGGAAGTACAAGTCACTTTAATAAAAAAATCTTGGAGTCAAATTTCAAACTATAAAAAAAAATATTCTGAATTAATAGCAAGTACTTTTTCTATGGACTATTATAAATATACAGTGACTACATTATGACATAGTAAACAAAAAACCATGCATATTAAATAGATTTTTTAAAATAAATTTTACAATAAATTGTAAATACATTTCTATTATAAGTTAGTCAAGGTTATTGCTAAAAAAAGCTCTTTTCTATACCAATGGGGTATATGACATTTATCAAATTTCATTATATAGCATCTCATTATAATAATAAAAACTAAACATTAGTTTGTAATAATATTTTTATTAGCAATTTGATGTTTTGGAGGAGGGATATTTTCAGATGTTTAAAATCTTAGAGGAATTTCATGTGAGTTTAATTTGTTAGTAACTCACAAATTGCTCATCGGAAAAAAAAAGTGTAATACTTGATATGAAAGAGAATTTCATGCTGAATTCAAGTTTTCAAACCGCGTTATCGTATGAACAAGATCAGAGTGGTGAATGAAAAAGTAAAAAATTGCAGGAAAACGTTGACAATTATTATAAAAAGGCATTAATAATTTCTTTCGATGCCACGATGAATGTAAGTTGTTATAAATAGTGAAACCTATTAGACTATGTATTAAATACGTAATATTATTTGCTTTTTAAGTAATTTGAATATCTTTCATAATTGTTTTAAGCAAATGGCCAAAAAAGTAAATATGCCGCCATTTTTCCTAATTGGCTGGAGGTTCCCATGGTTCAATTAGCGGAAATTTTTGATATGTTATTCAACGCATTTTCTGGATAGATTTCCATTTAACAGCTTTTCTTGTAATTACTTGAGGCAAAATTATAAATTTCCTGGACTATGAAACGTCTTTAGAATGAAAATAAAACAACAATAATTAATATATGTATATAGTAGTTAAATAATAATAGTTAATGAGAAGGTAATAATAAGTAATTTGTAAATTTAAAAAAAATATAATAAAATATGATCTAAATGAAGCATTAGGGAAATTTTCAAAACCTTGCACTATTAATAAGTAATAATAATAAGTAATTTGTAAATTTAAAAAAAATATAATAAAATATGATCTAAATGAAGCATTAGGGAAATTTTCAAAACCTTGCACTATTTGAAGCGCTGTAGCTCGCTATCTATTGGTTATAGAAAAAAAATGTGTTATATAAAAGTAGTAGGAAATTTTATTCTCAACAAATTAACAAATAACTATTTTTGCCCTAATGCAAATAGGTGAAGAGATATTTAGAAAAAATCGCTTTTTTGCCTAGTTGGCGGTAATTCCCGAAAGCCCCCGAGGGGGAATACTTGTATTTTTTATTAGAACCCTTAAATATATAATATATCCAAAAATCAAAAATACCCGACCTTTTGTAGGGTATATCTACCTAATGACTGAACTATAAGTAATCGAGAAAAATGTTTCAAATTATAAAGTTAAATATTATTGTTTACATATACCTATGAAAATTATTTATTGTTATATAGCTAAGTTTATTTATTGGCTGTTAACATATTCTTATAAGTATAGTGATGTGTTTTATAGCTTATTTTCATTAAAGTAATTACTACGTTAAGGTAAGCCGATAAATTTGGGTCAAAGAGATCTGTTTACATGCACACTCTTGGGGGTTTCACTGAGCTAGCTTTTCTGTAATTTGCATGTTGTTATGAAATATACCTACGAACCAACGAAATATTCCGAGATACCTCCTCTCAATTTTTATAATGGGAAAAATATCATCATTTGCAAAATGCTTTAGAAAATATTGCTTCGTCATGTAGTCCAATTAAAATTGATATTGTCGTCATTCCGCCCGATCTAGATTCGTAAACGAATGAAGATGAAATTGATGATAAATGCGTACAAGAAAAATCTTTCTTGTCTGTAAATGTAGCCGGAGAAATTAAGCTCCAGCATGTAAACAGTGATGATGAAACCAGTAACGACGAATATAATTTGCCCTTGTCAGTTTGCGCCGGCCCAAACAAACAAAGCTTTTGTAACTAAAACCAAACCTTCTGACTAGTTACCAAAAAGTGTCAGGAGACGTGATGAAGGTCAGTTTCCTCAAAAATTGAGATGTACTCATTGCCACTGAAGTGCCAGATGGAGTTGCACAGAATGTGAACTCACTCACACATAGAATGAGATTGTTTTGGAAATTATAATGCATAAATTATTACATTTTACTTAAATGATCTAAAGTTAATTTATTTTTAAATAAAGTACTGTACTTTGATTTCATACTACATAATTCCATTGTATTGCATTTGATTTTTTGCTTAAAATAGGGCTATTCCAGTTACATCCATAAAAAAACTTTTTCCTAGAAAAAAGTTCTTGGGTCTAATGGGTTAGTATACCAATCAATTTGTATATAAAATTTTCATAAACACATTTATTATACTTGTAACTTACAAAATAATTATTTCCAAGGGTTTTAAATTTAATAGATTAAAATTTATTTCAAAAGCAAGATGAAACTGATCTAATTTACTAATTGGTTCATTACAATATGAAATGATTGGATCAACTGTACAAAAAATAAATCCAAAATAGTACCTTGAAAGTTACAAATTTAATTATACTGTTCTAAATTGCAGATGGAAGTAATGTTTATTAACAGGGAATGGGTTTCAGATCTTCTTAGGATAACTGGTGAAGGTGAAGGGGAGGTATTTGACCACTGTAATTCTGGCAGGTTATAGTCACCCATAATAAAATATGTTGTGCGTAGCAACTTGTAGGGAAACGTCATTTATCTTGTTTAAATGGTCGCTGTAGGTGTTAGAGTGACTTTGGAGAGGAATGTATACACAGCATACAAAAAAAATTCTGGTAGGTGCTGCTTAATACAGACAGATATCCAGATGTCATCAGCGCTCAAACACCAATCTGAATGCGTTTGGGATGAGAATAGTATTTATTTAAGTAATTTTGACAACAAAATATGAAACTTAGGTATGTATAAATGTTACTTTTACTACGAATATTGAATGTTTTTATATGTTTGAATTACTTAATATTTTATTATTGTATATATTAAATTGCAATTAATAAGTTGCCCTGCCACAACACAACTGATCCATTAATAATTTGGTACTGTTAATTACAAATTAAATAATTCCAATAGGTACCTGCTATGTTTAAATTTGGAAATTTACTTTTGAATATTGAAAATTAATTAATTTATTACGAAACGTGTTATACTTTTTTGCAATAATAAAATGCTATCTAATATAAACATTGGTACATGTTATTTATATCCTGAAGAAAGGAAGTAAATAAATCGAACAATTTAAAATTTCAAGGTAAAACTAATAAATTTGACTTGTCAATAAATATTTTGATATCTTAAAAATCATCGTGAAGTATGTTTGTCGGTTTAAATAAGTTGAAGGTTGGTTGAACTTAAACATTCTAAAAGCAACAATAGAGCTGTTGTCATTTCATTTCTTGAAAGTGTCTGAAAGAACTCTTTTTTTTGTTTCAGTTGTACAAAAATATGAATAGAGGGAATGCAGGAACAAACTGTGATTAGAAAACAATTGTAGTTCACGTGTTACTGTGATTATTTGACAAATTAAAGTACTATCAAATTTAAACATTATATTTCCTACAATATTTTTTATAAATTAATTTTTCTATTATACTCGTAAGTATGGTAGCAACAAACTGAGACTATAAATTATATAATTAATATAAATATGTGGTAGTGATTACTTGACAAATTAATATAAGATCAAATTTAAATTAATTTTTCTATTATACTTGTAAGTATGGTAGCAACAAACTGAGACTATATTATAAAATTAATATAAATATGTGATAGTCTTATTGTCTTTGCACAAAGAACTTTACAATGAATGAACCTTCGACGTCGCACATGACTATCACATTCGCTACCGCCATAAAAGAAAAATACTTTCTGAGAGACCACCACCTCTAAATAAACTACCTAATTAAATACAGTACATGCGTCAAATAACAACAGACCAAAATTTTGTAAGACACTGTACAAATAATAATAATAATAATAATAATAATAATAACCCATTTTATTTGGCAAAGTTCAGCTACAGCTGGTCTTACACTTAACCTTATAACAAATTTTATATATTGTAACCAACTTAATGAATTTAATACAACAAAATAACAATAAGAATACCAATAATAACATTACATTGTAACAGTAGTAAAGTTAATATAAAAAAAACGTAATATGAAAATCAATATTAATGAACATGACTTAAAAACAAGAAGGAAAAAAAAATGTTTGTAAATTTAACATTAATTACTGTTGATTTATTCGTTTTCAAATAACATTTTTCTTAGTTTAGATGAGAAAATAGAGGTGTTAGCTATTTTTAAATTATCTGGCAATTGATTATATAAACTAGGTCCTGCACAAGAGAAGGATCGTTTGAATAGTTCTGTTCGATGTTTAGGTATATGTAATTTTAAATTTGTTCTTAGATTCCGACAGTGTTGCGTACCTCGAAATATTAATTTCTGATGCAAGTATGATGGAATTTTGGTGACAATGGTTTTGTGTAAAAGACATGCATAATGATGACTTCTCTTTTCACTCATATTTAACCAACCTGCATTTCTGATGTGTACTGATGAAACCGCATCACAAATGACGTTCACATTACCGAAAAACAGTTGATAATCGAGGTACTTACGTACATTATAAGATACAATCTGGATAAAACTGAGCTTGTAATGCTGCACTTCACTGATAAATCTTATTTAATTCCAATATTGTTACTATGAACATTTCAATTTTGAATAAATAATAAATTTCATTACTGTGTGATAAAATTTCATAAAAATAACAGACTTTTTATCCACGACCATTAAGTAATACCTTGATTATATATCTTTTTACCTCTCGCTAAGAGAGGTATTGGATTCATGCTAAAATTCGCATATCCAGGTTTTATTGAAAAAGGGACGAAGTAAAAAAGAAGTCAGAATCGCAAAATGAAGAAGCTGGGAAAAATATGGTGAAGAACTAAATGAGAACTACCTAAGCAATAACAGAAAATTTTAAAACCGTATTAGGAACATGAAGGGAAAGAAGAAGAAGATATAAGAGCAATGAAAAATAGTCAGGGAGAAATAACAACGAAAACTACAGAAATACTAAAAACATGGAAAAATTACTATAAGGAGATGTTCAAAGAAGATAAAATACACGAAGGGATAACAGAAATACTTGCTCCAGCCAAACAGGTTGAAATAATGGAAGAAATAGATATGAGCGAAGTAGATGAAGCACTAAGAAAAATCAAAACTGCAAAAGAATGTGGGAGGACAAGATAGAACCTGAAATGATAAAATGGTTAGGAAAGAAAGGAAAAAGATGGCTACACCTAATTTTTAAAGAAGCATGGAATATTCCAGAAATTCATAGAACGATAGCGTAGGAAATAGATTACAAACAAACTAGAAGACGAACAAGCGGCTTATTGCACGAACAAGCAAATAAACGACAACATAAGAATCACACGAAACCTGATAGAAAGAGTGATAGATAGTGGAGAGAAATTGTTTCTAACGTTTATAGACCTAAAATCCGCGTTCGATAATATTGACAGACGGGTAATATGGAAATGTCTGACAGACTTAAATGTTACTCAAAAACTCATGAATGTGATCAAAAGTATCTATAACAATGTATACGCACAGGTACAAATAAATGGGACCAGTCAGAAGTATTTGAAATTCAAAAGGATGTAAAACAGGGGGATAGCCTTAGCCCACTACTCTTTATAATAGTAATGGACAAAATAATTAAGAACACACACAGCAAAAGTAAATCAACAATAATAGGATATAGAAACTTAACTCCAACGAAAATCTCATGCCTATTATATGCAGATAATATCGTCCTTATAACTAAGACGCAAAGAAATATGCAACAACTAATAGATATCTGGACAGAGGAAATAAGAGCCCTGAAAATAAAAATAAATACAAACAAAACAAAAATTATGATAATAAATGAGAAAGAAATAAGTGAAGAAGGAAAAATGTTTCCATCCAGCGGAAGAAAATTAGAAGTGGTAAAAGCATTTGAATATTTAGGAACTATACTAACTAATAATGGAAAAATAGATCTAGAATTAGCAAAAAGAAGCCAAAGAGCATTAAATATAAATCACTCGATAAATAAACAAGTATTGGGTAAACATGAAATAGATCCAAAAACTAAAATTAGAGTTTACAATACAGTGGTACTTCCGACACTAATATATGCTTGCGAAACTTGGGTAGCACTAACAGAACATGAATCAAAAATCAATGCTATGGAAATAAATACCTTAGGAAAATCAGTGGAAAAACAAAACTAGACAGAATAAGAAACGGACAAACAAGGCAAGAACTGGAACAAAAACCGATTATGACAGAAACAGAAAACAAACAATTGGCTTGGTATGGACACATACAACGCATGGATGACAACAGGATAGTAAAGAAAATAAGAAGCAAAATAAAAGAAAGGGGGTCAAACCAAGGAAACAATTGATAAACCACATTGAGGAAATCTGCATAAAACCAGGAAAAACACCGCAGGAACTCAGAAATCTAACCCAGGACCGTGCAGGATGGAGAGCATGGATAAAAGATAGCACAAATCATACTCAACCGACACCCTAAAGGGCATAAGGTTAACTGTGAAGAAGAAGAAGAAGAAGAAGAAGAAGAAGAAGAAGAAGAAGAAGAAGAAGAAAATGATGTCTGTGTGTGTGTGTGTGTGTGTGTGTGTGGACGTGTGTGTGTGTGTGGATGTGTGCATGGATGTGTGAATGTGTGGATGTGTGTGTGTATGCCTGGATGTTGGAGGGTCGATTCCTCAAAAACTATAAGACTTAAGACTTGTTTAACTATGAATTCCTCAATCTGACATTCCTGGGAAGAGTTCAAAAGGTTTTGGTAACAATTAGACAACCGAAAGTAGTAGTTTATTAGAAAAATTCTTCTAAATATAATTTTTTGAAAATTTTTGTTATTACAAATAATGAAGAACGTAAAATTCTCCATCTAATACACTTAAAATTTTTATTATATCTTGTATAGCTTGAGAGATAAAGGCACTTTAATATACTCGTATAGAATAATCTAATCGCAGAGGCTAAGGCACTAAGGAAACCACTTGACAAATTCAAATGTTTATAACATAGTTTGTAAATGACAGATGTCAGTGTCAAAAATCAACAGTTTTAGTGATATTCTGATAGCTTTTTCTGGGAATTACATCTAATCTTTCTTATTGTTATATTAATTAAATATTTGAAATTATAGGTAAAATGCATATACCCATTAGAAATACTGCCAATCTGATTAATGAATTGGAAGAATATATGACATTTAGGAACTTCCTCATACAATGAAAAATAGATATAATTAGAATTGTATGTGTGCAGAAGACCTATTAAATACAATAAAAACAATATTTGAGTAAAGTTCTGTATTTTTTTGTTATAAAACGACGGTTCGATAGCTGGCCACAACAGATTTTTTTTTATTAAACAATACTATATATTACTCACAGGCCGTGGGTTTTCACTTATTAATCACGAGTTCAAAATTGCTTTGGCTCAAAACAATGTTCATATGATATAATTGTCAAAATTATGAATATGTGTAAGTTATGTAAGTTAAATGAATTAAAAACATGAATTCAGATATTTGTGTATATATATATATATATTGGAAAGTTTGCAAAGGGCGACTATACGACCACTCGGCAACATTCGCTCCTCTTCGGTAGGATTCGGACCTACGAAGGATAAATATCAACTTACAATTAAAAAAGTAATTTTAGTACTTAAAATTTAATAAATATAATAATAAATTAATTAATTTAAATATTGTAATTTATTAATATAAAGCAAAATTAATTAAAGATATATGTACTATATATATATATATATATATATATATATATATATATATATATATATATATATATATATATATATATATAATATGTTAACCTAAAAAATATTAACACAATTTTATACCTCTTATCTAATCTAAAATAAAGTACTTACATATTATTTCATATTTATAAATGTACGTCGCAATGAAGCAGTAAATTTACAGGTTTTTCATGAAACGGAAACATTAAATACCAAAAAGTTTATTATACGTAATCTATCAGTTGCAGATTGCTATTTTCCCGCACAGGTACTAGATAACGTTAACGTTTAAACATATTGGTAGGTAAAATGAATAGAGATATTAATTTAAAAAATAAAAACACATTGTTCCTTCATAGATTGTAGATACAATAATGAATAAAATAATTAAAATAACAAATGGAACATATTAATTACAACAATAAGAATATTTGTTGGTGACAAAAAATCATATAGACTATAATAACATATTTAAACATAAGTTACAAAAGGCAAGCTATTCTGTTCGAAAGTCGATCGCGAGCGCGAAGCGGCGAACAATTGATCGAACGAGTGCTTGAATTGACTCCCGTTTTGTCTGTTGCCTAGGTGAATTTTTTATTATTTGAATTATTTGAAATAATAATAGTGAACAAAATAAGTCAAATTGGTGAAAATGTGAGACGAAGAAAATTTGTTGCCAACAAAATCTAAAGGCACATATAAAAAGGAATACATAAAATTCATGGCTTGGTGCGCGAAAAAGACGTGATAGTAATCACGGAAAATGTTTTAATTGCATTCTTCCAATAAATTAGTGTAAAATATAAGAGTTCTACATTAAATATACGAAAAAGCATTGACATACAAATTTATGAAGCTGCAATCAGTTTTAAAAAGAGCTTCAGTAGGTTATGAGCCTAAAAAGGTGAAGATACTAGAATACAATGAAATAGAAAAATTTATTAATGAAGCCATCGACAGAGATTATCTAGCAATAAAATCAAGTTAATAAAATTTATATTACCTCAGTGGCACATTTGAAGGTGGGTGATGGGGTGATCGCCTTCTCCCCCTCCCAAGACCTCAAGGGTTTTTGGATAGTTTCATTTTTAATATTTTGTGTATCAATTCTGTGAGTATTGTGCCTCTTTAGTCAAGGAGACCGTTTTTACTTTTAAAAAAATCATTTTGATTACAACAATTAAACAGTTGATAACAATATTGGAAATCAAAATTTTGTTAATTATATATCATACCATTATTATTCATTATTCTTTATCATAGATAGGTGTGTGTTTCTTCTCCTCTGATTTTGGCGCTTAATTTGCTGGATTTTTTCTAAGTATTTATTTTGAATTTGGCATCATTTTATCGAGCTAGTTTTCGTGTTTCATCTGTGGTTTTGTTCTTCGATCTACTATCTTCCGTGGTGAGTTTTTGGCCTATTTAATTTTTTTCATATATATTTCAACGTGGTGTATTCTTCACATTGTTTATACTTGTTTACCAGTTAATTAAGAACTGTCAATCATTTCATTAATATTTTAAATTTTGTTCTTCTACTGGGTGTTTGCTTAAAAATATATATACAGGGTGTTACTCTATCATGGATCTCGTTTGCTATTGTTGTAAAACTAAAACAGATGAACACAGGCTCTTATGTTGCTCTATTTGTCAAAAGAAATTTAGTATTGCTTGCTGCACTGATATTACAACGGCTGACGCTAGGAAAATTCGAGCCGGGACAAGTGGTTTGAAATGGAACTGTCCAAATTGTATTAAATTTGGCAATGAATTGGAAGGCTTGAGGAGTATCATCATCAGTTTGCAGAAGGATATTTCAGAATTAAAAAATAATACTAACACTAATTCTAATCAGGCTCCTGTATTTCTAACTGGTGAAATAACAGAAAATATCATACAGGAAATTACAGATCGAGAAAAACGTTCATGCAACATTATGATCTATGGCTCCGTGGAAAATAATTCTGTCAACAAAGATCAGCTTCATGAAAGCGATTCTTCCATGATTAATTCTTTGCTGGCTGATATTGGTGTTAAATGTAATTTAATTAAAACCTCACGTATCGGTCGCATTGATAACACAAAACCACTTTCACGTCCAATTAAAGTTCAATTCTCATGTATTGATGATGTAATACAAATTATAAAAAATTCTAAAAAATTAAAAAGTAGTGATCAGTGGAAACACTTGTCTATTTCTAGAGACCGAACTAAAATGCAAATAGATTTCTACAAGTCAGTTAAAACTGAACTTAATAATAGAATTTCTGCTGGTGAAAATAATTTAGTTATAAAATACATTAATAATATACCAAAAATAGTTCCTTCTTTAAACTAATTTCACCCAACAGCTGTCCAATTATATTTAATTTATATTATCAAAATACTAGGGGTTTAAATAGTAAAAGTCATACATTTTATGTTAATTGTTGTTCTGTGTCTTATGATATAATTATTTTGTCTGAAACTTGGTTGAATGATTCCTTCTATAGCTCTGAAATTATTCCATCAACTTACAATGTTATCCGTGATGACAGAAATTTTTCACTCATTGGTCGAAGTAAAGGTGGTGGTGTTCTAATCGCCTTAAAAGAGTCATTGCATTTTAGTATTGTTGATACTTCAAGTATTAAAAAATTAGTACCATTAATTGATATCATTGCCTGTAAGTGTCATTTTAGTAACTCCACATTCATTCTCTGTGCATTATATATACCTCCTGATGTGAATGTACATGACCTTGAAATTTTTACAGATGCACTTCAGTTACTGCTTCTAAATGAAAATATTATTTTAATTGGGGATTTTAATCTTCCTGAATTTAGTAATAACTCCTCTAGTTGTGTTAAATCTTCCTCTTTCCGCAATATGTGTGAAGTCTTAAATCTACAACAGTACAATACAGTACCCAATGCGTATAATACTATGCTAGACCTAGCATTTACTAACTTCACAACATTAAATACAGCCAAGTCTGATTTACCTCTAGTTCCTGAAGATCGATATCATCCAGCTTTATTAATAAAATGTGATCTTGTGTCTAATGTTAAAACTAGCAATTTTCCTTTAGCAGGTAATTACCGTTATAATTTTCATAAAGCTAACTTTAGTCAACTATATGATTACCTACTTAATATTGATTGGACTTATTTTATTTTTGAAAAAGTTATATATAATTCCTTATTTACAAATATAAGATCTTTAATTTCTAACGATCAACATGGGTTCATGCGTGGAAGGTCTACTGTTACCAATTTAGCATGTTTTTCACAATACGTTTCAGAAGCATTAGATGACCGTGGACAAGTCGACGTAATGTATAGCGACTTCTCCCGTGCTTTCGATTCTATAGATCATGGCTTACTCTTAACCAAAATCAGTTCATTTGGTGCCTCTCCTGCTTTTTTAAAACTTTTAGCTTCATATCTCTCACATCGAAGCTGTTATGTTTACTATAATGGGTTTTCCTCATTTAAATTCATTTCTACTTCAGGTGTACCCCAGGGGTCTAATCTGGGTCCTTTATTATTTGTTTCTTTCATTAATGAATTGCTAATTTCTTTCACATGCCCAGTTTTGGCGTACGCAGATGATATTAAACTGTTTAACAGAATATCCTCAGCCTCTGACGTACATCTTTTACAAAATAATATAGATAAACTAGCATTTTGGTGCAGCGAGAATAAATTACCTATAAATATCAACAAATGCTTTATTGTTACATATACACGCAAAAGTAACAACTTCATTCATCATTATGTAGTAAATGATACCATTCTTACACGCAAATGTTCTATTATAGATTTAGGTGTTACTTTCACTTCAAATCTCAACTTCAATGAGCATATTGTTAATATATGTTCATCTGCCAGTAAAACTTTAGGTTTCATTATTCGTATATGCAGAATGTTCAATGATATTACAACTTTAAAATCATTATATTTTGCATTTGTTGTAAGTAAATTAGAGTACGCCAGCCTAATCTGGTATCCTTCTTATGTCAGTCAAAATTTGCAATTAGATCGCATTCATCGAAGATTCCTGAAATATGTTTCATTTAAAATAGACAATATTTATCCTGACAGAGATGTTGATCTAAATTCTCTTCTAGAGCGTCATTCCTTACCCTCTTTAGTTTCCAGACGAGAAGCTTCGTGTTCCAGATTCCTGTGGATGCTTCTTCACAACTATATAGATGTACCATATTTACTGTCATGTGTGCCATTCCATGTCCCAAGGTTGGCTTCCAGACAAGGTGGATCGTTTCGCCTACCAGTCGCACGTACAGTTATTTTGCAACGCTCACCTGTTCATTTAATGTGCCTCAATGCTGACAAAATGTATGAAGATATATTCATCTAACTATGTATATATATTTTATTTTGTTGAATTGTAACATTTAATTATTTTTTCATTGTTTATATTAATTTTACCCTGTAATTGGCTTGCTGTTGGGTAAATAAAGCGTATTATTATTATTATTATTATTATTATTATTATTATTATTATTATACCAAATATTTAAAACCTGGGAAGATGCTTATCAAAAATCAAAACTGTTAATAATTTAGTTAATATATGTGCAGTTTTGCTTTTATAAATTAATGTTGATTACAATAATGGAAATTTATATATTTTTCTTAAAAACCGTAATATCACAGAATATTAATTTTCATTTTGCAAATATATAGCAGGAGAAATTGTTTTGCCTAGGTGTTGTAAAAGTGTAAATTATATTATGAATATTATTTTAGGTTGCTTTAATAATGGGTAATTCTGGAGCATAAACTTATTAATATACCTATGAACAGAAGATATTGAATATAAAACTGAATCACTTTTTGTAACAGTTTCAAAAACTAAAACAAATCATCCAAGATTATTTGCAATAATAAACGAAGCTTGGATCAATTTGATTAAAAAAAAATGCTAATATGCGGTCGGCTCAAACAAGTCACAAACTATTTTTTATTTATTACCGACATGGACCTTGTACAGTTCAGCCTTCAGCCAATTGGATTGAACAAAATGGGTGAGATACCAAAAATTATAGCTAGTTATCTAAATCTACAAAATCCAGAGTAATATTCTGGTTATTGCTTTCGCCGGTCATCGGCGTCGCATTTAGCTAACAACGGAGGCGATGGGCGAAGAGTGATTTGATTACAATTAAACGCCATGGTGGCTGGACAAGTTCTGTAGCAGAGGGCTTCGTGGAAGCTTCGAAAAAGAAATAAATAGAAGTGTCAAAAATGCTCTCATCGGCCAGCTCAGCATCTAGTAGTTCCGCTAGACCTAGCTCTAGATCATTGCAGAACCAGAGAGAATTCATTTCTAATGAACATATCAATATCAATATTTTAAATAATTCCATTATACCAGGGATTTCAATAAATCAAGATTAGTTTTATAATATTATGTATCTACATGACAAATACAATGTAAAGTTAATTTTATTAAAATAAATTCTAATAAATATATCTGGATTCAGAATTGTAATTCGCATTCTTCGTTATTTTCAAGATATAAATTATCTGTCAAAATTTATATATTCTTTTGCACATTATTTTGTTTCATAACCTACCAAATAAATTAAAATTACCTGGTCGATTTCCTAGATATTTTTGTGTATTTTATGCAGTCTTACCTATCTCAAAGAGCAAAATTCACTAAAATTCGTGTAAGAAAGAAGCTTCTTCTAACATCAAAATGCGTGCTGGAATATGATATTCTAATTCCGAAATAGAAAAAATAAAATAGTTTGACTCATATTTATATTATTAAAACATAAATATTACACTGAAAGACGTTGAATTTACGGATATTATTGCTAACCCATTTGATGTTCCAACTTTCTCTTATAAATTTTACACCAAAACAAAAATCTTTTGTCTAAATTTTGAATTACCAGTAGCATAAAATCTTAATTGGTCAATTATATTGCGATTAAATAGATACCTATTATGGTTTTCAAATAAGGAAAACAGAAAAAAAGTTTATTATAATCAATCGGTTGGATACTGCATTTTTCCTCTCTTATACACTAGATACCGTTAAAACATATTGCTGAACCAAGAAAAATGTTAATTTGAAAAGTAAATACTCATTGCCCGCACATTAAAATAATGAGGAAAATAAATATAATTGAAAACTTTAATGGAACATATAGATTACAAGAGTAAATATTTGGTGATGGTGAAAACAAATTATATATATATATATATATATATATATATATATATATATATATATATATACAGGGTGTCTCAGGACGAGCTTACGCTATCTATATTTTAAATACTATTTAATATAATTTAACGAAATTTGGTATCTAGGGGTTATCCAACATGCCCGTTTTAACTAAAATATTTTCAAAGCAATAGCACTTCCGGTTTGACTGGAAATTGACCTCAACTTTCTTATTTTAAATGGAATACGCTATATTTTATTTTACCATTGAATGCAGCGGAAAATTTTACATATGAAGCAATAAAAACATTTTACTTATGATCAACTACTTCCGGCGTTATTCAACTTTTTTTGATTTTTTGTCTGAAATCCGGCACATTTTCAAAACTCTGTATATCGGGAACGAGATCGAATTTTTATAATCTGAAAAAAGCCTTTTATAAAGAAGACTTTAAGCTACATTATCCATAGAAGAATCTTCGATTATTTATAAAAATGTGACGGGTACGTTACACCAAAATTACAGTTGACAAACATCAAAAAAGACAATTTTTTTAAATGGAACCCCCCATTTTTTATTACATAAATGTATTCTACGGCAAAAAATAAGGGTACCTTATGTAACATGTCCTATGTTGAAAGTTGATAGAATTTCAGTAAATTAGAAAAACATGTAATCTGTGTATAATTATTTTATTAATACGGATAAGTAAGTCATGGAAAAACAATGTTTGTTTTTACAAACTCATCTACTTGATTTCTTAGATAATTTACCGTTGGATCAAAGGAATTTAATATGGTACCAGCATGATGGCGCTCCACCCCGCCATAGAATAAATACTTTTTTGGAAACAATTTTTGAAGATAGGTGGCTGGCAAATAATGGACCACATAGGTGGCCTCCTCGTTCACCCGATTTAACTCCACTTGATTTTTTTGTTTAGGGTTACATTAAAAACGGCGTCTATCAAAAACCTTTAACTACTAAAGAAGATAGCCAACATAGGGTACGAACAGCATTTAACAACATGTCTCCTCGGATGATAAAAAATGCTACACAAGAAGAAGTATTGAATAGAGTAACAATGTGCTTACATATGAACGGAGGACAGTTTGAATATGTATTAAATTAATCATAGTTTTGCATTTAGAATTTATTTGTTTTTTCCATGGCTTACTTATCCGTATTAATAAAATAATTATACCCAGTAACATGTTTTTCTAATTTACTGAAATTCTATCAACTTTCAACATAGGACATGTTACATAAAGTACCCTTATTTTTTGCCGTAGAATACATTTATGTAATAAAAAACGGGGGGTACCATTTAAAAAAATTGTCTTTTTTGAAGTTTGTCAACTGTAATTTTGGTGTAACGTACCCGTCACATTTTTATAAATAATCGAGGATTCTTCTATGGATAATGTAGCTTAAAGTCTCCTTTATAAAAGGCTTTTTTCAAATTATAAAAATTCGATCTCGTTCCCGATATACAGAGTTTTGAAAATGTGCCGCATTTCAGACAAAAAATCAAAAAAAGTTGAATAACGCCGGAAGTAGTTGATCATAAGTAAAATGTTTTTATTGCTTCATATGTAAAATTTTCCGCTGCATTCAATGGTAAAATAAAATATAGCATATTCCATTTAAAATAAGAAAGTTGAGGTCAATTTACGGTCAAACCGGAAGTGCTACTGCTTTGAAAATAATTTAGTTAAAACGGGCATGTTGGATAACCCCTAGATACCAAATTTCGTTAAATTATATTAAGTAGTATTTAAAATATAGATAGCGTAAGCTCGTCCTGAGACACCCTGTATATATATATATATATATATATATATATATATATATATATATATATATATATATATATATATATATATATATATATATATATATTATAAAATGATAATTATATTAATAAAATATAACACTGTAAGATGTTGAATATAGAATATACGGATAATATTGATAATATATTAGAAAAAAAATTGTACAACAATATACAAAATTCCTAATCAAATAATTAACAATAAAATCCAGTCCCAGTGCTACTATGATATATCTAAGACAGTTCTTTATTTTTACTTCCCATCATACCGTAGGAATGGGAGGTAATGTTTTCGGCCCAAAAATTCCATAGTGAGATTTCAGTGAATAAGCACGAATTAGGGTCCCGTTAACACATTTTTACAATGATGACTGGGTTTATATTTATAATTTTTCGTCCACGATAACTCATCAAACTAAATGATTTCTATTTTTCGTATTTAAACTTTCTGCATTAATATAAAAAGTGGATTAGATTTTGGCTAAAATTAGATAACCGGAAGTGGTACTTTATTTGAAGCCCATAAGAGATTTTAATAAAAAAAAACTATATTAAAATATAACCTAAAACTTTTATTATTTAAGACTTTCATATCATATTATATTAGATTTTGATTAAAATTGATACAGCGGAAGTGATACTTTACTTGAAGTTCTGAATAGATGTTCGTGAAAAATATTATATAATTCAAAACTTTTCAAATTTAGTATCTAAGTCTTTTGTATTAATGAGAACGACATACTAGATTTTTTCTAAAATTCATAAAACGGTACTTTACTTGAAGCTCTGACTCTAAACAGATTTTCTTGAAAAAATATATTAAAATATGATCCAAAACTTCTCAAATTTGGTATTTAAAACTCATAAATAATTTGAAACAACATATTAGATTTTGACTGTATATGATATACCCAAAGTGGCACTTAATTTGGAGCTCTTAACAAATTTTCGAGGAAAAACAAAAATAAATATATATCATCACGGCATATGACCCATTTCTGAGTGTGCCAATCTACGTTGTACACAGATTTCGGTAATGATGATGAGATATTTGTATCGTGCGGGCGTTTACCAGGCGTCACCTCACGGGCACTCATTGCTGCCATGGAGAGTTTACCACAGGGGTCACTTTTTATGCCATTTAGAATTCGAAAATATTTGGCGTCGGTCGGGATCGAACCCCGGTTCCCCAGATTTGCGACCAGTTACTCAGGCCACGGCCAAAATTTCGTATTACAGACTTTTCTATTTATTAGAACAATAAATTAGATTTTGTTTACAAACGATCAACCAGAAGTGATACTTTTATGATAATTTATGAAAATTAATCAAAACTGGCCGCGCATTTTTGAAACGAAAATTCACTTCACACGAAATTAAAAAAACCATGGAAGCACATGATAATACCAATATATATCTTGCAACAAAGGTAAAAAATTATAAATATACAAACAATAATAATTAAGAATTTTTTAATTATACGTATCCAGAGAGAAAAGTTCAATTTACTATTGAATGGTAGTAGAAAAAGGTATGGTATTCTATTCACATGTAATGGATATTACTCATTCGAGTGATTTATAAAAGTTGCATCCGGCTCGCGTTGCAAACTTCATTCTCTTGAGTAATAGCCCACATTGCATGCAAATAATATACCTACTATTAATTATTTATAATTTTACGAAATTGGAGTTGTAAATTATGCTTAGAATAGGGTTTTCCGAGGCAACGGCTTTTGATTAATAAGTATTGCATATAAATTATTCTATAAAGTAAATGCAGTGATGGACAAAATTGTCGCATCATTTATACTCTGGAGTTTTATTTTAAAATGGAATGGTATATGAATACAATACAATAAGCAAAAAGTATTCATCAGTTTTAGTCTTCTTTACGTCTTATCTTCATTTAATTTTACGTTTCTTGCATTCTTTTTACGAAAATAACGTCAACAATTATATGAAATTCTTGAAGTCCGTGCAGTGTTTATTTCTAGCTGAACGATAAGAATAATATTAGAAGAAGCAGCCCAACTAGTACACTTAGTCTCCAGAGAAACCAAATTAATATGTAATTAATTTATAATTGCTGAAATTGAGATAATTTTGTGATACAGAAATTTTATTTGAGATAGATAAGCTTTATCTACTGATTGGTTGTATAAGAATATTATATTATAAGAATGTTCTCACAGTAAGTTTATAAATAAGTTTTATAGTGTTTCCTTAAATATTTTATAATTGCTTTAATTGCAACTTTGATAAATAATTAACCTGCAAAATAAAAGTTTTAGGTATAAATATCATTTAATATTAATAAATATTTCTAATATCTGTACTAAAGGTTTATACTACGGTGTCATAAACCTTTATAAAGGAACTTTATTAATCATTTTATAAATTTTCTGTATAATCACATGGGTAAATTCTTTTATGCAGATATTTTGATATTAATTTAACAACATAAACTACACGGGTTTTAAAAAAGTATTGGAGTAATAGTATATTATACACCAAGGTTGTGAAGAGTATGATTATTGACCGAGCGAAAAGATTATAATCCCGCGGGAACCGAGGGATTATAATTCGCGAGGGCAATAATGCTCTTCATAACAGTGGTATATATACTATTTTTTTCACTACTAGCACGAATTTTTAATAATTATTTATGAAATTAATCCCACCATAACGTCATTTTACTTTTAAATGTGATGGCACAATTGATGCATAGTTGGCCTAGCAAAATTGTTTATTAAAACAAAAACTGAAATTTTAGCATTTCATTGTGACAGTTTTATAACTTAGCAAGTACTCGTTTATAATAGTAATTTATTTATTCACTTAATTTGTGGTTCTAACCATAATTGTTGTCTATGTTGTATTGAATTCTGTGTGTTAGCAGTGTTAGCTAACAATAACCTAAAATAAAAGTCATTATTAATAGAAAAAATTAAATTTTCGTTTACTTACTGTAGTGTTCGGGACAGGTTTAGATTAAAAAGCATCACATGATTTAACAAACTTTATTCGATTCTGGGCTCGTCACTCTCCGAATACTACGCTTGCTTACCAGTGAACTCTATACTACTGTGTACGTAGAATAGAGTTCACTGTTGCTTACACATATGTGCTCATTTACAGGTTCTATCATCTGATTGTGATTGCACAGTAGTTGCATAATCTGTGAGAGAGAAAGAACACAGAGAAAGGACTACAAGAAGAAATCAAGCACATCAACAGGGACCTGAAACAAAATGGCTACCCAAGAAACATGATAGAGGAGCTTCTTCACACCCATCAATACAACAGCCAGCAACCAAAAAGAAAAAAAGAAGAAAAACCGGAAGTATTACTCAACATTCCATACATCAGAGGCTTATCCGAGACGATAAAACGTATAGGAAGAACTTGCAACATCAACACAGTATTCAGATCAAGAACTACTATCAGAAGTATGATCTCCCATACGAGACCGCACACCAGTCGAGATTCCAAAAATTGTATCTACCAAGTCCCGTGTGAATGTGGTGAGTCATACGTGGGGGAAACGAGAAGACCTTTAGAAATCAGGCTTAAAGAACATAGAATTCATACGCAGAGAGGAGAAACAACAAAATCCGGCATCGCACAACATTCCTGGGAAAAACAGCATAGGATGAAGTGGTCTGAAGCAAAAATCATCTCCAGAGAAGAACACTGGTACAAGAGAAAATTCAAGGAAGCAGCAGTCATCAACAACAACAACGAAGTCTTCAGCCAACCAAGTGTAGAAATAAGCAACATGTGGAAGCCGCTGATTGGACGTCTGAATCACCTTAAACTACACTAGTGTTTCCATTTGTAAACTTTGTACGCTTCATTAGATCAATTATTATGTATTTAGTATATAAGCTCTAGTAGTGTCTAAGTTTGTTAGTATTCACCTGAAGACGATTGTAGATACTTCAACAATCGAAACGTTGTGTAATAACTTTATTGAAATATAGACAATGGAAGTCCAGAATAGTATTATTAATTCAAACGAAACATTGTCTCCTTCATTCAAACGAATAATATATAGTAACTCACACTGCACTTCTTAATACAGAGTAAAAAAGTTTAATAAAAGAAATTAAGATAACTTTTATACAAGTTATAATTTGCTGAATAAAGGTTGTATTAAATTATTCATAACGGCTGTAAGAAAGTAACCAAAAAGTGCTTATTAGCTGCAAGGTGGTTATGTTCCTCGCTTTAATATAACAGAATTGTTTTACGAGGGGCGTTTGAAAAGTAGTTGGCCTTGGCAACAGATGAAGTCGCAGCGCCAAAACAATGCTTTATTTCGTAAATATCATCATTTGTCACACAACTGTCAAATTTTCAGCTAATTGCATCATTTAGTTTCTGCTTGACAGTTATCGAAAGCGAGCAACAATAAAATATTGGATACGTGAATTTAAACGTGGTCGAACGAGCATTTTTAATGAACGTCCAGGCCGCCCAAGAGAAATTATTATTCCACAAATCGTCGATAAAATTCATGATATGGTGTTGACTGATCGGCGAGTAAAAGTGCGCGAGATTGCTGAGACTGCGAACATCTCAACCGAATGGGTGCACATTATTATGCAAAATTATTTGGACATGAGAAAGGTGTCTGTGAGATGAGTACTGCGTTTGCTGACAGTCGACCAAAAGCGTGTACGTATGACTACTTCCAAACAGAATTTAACGTTTTTTAAGCGCAATCCAAAAGACTTTCTGCATCGATTCGGAACCGTTGACGAAATATGGATCCATCATCACACACCGGATGATAAAGGAACAGTCTAAACAATAGATTTCTGCTGGCGAATGTGCTCCGATGAAAGCCAAGATGGTTGCATCGGCCGGTAAGGTGTTCTTTGGGATAGTGACGGTATAGTTTTTATTGACTACTTGGAAAAGGGAGAAACCATCACAGGAGAGTATCATGCTGCGTTATTGGACCGATTGGATGACGAAATCAGTTTGAAACGCCCCCATTTAGCGAAGAAACAAATCCTTTTCCATCAAGACAATGCGCCAGCTCATACCTCGGTGATAGCAATGGGAAAACTAAACCAATTATGTTACGAATTGATTCCGCATCCATCATATTCACTAGATTTGACCACCTGTTTCCAAACCTGAAAAAATGGATCGCCGGACAGAGATTTGGGTCGAACGACAAGGTCATCGCCCAAACAAACTCTTATTTTGAAAACTTACCGAAGACGTATTTTAAAAATGGGGTCGACAAACTGAAAAAACGTTGGATGAAGTGTGCCGAGCTAAAAAAAAAGATTACATTGAAAAATAAAAACGAATTTTCTCAAAAAGTTGTATATTTTTCCTCTAGGATAACTATTTCTCCAACGCCCCTCGTATAAATCTGCGTCTATTTAGGAGATTTAACTGCTGTATTATTATTTATTAAATGTTTTTACTGTTACAATTATATAACTTTAACTCTTATTAGATAGCTCTGTAGCTGTTCTCAAAATCTTTATAATGCTTTTTTGTGTTAGTTGGGCAGGATTGACCAATAGACGCTCAGCTACAGGCTCATGTCTTTCCAGAACTCATCGGGTAACTCGATTACAACTTGCAAGTGTACATTTTCCCTGAATCATGTCAGTCATGACGACTGGAATAATGTTTTATTTTCTGACGAGACCCGGATTAGTTTAAAATCAACAGATGGAAGGGATAGAAACTGGAGAAGACATGGAGAACAATTTCTCAGTGCAACATTATTTTTTGGTGGTCCCATAATGTTCTGGGAGGGCATTTACTTTGAAGGATGCACAAAATTAGTGTAGCTTCTTGGAAGATCCATGAATTCACAGAGGTTCTTGGAAGAAATTCTACAAGACCATGTTTCGCACTTTTCGCACCGTTTATTGTGAAAAATTTTATTTTCATGCGCGATAATGCAAGACCGTACAGAGCTCGGGACGTAGATGCTTTTTTACTTCTCGCTAAGAGAGGTACTGGGTTTATGCTAAAAATCGCATATCCAGATTTTAGTGAATAAGCACGTGTTAAGGTCCCCTATAATCCGATTATAACATTTTACGATCTCTCTCTAGGTGTGTGTGTGTATATGTGTGTATGTATATATATATGTGTATGTGTGTGTGTGTGTAAGTGCGCATGTGGCTGGATGTTGGAGGGACGGTATCTCAAATTCTATAAGACTAAAGTCCAATTTAACTACGTATTCTTTAATCTGACAATAATGAGAAGAGCTGAAAAGGTTTTGGTAGCAAATGGATAACCGGAAGTAGTAGTTTCGTAAAAAAATTTTTTGTAAATATTAGTTTTTGGAAATTTCTATTATTATAAATATTAAAGAATATTTTATTGTACCTGAAGCATGTATGCCACCCAGTATTGTAAAGTTACAATTAAATAATGTATCTTGTATTACCGACATAATAAATACGTTGTTAATGTATCATGGTGTCAGAAGAAAAGATTGGCAAAGAAAAAACTAAAAAATATTGAGAAATAAGAGTACGAAAAGAGAAAGAGGACAATAAAGAAAATAAAGTATAAAATGATCGAAGAAACAGGACTGCTGAATGTTATTCGACCACCTAAACAACTTGCCATAAACAGTGACTTTGGACAAATATGGAAAATTTATAAGCAACAGTAGGAGTAGTATGAAATATCAACAGAATTAAAAACTAAACCACTAGATATTAAGGCAGCTACAATATTGTCAGTTATGGGACCAGTGGCTATAGTAAAATTCAACACGGTCAACCTGTCAAGTGAACAACAAAAAAATACGTGGAAGTCATCAAACAAAAATTTAATGCATATTTTATACCAAAAACATTATGTCACTTTCCAATGTTACATGTTCAACAAAGCAATTCAAGAAGAGAATGAAACGTTCGATGAATTTTTGACGAAAATCAAATCAGAAATTAACAAATGTGAATTTGGGGAAATTGAAAAGAGTTTATTAAGAGATAAGATCCATAAACATAAAAGAAAGAAACTGATAAGTTAAGGTGATTTAAGACTAGACAAAACTATACAAATGTGCAAGGCAGCAGAACAAGAAAAGACAACATATTAGAGTTATGAAGGCATCCGAACAAAGTAAAACCGTAGATGCAGTTAAAATAAATAAACAAAAACAAAGTAAGAAGAATGAATTTAATTGTAAAAGGTGTAGTACGGTACACGTGCAGAAGAATTGTTCAGCCTATAAAAAACAGTGTCGAAAATGTAAAAAACTGAATCACTTTGCATCAATAAGTCATTCAAAGCAATCAACAGTCAATAGACTTGAACAAGGAAATGAAGACATTGGAAATGACACAGACGAAAACACATTGTACGTAACAACAATTGAATCTGAAAATCCTCAAAAAGATTGGTATGAAGAAGTAAAGTTTAGTGATTTAGTAGTAAAGATACAGGAGTATAGTGCTCAGCATTTTCAATTAAATTAGCTGATAAAATAGGAGCACAAATACAATATTCCAAAGTCAAAAAAATCGTATCATACACTGATCACAAAATGCAAGTTTCAGGTGAAAATAAAACTAAATGTTTCATTAAAAATCAAGAAAGAAGAGCAATATTTAGAGTTGTAGGTGCACAAGTTACACCAGTATTAAACAAAAACGTAACTCAGAGTTAAAAACAACAAATGATAAGGTATGGAATGCATAAAAAATTATGAATATGATATAGATTTAGTCCATGAACCAAAGCTAAAAGTACATGAGTCTCGTAAAATTCCATATTCAATTATTATAGAAGAAGTGAAGAAATAATTAGATAATATAATACGGTCACGTTAAAAGTAATAAAATCAATTAGAGAAGCTAATCTAGTTATTTTAGCCATGGTGATAGTTAAGAAAAACAACAAGATAAGATTCTGTCTGATATAAACGCTAACCCACTAAGAAGACATCATCCGCTTAAGACATTAGATGAAATCGTTGCAACCATTAATGGATGAAAATACTACACTACTTAAATTAAATTGTAGTAGAGGTTTGTGGTAGATTAAAGTATCAAATGGGTTTGGTTTAGCCTCTGCACTTGAAATTTTTCAAAGCGTGATCACACAACTGTTAGAAAAATATAGTAACGTGGAAATATCAATGGATGATATACTGGTACGCGAAAAAACCAAAGAAGTAGAACTAACAACTAGACATGTAATAAAAACTCTAGAAAAAGCAGGTGTTAAATTAAATAAAGAAAAATGTATTTTTAATACACAAAAAATTAAATTTTTGGACCATATAATTTATTGTTATTTTCAGGCCTTTCTCAATCTTCATAAATACCGGAGACTGGGGGGGATGTTTAAGCTTATTTTCGGTATTATACAGTAGCCATTCTCTTGAAAGATGCGAATTGTTTGTCGAATTGTTCTATATATATATATATATATATATATATATATATATATATATATATATATATATATATATAAAAATTAAAATTGTCTGCTAAGCCATATTTTTAGGCATTTTGCTATTAAACTATCGAGGCAATCTTTGCTATTTATGATTGTTGCAATAATTACAAATTTTCGTACTCCTACTTACTAATTATATACCCAAAACATAATGCTGCCACCGCCATTTTTAACTGTTACTTTTAAATGCCTTAAATTGCAGGTTTTTTAATTTTTTTTGTCTTCTACCTATCTAATCCGTATGTATTTTACTTACGTTACCAGAAAACCTAATAAAAATAAAGAACAGAAAGTAGGAAATTTAAGGCATTTAAAAGTAACAGTTAAATACGGCGGTGACAGCATTATGTATTGAGAGTATATTGAGATAGCGGGAGTACGAAAATTATAGTAATTATTGTACCAATCATGGATCAAAAAACTATGTTATTTGTTTATTTATTATTTATAATAACGTAACATAATGCTTTTCATTTTTCCTAAAATTGAAATTTTTGTCGTACGGAAACTTTTTTGTATGACTGTATATCCTTTAATTTTTTGCTCGAAATATGAAGACACTTTATACGTATGTGCGGTTACATGTAACTTTGTGATATCTAATGTTCTTAGAACTCATGCCTTAAAAATGAAATTTCCTGACAAACTGACAATTGATAGGTATTAAAGAAAATAAAAATCTATAAAAAATTGACAAATTATCACAAACAGGTAATAACAGAATTATAAATAAAACATACATCTTGAGAAAAAAAAATAAATCAATTTCTTTGTTTTCATATTTTTCACGACTGGCAATTTCTTTAAATATTTAATTATACCTTGCAACATTTAACGTATATAAAATCCATAATTTCCTAATTGGAGGATAGGGCCTCCACGAAGGATTACCATTTTGATCTGTCTTGAGCGAACTGCTTCGCTTGTTTCCATGATTTCCTGTTGTCTTCTAGTTCCTTAAGTATTGTCTTCTCCATGTGATCTTCGGTCGGCCTCTTTTCCTGCATCCCTGAGGATTCCAGTTAAGGGATTTTTTTTGCAATGTTCTCTGGACATCGTCTTGGAACATGACCGATCCACTTCCACTTTCTTTGTTTTATTTCGGTATTGATGTCTTGCTGGTTGCTACGCTCTAGTATTTCGTTATTTTTAACATGGTCAAACCAAGTGTGGAAAAATTTGGAGAGTACCAGATATTCCTAATAATCCCAAAGGCTTGGGTAGCTTTTTTGATTCTGTTGATTACATCTGCTCGGCACCTCCACTTACGGTGCAAACTTCTGCTCCATGTCTAGATAGTTGTGAGAAAGGAGGCAAATATCGTCAGCGTAGTCCATATCTTCTAGGAAGTGTTGTAGATCCCAGCGAATACCTCTATTTTGGTTATTGACTTTACGTATAACCCAATCCAGTACGATGTTAAATAAGATAGTTGATAGTACACAACCTTGTTTGACACCCTTTTTAATTGCTATTTTCTCTGTTGTTTTACTGTTGTGTAATACTTGGCAGTTAGATTCATTATAAAGTTCTTTAATAAGGTTGCAGACTTTCTGCAGCATCCCTGTTAGTTGTAAGATGTTCCATATTGCCTCATGATTGATGCTGTCGAAGGCTCTTTTAAAGTCTAAAGCAGGTAGAGTGGGGCCTGCCACTCGCAGGATTGTTCGATTATTAAACTTAAGGCGTTGATATGATCAATGCATGATCTATGGGGACGAAAGACATTTTGCTCGTTTCGAAGTCTAGGTTCGTGTTTGTCGGAAATTCTGTGAAATAGTATTTAAGTCATGATTTTGTTTACATTTAGGAGAGTTATGTCCCTCCAGTTGGTACAGTCTTCGAGTTCTCCCTTTTTAGGTAGGTTAATTATCAAGCCCTCCTTCCAGCTAGTTGGAATACGTTCTACCTGCCAACATTTTTTTAATAAAGGGTATATGGCGGAGGCAAATGTGTCGCAGTCCGATTTAAAGATTTCAGCGACAAGGTTGTCAGGACCGGCAGCTTTATGATTCTTTAGTTTCTGTATTTCGACTGAAGGGGGGTTCGTGTCGACTCATAGGGTTCCTGCAAGTGGCCCTTTTATGTCGTTCGCGATTGGTTCAGAGTCCAATAAAATGGAGTAATGCTCCTTCCATCTGTTGAGCTGTTCATCGTCCGTAGTTAAAAGTTTACCTTGGTGACCTTTGAGGGGTGGTTTGCTTCTAAAATTTTTGTTCATAAGTCATTTAGTGACTCGGTAAAGTTCTCTTTTATTTTGAAGCCGAGCTGCAGTTTCGACTTGGCTTGCAAGATTATTGACCCAAGCCCTTTTATCTTCTCGAGCATGCTTCTTTACTTGTTGATTAGTAATTTGGTACTCATTGGCTAGTCGATTCTTTTCATTGCGAGTTCTTGCCATGTTTAATAGACCTTTTAATTCCTTGCATTTTAGAATTAAGTGTCTTCAGATAACCAGGCTTTTTGGCCATTTTTCTTAAGGCCTGTTATATCTTCTGTTACTTGCAGGGTATTTTACGTTATTTTATTCCGTGAACTGGTTGTGTTTGGTTCAGTTGTGGTAAATTCATCATAAGTCTGCCAAAATTATTGCGATTATACCTCTTCACCTCCCGCTATCCTTGGCAAGGAAGGTATAGGGATCATGGTAAATGACCACGTTTTTAGGTCCCTAGAATCCGATTTTAATATTTTCACGATGATGTCTATGTGTGTGTGTGTGTGTGTGTGTGAAATGAACCCAGTATTGTCGTCCTCTTTTCTTAGCGATGTAATTTTTGGGTATCACGTATACAAAAATTACTCGTTTCCTCCTATATACATATATTCGAAAAGTCTCTACAAATTGTGCTGTATTTATTTTCCTGTGTTCTGCGCTATCTGCCGTAAGTTAAACGGTGTGTGTGTGTGTGTGTGTGTGTGTGTGTGTGTGTGTGTGTGTGAAATGAACCCAGTATTGTCGTCCTCTTTTCTTAGCGATGTAATTTTTGGGTATCACGTATACAAAAATTACTCGTTTCCTCCTATATACATATATTCGAAAAGTCTCTACAAATTGTGCTGTATTTATTTTCCTGTGTTCTGCGCTATCTGCCGTAAGTTAAACGGATATGTGTGCATGCAACTTCTACGACGCCGGTGCGTCGCCGCAGCTAGCCCGCACGTTAAAAACCTGACGTGTGTACCGGGCGCACAGACCATCTACACTATCAGACTTGTCAACTACGTACTAATTTGAAATACACAGTTTGTATCGCCACCTTTTGTGGTTGGGTATGAACTAAAAAGAGGGAAAACGGCGGGAGAACGGAAGCTAGGATTCAATTCAAATATGATAATCTGCCGTGTTCTGTAACATAGAGTTTAATTTTTATATATCGATAACAATTTTGAAAAGTGAAATTTTTAAATTGTTTTCAAATACCAAGAACATTTATTGTAGGAAAAAAATATCGATAGATAAAATTAAACTACTGTGTCACAGAATAATTGAGTACTTTTGTATATGAAAATCTGAAAATAATAAATAAAAAACAAAATATTCTACCCATAAAATATTTATTTACAAATTAAAAAAAAAATGAACCTATAATATTATTTGTTATTGAATCAATATTTGTTGGTAAGTGAATTCCAGAAGATCAAGACGATTCATCCTTAGTATCCAATCCACTCACGTCGAAAGCTTTCCACTCGGGGGAAAACAAATATATTCCATGGTGGACGTATGGTTTCTGGAAAAAAATATTATTTTCTTTTAATATAACAATAACACATTGCTGTCTCAGAATAAAAAGTAAAATTACAATTAGCCACTGTACAAAAAAACAAAATGTATATGGTTCATTAAAAATGAAATAATTCAGTTGCAATTTTTAAAATTTGCCCGGTTTTTTGAAAGCATGTTAATTCAATATTAAATAATTACCTTGGTAACTTAAATCACTTAATAAAATACTTATACGTTATACATTTCACGAAATTAATCCATTTGTTAAAATTCATATTTAATTGTTATATGTAAGTATACTTCCATGTGAATTAATTGACGTCAAAATTTAACCAGAGTTTTTTCTAATTGAGCTAATTATCTTGTCATAAAACAAAATATCGTTTTTGGCAAGGCGATTCATATATACTCATTGATTAAGATTCTAATCAACAGTCATGAAACCGGGCATTATAAACTCCTTTTCATGGTTGAATATACTATTTAGTTTTAAACAAATAATGATAACTTACGAGCCGGTCCGAGCAATACCGAACACTCATTCGGTTACGATATTAGCGCTATCCTGCGGACTGGTGTCTTTGGGTAAGAACTATTACTTTGCAATTAGAAAACTATTGGGCTGTCAGCCGCCTGACCGGGCGTTTGCCCAAAAATATACTACGCCTACCTTAGACCAGGAATAGAGGGGAGACAGGGCATGCTATGTATTTCGCCGTAAGAAGACTTTCCAAATCATCATAGCGACTTTCGACCTTATTGAAACGTCAAAGTCAGCTGCGATAGCCCAATCGACCAGATGTGTTACATACGTGTGCAGTCGAACGAATAAGTTTTCAAAATCAACAAGCGTCACCCGACGTTATAAATCATTATTTTGACTTCTGACGTTCTTGAATACATACGTCTTTAGTTTGATTCATAGTTTTCTTAGTTTTAAATTGTTTTATTTATGTTATGGATAATCAAGTATTTATTTAGATTTGGTCAACTGTAACATAACAATATTTAACTGGTCGACTAGCTATTCCACCTGATTCAATAAGGGTCAAAATCGCAGAGATGATTTGGAAATATACGCGTGAATATGCCCTGTCTCCCCTCTATTCCTGGTCTAAGACGCCTACGGTACTGTGCGGCAGCCGTACGGTGCCATAGGGAGCTGAGGCGAAAAACGGCATGCAGACGACCATACCACGACCGTACGTTACCGCAACGTTGCCAGAGCTCCGTGTGCACTGCTACATTTACTTACTTAGCATGCATGCACGTTAAAAACCTAACGTGTGCACAGGGCCTTATTAATGGTTTCTAGATTTCTACTGACCAAAACGATAATATCAACTTAAAACTTGTTAAGCCTGTTTTTACATAATACTTTTTTGGTTAAATTCTGAACCAGTTTTTTGAAACTTTTTTGCTAGAACTCGTATTAGTTTTCATCAAAGTTAAATATAATATTGTTTTAACTAATTAGCTGATACATGAAAACATGTTAGATTTTAGTCAGATCTTTTCACAATGTTTGACAACAAATAATTAGCACTTGTAGATAAAACTAACAAGGAAGCAAACTTACATACAACTACATTTATAAACGATATTATTATTTCACTTCACAACCTTATACTTTGTTATATGTATTTCTAAACAAAATATTTTCACGTTTGTACCTACGTTGGCATTAATGTATTGTGAGAACACCACTCACAGGTCTAATATGTTCTTGGACGATGGAAAGTAGCGTCGGTTGAAAAAAGAAACATAAAAAATAGTGTGAAATTTGCATACGTGTTTTTTGTTTTACATTCTTCTTTTTGACTAAAATTTAGATTCATTAAAGGAAACCATAAAGCCTGTTTTGCACATATGCATTTCTTTCTATTAATCTAGAAATGTTATATTTGGGTCTAGTATTTTCATCTTGTTGAGTTTTAATAAATATTTGAAATATGTAGGTGTATAATGAGGACATTAAGGGGGCGTTCGAATCGTGCAAATTGCATAAGCAAAAAAAATATTTTTTGAAAAGGCTTTTTCAGTTTTCCTTTACTGTTTGAACAATAAGCACTAAAACTAAAAATTGTTGAATTATATTGTTGTCTTTACTTCCTGAAATGATTTTGGTTGAAGAAATGCAACGCACATAAAAGATAATATGTGAAATGTGACTTTAGGACTTGATATTATGAAACAGAAACACATTCAGGAAATAACAAACACAAAAATACAGGTTAATTTGCGATTTTTATAGTAAATCATTTTGTGTATTAGCTAAACAGCTTCATCAAAAATAACAGCAAAAAACGGCGGTTCTCAATGGCAGATTCTTAAGAAATAGTTCAACTGAATTATAATTTATATTAATTAATATATCGAACTGTTTTTGATAAATCATTTACCTATGTGTTTAATAAATATGTCCGCCGTGGCTTAATAGTAGAAAATTATATATGATTTTCTACAGATATTATTCTATAAACATTGTTGTATCATATCTATATTTTCTAGTTAAAGTTGCGCTATATAATTATACATATACAGGTGTATGAAGATAATGGAACAGTGAATTTTATTCGTGTATATGACAAGTTACACACAAAAGTGATTAAGATATTTTGTAAGGCATAGAGGGGGACACATTTTGGCGTAATCACTATTATTTTAAAATCAGTGGTACTGAACTTATGGATCAATGTTATATTTTTTTAAATGGTATTATATATTTTTTATTAACGAATTAAATTGGGAATTTTCTGCGGAATACAACGATTAAATAATATCATACCCTTATATTTTTGATAAAAATCAATTCCAAATTAATATTTCTTTTCTATTTAAAAAGAATTGAGTAGGCTAAGCAAATATTTAACTATTTAAAGAAAAGAAAATTATCTGTCATTTTCGTGTGTCATTGTTACAAATTATTAAATTATTTTTACGAAATGTTCCAAAATTTGTTATTTTTTATTTCGCGTGATTCCTATTTAGTCTTCTGTAGTTAGGATAACTTTTTGCAAATAAATTGCATGCATTATTTGTCGGCTCCGGTGGCTCAATGGTTAGATCAACGCCTCTTAGTCGTGAGTGCGCTCGGGGTTCTAGGTTGAGTCCCACTAACTAAGGCTTGGACGAATAAAATGCACTGTTCCATTATCTTGATACACCCTGTATACTACGAGAATATAGCAATGGAGCACAGGTCCAGTTATTATTTTACCTTTTACATTTACCTGTGTAGATAATAAATTTTCCCTCCTGTTTTTATACTCAAAATTATTATAAAATATTTTAATTAGAAATACTAAAAAATAATCTGAATTATTTATGAAGTCAGTTGTAGTCATCACATCAAACAAGCTATGAATAATAATAATATCATCGGCAGTCCTTTTATTCATTATATGGCCGGTTGCACCAACGTAACTTAAATTTAAGCGTTCCTTAAAAAGACAATATTGCATCGAAAACAAATGTCAAATTTATTATTTTGCATTGCTTTTTTTTGTTTAAAGGTGACTTAAAATTTAAACCTTGTTGGTAAAACACAGGGCAATAAAGATTTTGATAAACAATGTTGTTTATGTTTACGGCCGAAAACGATTATTAACCGTCTTCCCAAGGACACTAAGCGTAAACTTAAACTGTGTGTTGTTAGTAAAGTTGTATAAACCATTAGTTATTTGACGTCTGTGTCACCTATGTATGTATATCACAAATAAATCATAAAATATGTTTTTACAATATTGTTCTATTTAACACAGGGTTAATAAGTTAAATCCGAACATGAATAGCCCATTAACACTGGAAAATCGCATCGTGGTATTAAAAGAAAAATAAAAAATATTATTTATTATCAATTTATCGATATTTAGATATTACAAAATGTTATATCAATGGCGAGTAATGTCCAAAAATATCGGTATATTTCCCAGCCTGTAGTATTGTAGTTATCGTTGGAGCATGTAGTGTGGAACGTTGGGGAAGGTTTGAGGGTACGCGACCTGGCCGGCTAGCAAGAACAGGTAGCGGAATATAAATCGCGAAACAGTCCGCCTGCCGGCCAGTTCTTACTGCAACACCTCCAAGCGAGGAAGACGAGTGTTTACTTTGTTTTGCAAGTTGTATCATTGTTATTCGTCGCCATGGAGATCCAACTTGGAATCACTGAGAAGTTTGAACATCTGAGGTTAACCAGATACGATGTGGTAAATATTCATTTTTTATTCTATCTGCAAAAATATTTATAATTATCACATGATTTTATTAAATATTACTTTAATACGTATTATAATTTTTGGTAAAATATAATAAAAGATGTGAGTTAGATTAGTAATATAAAAAATGTCATTGATTGAATCCGTCGTTGGCACTTGGTGAAACATTTTAATAAAGTAAAATAATTAACACTTGGCTAAGTTTCACAAAAAAAGAATTATTTGAATAACTAAATATAGTTAAAATATCAGTATCATATATGAACTTCAGATGATAATAATAAAAGTAATAAAATAAAAACATTTTAATATCTTTATAAAAATTACGAACCAAAAAATTATGTTACGTGTAATTCAAAAAATAAATACTTGTATGTACAAGATCATTTTTGTAAGCAATAGTAATTATAATTTACCTTGGCAGTGATTTTGCATATGTATATTTTAACAAACGTGTTTAAATTGTCATGTGGGATTAAATATAACAAAATAAAAACGGAATTATACAATAAATAATTTATGGGACAACAGAGTTTAATGAATAATTTAATAGTCAGTCTTATTGCTTATTGATTTCTACATTTACGCTGTTCAAATCTTTCAGCAATATACGACAAAATATGTCAAAAATAGTGTTTAAAATGTACATACAAGCATGTAGAAAAATACTATAGATTTAATTTACTAGTATCTATGTTATCTTGATATACAGCACTGCATTACTATTTGCATATTTTCTTTGTATTAATGTTTACGAACAATAAAATGTTGAAACATAAATCCTTGAACATTTGTTTACGTTTAAAAATTTGCACGTCGTCTCACTTCATTTGATGGTTTTACTTCCAAGTGTAAAATATGTACACGTATACATCTAATTGCGATAATTATTTAGAATATTGAAATTGAAAACGCAACAATACGTTTCACGTTAAGGAAAAATAATTCTTAGTATGCCGAGTTTTTACAAATTGGATCTCTTCATTGCTTTTAAAGAACTTATCCTAAATAAAATATACAAATTACAAATTCTATTCACACCTATAAACAAAACTGAAACAACTGTATATTATGTGGATAAAATAAAATGGAGACCGAAAAATTAGTGCTATTTAAACATGACTCGTTGAATGATTATTTCTTTTTGAAGAGAATTAAACTAAATGAGAGTTGCATAAGATTAGAAAAATACATTACTTAGTTAGCAAGAAAATAAATGTTCTAATGTTTATGCTTAACAATACAATATTATTTCAGGATTAATAGAAGTTCTATAAACGAAGATACCTGAAACTGGCACAACCATTCCGGGTCAATCACACAAAATTAATCTAAAAAATTTGGTACACATTGATTAGATTACTAATTAATTTTCCAGAAAACACTATTATGAATTAGGAGTTGTTAGATAAATAAGTTTTTCTTTTAGACAAACTATTGCAATACCTACTTGGTAAAAAGTGTTTTTAGGTACATAATTAGTTACCAATGAGTACTAAGTTTACTGATGATTTCGTGTGATTGTGCCGGGATGGTTGTACCAGCTTCACGTACCGTATAAATAAATACATAATACTTATTTGGAAAGTATGTATATTGAATTGAAGGAACAAGAGTATTACACATTATATGATTTATTAATTTTTTTCGTACGAGCTTTTGTTTATTATACAAATTACGAAACATACATAAAGTTAAATTATTAAAAACGCATTTTTAAAAAAATACGCTCCTATGTAAATATATTGTCATACAAAAAAGTCTCCGTACAACAATAGTTTCAATCTATTTGAAATGACTAAAACTCAATATATTTATTTTTTAATCCAAAATGAAAAGTATTATGTTACGTTATCATATATATTGAGTGATTTGTGAGGAAACGGCCATATTCGAGGAACGTGTTCAGTAGATCAAAAAAACAAAAAAAGGCATATAAACATGTGTCCGATTCTTTAACGTTACGGAGATATTACTTAAAAAAATATAATGAAAGCAGCACCTCAATGACGAAACAAATCATTTATTATAATATGGTCATTTTATTTAGTTTATGGGGTAAACATTGAAAGTATTCACAATTTTATGACAAAAAAGTTTCATAAAGAAATATTATATTTTGACGGATTTCCTTTGATATTTCCACCAGTAACTAAGCGAAGAACCAATGGATCTACCAAATTTTATGTCACCGATTCTTGTTTATTTCAAGAATGATTAAGGTTATTTTTAATATTGTACAATAGCCATTCTCTTACAGGACATGAACTATTTGTCGAATTGAATTAAAATTGTATTCTAAGCCATATTTTTCGGTACTTTGTTTTAATTTTGCTTTTAAAATATCGAGATAATCTTTGTTATCCATGATTGTTGCAATAATTACTATTTTTTGTACTCCTGTTAATTAAATATACCCCCCAAAATATAGCTGTCACCGCCATATTTAACCGTCGTTTTAAATGCCTTAAATTTTATGTTTTCTCCAAATCTGTATTAAACTTACTTACGTTACCAGAAACCTAATACAAAATTGGAAATAGAAAATTTAAGGCATTTATAAGTAACATTTAAATACGCCAGTGACAGCATTATGTTTTGGGGGTATATTTAGTCAGTGGGAGTGGGTGTATGAAAACTAGTAATTATTGCAACAATCATGGATAGCAAAGATTTCTTTGATATTTTAAAAGCAAATTTAAAGCAAATAAAATAAATAAATATATCATCACGGCATATTACCCATTTCTGGGCGTGCCAGTATCTACAACACATGCAGACATCGGTAATGATGATGATATATTTTACCGTGTGGGCGCTTACCAGGCGTCACCTCACGGACACTCATAGCTGATGTGGAGAGTGCACCACAGGGGTTACTTTTGTGCCATTTAAAATTGGAAATATTTGGCGCCTGTCGGGATCGAACCCGGTTCCCCCACAAAAAGCAAAATATCAAAAAATAGAGTTAACAGATAATTTTAATTTCATGCATGAGAGCGATATGGCAAATAATTCGCATCTTCTAAGAGAATGGCTAGTGTATAATATCGAAAATAATCATCCCCCTCAGTCACTGGACATTACAGTTTGAGAAAGCGCGGAAAATTCTTGAAAGAAACATGAATATAAACCAAAAAAGAATTTAAAATTAATTACAAGAAGAATGGCAGAATATAATGCCATCGGTAACCATTAATATTATATTTCTTTATGAAACATACACAAATGGTTTATTATTTAAATGTTTTAGTTATCGTACGGAGACTTTTTCGTCATAAAAATAATGAATACTTCCAATGTTTACCCCATAAACTAAATAAAATAACTATATGATTTGTTTTTTTTTTTAATATAATGACGTAACATATTGTTTTTTATGTTGGATTAATCTTTTTATATATTGGGTTTTAGAGTGCTATTGTTCCTAAAATAGATTGAAATTATTGCCGTTCGAAGACTTTTTTTGTATATATAAAACGAAAATTAACTTCTCGTTTAATTTTTATAAAAAGGAAACTCTTTTTTAAATATTTAAAATTGTAAATTGTATTGTATAATCTCAAAGCACAATATATTACTTATTTAAATGTGTGCCAAGGATAGCAATTTTAGTAAAACAATGTCAATGTAAATGTATATTAAAGATTGTACGATTATTATTTTATTTGGTGAACGAAATTTACTTCGTAAACGGCAACTCGTTTGTACAGTGAATCGAATATTTTAAATAATATAAGTAAATATTTCTGTTTTGTATTGGTTTCTATTTTTTTAAATATTTTAGTTTTACACAATAAAAATAGAATGCGTTGAAAATATATGGGCAACCCCATAAATATTTATAATGTTATTTCTACATAATTCTGTACGTTTAAAAATAAATATGCTCGTAAATATGATAAGCGTTACTATCAGTTAATTATTACATATTTATATTTTATCCTTATGACAGACATAATAACTATAATAATAATTACAGCGTATTACCCTTTTTTGGGTGTGCCAGGCTGCTTCTATTCGCAATTTCGCTAAGAACGATATATCTTTACCATTCTCTCATAGATGTTGTGGAGAGAGTGCCACAGCGACCATTTTTGTGTTATTTGGAAATTGATAATATATTTCATGTTTGAAGTCGGCCGGAATCACGATAGCTCGCGCAACGTTCACCCACATGACAGACATGTGTATATCAGTATTACCATTTATTACCTATAAAAATTAATATCTCATTTCCTTATTATGTATAGGAAAATTTATGACGGAATAGGATGTACAAGTACATAAATTTGTTTTCCAAGAAATTGTAAGTAACTCTGGAATAAATAAAAATAGTATTTATTTTGTATGGACATCGTAATTTTTAATGCCAAGTTAATAAATCCAGCAATGACTGATAAAGATAGTGTACGTTTTTATGTAAGGTTGTCGACATTAGTTTATCTTCATTTATTTTTTGAAAAGTTTTTTAATACTATCTATATTAGGAATTGTTTAAAATTTCTTTAAAAAATATAACATTTAAAAATAATTTTGTTTCTGGTTAAATTAAACTAGCTGAGGAAATGAGTACTTAAAGACAATACTTACTTATTTACTTAATCTTCATCTCTTACCCGTTTGGATTTCGAGGTAACAGAATTTAATACTCACAGCCTATCAAAATGCAAATAGTTTAATTTAACTTGCATGTAAAAATAATATAAGTAATTATTTTCATAAATATTAAGCATAACATAATAATGTTTAGTCCCCAGATATGTCAACGGCGTCTACGCCTACTTCAACCCCTAGCACTCCAATCACCGATGGCTACGAGGTCATCCCGATCAAGGATGAGGACACGGAGCGCTGTTTGCAATTCCTTCGTCGGTTCTTCTACCGCGACGAGCCACTCAACGTGGAACAGAATCTGCTGGAGACGGATGAGGATACGTGCCAGGAATTGGAGGACTTCTCCACCAAATCCATTCACGAAGGCATGTCGCTCATGGCCGTCAGCCTTACGGGTGACATCGTGGGGCTCTGCCTCAATGGTATCCTCTGCAGAGATGACCCTCCTGAAGAGGAGTTCCCCTGTGAGAATAAAAAGTTTGCCAAGATCCTCAATCTGCTGAATACGGTAGACAAAAATGCTGATGTGTTTGGCCAGTTCCCAGATGTAAATAAAATGCTCACCGTGAAGATTCTCTCAGTGGATGGGTCGTGGAGAGGACGAGGCATCGCAAAGGTGTTAATGGATCGTAGCAGGTATGTTAAAAAAAAAAACTACATTTACTTATATTTAATGGGAGCATTTGGGCAAAGCTTATCGCAGATGGCAGCAGAGAACTAGTGTACCACATCCGAGGATATTCGAACCGGGGTCATTAAAGTTGTAACTTTATAACATGTGAATTATTTAAAAAGTAACTTAAACACAGATTTAAATATTTATATCAAATTGAATAATGGCCGGTTTCATAAACGTTAAGTTCAATTTGCTTTATTATAGTCACTTTCCATGTTCTTTATGGTATTAAAGTCATTGCTGTCAAAAAAGCGTATTTATTCTATTAATTAAATTTACTGTAGAAGTAAAATTTAGGGCCTGTTTTATAAAGAAATTTAATCTGCACTTAAAATTTAGTTGTCAAGTAAATTTCATGGTATGAACAAATACTAATCAGTTTCCTTAATCACATTAATTTGTTTTATGAAACAGGGCATAAATATTTCATTGTTGAATATTATCTTTTCTGTTTAATAGTTTATAAAAGCTAATTTTGCGTTTTGAATAAAATTGTAATAATTCTCCTTTGTTCGTTTATGCTTAGAACATGAGGAGTTTGGAGAATCATGACAACTTAACTCTATTACTTGTGCTGACTTCTGGCGCAATACACCTATTAAACTAGAAATATATTGTTGACGAAAACTGTCAATTTTCAAAGCATATTCTACAAATTTAGGTGCACTTTATGCTAGCGCGTAATGCATTCCAGAAAGTTCATCCTTTGATGCCAGTATTTCACACAGTAGCCACCCCGAACGCTCCCATTATCTTAGTTAGGTACTTTGTTTTTAGTAAATTTATTCTTCAGAAATTTTTATTTAAATATGTTTTTATTATTTATGGGCTTTCGTGGCCGCGTGTGTGAGTGTCTTCTGGCGAATCTGGGGAATCGGGTTCGATCTCGATATTTTTTCTGGAATAGTAATCTAATCGTCATTGATATTTCATACATCTATTATTAGAAAGAAATCTGTCTAATAAAATGCATCATAAATTAAATATAAAGAGAGAAAGGTGATTTATTATGAGTTACTAAGCAAATGTAGAATAAAATAATCTGTCTAAAGTAAATATTTACTAATTATAATAATAATATATCACAACGGCATATTACTCATTGCTGGGTGTACAAACATGGTTTTTACTCTGCTTTGTACATAGATATGTGTAATAATGATGATATACGAGCACCTTGCGATCGTTTAGAGAGTGTACCACTTTTGTGTGTGTTCCAAAATAAATTTTGAGTAGTAATTCAGGTGTATAATTTTAATATCTACAATCATTATTAGAAATATTTTTGTCTGAAATTAATAGGTAACTAACTAGAGCAAAATAAAGAAATTGACATTATATTCCCTATTTAACGGATTTCAAGTAGACAACCGGTATGTATCTATGTATTTATTTAAAAATGTGACCCACATAGACTTGAAGCTTTCTGATAAGATATGGTTGTTCTTGAAAATATGCCAGAAGCACATTTTTAGATATTTTGAATATTTGCCTCCCATTAAAACTTATTGTAGTAAAACTTTTTGGGAACACTTATTGCATCATATTAATAATAAATTGTTTAAAATTTGTAATAATTAATTAAAAATAATAATAAAATGAAGATATTTAAAGTACTTATTATTCTCGGTAAAAGAAAGACTAATGCACTCCGTAGAACAATGGTAGCGTTGGGTTTGATTTGAATCCAATACGCCTGGAATAAAAGAAACCACTTAACATCCCGATACGCAGTACTCGTGTATAGTCTGATGCAGTTGGCAATAACAAAAACATATTTGAAATTGGTAACACTGATACAAAAATTTATTTCCTGTTGTTGACAGCGATATTTGAAAATTTAAATACATTTATAATCTACATTCGTTTATTTCTTTACATTACCCTCAGAACAATAATGTAAAGTACATTTTTCTATCACTCAAAATGCTAGCTATCATGTAACTGACATAACCTATTTGTATTTATTCTAAAGATCCCATGGCACTGTCAATAATACTGCCGCTTTTGCCTTACGTAGTGCAACTGTAGGATACAAAGATCTCCAGAATTGTATTGCCAACTACATACATCATTTCTTTTTGATCACTCTGATATTCTACACCGAAGTCCCTAAAAATACTTTGATTTTAAAATTAAATCTACATCAATGCACAGATATTATTTATTTTTATTTTGTAACCTGCAAAATAGAAATTCTGACAATTCAAACGATATTCATTTATTTATAATTTTGTTTAAGTTCTATGGCTATCTTTACAAATGAGCAATATTCATCAAATTTGAAATTAGAGTGTACAGCTTATTAAATACGTAATATAAAATCTGATTAGAGATTTCCGTGTAGAAATTAATCCTCTATAACATTTATTTCAAACATTTTTGTCTAAAATTGATTGGGAAGTTTTGCGCAAGGAAAAACGAATTTTTCATGTTAAACACTTATGGCCTGCTTTTTAATTTACACCTTGTATCACAATTGAGAAGACCATTGTTGACCTCTACCTTGGTGTGTAATATAATGTCATATTACCAATTTACTTTTAAATAAAAACAAGATTTTATGACTTCAAAATACATTTATTAATTAAAAACTGGTCTTATGGCTCAGTTGTTACTTTGTTCCATTCGCAAGTAAAGAATTTTAAAATAATCTTACAACGTATGATAAATTTTCAATGCATTGGTTATCCAAATTAACATTGATTTTATTTTATTCTTGTAAATATCTACATTTTATCAGTGACATTTATAGAAGTGCAATGTTCTATGAATTACTATAAGTGAATATTATTATTTCTCCTACTATTCATTATTTTCCTCTTACAATTTTTTCATATATACGTACGTATATACGTAAATATGAAAATACATAATTCATAAATTATCAATAAACTTATGTTCTTAATTTTCATTGATAAATTTATGTAATTTCCCTGAAATACACATCATTTAAAGTAATATTCTGAGGACAACCAAAATGAATTTAAGGCTAAATGAAGTAATTATTAATTATTATTTCACACATCACTGCACAAATGAAGAAACATATTACTGTTTTTTAAGTACATTAGCATTTAAAAAAACATGTGCTTCATAAAATTGATTTACCAAGCATTTGTTTTTGCGGTCTAGCTGTAGCTTCTTTTCAAGCGTTTATAACAACTTCTATAGATTTACTAACAAGAAATGAAATAAAAAATTCAACCGCAACCTCTACTATCATTATTTTTAAATAATTAAAATTAATGTTATTGGTAATTCTATATGTGCATGCAAAAACTTAATTCTTCACGATTCACAGAAACAATTTTCAACCAAAAAAATGTACATTATATGTTTACAGCTAAACAAAATGTTATTTGAAATTTATTTACTTTTATTTCATTTACGTATAAAGGTAATTTTTATTTTTATTTAAGGTCAAGGAGTTCAAGTTTGTGTCCGAAATTACTATTTTATAAAGTAATTATATAAATAATCTGCATTTTAATATTAGTTTAAGTATAATAGTTGAATTACGAATTGAATGATAAACAATCTAATTTCAAGTGTGATTGACGAGTATATGAATAGATTTATTTCACGGCTGCGATTTCTACGCTTGCGTAGCGCTTGTCTAGTTCAAGGTGAATATGTACCAAATGATAATGAACTTCATTAAGTTTTTTTTGCTATATAATTATTCATTGCTTCTTTTCTTTTCTTATTTCCATCACATATGATCACGTACACATAAATGTAACATTATTGTGTAATATTACTATATTTATTACCGTTTATATCATTATACATGGAATAAATTGAATTTATAATTAAATTAATTAGACTTAAGTAATTATATTACAATTTATTGAAATTCCATCTGATTTTCTGTAAGATTTTATTAGGAAATCAGAATACTTAATATGAAGCAAGTTGAAATTGAAAATATAGCATACAGGTGTCTACTTGATATCCGTAATACATATAGGGAATATAATGTTATTTTTTTCATTTTGCTATAGTTACTGACCTATTAAATTTAGAGAAAAGTTGTAAATAAAAAAGTTCTTTAGAATTAAAAACTACACAACATGAGACCAAAATTAATCACAATTTCATTTTATTTTACGAAAAAAAAGCAAATTAAAATTCGAAATTTACAGCAAATTTCAGAGTTCCTTTGAAATACTGATTATTTTTCTTATTTGACAGAATTCTAATCTTCTCAATAAATAATTTTATATAATTATTAAAAGTATAATTAAACACAAAAAGAAAGTACAAAATGAGTCATGAATGGTATAATATTGTAACATTCAAAATTAATTATAATAATAATATGTCAAAAGTTAAAAGTGAAATAAAAAATCTGTTGTGGCCAGCACAAGACCTCTCGCCATTTCCATATTAGGCTATATAAGTATTCGCTTTCGAACCGTCGTTTTATAACAAAATATTATAGAACATTACCCAAATATTGTTTTTTTATTATATTTAACATGTCTTCTGCACACATATAATTCTAATCTATTTTTCATTGTATGAGGAAGTTTCTAAATGTCAGAGATTGTTCCAATTCATTAACGAGATTGGCGGCATTTCTGATGGATATATGCATTTTACCATAATTTTACTTATAATTTCAAATATTTAATTAATAAAACAATAAGAAAAATTAAATATACTTCCCAGTAAAAGCTATTAGAATGTCACTAAAACTGTTGATTTTTGACACTGATATGTGTCATTTACAAATTATGTTATAAACATTGGAATATGTCAACTGGTTTCCTTAGTGCCGTAGCCTCTGCGATTAATTCACTCTATAAATTATAGTGTATTTATCTCTAAATCTATACAAGATATAATAAAAATTTTGTATTAGATGGAGAATTTTATGTTCGTCAATATTTAATAAAAAAAAAACACCCAAAAAATTATATTTAGAAGAATTTTTCTAAGAAACTACTACTTCCGATTGTTCAATTGTTATCAAAACCTTTTCAGCTTTTCCCAGGAATGTCAGATTGAGGAAACTGCAGTTAAATATTTTTTAAGTCTTATAATTTTTGAGGAATCGTGCCTACAACATCCAGACATACATACATACACACACACACACACACACACACACACACACACACACACACACACACAAACAAACACATCATTTTAAAAATGTTATAATCGGATTCTAAGGACCTTAAATCGTGCTTATTCAATAAAATCTGGATATGCGAATTTTAGCATGAATCCAATACCTCTCTTAGCGGTAAAGGTAAAGACTATCTGCATAAACAACTTTGTCACAGGACCTTTAAAATAGATTTTAAAATTTCAAACACCAAATGCATTTGAGTATATTTGCTACTGCATTCGTGCATTCTCAGTTGATTTCAACGCGGTTCCTGTAAACTTGCAAATAATGAATTTACGGAGTTGCAATCAGATGTGCAACTTGAAGAAAAAAGTGTCTATTTGATTTTGCGTAAAGATAATTTATCGAATTTGCCCTGTTCATGACGTCTATTATGGAGAGTATATATATTTGCGACCAACTTTTTGAAGAAAACAAAGGTTAGAACATATATTTCAAACAAGTCTCTTGAAGATATTCATCATATTGCTACTACTTCTATCAAATTAGATATAGATGCATCGAATAATAGGCTAAATGTTTACATTAAAAATGTTTTCATATTTTTTGTTTAAAATTAAAGGTTGTTTTATTATTCTCATTGGTAATATGAGTGACATTCTGATCATAAATAAATATTAAATTCTACATGCGACCCTTGACAATTTTTTATTGAACAATATGCGGCCCAGTTATGGACATTAAGTAGTTTTAATATTTGCTGTAGTATTTGACTGTCAATTTTTTGAGAAAACCACGTATGCAGACATATTTATAAACAAAGAAATACAGAACGTCAAATAAAGTATTTTGATAGATTCGAACGTCAATTCCAATTTTTATATACAAAATATACACATCTGCGTATATACTAACAACATGACACCCACAGGCATCTTCCTGAAAGTGTTAAAATTAATTTTAGCGAAATTCAAAAATCCCATTTCACTAAAATTTCACAATACAGGCTTTAATACAGCTTTTACTTATGATATTTTATATCCTAAATTTAGAGAGCAGGCTATTCCACCAATTATTTAAAAACTTCGTCAGATAGTACAAGTAGAACTTAGAATATTGGAATATGAGTTGTATCTCAAACTGTTTTATTCATAGATCTAAATGCTCTTGAAACGTATGATATTTCTAAATTATATTTATAGTAGAGTAGCTGTTAAAAGGGAGGGATAGATATTTGACATAATTAACGAATAATGCTCTCTACAAAAAGCAAACAGCCTTGTGCATTTATTGAAAATTAGTAATGAAAGTAAATAAGAAATAATATCAGAAAGAAAAGTGAATGTAATGGTTTGAATAGAGCACCCTGCTGTGAAATGGTCCGCTCTCCAGCATGAGTCAAAAACATAAGTACGAATATATATAAAAAATATAAAATTTCAATAAACAAAATTATACAATTACACTCCAAAATTTTGCTACTTCAAAGGCATTCTGAGTTGCCTGGAAAAGTTCATAGGCTATAGCTATACCAGAAAATGGACACATTTGGCACTGAAGCATAATGCTTCATTGTTTGATCTCCGCATTCGCACTTTTGGGCCTATTCTGTAACTTAGTAGTTAATATTTAACAACTGGTTAAAAATTTTAACCAAACAAGTAGGTTGATGTATAATAAAAAATTGGATTTTTAGTTGTCAAATCAACATCTATTGGATAATAATTATAACCAGTTGTTAAAAATTAACCACTTTGTTACAGAATAAAGCCCGATTTTGCTAAATTAATTTTGCACCTGCTCACTCCTCATCTTAACCTATTTAATGATTTAAAGACTGCCCAAATTTTGTGGCCGGGTGGTTCTCCAAAGCTGTAACTTTGCTCTTTCACCTGATGTAGTTAGTCCTGAGATGTTCATACGAAATTATTTCTCGACTTTGTCTTTGAACTGGCGGGACCTGGCCATATAATGGATGGCTTTCACACTTGACTCTAGTTCTCTCCTTGCTTGCAGCCCCTTTTCTCCCTATATTAGGTAGAGCAAGCAGCCTGTTGTCAATCTACAGATGTCATTGAGGACCATATGCACCTGTTTCTCATGAGATAACGAATACCAAACAGGACATGAATATTCTGCAACGGAGTAACAAAGAGTCTACCTGAAGCCCTTTTTCTGATTCTGTTCTCGTTAAGCGCTGTATTCTTTTTTCGGGTTCAAAACCAGAATATGCATTTTTTATAAATATTTCTTCTTACCACGTTCACATCTTCTTCCCCATGGATATCTTGTATCTGTTAACTGCTTAATCTAATGTTGGTGAAGTACCAGTTTTAATTATTGCATCCATAGTTTCATAGTCATTTGAATCTAAAATAATCTTGCCCCTCAAAATTTCATATGGATCATTGTATTCACAATCTTGAATTAATGTTTTAACTTTCTACAATTTTCACCAATATTTCCATTTTCCAAATCAAGAAGCATGGGCGGGATAAAATTATTCATTTTCATTATTTTTTCTAGTTCTAATAGATCAATCCAGAACAAACGTAATTCAATATGGCGAAGTGGGCCACTTGGCAATTTTAACAGGTGTTTGGCATTTATATGACAGTGACATAGAAGAAGTATGTATAGCTATTACAAATTTCACTTTACATTTATTCTTATATTATTGTTGTGATATTGATTAGGTACGTGATATAATAACTAATACAAGAAGTATATCAGGCTAAAAATAGTAATACAAGTGTAAAAACAAAAAAGAATTCAGAGTACCCAATTGTATTCTACGCCTCAGTGAAATATTTGTCAAAATTGGCAAGTGCCCCACGTCGCCATATTGAATTGCATTTGTTTTGGATTAGTCTATCGATTTACTGTAAATACCTTTCGTAGAAATCTTCGCTCGACTGCGCTATGATGTATTAGGTTTTTAAAATAAACATCATTTCAATAATGCGAGACATACACATATCTATGCCATTTATTGTGTTTGTCTCGTACAAAGTTACCATACCACCAAGTTACTATTGGAGAAAAAAAAAAAATCAAAATAGCTGATATCTGGTGAGAGATGGGGAAAATGTCACTTAATTATTTGTTGGTGAATGAAATAAATGTTTATTTGGAATATAAATGATAATCGTGATCACACTATTTCAATTATATAATTTTATTTCTTTATTAATATTCATTATTAACACTATAAGATGAGGTGCATACTCAACGCCCAAATATTCAAAGCCAGAATATGCATGCACAGAATTATTCAAATCCCGAATATTCAGTACAGAATCGCGCATTGTCCGAAAACCATTCAACAAAATCACCCGACTAACCAAACCTATCCTAAGGTGAGCTCCGCTTGACCACGCTCATGTATTCGGTTTTTGAATGATTCGGATGGAGCACTTTCGCGCGATTCTGTTTTTGAATATTCGGGATTTAAATGATTCTGTGCATGCATATGCTGGTTTTGAATATTCGGGCATTGAAGGCTTTCCGACGTCATCCATACATATACAAACTTTGTTTCAATACGCCATTAGCCTGTGAGCGAGGATGTTGCGCTAATATCAGCCTGTTGAATACGTATTAAATCAATGTAAAAGTTCGCTCGAGTTCGCAATGGATGATAGCCAGGCACGCCCTTCGAATGTGTAAAGACCCCAAACATTTTCATATTAACCTGTCCGCTTCCTGAATCCAATAATCATATATTGGCAGCAATGCATGTATGAAGCATATATTCTCGCTTCTAGAACAACTAATTTCCCCGTAATTCGATTGTGCCATAGTAACCTTTTGAAAGTAACATCGTTACAGTCTATCTATGAAAACTAAGGTGTTTCTGGTTGCGCTTTTATCAATATTTTATCGTGTTAAACTTTACTGAATTTATATTTACAACTTGTGTGTTTACAGAGATCTCTGCCGTGAGCGCAACATCACTATGATGCGCGTTGACTGTACAAGTCACTTCTCCGCCAGAGCCGTAGCCCGTTTGGGCTTTGAATGCGTGTACACCTTGCAGTACGCAGACCACCAAGATGAGAATGGCCGCCCAGTATTCGTCCCTGAACCGCCACACTCAGAAGTCAAAGTCTACACACAAAGGGTGTGCTAATTACAATTAGTTACACGACCTTCTAACTGCCATGTAAAGAATCATTCAAACATGTTCTTTTGCATTGTTAAATCCACATAGACCTAGAAAAATGCTATAACTTCATTTAGTCAGAGTTTTATTTGACTAAACTTTATATTTCATATATTTTAGCAGATGTTCCAAGAGGATTAGTTTATGCACTAACATATACGTACTTTATTCTTTAGTGTTATATAAATAAAGAACTTCTGGGGCATCTGCTAGAAACTAAAACTTATATTAATAGATATCTTAAATCAAATTAATGATATACAAATTACTATGTAAATTATTGGTGTAAATTTGGAGATAATTTTACTTTGCATTGTTGGATTGTTACAAATTGATTTACATAACTATTAAATGGTATTGATTCAGAAAATATACAGTAAACTTACTTCCTGTATTTAAAAGGCAGATTTAAATTACGGTAAAAACCATTGTTTATAATTTAATTTTGCAAATATTTCAAATTTTAAGACTTAAAACCAGTGATGAATAATTGCTGATAATTATATGTGAATATACGTACAAAGTATCAATCTAGATGTGTTATATGATGTGAGAAATATATTCTATGGCTGTATAAAACTATATTCATTTAAAATGTAAAATGTAATAAAAGTGTGATAGTATGTAAATAGGTTTGCTCAGAAGAAATAAAATACGTACCTATTGTATTTTATTCAACAAATAAATGTAATAATTAATGAATAATTCATCAAAGTACAGAGTGAGCAAAAATGACTGAAGATCACGTGACTTGTCCCAAATAATGTCAAAATTATATTTCAATTTTCTATTATTCTTCAAAACTATATTCCATATATGGCAGGTGCATGGCGTTTGATTAATATCATTGCTGTGCGTTGATTCATTTGATATTTGTTTCGTATACCTTCGCGAAAATCTAAGTAATTTCTTTTCATTACGGCTTTTAATGAATAGCGTGACAAATTTCTTCTTGAAGCATATTTTCGTTCGGGTGAACATAAAGAAGACGGATCTTAGAATTCTCATGACAGCTAGCAAAATTCGACAGGTACGTCCATGGAAATAGTAAAGCTGTCATACTAAGGAAGTGGAAAATGCCAAAATAATATGGAGCGACACTTTTGAGCCTTTTTTGATCCCTCTGTACCTAATACACATCATTATTCCTTGTACGATTCTTTGTTTGTAATTATTCTTTTTAAAAGGGCTTTTTTCATGACCTCATCCCAATGTCCTCTTAATTTTTTCTCGTTTTCGCAATTATTTTTCACTGCCTAAATTCAAATGACCTTCATTGATCTGTTTTTTATTCTCACAAGGTATTTCCACCAACTTTTATTAGTATACCGTTTTCAATAAATTCTACAAGTAGTACTAATTTTGACTCCAGTTCTTTTCTTATATCTTTCATTTATTTCAAGCCTTGGTTTTATTTTTACCTTCCGTCACCTTTAGGTAAGGAAAGTATTGTCTTTGGTCAAAAAATTCGATAGTGAGTTTTAGGGTCCCTAGAATACGATTTTACTAGTTTTACGATGATATCTGTATATGTGTCCGTGTGTGTGTGACAATAATTTCTCCGACGATAATTCTACAATTCTAAAAATTATAATTCTTTCGTATTCCTCTTCTTTACATCCATATGAAAAACTGGTTAGACTTTGGTTATAACTGGTCAACCGGAAGTTCTCTTATTTGAGGTTCTTTTCTAGAAAAAACGCAGTTAAATATCATTTTTTGATATTTTATGTGATTATCAATATGAAAGAATATCTTATTGCCTGTACGGTTTGATTATATATTTTGCTTCATATTAAATAGATAGAGTTAAAGAATTATAAATAGATTAACTTTCATAAATCAGGCAGCTTCGCTATAATTATGGAAACAGCTGATATATTCAAATAATTCTAATTTGAGTGTCAAGTGCAATTTGCATAGTGTTATATTAGTGGATTTATAGAATCTTTCAAGTAGCTTTCGGTATGGAATTTGTGGAAAATATTACCTATTTGTTCGTGTTACAGTTTTACTGGATACAGGCTGTTTCAGGACTAGTGTAACGAACTTTAACAGCTTATTCCTGAGGTCACTTTGAGCCAAAAATGTCATATGAACATAGGTCCTATTCCTTCTAGTTACCAAAATACAAGAGGTTGAAGTTCTATAAATAACACGAATTTTTTTAATTTTTGTAATCAAGGTACTTTCGGAAAACAAGAGTTATATTGAAAAGTCATACCTTATTTGTATTAATTAAGTTTATTTATTAATATTAACGAATACGATTTGGACAACAAAACATACGATGACACAATTATTAAATAGACAAATAAATAAATTCTAAACGCAGAACAACATAACCAAACATAAAACAATATGAAATGAGAAAAATTTAAAAAAAAATTACAGCAAGTGCTCAAAATGCGCGCTTTGAACTCGTATGCATGCTTGACATCGGCGAATCATAGAATCATATACACGATAAATTACATTTTGATCGTTTCGAATGGCAGCAGGTGCATTCATAATTCGTTCAAGTAACTGTTCATGCGTGTTTATTTGTACCCTATAAACTTTTTGTTTCAAGTGTCCCCATAGATAGAAATCAAGAGGATTTAATAATAATAATAATAATAATAATAATAATAATATATTTATTTCACTTGACAAAGGTACATGTGTTGAAAAAGTCACAAAGAAGAACAGATGGATACATACATACATATATTACAAATTTTAAATATTATTAAGAAATCTCATAATTTTAAGTCTTGAGATCTTGCAGGCCAAAAGTTTGGACCTCCACGTCCAATCCACCTATTGGGAAAGGTTTGGTTTAACCACTCAGTTACTTGTCTACCATAGTGGGGAGGAGCACCATCATGCTGGTACCACATCTGTTGTCATACAAGAAGTGGAACATCTTCTATTAGTTCATGTAGTATGTTTTCCAGAAAGTTTCTGTAGCCATCAGCTGTTAATCGGTCAATTAAAACTTCTATTTCTAGTAATCTAGTATTGAAAATTCCTGCCCAGACATTTATGCTAAATCTTTGCTGAAAACGGGACTGAACAATCGCATGTGGATTTTCAATGCTCCATAAATGGTAATTATGGAAATTGTTTACTCCATCTCTCGTAAATTGGGCTTCATCAGACCATAACACTTTGGAAATAAAGTCAGGATCATTTAAATTTTGACGGAGAAACCAGCGATAAAATTCTAAACGAGGACCATAGTCTCCGGGTTGCAGTGCTTGAACTCGCTGAAAATGATAGGGATGTAATTTCTCACGGTTTAATATCCGCCTAACAGTGCTGTGAGACATGTGTAATTGAGCAGCGATGCGTCTTGTGCTGATTTCAGGATTATCGAGAACAGCATCAATTACATTCTCATCTTCAACGTTGTTATTAACACCAATGCCATAATTTTGTACACCTCCCCGTACAGTTGCTGATCCAGTTTCACGTAGACGCTGAAAAATGCGCGCAAATAGGCGATGGGAAGGTTGGCGTCTATTTGGATATCTGTCTTGATATTCTCTGCACGCATAACAGGCATTACCATTACATAATCCATATTAAAAATCATATCTGCATATTTAGCAGTACTATAACCATCCATTATGAAGCAAAAATACAACAATTTTTAATTAAGACAATTAATACATAAATTAATTAATACAAATAAGGTATGACTTTTCAATATAACTCTTGTTTTCCGAAAATACCTTGATTACAAAAATTAAAAAAATTCGTGTTAGTTATAGAACTTCAACCTCTTGTATTTTGGTAACTAGAAGCAATAGGACCTGTGTTCATATGACATTTTTGGCTCAAAATGACCTCAGGAATAAGCCGTTAAAGTTTGTTACACTAGTCCTGAAACACCCTGTATATAGAAGCTTTTCCAAAAAATATGTTGTGGCCAGCACAAGACCTCTCGCCATTTTCATATTAGGCTATATAAGTATTGTATTGCACTTCGCTTTCGGACCGTCGTTTTATAACAAAATATTACAGAACTTTACCCAAATATTGTTTTTTTATTGTATTTAACATGTCTTCTGCACACATATAATTCTAATTATATCTATTTTTCATTGTATGACGAAGTCCGTAAATGTGAGAGTTTCTTCCAATTCATTAACCAGATTGGCGGTATTTCTGATGGATAGGTATATGCATTTTACCTGTAATTTCAAATATTTAATTAATAAAGCAATAAGAAACATTAAATATACTTCCCAGAAAAAGCAATCAGAATGTCACTAAAACTGTTGATTTTTGACACTGACATGTGTCATTTACAAACTATGTTATAAACATTGAAATTTGTCAACTGGTTTCCTTAGTGCCTTAGCCTCTGCGATTAGATTACTCTATAAATTATAGTGTCTTTATATATGTAAATCTATTCAAGATATAATAAAAATTTAAGTGTATTAGATGGTGAATTTTATGTTCTTCAATATTTAATAAAAAAAAAAACTCCCAAAAAATTATATTTAGAAGAATTTTTCTAAGAAACTACTACTTCCGGTTGTTCAATTGTTACCAAAACCTTTTCAGCTTTTCCCAGGAGTGTCATATTGAGGAAACTGCAGTTAAATTCTTTTAAGTCTTATAATTTTTGAAGAATTCGTGTCTACAACATCCACACAATTTTGACATATTTAAACAAATTCATTAACAAGAAACAATTACATTAAAATTAATAATGAAACCGTGTTAAAGAGAAAATAAAATATTTAATTCTAATGAAATTAACACACACACACACACACACACGCACGCACGAACGCACACACAACACACACACACACACACACACACACACACACACACAGAGAGAGAGAGAGAGAGAGAGAGAGAGAGACATCATCATAAAAATGTTAAAATCGGTTTATATGGACCTTAAATCGTGCTTATTCACTTAAATCTCGATATGTGATTTTTGGCATGAATCCAATAATAAAAATACATAGAATTCATGGAAGGTAATGTGCTGGCGACATCAGATTTTTTACTCTTGATACAACCCAAACCCATGATTCACAAATTTTATATAAATCCTCGGTTATTTCTGAATGTTTTCGAATTTGTATTTTTATTAATGACATAATATTAATTCTTACAATATGAACTCATATTTCCGCTTAATTAATTCGTACCTACTTTTCTTATATATTCTTTCTTTTTGAACTCTAAAGAAAAATCCTTATTAACATAAAGTATTTAGAAATTTGTTGAATTGTAGATAATACAGGATGTTTATATTAAATGGACCACTATTGCTATCTCGAGAACTATAAGAGCAACAGCGCTGGTTAGATTTTTTTCAATCAGTGGTTCCCAAAAAACGGGACCTAACTTTTTTATTTTAAATGAAAACATAGATTTTTTTATTTGCTCATTCGTTAGAGAATGTAATTCTGAATTCAAAGATTTAGTATTCTTATATCCTTAAAATGTTCACAAAGTTTTATATTAATTTGATTAAAATATGGCTGTAATAATAGCGTCATGGATAGATAAAATGAATACGTGTAATTTTTACATAAAATTAGAATGTCATGACAGAAATAAATGATTTTGTTTGTGTAGACATTTCTGATCAATTTAAAGAACAAATTCTTCCTGAAAGGGCACTCTAATTCTATGCAAAAAAATCCGTTGTAATGGTGTTATATAGATCTGGTCAAAATTACTTTCAAGAATCCCATATTTTTTAATTATTAATTCAAAGAATTCTCTCGTTGACATGCTGTTATGTAAATCGTTTTTTACAAGATTTAGAAGATGTGGATATTCTGTTAATATAGGAGGCTCTATTATTTCTGAATTTTTATTATGAAAGCGCATACATTTTTGAATAAGAACTTCTTCATATGAACTTGTAATAGTTCTAGGATACAGATCCAGTAAATCAAAATAATCGCAGACTGTCTTCATTGCAATGAATCGTTGCTCAAAACACACGATTACTTAAATACTATTAATCAGAAAAAAATTAAATTTTGTATACCCATTCTATACTAATGTGGGAAGAGCTCATTAGTTTTTAGTGTATATCGGATATCCGGAAGTATCATTTATACAAGTTTTTAACAGTTTTTCTTGTAAAAAATTCATTGAATATAATTTTTTAGCAACTTCTACTAATTAAAATTGAATATAATGGTATAATCTTCAATTCTGCGATTATAACATTTAGTAAATAACTCTAAATAACTTTAAATATAAATATATAATATAATTTATTTTCATATATCATCTTGCCTATGTGTCAAACAAAAACATAATTTTAATAACAATTTTGACATATTTAAACAAATGTCACTGACAAGAAGCAATTACATTAAAATTAATAATGAAACCGTGTTAAAGAGAATATAATAGTAAAATATTTAATTCTAATGAAATTAAGGTTTGTAAAAATAATATGTTTTCCATTAAACATAAATGTTAGTTGTACAGGATGATCTGATTTAAATTTGCTATTTTTGCAGCACTATAAATTAATATTAATTTACAACTAACATTTACGAAATAAATCATGTATGTCAAAGAATTTACAAAGATTGCGTTTTAGAGCACCAAGAAGTTGATGCTGATTTTAAGAATGTGTTTGTGACGAATTTTCCTTAAAGTCTATTAAAATATGCTCCAAAACTTCTCAAATTTGATATTTAAAATTCATATATAATTTGAAATAACATATTAGATTTTAACCATATATGATAATTCGGATATGTTAGTACTTAATTTGGAGCTCTAACAGATTTTTGAGTAATCCAAAATTTCGTATTACAGACTTTTCTGTCTATTGGACAACAGATTAGATTTTATTTACAAACGATCAACCGGAAGTGATACTTTACTTAAAGCTCACTTCTATTTTAAACATGGAATTGGCGGGAGATCATGTGCTGGCCACATCAGACTTTTTAATTATCGGTTGACGTTTTGTTTTGAAATTTTGATTAACAAATTCGAAATTAGACATTGCATTTTTAATAGCTAAAGCTTCTTTATTTTCCCTGTTATTAGCGGGCTGTTAATGTATTTAGGTTCATGCTTTTAGAATATCAAAATAACGTGATTTACCTGTCGAAATTAATGAAATTGTTCCACACCATCGAGTGGGATTAAGTTATTTTTAGTGTAACTTCTAATTCAAATGTAAATGATGACAATAAATCCCATCGTTTGATGCTTACTTCAAAAAATGAATAAATGTTTCTAATTATATAAAAAAAAAAATTATTACATCCGCTAACAACATTTATGACTAACTTAAGATTGTGACTAGCACAGGAAACGTATTCAGCATTGGGCTGAATATTTTTAATTTTGGCATTAACATTTTTTTATTGGCATATTTACAAAATTTAATATTAATAACAATTCATCAGTCATACTCTGAGCTAACTGATCTTTTAGCTGATAAATACCCAAAAAAGTTTCTTTTATTTGAAAATTTATCGGAATCAGTTCATCGGCACGTGTAATATTGGCAGTTCTAATTACAACAGTTAACTAGTCCTTTTAAGTTATATCTTGCGTCGTATCTAATAAAATAGAATAAAATGGAGACGAGTTGATATTTACTGTTAGATCTAATAACAATTTTTAAGAAAGACCCTCTATTATTTCGTTTTGAATTTTCGGGCTTCGGTATCTAATTGATGCTGTGGCATCTCTATAACTTGTTTCATGACAGTGTTATAATTGGCTAGAAATTTAACTTTTGATAGAAAATTTCCATTATTCTCTTGATGACCGCGGAATGGCAAAGAATTTTTCGCTAATAATAAAGTGATCTTACTTAATCGCTCCAGCACCATTTTCCAAAAAGACGCTTCAAATCTAATTTTTTTTCAGGGCCTTATCTGTTACTTCATTTTTCTTCCATAATTCTAGAACTGCTGAAGACAAACTTATTATGTCTTTTATCGTGATCTGTTAACTCTTTTCCTAAAAACGCGCCAGGACAGAAGTACTGTCGTAACTCTGAATCCCCATGGCAGTTACTTTTTCTGAAGTCTTTTGAGAATATTTGAATTTGTCAACCCTTGGTGTAGTTTAGCCTGTGCGATTTGGAAAGTTATTGACAGGAAACTTGAGTATTTTAAATAAAATATACACTTAAATTGACAGATTTATATTTTTCGAAACATCAATATTACATTCAATTATTGTTCTCTATAACAAACTTAACTATAGTTACCGATATCTATGAATATATCATTATGACAATTTGTTACGTGCTAAAACAGAAATTTCTAGATACGGTCGCAGGTCTCTTTCCAAACGGGAAATAATAAAATTAACCACGGCCTTATTTTTTTCATATTCCAGATGATCGATCGAAATTGAAGTCGCGGGAACAGCCGTACGATCATTTAGCGTCTCGCTAGTCCGTTTCCCGAACATTTGGGACAAGTTTTTTTTGTAACGTCTAACTTTCCACACTGGAAACAAGATTTTCGTTTTGGCTGATCACAATCTCGAGCCCGATGTCCCTCTTTCTGACAATTCCAACATTTAAAATTCTACGAGGGGGCGTTGGTACTTCAGCAGCATTAGCATTGACAGCTCGTGTACGACCATGATAGGCTAAGTCAGGTTCCCATAAATTTTTCTTATTAGATGGTGGAGGTTGAAATTTTTCTGCCATCTTCCGATTTATTTCCAGTTGTTTGCACACAGTCAGCAAACAGTCAACAGACTCGATTTTAGTCAATCCGATGCCTTCAATATAATACGGTAAAATATTTCGTCGCAGAACTTGCAGTTTTTCTTCTTCTGTTGGCTTCTGTCGCGGTTTAGGAAGTCTGTTAAATAAATTAACCATGCAGGCCATATAAGCACCTACTGACTCATCGCTTCCCTGCGTCCGTGCGCGAATTTCTTCCCACAATACCACTCCATAGTCAAAAGGTTCATATTCTCCCTTAAGAAGCATGACAAAATCATCCCAAGATTTTATTCTGGACCTTACCTATCGGTACCATGTGAGTGCTGGTCCTTCTAGCAACTCTATTGCGGAGTTACATAAGTCCGCCGATGATACGTTTCGAAAAACTTGGTAATCTGTTACTTTTTCCAGAAAGGCGTTGACACTCATTTCATGACTGAAAATTTTATGCCCCATTGGGCAACAGGAATTTGTTTCCTATGATTTACCGGTACATTAACAACATAATTATCGGTTTTACTAGTTGTTTCCTTTAGTTGTTGACGTTCACGCCTCTATCCGCTTTTTCAATTAATTTATCTTCTTCAGCGCGAATTTTATCAGTTAATTGTTTCACAGACGCTTTAATTTCGTCGTTATTACTCATAATTCTGGCTAATCGGGAAAGAATGTGTTGAATTTTTGTGCTGTAACGTATAAATTCATAGCTAGGGGTAGTTCCACTAAAATCTACAATTAATCCTTGCATTTCAACAATTTTTGTGTACAAATGTCGACTTCTTCGGACGGATCCAACGCGACGCTAGGAACATTGACCAACTCTCTAATTTCTTCAGCTTTTATTCTCTTCGTCAATTCTCTCCGCATAGCATGAACATTCAAATGTCTAGTATTCGCGAGATTTGGGACATTCAATTCATACTCTAGTTCATCTCTACTCAAACGAAATGGATCCATAATGACCAAGGAAAACAAACCAACGGTACCCAGTGAATAAAGTACTAACAACCCGAAGGTCAACAAATAAACTAAATAATTGTAACAAAGGCACTACAATGTCCTCAAAAATGGAAACAATTAAATTAAGAAAACCCTTTTCACAATGGGCCCCACGTTGGGCGCCAAATTTGTTACGTGCTCCGCGTGCAACGCGAATAGGCGATGACGCAATTGTAATTAAACGCATCCTAGTTGGTTTGGTGTGCGGCTGCCAGCTTAACAGTGGAGAAGGGAGCGGGTTGAAAATTAAGTGAACAACCCAAAAAAGGTCGGATGGGCGCCACGTAATTTTTGACGGCAAAATTACGAAAACGTATAAAATTACTGTTACCTACCGTGATTCCGTTGTTGCCTGAAAACGTCAAAAAAATGTTTTCCCCAAAATAAAACACAAAGTTTCCAAAACAGAAAAAAAAAGAAATAAATGTTTAATTTAAGTTGATTTTGATTTGAATATAAATGAATATATATAAATATTTAATAAAAAGTTAATTTTTCTTGAATATAAATATAAAAGTAAGATGTGCAACAATGCAGCAAAATGAAAATTGTGACTATTTGTAGCGAATTACAAATGTGACTTTGGCGACGCGAAAAAGCCCGTAACCCGATGAACAGTTATACGCCTATCGTTGGCCAACCATACGACGCAGGGCTAAATACAGCCAGTTGAAACCGTGGCACGAACAATCCGCGAACGACAAAAGTGTACATAAAAAAAATATAAATATATATGAAGCTTGTGTGCTAGGCACACCACCAAATTAAACAATGAAACCTTGATTGCCGTCTAATAATGACGACTTTATAAACTTTTATATGAACGTTCTCTAAAAGAGAATAAATAGCGTAACTAGTAAAGTTACAATGACAACGTATAGTTGTTTTCACGTTTTCAGGATACAACAATGAAAGGCATAAATATAAAAGTCTGATAAAAACTTATCCAGATCCAAAAGTGGCGACTGGTAACAGGAACGGCGGGGTCTAGGCGGCAGGAAGGCGGAAAATGGCAAAAAGGCAAGCGGCACCACACCAGCTGGAGTTGTCCACAAGCGATGACGTAGGAAATAAATAAAATGATCCTCCGAAGAGCCGGACTCCTTCCAACACGTGGATAGTCCTGCCACGAAGCACGTGGTTTCCACAGGATACCCCACAAGGATAGAAAGTTCTCACAAATCCCGGCGGGTTCAAGATAGCGCTCGGGAAATTACTTATTTCCACGTGTAAAATGAAAACGTGAAAAACACGCCGACGGACAACTGTCTTACTTCAAGACCAACCCACGAATCCCCGGAAATTCTCTTTTTTTTCCAGAACTGAAAAAGTTCACAGCGGAAGAAGAAAGAAAGAAAGAAATAAAGAAATTGAATGTAAAGAAGAAAGTTAAGAACTAAAGACTCATTCACGACAGTAACTTCAATTGCAGCACAATTATGAATGTAAATAAAAGAATAAAATAAATTCCAAATGTGAAATAAACAAACAGTACTACCTGAATATTATTATGAATAAATAAAGAAATTGAAAAGGAACACTGACATTATTTATTTAAAGTTTTGTGGAGTAGAAAGTGCAACTAGTTGCTAGTGTAAACATTATTTTAATTTACAGACATGTGAAGGTTAATACCGCGCGCTCTGTGCTGTCAAGTATTATAAACAATAAAGTAAACGACAACTTATTCATAGTACAAACTACTAAGCTCTAACAACAATTACATGAACAGGTACGTTACTAGATATTCTTAAACAATGTACTTTATACGATAAAAATTTTCAGTTATATTTTTAACAATAATAACCTATGAAATGTTGTGCAAATATTTACAATATTGCCGTGAAGAGTGTGGAAAGGATAGAACAGAATAAGTAAGAAGGCAGAACAGGAAGAAATAAAGATTTAAGAAGAGGAAAGAACGAAACAGAACGACAGCCGAAAAAGTAATGTAACAAATCTCCCCTTTTCTCACAAACAATCGCCCATGTCATTAATTGTCTTCGTCGCTCTGTGGTCCCGTTTTCAAATCCTTGACGTGCCAAATACCCCGCTGTTGTCCACGTTCGTCTTCTAGTTCATAGACGTAATTTGACACTTTCCTCCTTACGACGAACGGACCGATGTACTTAGCAGCTAATTTGCTTGCATATTGTTCTGCCGCATCCGACAATTTAAAATGTCTCCGCCATATTCTCTGGCCTACGCGGTATTCTACCGGGCGGCGTCTTAAATTATAACGTCGACGAGCTTGCGCTTGCGCATGGTCTAGTTTCTTCCGTACTTCGTCATATAATTTGGTGAATCCCTGCGGTCGTTTTTCTACCACGTCTCGGCGGTCAAAATTCAAATTTCCATCATCTGCAAAAGCTTCGTTTTTGCACTCAAGACCAGAAATTATGTGCACCCTGCCAAAGTTTACGAAATAGAGAGTGAATCCTGTGGCTTCGTGTACTAATGTCCTAATCGCACAGCTAACTGCGGGTAAGTGCACGTCCCACTTTTGCTGCTTTTCTTGAACATACGAGGCCAGCATTGTTTTTATTACACGATTGACCCTTTCCGTCGGATTATTCTGGGGATGGTATAAGGCATTAAATAAAATTTTAGTATTATATCTGGTACACAGATTCCTGAATTCATGGTCACGAAATTGAACTCCGTTGTCGCTTATCAAATACTGAGGAACTCCGAACATAAGAAAGACATCATTTTCTACATGCCGTACAATGGATTGCGCAGTGGCCGTACGAAGGGGAAAAGTAAGTATGAACGTACTGAAATAATCACACACTACGAGAATAAATCGATAACCTTTACTAGTTTTTGGTATCGGTCCGATAAGATCTAAACTGATGAGTTGAAATGGTCGATCAACACGTGGACGTGACCCCATTAAACCAGGAGGACGATCCTGAACCGCTTTATGTGCCGTACAAACGACACAACGTCCTACATAAGAAGCCACATCGGACTTCATCTTTGGCCAGTAGAATTTTTGCCGCAACTTTTGATAAGTCTTCGTGATTCCTGGATGACCGGACGTAGATACATCATGCGCATCGTTCAGTATTTGTCGGCGCAAATCCTTAGGAACAACGCGTTTCCACGACTCTTCATCAGAGGCTAATTCAAGTATTTTCGCGTTTGTGTATTTGAAAAGAGTGCTATTTTCTATACGCCATTTTGGATATTTTCTAGGATGTGCTACGTGGATAGTCCTGCCACGAAGCACGTGGTTTCCACAGGATACCCCACAAGGATAGAAAGTTCTCACAAATCCCGGCGGGTTCAAGATAGCGCTCGGGAAATTACTTATTTCCACGTGTAAAATGAAAACGTGAAAAACACGCCGACGGACAACTGTCTTACTTCAAGACCAACCCACGAATCCCCGGAAATTCTCTTTTTTTTCCAGAACTGAAAAAGTTCACAGCGGAAGAAGAAAGAAAGAAAGAAATAAAGAAATTGAATGTAAAGAAGAAAGTTAAGAACTAAAGACTCATTCACGACAGTAACTTCAATTGCAGCACAATTATGAATGTAAATAAAAGAATAAAATAAATTCCAAATGTGAAATAAACAAACAGTACTACCTGAATATTATTATGAATAAATAAAGAAATTGAAAAGGAACACTGACATTATTTATTTAAAGTTTTGTGGAGTAGAAAGTGCAACTAGTTGCTAGTGTAAACATTATTTTAATTTACAGACATGTGAAGGTTAATACCGCGCGCTCTGTGCTGTCAAGTATTATAAACAATAAAGTAAACGACAACTTATTCATAGTACAAACTACTAAGCTCTAACAACAATTACATGAACAGGTACGTTACTAGATATTCTTAAACAATGTACTTTATACGATAAAAATTTTCAGTTATATTTTTAACAATAATAACCTATGAAATGTTGTGCAAATATTTACAATATTGCCGTGAAGAGTGTGGAAAGGATAGAACAGAATAAGTAAGAAGGCAGAACAGGAAGAAATAAAGATTTAAGAAGAGGAAAGAACGAAACAGAACGACAGCCGAAAAAGTAATGTAACAAATCTCCCCTTTTCTCACAAACAATCGCCCATGTCATTAATTGTCTTCGTCGCTCTGTGGTCCCGTTTTCAAATCCTTGACGTGCCAAATACCCCGCTGTTGTCCACGTTCGTCTTCTAGTTCATAGACGTAATTTGACACTTTCCTCCTTACGACGAACGGACCGATGTACTTAGCAGCTAATTTGCTTGCATATTGTTCTGCCGCATCCGACAATTTAAAATGTCTCCGCCATATTCTCTGGCCTACGCGGTATTCTACCGGGCGGCGTCTTAAATTATAACGTCGACGAGCTTGCGCTTGCGCATGGTCTAGTTTCTTCCGTACTTCGTCATATAATTTGGTGAATCCCTGCGGTCGTTTTTCTACCACGTCTCGGCGGTCAAAATTCAAATTTCCATCATCTGCAAAAGCTTCGTTTTTGCACTCAAGACCAGAAATTATGTGCACCCTGCCAAAGTTTACGAAATAGAGAGTGAATCCTGTGGCTTCGTGTACTAATGTCCTAATCGCACAGCTAACTGCGGGTAAGTGCACGTCCCACTTTTGCTGCTTTTCTTGAACATACGAGGCCAGCATTGTTTTTATTACACGATTGACCCTTTCCGTCGGATTATTCTGGGGATGGTATAAGGCATTAAATAAAATTTTAGTATTATATCTGGTACACAGATTCCTGAATTCATGGTCACGAAATTGAACTCCGTTGTCGCTTATCAAATACTGAGGAACTCCGAACATAAGAAAGACATCATTTTCTACATGCCGTACAATGGATTGCGCAGTGGCCGTACGAAGGGGAAAAGTAAGTATGAACGTACTGAAATAATCACACACTACGAGAATAAATCGATAACCTTTACTAGTTTTTGGTATCGGTCCGATAAGATCTAAACTGATGAGTTGAAATGGTCGATCAACACGTGGACGTGACCCCATTAAACCAGGAGGACGATCCTGAACCGCTTTATGTGCCGTACAAACGACACAACGTCCTACATAAGAAGCCACATCGGACTTCATCTTTGGCCAGTAGAATTTTTGCCGCAACTTTTGATAAGTCTTCGTGATTCCTGGATGACCGGACGTAGATACATCATGCGCATCGTTCAGTATTTGTCGGCGCAAATCCTTAGGAACAACGCGTTTCCACGACTCTTCATCAGAGGCTAATTCAAGTATTTTCGCGTTTGTGTATTTGAAAAGAGTGCTATTTTCTATACGCCATTTTGGATATTTTCTAGGATGTGCTAGCACTTTTTCTTGCACAAAAGGTAAGGAAAAATCTGGGCAAGTCAAAATAGGAGCTGCTACTAATTGTTCTTTCAGGGATTGGAATGCGCTTTGACACTCATCCGATCACGCCCATTTTCTGCCTTTCTTCAGTAAATTCGAGAGAGGAGCACTTATAGTAGAGAAGTCCTTTACGAAACGTCTATACCAAGATGTCATGCCTAGAAAACTTCGTACTTGAACTACGGAAGTGGGTGGGGGTATGTCTAATATGGCCTTCACTTTATCGGAATCGACTCTCAAACCTTGTCTATTCACCAAATAGCCCAAATATCGGAGCTCAGGTCGACAAAATTGACACTTATCCTTACTAAGTGTTATTCCAGCAACAAAAATACTATCAAAAATTTTCTCCAAGATCTCCAAATGCTGCTCAAAATTTTCTGAAATCACAATTACGTCGTCTAAATAAACAAATAAAAAAGGTTCAAGGTCCGGTCCCAAAACACGATCTATTAGGCGTTGCCACGTAGCAGGAGCATTAGTCAGCCCAAAAGGCATACATTTGAATTGATATAGTCCCCTACCAGGAATAGTAAAAGCGGTGTACTCACGACTATCAGGATCCATGGGAATCTGCCAATACGCAGATTTGATGTCAAGGGAGCTAAGGTATTTGGCTCCTCGCAAACGGTCTAAAATACCAGTGACATATGGAATCGGATATGCATCCTTTTTCGTCACCCTATTCAGTTTCCTGAAATCGACGCAAAATCGATACCCGCCATCCTTTTTCGGCACCATCAAAATAGGTGAGGCCCAAGGACTAGACGAAGGCTCAATAATATCATTATTCAGCATTTTCTCCAGTTCGTCATCTATATGTTTTTGCATGGCAGGCGATACTGGATAATATCTCTGCTTTATTGGATCTGAATCTGTCTGAATTTTATGTTCCACTAAAGTTGTACAACCTATTTCCTCAGTAATCCTATTCCAATTTGTCTGTAACATTGTCTGAAGTGTGTTGTATTGTTCTTTCGTTAAGTCAGATGTCATGACAGTTGATGCATGCGCTGTGGATGCCGCTGTAAAATGCCACTCATCCCTCCTCAGATCCGGGACAATACCCACGGCACACCAAAAATCCATGCCTAATATAACTTCACTAGTTACCGGCACTACCAAAAATGTAATAAACTTGACCCGCTCAATAAGAGAGACTGGCACCGTCACAGATCCCAAACTGTTGCATTCCTTTCAATCGGCCTTAATGCAGACGGGCGCATCCACTTTGTCCAGTTTAAAAGTCATTTCCTGTAATATTCCCCAAGTCCTTATTCCAATAATAGACCGAGTAGCCCCAGAATCAAGGAGACCTAGAAATTTAAACCCTAAAACAGAAATGTCTAGATACGGTCGCAGGTCTTTTTCCAAATGGGAAATAATAAAATTTACCACGGCCTTATTTTTTTCATATTCCAGATGATCGATCGAAATTGAAGTCGCGGGAATAGCCGTACGATCATTTAGCGTCTCGCTAGTCCGCTTCCCGAACATTTGGGACAAGTTTTTTTTTTGTAACGTCTAACTTTCCACACTGGAAACAAGATTTTCGTTTTGGCTGATCACAACCTCGGGCCCGATGTCCTTCTTTCTGACAATTCCAACATTTAAAATTCTACGAGGGGGCGTTGGTACTTTAGCAGCATTAGCATTGACAGCTCGTGTACGACCATGATAGGCTAAGTCAGGTTCCCATAAATTTTTCTTATTAGATGGTGGAGGTTGAAATTTTTCTGCCATCTTCCGATTTATTTCCAGTTGTTTGCACACAGTCAGCAAACAGTCAACAGACTCGATTTTAGTCAATCCGATGCCTTCAATATAATACGGTAAAATATTTCGTCGCAGAACTTGCAGTTTTTCTTCTTCTGTTGGCTTCTGTCGCGGTTTAGGAAGTCTGTTAAATAAATTAACCATGCAGGCCATATAAGCACCTACTGACTCATCGCTTCCCTGCGTCCGTGCGCGAATTTCTTCCCACAATACCACTCCATAGTCAAAAGGTTCATATTCTCCCTTAAGAAGCATGACAAAATCATCCCAAGATTTTATTCTGGACCTTACCTATCGGTACCATGTGAGTGCTGGTCCTTCTAGCAACTCTATTGCGGAGTTACATAAGTCCGCCGATGATACGTTTCGAAAAACTTGGTAATCTGTTACTTTTTCCAGAAAGGCGTTGACACTCATTTCATGACTGAAAATTTTATGCCCCATTGGGCAACAGGAATTTGTTTCCTATGATTTACCGGTACATTAACAACATAATTATCGGTTTTACTAGTTGTTTCCTTTAGTTGTTGACGTTCACGCCTCTATCCGCTTTTTCAATTAATTTATCTTCTTCAGCGCGAATTTTATCAGTTAATTGTTTCACAGACGCTTTAATTTCGTCGTTATTACTCATAATTCTGGCTAATCGGGAAAGAATGTGTTGAATTTTTGTGCTGTAACGTATAAATTCATAGCTAGGGGTAGTTCCACTAAAATCTACAATTAATCCTTGCATTTCAACAATTTTTGTGTACAAATGTCGACTTCTTCGGACGGATCCAACGCGACGCTAGGAACATTGACCAACTCTCTAATTTCTTCAGCTTTTATTCTCTTCGTCAATTCTCTCCGCATAGCATGAACATTCAAATGTCTAGTATTCGCGAGATTTGGGACATTCAATTCATACTCTAGTTCATCTCTACTCAAACGAAATGGATCCATAATGACCAAGGAAAACAAACCAACGGTACCCAGTGAATAAAGTACTAACAACCCGAAGGTCAACAAATAAACTAAATAATTGTAACAAAGGCACTACAATGTCCTCAAAAATGGAAACAATTAAATTAAGAAAACCCTTTTCACAATGGGCCCCACGTTGGGCGCCAAATTTGTTACGTGCTCCGCGTGCAACGCGAATAGGCGATGACGCAATTGTAATTAAACGCATCCTAGTTGGTTTGGTGTGCGGCTGCCAGCTTAACAGTGGAGAAGGGAGCGGGTTGAAAATTAAGTGAACAACCCAAAAAAGGTCGGATGGGCGCCACGTAATTTTTGACGGCAAAATTACGAAAACGTATAAAATTACTGTTACCTACCGTGATTCCGTTGTTGCCTGAAAACGTCAAAAAAATGTTTTCCCCAAAATAAAACACAAAGTTTCCAAAACAGAAAAAAAAAGAAATAAATGTTTAATTTAAGTTGATTTTGATTTGAATATAAATGAATATATATAAATATTTAATAAAAAGTTAATTTTTCTTGAATATAAATATAAAAGTAAGATGTGCAACAATGCAGCAAAATGAAAATTGTGACTATTTGTAGCGAATTACAAATGTGACTTTGGCGACGCGAAAAAGCCCGTAACCCGATGAACAGTTATACGCCTATCGTTGGCCAACCATACGACGCAGGGCTAAATACAGCCAGTTGAAACCGTGGCACGAACAATCCGCGAACGACAAAAGTGTACATAAAAAAAATATAAATATATATGAAGCTTGTGTGCTAGGCACACCACCAAATTAAACAATGAAACCTTGATTGCCGTCTAATAATGACGACTTTATAAACTTTTATATGAACGTTCTCTAAAAGAGAATAAATAGCGTAACTAGTAAAGTTACAATGACAACGTATAGTTGTTTTCACGTTTTCAGGATACAACAATGAAAGGCATAAATATAAAAGTCTGATAAAAACTTATCCAGATCCAAAAGTGGCGACTGGTAACAGGAACGGCGGGGTCTAGGCGGCAGGAAGGCGGAAAATGGCAAAAAGGCAAGCGGCACCACACCAGCTGGAGTTGTCCACAAGCGATGACGTAGGAAATAAATAAAATGATCCTCCGAAGAGCCGGACTCCTTCCAACACGTGGATAGTCCTGCCACGAAGCACGTGGTTTCCACAGGATACCCCACAAGGATAGAAAGTTCTCACAAATCCCGGCGGGTTCAAGATAGCGCTCGGGAAATTACTTATTTCCACGTGTAAAATGAAAACGTGAAAAACACGCCGACGGACAACTGTCTTACTTCAAGACCAACCCACGAATCCCCGGAAATTCTCTTTTTTTTCCAGAACTGAAAAAGTTCACAGCGGAAGAAGAAAGAAAGAAAGAAATAAAGAAATTGAATGTAAAGAAGAAAGTTAAGAACTAAAGACTCATTCACGACAGTAACTTCAATTGCAGCACAATTATGAATGTAAATAAAAGAATAAAATAAATTCCAAATGTGAAATAAACAAACAGTACTACCTGAATATTATTATGAATAAATAAAGAAATTGAAAAGGAACACTGACATTATTTATTTAAAGTTTTGTGGAGTAGAAAGTGCAACTAGTTGCTAGTGTAAACATTATTTTAATTTACAGACATGTGAAGGTTAATACCGCGCGCTCTGTGCTGTCAAGTATTATAAACAATAAAGTAAACGACAACTTATTCATAGTACAAACTACTAAGCTCTAACAACAATTACATGAACAGGTACGTTACTAGATATTCTTAAACAATGTACTTTATACGATAAAAATTTTCAGTTATATTTTTAACAATAATAACCTATGAAATGTTGTGCAAATATTTACAATATTGCCGTGAAGAGTGTGGAAAGGATAGAACAGAATAAGTAAGAAGGCAGAACAGGAAGAAATAAAGATTTAAGAAGAGGAAAGAACGAAACAGAACGACAGCCGAAAAAGTAATGTAACAAATCTCCCCTTTTCTCACAAACAATCGCCCATGTCATTAATTGTCTTCGTCGCTCTGTGGTCCCGTTTTCAAATCCTTGACGTGCCAAATACCCCGCTGTTGTCCACGTTCGTCTTCTAGTTCATAGACGTAATTTGACACTTTCCTCCTTACGACGAACGGACCGATGTACTTAGCAGCTAATTTGCTTGCATATTGTTCTGCCGCATCCGACAATTTAAAATGTCTCCGCCATATTCTCTGGCCTACGCGGTATTCTACCGGGCGGCGTCTTAAATTATAACGTCGACGAGCTTGCGCTTGCGCATGGTCTAGTTTCTTCCGTACTTCGTCATATAATTTGGTGAATCCCTGCGGTCGTTTTTCTACCACGTCTCGGCGGTCAAAATTCAAATTTCCATCATCTGCAAAAGCTTCGTTTTTGCACTCAAGACCAGAAATTATGTGCACCCTGCCAAAGTTTACGAAATAGAGAGTGAATCCTGTGGCTTCGTGTACTAATGTCCTAATCGCACAGCTAACTGCGGGTAAGTGCACGTCCCACTTTTGCTGCTTTTCTTGAACATACGAGGCCAGCATTGTTTTTATTACACGATTGACCCTTTCCGTCGGATTATTCTGGGGATGGTATAAGGCATTAAATAAAATTTTAGTATTATATCTGGTACACAGATTCCTGAATTCATGGTCACGAAATTGAACTCCGTTGTCGCTTATCAAATACTGAGGAACTCCGAACATAAGAAAGACATCATTTTCTACATGCCGTACAATGGATTGCGCAGTGGCCGTACGAAGGGGAAAAGTAAGTATGAACGTACTGAAATAATCACACACTACGAGAATAAATCGATAACCTTTACTAGTTTTTGGTATCGGTCCGATAAGATCTAAACTGATGAGTTGAAATGGTCGATCAACACGTGGACGTGACCCCATTAAACCAGGAGGACGATCCTGAACCGCTTTATGTGCCGTACAAACGACACAACGTCCTACATAAGAAGCCACATCGGACTTCATCTTTGGCCAGTAGAATTTTTGCCGCAACTTTTGATAAGTCTTCGTGATTCCTGGATGACCGGACGTAGATACATCATGCGCATCGTTCAGTATTTGTCGGCGCAAATCCTTAGGAACAACGCGTTTCCACGACTCTTCATCAGAGGCTAATTCAAGTATTTTCGCGTTTGTGTATTTGAAAAGAGTGCTATTTTCTATACGCCATTTTGGATATTTTCTAGGATGTGCTACGTGGATAGTCCTGCCACGAAGCACGTGGTTTCCACAGGATACCCCACAAGGATAGAAAGTTCTCACAAATCCCGGCGGGTTCAAGATAGCGCTCGGGAAATTACTTATTTCCACGTGTAAAATGAAAACGTGAAAAACACGCCGACGGACAACTGTCTTACTTCAAGACCAACCCACGAATCCCCGGAAATTCTCTTTTTTTTCCAGAACTGAAAAAGTTCACAGCGGAAGAAGAAAGAAAGAAAGAAATAAAGAAATTGAATGTAAAGAAGAAAGTTAAGAACTAAAGACTCATTCACGACAGTAACTTCAATTGCAGCACAATTATGAATGTAAATAAAAGAATAAAATAAATTCCAAATGTGAAATAAACAAACAGTACTACCTGAATATTATTATGAATAAATAAAGAAATTGAAAAGGAACACTGACATTATTTATTTAAAGTTTTGTGGAGTAGAAAGTGCAACTAGTTGCTAGTGTAAACATTATTTTAATTTACAGACATGTGAAGGTTAATACCGCGCGCTCTGTGCTGTCAAGTATTATAAACAATAAAGTAAACGACAACTTATTCATAGTACAAACTACTAAGCTCTAACAACAATTACATGAACAGGTACGTTACTAGATATTCTTAAACAATGTACTTTATACGATAAAAATTTTCAGTTATATTTTTAACAATAATAACCTATGAAATGTTGTGCAAATATTTACAATATTGCCGTGAAGAGTGTGGAAAGGATAGAACAGAATAAGTAAGAAGGCAGAACAGGAAGAAATAAAGATTTAAGAAGAGGAAAGAACGAAACAGAACGACAGCCGAAAAAGTAATGTAACAAATCTCCCCTTTTCTCACAAACAATCGCCCATGTCATTAATTGTCTTCGTCGCTCTGTGGTCCCGTTTTCAAATCCTTGACGTGCCAAATACCCCGCTGTTGTCCACGTTCGTCTTCTAGTTCATAGACGTAATTTGACACTTTCCTCCTTACGACGAACGGACCGATGTACTTAGCAGCTAATTTGCTTGCATATTGTTCTGCCGCATCCGACAATTTAAAATGTCTCCGCCATATTCTCTGGCCTACGCGGTATTCTACCGGGCGGCGTCTTAAATTATAACGTCGACGAGCTTGCGCTTGCGCATGGTCTAGTTTCTTCCGTACTTCGTCATATAATTTGGTGAATCCCTGCGGTCGTTTTTCTACCACGTCTCGGCGGTCAAAATTCAAATTTCCATCATCTGCAAAAGCTTCGTTTTTGCACTCAAGACCAGAAATTATGTGCACCCTGCCAAAGTTTACGAAATAGAGAGTGAATCCTGTGGCTTCGTGTACTAATGTCCTAATCGCACAGCTAACTGCGGGTAAGTGCACGTCCCACTTTTGCTGCTTTTCTTGAACATACGAGGCCAGCATTGTTTTTATTACACGATTGACCCTTTCCGTCGGATTATTCTGGGGATGGTATAAGGCATTAAATAAAATTTTAGTATTATATCTGGTACACAGATTCCTGAATTCATGGTCACGAAATTGAACTCCGTTGTCGCTTATCAAATACTGAGGAACTCCGAACATAAGAAAGACATCATTTTCTACATGCCGTACAATGGATTGCGCAGTGGCCGTACGAAGGGGAAAAGTAAGTATGAACGTACTGAAATAATCACACACTACGAGAATAAATCGATAACCTTTACTAGTTTTTGGTATCGGTCCGATAAGATCTAAACTGATGAGTTGAAATGGTCGATCAACACGTGGACGTGACCCCATTAAACCAGGAGGACGATCCTGAACCGCTTTATGTGCCGTACAAACGACACAACGTCCTACATAAGAAGCCACATCGGACTTCATCTTTGGCCAGTAGAATTTTTGCCGCAACTTTTGATAAGTCTTCGTGATTCCTGGATGACCGGACGTAGATACATCATGCGCATCGTTCAGTATTTGTCGGCGCAAATCCTTAGGAACAACGCGTTTCCACGACTCTTCATCAGAGGCTAATTCAAGTATTTTCGCGTTTGTGTATTTGAAAAGAGTGCTATTTTCTATACGCCATTTTGGATATTTTCTAGGATGTGCTAGCACTTTTTCTTGCACAAAAGGTAAGGAAAAATCTGGGCAAGTCAAAATAGGAGCTGCTACTAATTGTTCTTTCAGGGATTGGAATGCGCTTTGACACTCATCCGATCACGCCCATTTTCTGCCTTTCTTCAGTAAATTCGAGAGAGGAGCACTTATAGTAGAGAAGTCCTTTACGAAACGTCTATACCAAGATGTCATGCCTAGAAAACTTCGTACTTGAACTACGGAAGTGGGTGGGGGTATGTCTAATATGGCCTTCACTTTATCGGAATCGACTCTCAAACCTTGTCTATTCACCAAATAGCCCAAATATCGGAGCTCAGGTCGACAAAATTGACACTTATCCTTACTAAGTGTTATTCCAGCAACAAAAATACTATCAAAAATTTTCTCCAAGATCTCCAAATGCTGCTCAAAATTTTCTGAAATCACAATTACGTCGTCTAAATAAACAAATAAAAAAGGTTCAAGGTCCGGTCCCAAAACACGATCTATTAGGCGTTGCCACGTAGCAGGAGCATTAGTCAGCCCAAAAGGCATACATTTGAATTGATATAGTCCCCTACCAGGAATAGTAAAAGCGGTGTACTCACGACTATCAGGATCCATGGGAATCTGCCAATACGCAGATTTGATGTCAAGGGAGCTAAGGTATTTGGCTCCTCGCAAACGGTCTAAAATACCAGTGACATATGGAATCGGATATGCATCCTTTTTCGTCACCCTATTCAGTTTCCTGAAATCGACGCAAAATCGATACCCGCCATCCTTTTTCGGCACCATCAAAATAGGTGAGGCCCAAGGACTAGACGAAGGCTCAATAATATCATTATTCAGCATTTTCTCCAGTTCGTCATCTATATGTTTTTGCATGGCAGGCGATACTGGATAATATCTCTGCTTTATTGGATCTGAATCTGTCTGAATTTTATGTTCCACTAAAGTTGTACAACCTATTTCCTCAGTAATCCTATTCCAATTTGTCTGTAACATTGTCTGAAGTGTGTTGTATTGTTCTTTCGTTAAGTCAGATGTCATGACAGTTGATGCATGCGCTGTGGATGCCGCTGTAAAATGCCACTCATCCCTCCTCAGATCCGGGACAATACCCACGGCACACCAAAAATCCATGCCTAATATAACTTCACTAGTTACCGGCACTACCAAAAATGTAATAAACTTGACCCGCTCAATAAGAGAGACTGGCACCGTCACAGATCCCAAACTGTTGCATTCCTTTCAATCGGCCTTAATGCAGACGGGCGCATCCACTTTGTCCAGTTTAAAAGTCATTTCCTGTAATATTCCCCAAGTCCTTATTCCAATAATAGACCGAGTAGCCCCAGAATCAAGGAGACCTAGAAATTTAAACCCTAAAACAGAAATGTCTAGATACGGTCGCAGGTCTTTTTCCAAATGGGAAATAATAAAATTTACCACGGCCTTATTTTTTTCATATTCCAGATGATCGATCGAAATTGAAGTCGCGGGAATAGCCGTACGATCATTTAGCGTCTCGCTAGTCCGCTTCCCGAACATTTGGGACAAGTTTTTTTTTTGTAACGTCTAACTTTCCACACTGGAAACAAGATTTTCGTTTTGGCTGATCACAACCTCGGGCCCGATGTCCTTCTTTCTGACAATTCCAACATTTAAAATTCTACGAGGGGGCGTTGGTACTTTAGCAGCATTAGCATTGACAGCTCGTGTACGACCATGATAGGCTAAGTCAGGTTCCCATAAATTTTTCTTATTAGATGGTGGAGGTTGAAATTTTTCTGCCATCTTCCGATTTATTTCCAGTTGTTTGCACACAGTCAGCAAACAGTCAACAGACTCGATTTTAGTCAATCCGATGCCTTCAATATAATACGGTAAAATATTTCGTCGCAGAACTTGCAGTTTTTCTTCTTCTGTTGGCTTCTGTCGCGGTTTAGGAAGTCTGTTAAATAAATTAACCATGCAGGCCATATAAGCACCTACTGACTCATCGCTTCCCTGCGTCCGTGCGCGAATTTCTTCCCACAATACCACTCCATAGTCAAAAGGTTCATATTCTCCCTTAAGAAGCATGACAAAATCATCCCAAGATTTTATTCTGGACCTTACCTATCGGTACCATGTGAGTGCTGGTCCTTCTAGCAACTCTATTGCGGAGTTACATAAGTCCGCCGATGATACGTTTCGAAAAACTTGGTAATCTGTTACTTTTTCCAGAAAGGCGTTGACACTCATTTCATGACTGAAAATTTTATGCCCCATTGGGCAACAGGAATTTGTTTCCTATGATTTACCGGTACATTAACAACATAATTATCGGTTTTACTAGTTGTTTCCTTTAGTTGTTGACGTTCACGCCTCTATCCGCTTTTTCAATTAATTTATCTTCTTCAGCGCGAATTTTATCAGTTAATTGTTTCACAGACGCTTTGATTTCGTCGTTATTACTCATAATTCTGGCTAATCGGGAAAGAATGTGTTGAATTTTTGTGCTGTAACGTATAAATTCATAGCTAGGGGTAGTTCCACTAAAATCTACAATTAATCCTTGCATTTCAACAATTTTTGTGTACAAATGTCGACTTCTTCGGACGGATCCAACGCGACGCTAGGAACATTGACCAACTCTCTAATTTCTTCAGCTTTTATTCTCTCTCTCTCCGCATAGCATGAACATTTAAATGACTAGTATTCGCGAGATTTGGGACATTCAATTCATACTCTAGTTCATCTCTACTCAAACGAGATGGATCCATAATGACCAAGGAAAACAAACCAACAGTACCCAGTGAATAAAATACTAACAACCCGAACAATCTATGGTCTTAACTATGACCACGACAATGTCATCACCAAGGCCCACAACAATGACACAACAATGTCCACAAAAATGGAAACAATTAAATTAAGAAAACCCTTTTCGCAATGGGCCCCACGTTGGGCGCCAAATTTGTTACGTGCTCCGCGTGCACTGCGAATAGGCGATGACGCAATTGTAACTTAACGCATCCTAGTTGGTTTGGTGTGCGGCTGCCAGCTTAACAGTGGAGAAGGGAGCGGGTTGAAAATTAAGTGAACAACCCAAAAAAGGTCGGATGGGCGCCACGTAATTTTTGACGGCAAAATTACGAAAACGTATAAAATTACTGTTACCTACCGTGATTCCGTTGTTGCCTGAAAACGTCAAAAAATGTTTTCCCCAAAATAAAACACAAGGTTTCCAAAACAGAAAAAAAATAAATAAATGTTTAATTTAAGTTTATTTTGATTTGAATATAAATGAATATATATATATATATATATATATATATATATATATATATATATATTTAATAAAAAGTTAATTTTTCTTGAATATAAATATAAAAGTAAGATGTGCAGCAATGCAGCAAAATGAAAATTGTGACTATTTATAGCGAATTACAAATGTGACTTTGGCGACGCGAAAAAGCCCGTAACCCGATGAACAGTTATACGCCTATCGTTGGCCAACCATACGACGCAGGGCTAAATACAGCCAGTTGAAACCGGGGCACGAACAATCCGCGAACGACAAAAGTGTACATAAAAAAAATATAAATATATATGAAGCTTGTGTGCTAGGCACACCACCAAATTAAACAATGAAACTTTGATTGCCGTCTAATAATGACGACTTTATAAACTTTTATATGAACGTTCTCTAAAAGAGAATAAATAGCGTAACTAGTAAAGTTACAATGACAACGTATAGTTGTTTTCACGTTTTCAGGATACAACAATGAAAGGCATAAATATGAAAGTCTGATAAAAACTTATCTAGATCCTTAAGCGACTAGTAACAGGAACGGCGGGGTCTAGGAGGCAGGAAGGCGGACAATGGCAAAAAGGCAAGCGGCACCACACCAGCTGGAGTTGTCCACAAGCGATGACGTAGGAAATAAATAAAAGGATCCTCCGAAGAGCCGGACTCCTTCCAACACGTGGATAGTCCTGCCACGAAGCACGTGGTTTCCACAGGATACCCCACAAGGATAGAAAGTCCTCACAAATCCCGGCACTAGTAATCCGCGTTTCGTGAAACCACTTAGGGTTCAAGATAGCGCTCGGGAAATTACTTATTTCTACGTATAAAATGAAAACGTGAAAAACACGCCGACGGACAACATGAACAGGTACGTTACTAGATATTCTTATACGATATTAATTTTCAGTTATATTTTTAACAATAATAACCTATGAAATGTTGTGCAAATATTTACAATATTGCCGTGAAAAGTGTGGAAAGGATAGAACAGAATAAGTAAGAAGGCAGAACAGGAAGAAATAAAGATTAAAGAAGAGGAAAGAACGAAACAGAACGACAGCCGAAAAAGTAGTGTAACAAATTATTATGACAGTTTTCCAATATATGTACATACCGATCTATCTTTAACACCCCCTCTATCGATATGTTCGCTAAAAACATAATACTAACTTAAATGTAACATTTCTACACATCTATTATGTTTACATTCAGTTAGATATGTAGTTAAAATATCAGCAAGCATACAGTCTGTTGGCAAATAATTAATTACAATTTCTTTCTTATCCACCAACTCACGAGTAAAATGAAAACTAATGTCAATGTGCTTACTACGTTTATGAAATACAGCATTCTTAGATAATTCTATGGCACTTTTATTGACGCAAAATGCATTAATAGGAGATTCTACATATTTCTTGAAACCCATGTGAATTAAGAATCGTTTTATATAGATGATTTCTCTCGAAACATTGGAAAACGCTGCTTTTTCGACTTCCAACTGATAGGACCTCATGATAATGTCAAAACATTACCTGAACATGATCTCCGGTTATCGATGTCTCCAGCCCAATCAGCATCTGTGAATGCTCTTAGGTTTTCAAGATCTTTTTCATAAGTAATTCCGTAATAACACGTTGTCTTTAAATATCTTAAAACACGCTTAGCGATGAGCCAATGTTCCTTTCCAGGATCTGTGCAGAATCGGCTGCCTGCAAATGCTATACCAGGCCGGGTTGCATTTGCCAAATAAATTTAACCAGCACTAACTCTCTGTATGGTCGATTTTTCATTAGTTTCTTTCATCGTCTGTTGTCGGTCCCATTTCTTTAGATATTTTTGTATTCGATACAATTTTCCGTTTCGCATGTTCCATATCAAATTTTTGAAATATGAATACTTCCAGTTGCGCCATCTCGTCGTACGTTTATTCCCAGGAAATTATTAATCTGGCCAAGATGCACTATTTTAAATGCAGATTTCATTTTTGATTTGACGAGGTCAACCTTCTCAATATTCTTCCCTGCTCAAATCATGACACCAACATAGATAATAAAAAAAATAATAATAACAATAATAACTCTACCTTTTCCTTCGCCAAATACATAAACACACGGATCAGCTGAAGTACGTTTAGTGCTTTTTTTGTAAGGTAATTATCAAGTTTGTTATACCATTCTCGACTCGATTGTTTTAGGAAGTACAATGACTTCAACAATCTACATACTTTTTCTTCGTGCCCACATTGAATAAACATATTGGGTTGTTCCATGTATATTTCATTATACAGTTCACCTTGCACATACGCCCATTTGATATAGGTGCATTTTTTCATTTACCGATACAGCAAGTAAAGTACGAATTGTTTCATATCTTGCCACAGGAGCAAAAACTTCTTCATGATCTATACCCTTTTTCTATGTATGCCCTCTAGCAATTAATCACGCTTTATATTTTTCCATTTTGATTTATTTTTGTGTGGAACACCCACCTATTTGTTAACACTTTCTTGTGTAGGCCTTGACACAAGAATTCATGTCCCATTTTCCAGTAATGTGTCACATTCCTTTTTCTTAGCTGCTAGTCATAATTCTTTATCATCTCGTTTTAATATTTCCGATTTATTTTCAGGATCCGCTTGCTGTGTTTCATTGACTTGATAAACCTTCCAAGGTTTCCTTTTCGCGACGGTCTGACTGTTTGAATGGTTGAACATGATTTTTACATTTTGCACATACTGTACAATTTATATCATTTACTTTCAATTTAAAATTCATGCCACAGACTATTTCTGCATTTTTCAACCGTTACAAGTCATTGATGCCTTTATGAAGATCTTCGTTATCTTTATCATCTGCAAATGTAGCGCGTTCTTCTTTTTCATTTATTATAATTAGTAGCGTTTTACAGCATTCAAAGTAATTGACCCGTCTTCGATTAACCGTCGCTCGATCTTTTGCAAATGTTACAGTACAACCATTCTAACGTAACCGACTAGTGAAAGGACCAAAAAATTACGTTGTGTGTGTAAAAATAAAAGAATGTAACCCCAGAAAGTTCGTAATTCGAAGTGGCTGTCAAGAGAGTGTGAGAGAGAGAGAGAGGGTTGCAGAAGTGAAACTAATTAGAGTCCTTCCAAAAGAGAACAACTCTTATGCATTTATTACTAGTAATTACATATCATATCGAGAATGTCGTTATAACAAACAAACATAATAACATGTGGTGGCTATACAAGCTAACATGCTGGATGTGTGATTTCTGAACCTGATGCGTCGCCCTGCATTGTCTAGGACGGCGAGGACGCATCTTCTCCGGAGTCGCTTCTCCTTCGTGCCAGGGGAAAAACCATCCGCAAAAACTGGCAGAGAAGTGGCCATCATCACAGCATCGTATACCGCTGTAGTAGACTGGATGTAGAAGCTCTCATATCCGAACCGTGGTCTAAAAGGTCTCGCCCAGTGAAACTGTGGTCGCCAACTGGGAATGTGCTCGGTCTCTGTGCAGCGGTCTTCTTATTGGAAAATGGCCGGCAATGGTAAAAGCGGCTGAGAGTACAGCAATATGTAATTTTGGATTAAAACAAGTCAAATACTGTAACAGACTACATATTTTAACAGAAATGAGAATAGCTCTGGTGTGTTCAGAATAATATTTATGCATATTGGTCTTTGTAAATAACAGTCATTATTAAAATATATATTTTGTAGGCTATTGTGGTTAAATATAATAAACATTTATAAAATCCTGGAATAAATAATAATCAGAAAACAAATATATGAAAATAATAAATTAATGCCACAGTAAACATGCTGTAAATAAATACCAGCTGAAACAATCACAGGAAAATAAACAAATATTAGTCAACTCGAATAACAACAGAGCTGAAAATAATAGTGACTTCATCAGTAAAAGGCTTAATCAAACATGAAAGTCTTTATAAAGCTGAAACGCATTAATTACATTGTTCTGTAATGAAAATATTTATATTAAGGCTGCTTTATGAAGAGGTAAGCTTCTCTGAGATACCGTTCCGTGGTATTAAAACCATAGTTTAGACCTGGACGTCGTCTTCAAGACTCACACCTGGTGGTCCAGCAACTACAACAGAAAGAGTGTTAAAAGAGACCTGGACATCGTCCTTACGGCCTACCAGGTTTACACCTGTCATGATATTTCAACATAAGCTGTCGAAACAGCAACTCGTGCACAGAGCAAAGCTACTGGCACCATAGAGCCAACGGTTAGGTTAGGTTAAATGTGCAATATCAACAAACACCTTTCAAGCAATGGAATGGTAATTGTCATCTCTAGTACCAGGAATTGAACCCGGGTCTCCTGAGTGTATCAGACTCAGATATCCTACCATTAGACGATGCTAGAACAATAACCATCATTCCACCACAGAGTAGCAAAACTCAGAAATAAAATAAATGATAATTAAATAAGGACGTGGTGCAAAAGGCTTATGATAGATGGATTCTTGGGTAAGGGGTGTTTCAGTGAATTTTTCATTCGTTTAACATAAAAAAAAACTTTACTATTGGGAATATAATAATAAGTATATTTTGCGAATTAAAAATAATTGTTAATATGTACAATATTAAAATAATGTGGAAGATGCAATCTTTCATATAGGCAGCGAAAATAAAGTACCCGCTTCACAACCAGAAGAAAATGAGAATATGGATTTTGATATTTTTGATCAAAGAAATCAAGATGTTGATAATGACGACAAGGAGAATAAATCCAGAATTAGTTGAAAGTCGTAAAAAAAAGATTGAATATTATTCGTAACCAAGCGATTTTACACAGTATGTTATGTCATACATTTTAGATACATTTTTACTCGTGAACACATATCGTGCCAATTCTAAAATCAATCAGTATAAATATATTTTATAAATTCAAATGCATTATAGAAATCCAACTACCTTTCTCTAGTTTTTCCAGATCTTTTTTTTTATCCCGGAATAGCATTCAACGTCGATGTTAATTCCTCCCAAAATTTGAATAAAATTTTTCACTCAATAAATGTGGATGTTCTTCCAATGAACTCTACAATTAATTTTTTTGTTTGTCATCGAAAGGAGAACTTTGTTTCTTTGGTTTTTTCATATTTATATTATTCAGACAGTTTTGAGTTTAGTTTTAATACACAGATTAAACATAAATGTCAAAATGTCAAATGTTTGAAAGTTAATGCATTGTACCATTTACCAAAGCTTACTATATGCAGCGAGGTAATGCCATCTGATTGATCCATTTATAAATGTAAAAGACAAGTGGAACCTGCCTTTAGTAAAGTCGAACGTATACGTTGTAAAATGAGCGAGGCAAACGTACACCGTTCGAGAATAGGATTTTTGGAACGTATACGTTTAGGCACTATATGTTCATGAACGCATACGAATGTGAACGAATGGTTTGGAGAATTGAGGCCCAGGTATGATAAGAATAATTGGTACATAGAGTTGACGGAAATAATGAAAAGGTCATCTTCAGAGAAAATGTATACGTAATGAACAAATGTGTAAGAGGACACTACCTACATCATTTTCAGTGACACTTGATACTGATAACAAATTATTACGAAGATCTGGGACATATAAAGCATTTTTTGATTTTACGGAGTTTGTCGTTTATTTATTTATTTTTGTATCTAAATTAACGTCACCGCTGCCGGTTGATTCCACAAAATGTTCCGCAGCCGTATACACTTTTGATGTTGAATATACGTACACTTTTCATTTGCAATGTCCATAGTTCATAATTCTCTTCTGTCAACTTTTCATTATTTGCAAAACCAGTTGCAGTAGCCATTTCGTTCTTGTATCTGTAACTATCATTTCGTTAATAATAATAGAAATAACTAGAAGCATCTGGGCCCCATAATCTGACAGGAAACTTAAGTATTTTAAATAAAATATACACATAAATTGACAGATTTATATTTTTCGAAACATCAATAATACGAGTATTCCCTGAATAATACATTCAATTATTGTTCTCTATAACAAACTTAACTATGGTCCCTGGTCATTATGACCAGGGAATATTATGACAATTATTGACAGTTTTCCAATATGTGTACATATCGATCTATTTTTAACAGTTATATTGTATAACAAAGTGTAAATATTTAGGGATAAATTTATTGATATGATATTTAAAAAACAGAATTTAAAAATCAATATAAACATCCCATTGTCTTTGGCGACCAACGCTAAGTACAAAAGTAAAATATAAAATATAAACATGCGGATGGATGCCGATATTACACATTATAACCAAGACGAGAATTAGGTTTATAACAAGGAATAATTAAGGATTTGGTATGTTTGGTTATTTTCTAAGATTGACAGATTAAGCAATTTTTTTCTTAATATTTTCGTGAGAGTCGTTGGATATAGACAAAATTGAAGGTTGTGCAATACTGAGAATCCTGTCAACGATTTCTGCTTTTTCATCTAAGGACGCAGTATTGGCAGCCAAAATAGACTGAATATTCAGTGGAAATTTGTGGAGAAAAATTTCTTCTAGGACAGAATCAGCCAAAGATTTGATGTCAACTAATCGGCGTAACTGGCGTAAAAATTTAGTTGGTTTCTTGTCACCAAATTCAGATTGAGTAATTAATACTTGACTGTAATTTTTCTTTATCAGAAGGTGAAATTCTGCTGATGAGAGCTTTTTTTTTCTAAGAAATCTTCGTAATATTGGCTGCGTAGAGTTATTTTGTGTAGCTGGCTCAGATAGTGGAGAATGGGGCTGCTTGGAAGTATCTCTTGTTCAGATGCAGAAGTCAATGACTGTTCGCATAATGGAAGCGACTCAGCCGCATGAGGTAAGAAGTTTTCGTCAGGTTTCTTGGGGCTCGAGCGCGAAGATGCGTTATCTACACATGTGCTCTCAGTTGTATGACGTAACAAGCTTCTGTAAGATTTCTTGGGGCTTGAGTGTAAAGAAGCATTGTTGTCACGTGTTTCCTTCAACGATTCTTTGTTGGCAAGTAAATTGTTATGTGGGTACTCTAGTTCTGTATGTGATGTACAAGACACGACCATAGCTGGCCGTAATACCTCTTAATTATAGAGCCATTACCTATAAATATGTAGTAATGTAGTTTTCCCAAAGTCTTGGATATAGTTCCATATTTCCATTTAATACTTGAACTCTTTGCCGGAAATTCATGCTTGGATTTTTAACTTCATTAATATTGAAATTTTTAAACAAATCCAACTTTGTTCGACCAAGTATCATTTCTCTAGGTGTTCTCCTAGTGATTGCACAAGGAGTGATACAATGTTTCATTAAAATGCTCAGTAATTTTGTAACTAATGTACCCTTCCTCAGCACTCATGGCTTTCATCTTTTTTAAAATTTGTACATATCTTCCAACTTTTCCATTAGTAGCGGGATGCCCAGGAGCTGAAAGCGTTGTTTTTTTGAAGATCGTTGTGTTGTCACATAAGATGTATAGGTAGTCCCCAACGTGTGAAAATTTCTTGTTAATGTTGAATCGTTACCAAGCTTGTAGGTGAATTTTTAATTGGTTTTATTTCAACCCATTTCGAATATGAATCTACTACAATCAAGAAGTAATGATTCATAAATAGTTCTGCGTGAACTCTTTGCCATGGTTCTTCTGGAACGTCCCAACTGTGTTTCGGTACCGGATTCTGATTATTTTGGACGTCATGCTCTGCACGACTTGACGGTAGTTTCTATGTCGCGGTCAATGGTTTTCCATCAACAATAGTTTCTTGCAATGAACTTCATTTCAGCTTTCCAATATGAGTATCATGTAGTTCAGGTAGGATATTTTTTTGAAGACTTTTAGGTATTACTATACGAGTTCCTCTAAATGTGACTCCTCCATTGTATATTCCAAAGTCCTGATTTGAGGTCGGACATTAGTTTTCTCAAGGCTTTATCATTTTTATTTTCTCAAACAATTGTAGTTGCACTTATTATTTCATTACTTATCCAATGAATTTTATGTTTTTGAAAATAATATACATTATCGTTCTTTTTATCATCTGTTGTTTTCAATGGAAATCGAGACAAATAATCACCATTAGTATGTTCTGTAGATTTCTTGAATTTAATATTATTTACTATTATTTATTATTATTATTATTTATTATTATTATTTATTGTTATTTATTATTATTTATTATTATTATTATTTATTAATATTTATTATTATTATTATTTATTATGATTTATTATTATTTATTATTATTTATTATTATTTATTATTATTTATTATTATTATTATTTATTATTATTATTATTTATTAATATTATTATTATTAAAACGTTCACTGCCTATGACACATACGTTGTGTCATCTGGTATTTTGCGTACTATGCCGATAACACAACGTCTGTGTCATCATTATTTACATTCTTCTATGCTTCAGTATCTCACATGCATTAGGAACGTACAGTTGCGCTCTTATAGGCACCTCAGTTACACTTTAGGTACATTGTTGGTTTTGGGTTTTGGGCACTCTGAGTTCTACAATGGACAATCAATTACCGGGACCATCAGTGCAAAAGAAAGTATGTCCTTGTCGTGACAAAAAGATTATATCAGATGCAGAATTACAGAACAAAAAATTTGGAAAAGTATTAGAAAACCAAAAGCGATAATATAATATAATCAGTATATGTCGGGAGTAAATTGCCAGGGCTAAATGCTGACATGCCAGTGAAAGGAAAACCATGAGCTGGTATAAAAAACACGGAATACATCTCACATCACTAATTTCTAGAGTCCCATTACCAAAAATGTAATGACACAAGTGTTCTGTCATATGGCATAGTAAAAATAATTGTGATATAGTTAGTTTCCACAACTAAGACCTGGCATAACAGGCAGTAACAGGGCAGATGATCGGCAGTGAACGTGTTAAATATTATTATTATTAAATATTATTATTGTTATTGTTATTGTTATTATTATTATTATTATTATTATTATTATTATTATTATTATTATTATTATTCTGTTCTGTTCCTTCAATTTTTATAACATTTTTTGTTTTATCATATCATAAGGAGATTTTAAGATAAATACACATGTCCACAAACAGAAAGCAGATAAACAATCAGTAATCTGTCATGTAGACATCTAAATAAATATATTAATTTTTGGTAATGATGCTAGTTTTTTACTGTCAAAGACGTTTAAAGAAGATTATTTCACGGGCATTTAACCTTTATGAGGAATCATATTTCAATAATTTCATTTTACTTTATACTTCATGTAGTACATCAGTATAAATCTATAGAAAACTAAATTTATAAATCTGTACCTCGTTACAAAAAGGGCCAATTTCCAAAATGTCCACAAAATGGAAAAATATGCTAATGATAAATTACTTATTACTTGCTATGCTTTTTTATGCAGAATGTATTTTAGGAATAATTTTAGTTAATAAATAATTTCGTTATTTGTTTTTGTTGTTTCTATAGCAACTATGTCATATTTGTATTAAAAAAATAAATATTAAATTTAAATTTCAACTTAAAATAACTCTTTTGTTTTTAATTTTAGAGGCATAGTAATGATGATCCTTTATATTCAAATAAAAAATCATTTAAATGGTATCATTTTCAATATGGCATTCCATTTAATTTTATTTTAATTTTTTTTAAAATAAGTCGCGCATTTGATGTTGCTTTTCAATTTTCACGGCTAAATTTGTCGTATACTATCGCCCAACTTTGTCCATTTAACCGTCTTTCTATCTCTTCAAATAAGAAAGTTAGCAATGGTGGCCCGCTTACGGCAGAGACCCTGTACACTGTTGAATAAGAATTTAAGAAAAATTCAAAAAATTTATTTACGGTTTTTCAGAAATTGGCAATAGCACCAAGGTACAGTATTAATCTCTTACAACAAACAACACAAATTTTCATTACGAAATTTTACACATATGCAGCAATGAGGCTTAATTTCTATTATAATTGATTATTTATTCATGTTTTTACAAGAAATATTAAATAAGAGCAATAAATTTTAAACCAAGTATAGAAAAATGTAGTAATGAATTTACATGTATACGAATATACCTACATATATGAAAGTTATTTCGAAAGATAATTAGTTCCGGAATGAATATTTTCTGACAGCTATAAATATAAAAATAAGTACAGCTGTCTTCAGTGTACAGTGATCACTGGTTCCAATCACATCATGAAGAACACCACGGTAGGAATTTAGAAACTACAATAACATACCCGTACATTTACTTAGTAATAATAAATTTGTTCACATTATTTGCAGTTATTTGTCGTTCTGCTAGCTCTGTCCGCTGCTTTAGCGGCTGAGGAGGCCAAGAAAGGGCAAAAGCGTGGTATCTTCGATGAAGGTTTCAGCCATGGCTTCGACTCCGGTTTGAGCCTGGACAGCGGCTTCGGCTCTGACTCTGACCTATCCCATCACGACCCCATTGACTTGGGATCCTCCGTGCACAAACATATCACCATCACCAAGAAAGTCGGCGTTCCTATCCCTAAGCCGTACCCGGTGCACGTGGAAAAGAAGGTCCCAGTGCCGTACCCCGTGGAGGTGAAAGTCCCTGTTGACAAGCCGTACCCTGTGCCAGTGCCCAAGCCCTACCCCGTCCACGTGGACAAGCCTGTGCCTTACACCATTGAGAAGCACGTGCCCGTGCCGGTGAAAGTACATGTGAAAGTGCCATACCCCGTCAAAGTCCCAGTGCATGTGCCCAAGCCCTACCCCGTGCCCGTCTACAAGAAGGTGCCAGTGCACATTCCAGAGCCAGTCTTTGTCAAGAAGCCCGTGCCTGTGTTCATCAAGGGACATGACCAGGGCAGCGAAGACCTGTCTTCCTTCTCCTCTGGATTCTCTAGCTTCGGTGGCCATGACTCTGGACTCTCTGGCTTCGGTGGCCATGACTCTGGACTCTCTGGGTTTGGCGGTCATGTCTCTGGACTTGGTGGAATCGGCGGCCATGATATTGGGTTTGGAGGACATGACAGTGGACTTGGCGGATTCGGTGCTGGATTAAGCGGCCACGATTTACATTGAATGGAATTATCTTCCTTTCAAGTTTCTCTTCTGTGATCACTGTATAAAGATTTATTTTACTTTTATTGTTTTGTTGATTTGATTGTATGTCCATACGTCGGTATATTAAATTATATTCTGTTAAATTTTGTTCGTATTTTAAAATTTGTTCTCACCAAACCTTTACCATACGTAATACAAATAATAATTGTGTTCAGTTACTTTTTCAATCTGCTCAGCATTCCTAATTTACTCATATCAATAGCCTGAGATCAAATATTTTGTAATACTCTATCATTTTATTTCAGATTGATTATGTAGCAAGGAGAGAGTTTTAGTGGTTAAAACCCCTTAAATACAAATAATAATAGAGATCAGATCATTTTCATATCTGCTGAGTATATCCAATTAACTGTATCACTAGCCACAGATCAGAGATTTTGTAATCCCTTTAAAAAAAAATCTGTTGTAGCCAGCACAATACCTCTCGCCATTTCCATTTTATGTTATATATGTAAGTATTGTATTACACTTTGCTATCGAACCGTCGTTTTATAACTATAACATTATAGAACTTTACCCAAATATTGTTTTTATTGTATTTAACTTGTCTTCTACACATATGCAATTCTAATTATATCTATTTTTCTTTGTATGAGGAAGTTCCTAAATGTCAGAGATTCTTCCAATTCATTAGCAACTTTGGCGGTATTTCTTATGAATATATGAATTTTACCTAAAATTTTAAAAATTTAATTAATAAAACAACAAGAAAAATTATATGTACTTCCCAGACAAAGCTTTCAGAATGCCATTAAAACTGTTGATTTTTTGACACTGACATCTGTTAATACAAACTTTGTTATATACATTTGAATTTGTCAACTGATTTCCTTAGTGCCTTAGCCTCTGCGATTAGATAATTCTATATTTTACAGTGTCTTTATCTCTAAATCTATACAAGATATAATAATTTTTTTAAATGTATCAGATGTAGAATTTTATGTTCTTCAATAATAGTAATAACAGAAATGATATGATATTTAGAAGATTTTTTTAAAGAAACTATTACTTCCGGTTGTCCAATTGTTACCACAGTTTCGACAATATTTTCAAAATTCAAATGTGATTAATGTTTGGATAAGATGATAAGAATTATAAGAGGACAAGAACAAAAACTGTAGGCTGAATGTAAGAGAAATAATTTACTAAGAGAATAGAAAAAAATTAGCTATCTACGAAAATTTTGGCAAATCAATTAAATATTAGCAAAACTTCTGTATTTAGATTATTAAAAGACGAAAATTTTCATTCTCGCCATTTTTAAAATCACCAAGGGGTAAGAAACAATGGCCATGAGAAAAGAATTGCCTTTTGTGTGAGCTACTTTTTGAGAAAATTAATATCGATCCGGATTTGAAGAGCAAAATTATGTTTACTGATGAAGCTACTTTTTTACAACAGGAGCAGTAATAGTCCAGTGAACGGAGGCTGAAAAAGGGGGGTATCCTACGCAGTGACGTAAATATGCCAATGCAGTCAATGCGGTGCATTGGGGCCCACGTCACAAAAGGGCCCATTTGCTGAATCTAATATATATTAAATTTGTCATTAAATTTAATTATGTATATCTGATAACAACCTAACTAATATTAATATAATTCGAAATATTTAAATTTTATACTCTACCCAATAATTCAATTCTACAGCAATATAGTTTTAATTTATTACAATACGCAATCCTAATAGTTTTAACTTGGATGAAAACATTATTATAAAACGGGAAAAGACCCAATGCCAATGCGATTACATTTATGTATTAAATATTTAAAGAGAGAAATTGAAAAACTATACAATTCGTGAGTTAGCTGATCTAGTCATGATTTTTTTTGTACTTAACAATACCTGTAACAATATCGTTCGTTTTTCAGATTAAAAATTATGAAAAATTATCTGCGAAATAGAACACATAGCAGAAAATTATATTTTTTCCTAGCTAATACAAGAAACTTTTTTTTAATTGGGGCGGGGGTATAGGGGGCCCCAAATTAAATTTCGCATTGGGGCCTTTTTGTCTTGTTACGCCACTGGTTTTGAGGGGCCAGCTTCACGGACCTTCCTGAAAAACGTTTATACAATGAATCCCACCTTCATACACGAGTAAAGATCAAAAATATTTTTGTAATATGGAAATGAAAATTTCCAATACTTGCCCATGGATGTAGATTAAAGATAGAAACGACATTAACACTGATTGTAGCAACTGTAGTGTTACATAATCTTCAAGAAAAGAAGGGGACCATGAACCACCACCAGATCCTAACAACGACCAACATGTGTTGCAGCAATTGATTGCTGATGGCCAAATCCATCGAATACCACTTCCATTTGGCCAAAATGTGGATGCTGGATTTCATGTCCGAAAGAATAAAGTTAATAATTACTTTGTAAGATTACATGAATTATAATGAAATTTAGTGTCAACACATTTAATTTATAATAAATAAAATTTATTGTAAATAAAATACATAAACATTGTTTAATAGCATCAATATTACACTATTTATTTTTTTATTTGTAATACCACATATTTCAGAAAATATTGTAACAAATTGTTAAGGAAACCAAAATCACATTTTTACTCAACTTAAATGAAATAAACAATAATTACAAAGGTCACAGACCAACAAAATAATAAATTATATTTTTTCGCGCTCTTTCTGATCACTATTTAGACCCGAAATTCCTTCTTTGCTGAGCTAGCTCGGAAAGTTGTCTATAAGGGATCGGTAAAGTACTTTCCGATCCCTAAATTTAATGTTTCCATGCCACCAGAGACCGGAAAAACTAATAAATACGGAATGCATGAATGTTTCCATGACGATCTGTTGTTTATTTATTTTTCACTGATATGTCAAATATAGCCAGCAAAAAGAATTATTGATTGAAAATGGATAATAATGATAGTGATGTTGAAAATATTCCAACTGAAATCAGGGAAGCAGCTGCTGATGCCACGAATAATCTTTTACCTGATAAGTAGAGAGAAAGGTATGAGAAAGCATACGAAATTTTTACAACATGGTGTAATGAAAAAAAGGTTCAAGCAATTAGTGAAGATGTTCTCCTGGCACATTTGGCTGAAAAATCTAAAAATCCAAAATCATCGAGTTTGTGGAGTTTATATTCTATGCTCAAGTCAGTGCTTGTTACCAAGAAAAATATTAATATCGGCAGATATTCAAGGTTGATAGCATTTTTGAAAAAAAAAATCTATTGGATATAGAGCGAAAAAATCCAGAACACTTAGCAAGCAAGAAATTGATAAATTTTTGTTAGAAGCCCCTGATAATGAATACTTAATGTTGAAGGTACGTTTGAAAACATCTAGAAAATAACTAATTTTTAATAACGATCATATTTTACAGGTTTTACTAATAATCGGTTTGGCGGGTGCATGCCGCCGTGAAGAATTAGTTAAAATTACATTGGACGACATAGAAGACAAGGATACGATGCTTGTGGTGAACATTCCAAACTCAAAAACCAACATTCAGAGAACTTTCATAGTTGTCGACGAAATTAACTTGAAACTATACAGAAAATATGTATTCCTACGGCCGTCTCATGTCAAACATCGTAGATTATTCATTTTTTATAAGAATGGAAAATGTACAGTTCAGCCAATAGGCATGCATACTGTAGGAAGCTCTCCTTTCAAAATAGCTACTTATTTAGGATTATTAAATGCGGAAGAATTTACCGGATATTGCTTCCGTAGAAGCTCCACCACATTATTAGTTGATGGTGGCGGAGGCATAACAAACTTGAAGAGACATGGCGGCTGGAAATCTTCCACAGTGGCAGAAGACTATCTAGAAGATTCCATCCAAATAAAAGAAGCTGATGTTAATATAAATTCTACTAGAAGTTCTCAAAATCTCACCATCCCTAGCTTGGGAGGTACATCATCTTTTCAGGTAACTGATAATCATAATTGTACCATTAATATAAACATTCACAAATAATTTATTTCCTGGCAATGAAAAATAAAATAATGATTACCAATTGATTTTTATTTATTCTTTTTTTCAGGACCGCGAAAAAAATATTGTACCCAACATGACCTGAAAGTGTCTTTACTATATCACTTTTAGGTCTTGTTACGTAAATTACTATTCCCGCTTTTTTTCCTATATATCAAAAAGTAAAAGACTTTTCCGCAATTCAAATTCTTCTTCTTGTTTCAATCTAGTTCTTTTAATTTAATATCTAAAGAAATATTTTTTTAAAATTTTTACATCATTGTCTATTTGTTTTTTTTTTGTACGGTATCTTCTTGCAGTAGTTTTTTTTTTTGTAAATTTGCAACTTCCATTTTAATCAAAAAAACTATTATAACAATATTAATACAACGTTTCGGTAGCTATCGAAACGTTGTGTTAATATTGTTATAACAGTTTTTTTGTTTATCAATAATAAAGACAATGGAATTCCATTTTAATATTCGCTAATCCTGAATACTGTTTCGTGAGCGCTGCCGCTAGGTGTCTCATGAAATGTAAACAAACATGGCGCCCATGTGGTGATAAAAGTGACATCATAAGTTATAAATTACTATATTTTTAAAATTTGTGGGACAATGGCTATAACTATTGCTGTCATTTTTCAATATATAGGTAGCAGAGTGAGGCCGTTACGTGAGGGAGAAGCAGTTTTCTTGGCTGGACATATAGTTAAATGTGCAGAAAGAATCTGCTTTGCGCTTTGCCAGAAGAAGAAATACTAAGATAAAAATGCAAATAATTATAATGACACACAGACAAAATTTTATTCATCAAAAACAATACATTTTTTGACAACTACTTATATGTTTTTTTTTTATTCAAAGTATATGTAATTAAGTATAAATATTAACATGTGTAAACGCTGTTTTGATCTTTAATTCATATATTTCAACACTCCTCCTCTTTTACACAATGTTACATATCCTTCTAATTTTTATGTTTTGATACTGGTAATGGCTTAGTCATTAAAGCTGCTATCTTTTCCTCTGTTGGACAGTATTCACATCTGATTGTTCCATTATTTATATAATATTTAAAGAAATATTTTGTATCGATGTGTTTTGTCCTGTTTGAATATTTTTCATTGTCAATTAACTTTATGCAGCTTTGGACTGACCATACCACAGTTTTAAAAAGAAAACGTAACCACTATTGGACAAAACGCTGTATACTTTCATCTGTATTAGTATTCACCTTAAAAACCCACTTACATCCAATAGCCTTCCTGTCACTTGGTAAATCACATAGTTCCCACGTACCATGTTTTGATAATGAATTCATTACGTCTTTCATTGCTTCTAACCAGTTTTTCATTTCATTGTTTGACATTGTTTCTTCATAACTTATTGGTTCGATAGCTTCGTCTTTTGTCAAAAAACATTTCCTGAAACCTTTCTGGAGGAATACCTTTATTCTCCCGCTGAGATTTTCGAATTATTGGTTTTGTATTCTCCTCCTGAACTGGTTTAATGTTGTACCATAATTCGTATGGAGTTGATCCCTTTGAACGTGTGTAGATACGATTCTGAATATAATTTGCGGTAGAAACAGTTTCTCCCCAAAATGAATTTGGTAAACCGGAATCAATCAGCATGCATCGCGTCATTTCAATTAAAGTTCTGTTTTTACGTTCCGCTACTCCATTCTGTTGGGGTATGGTGAAGATAACTGAAATTGTATTCCTTGAGACTTTAGGTATTCTGTCACATTTTTACCTATATATTCCCCACCACGATCTGCTCTTATTATTTTAGGTTTTCTCTGAAATTTATTCTTCACGAATGCTACAAATTCTCTAAATTTTTTGAAACATCTGATTTACATCTTAATAAACGTATTACTGTAAATCGAGAAAAATCATCAATAAATGATACTGCATACCCTTTTCCACCTGATGTCATTGTTTGCATAGGACCGCAAACGTCTGTATGTATTAAATCTCCAGGTGCTGAGGACTCATTCTTGACTGCTTTGGAAATGGTAACCTTGCCATTTTACCCTTCATGCACGTATCACATGCTATTTTCATATTACATTCAACTATTTTTAATCCTTCTACTAAATTTTCTGAATGCATTTTCCTTATTGCTTCCGGATCTGGATGACCCAATTTTCTGTGCCAAGGGTGAATGCTGTTATATTTATGCTCAATCACTCTATTTACTTTGTGTGATTGACGTAATCGATATAAATTACCAATTTAATCTGCTACTCCAATATTCTTTCCTCTGTACTTGATTTCACAATAATGTTTTTTAAATTCTACAGTGAAACTTAATGTTAAACCTTTAACTGAAAGAACATTGGTTACAAGTTGTGGTGCATAGAGTACTTCAGTGTCCATAGCTTATTGTTGGTTACCTTCTTTATCTAGAAATTTTAATCTTCCGTTGCCAATTCCTTTTACTTCAATGAGTTCATCACTTGCAACTTGTATTATACCCTTATATGATTCATTAAGTGATATAAAGAATTCTTTATCATGTACAACGTGACAAGTAGCACCCGAATCCAAACCCCAACCATCATTTGATTCACCAATCATGAACATGAATTCCTTTTCTTCAGCTGTATTAGCTATATTTACTTTATGTTTACCTTTATTTTCTTGATTAGATTTCCACTTTTTATATTTATGCAGTTTTGTTTCAAATGTCCAGCTTTTTTACAAAAGAAACATTTTGGTACATTGGTGACGGTTTTCAAAACTGTTTCTTTTGAATCGCTGTCGGCAAGTTGTCGACGTTCATATTCAGCAATGACCTTTTGTTGCACAATTGCAAAAGTTAATTCATTTTCTGGACAGGCTTCTAAAGCTGTTATAAGAGAGTTATAACTTCTTGGTAGACTACTGAGTAACATTGCAACACTCCATTTATCTGATAATGTTTCCTCCCCTATATCTCTTAATTTCAGAAACAAATCTTGCATGTTGTTTATAATGGGTGATTCAATGGGAGTTTCATCATATGAAAGCCCTCTAATTTCTAAATGTCAAACCGATTTTGAGATTCGGTGTGACAATTCTCAACTACAGACGTGGGCAATTTTAGTGATGGATAGATACACAAACGAACAACACGTTAAAGTTGTGGAAGCATATTATAAAAATGGGTGTTCTAAGAAGAGTACATTTCGTGCATTACGTGGTGAAATCGGTCCGCATAATCGACCTTCGGCGCGAGATTGCCTTGATTGAGCCGGCACTTTGCCAAAATGTCATCCAAAATTACGACAAATGGATTCGTGAGTGCCATGCGAGCCGTAGTGGCCATATCCTTGGTACACTCTTTCACGTGTAATTGCCATGAACCAAACTAACGAAATAAATTATCATTCCGAATATTATGTCGTTTCCTTAGATTTTATTAGCACTTCTCATGATGAAACGGCTATTGAATCACCCTATAATCAGGAACTCTTCCATTTTCTTCTAATTTTTATGAACAAATTAACCGCATTAAATGGACTTTATTGGTGAGCGTATTCTTTTCATGATACTCCTTTAACTGATTCCACATTTCTTTTGCTGTTTTCTTTTCTCTAATATGAATAAGTTGATCGTCCTCAACTGAAAGACCAATAAATGCTTGAGCACGACCATTATCTTCTTCCCATTGTGCTGTATCAGCCGGTGAAGAGGGACGTGGTCCTTCTATGAATTTCTTCCATAAACATTCCCTAACAACAACTTCATTTTATATTTCCAGTTAGAATAATTAGTATTATTCAGTTTTGTTAAATTGATCCTAAAATCTGACATTTTGTTGTTAAACTGTTTATACTGTAGAATAAAATTACTTCCTTTATGCTGTATGTCCTTTTATATCTAATACTCTCTACTCTGGGCCTATAACCTGTAGAAAGAATCTGCTTTGGTTTTGTCAGAAGAAGAAATACTAAGATATAATAATGCAAATAATTATAATGACACACAGACAAAATTTTATTCGAAGTATATGTAATTATGTATAAATATTAACATGTGTAAACGCTGTTTTGATCTTTAATTCATATATTTCAACAAAATGTGACATTAGAAATACCTAATACTGATATTGTGTCGTACGTTATACAAAGTTCGGCAATAGGGCACCTGCACCTACGTCAGAACATGGCGGATGAACGGCTGATCCTGGACAACCAAGCTTCTATTTAACATTGGGTCTTATGCAGCGAATGTGTTTTCTGTACAGGAAATTCAGTTTTTTGTAAATTTATACATTCTATTTTAAAATTTAACTTGCCATAATCATAGAGAAATGTATGAATTACTTACTAGTAAAACAAAGCAGCCTTATTTATAAATATAATTTGAAAACTATCAAGTTGAAATTAGTAGCTTCTAGCATTAGGTTGTACATTCATTTGAGTTTGTATAAGTTTTTTTTTGTGTGTGTGTGTATTGTTAAGTGAAAACATAAATATTGAAATTAATATTAATTGAACTATTACATTTTTACCTTCCGTCACCTTTAGGTAAGGAAGGTATTGTCTTTGGTCAAAAATTTCGTTGGTGAGTTTTTAATGAATAAGCACGTTTTAGGGTCCCTAAAATACGAATTTACTATTTTTAAGATGCCGTCTGTATGTGTGTGTGTGTGCGTGTGTGTGTGTGTGTGTGTGTGTGTGTCCGTGTGTGACAAATTTTTCTCCGACGATAACTCCAATACTACAATTCTAAAAATTATAATTCTTTTGTATTCCTCTTCTTTACATCCATATGAAGAGCTGATTAGATTTTGGTTATAATTGATCCACCGGAAGTACCCTTAGTTGAAGTTTTTAACAGTTTTTCTTGAAAAAACGCAGTTAAATATAATTTTTCGACATTTTGTGATTATCAATATGAAAGAAAATCTTATTCTCTATACGGTTTGATTATTCATTTTCCTTCATATTCAATAGATATAGAGTTATAGAGACATTAAGAGAGATTAACTTTCAAAAATTAGTCAGCTTTGCTAAAATTATGGAAACAACAGAAATATTCAAAAAAATTTAATTGACAGATGTCAGTGTCAAATGCAAAACCAAAGTTGAAAGTAGGGTCAGAAAGCTATATGTGAATGTGATAAAGTGTCCCTCTTAAGTGACTTGCAGTTGCAGCCTCGCCTCAAGATTGGAATTTTCAATACCGAAGTACGAGAAAGGCCAAAGAGAAGATGGAAGGACTGTGTAGCAGAAGACTTGAGAGAGGAAGAATTGTGTGAAGAAGATGCGTTGGACAGGAATGAGTAAAAGAGAAGAGTAAGAAACAGCGACCCCTAATAAAATAGGGAAAGGAACTTTCGGTATAGAATTTGTAAAAATAGTGTGTTCGTGTTACAATTTTACAGGATATACAGAAACTTTTTCAAGGAACTTTTGGTATGGGATATGTACAAAATACATCGAATTGACGGAAGGTTTTGTGCTGGCCACATCAGATTTTTTTGTTTAGGCAGAAAATTAAATATGAAATACATATATATATATATATATATATATATATATATATATATATATATATATATATATATATATATATATATATATATATATATCTTCGGGTTAATTTTTCTTATCATAATATGTATTTTTATTGGTATTTTTATTACAGATGAGCTTACTGATAGTGGAGGTGCGTTAGCTTAAAAAAGTGCATTGTCTCCGAACCGGTCAAAACAGCTCCGATTTTATTAATTTTTTTTTCGAACGTCCGTAATTAAAAATACTTTAACCTTTATTGGTTAAAAATTGATGCAATAGGCAAAAAAAATCAAAATTCGAAAGTCTAAATTTTTACAAAATTTTTTTTTTTTAGTATTCCTGTTGAAAAAAATAAATTAAAAATAAAATATCTTTTAAAAATATGTCTATTATATTAACTAGTCTTCAATGATCGAGATAATGAGTGTAATGCAGCAAAAAATGATGACTACTTTAATTCGTTGTCAATTGAAATTTATTACAAATAGTCCAGTCAATGGAGACCAAAAAAGACCTTTGCCTTGCAGAAGGTGGGGGAAAACGATTTTAACATGTTTCTTGAGTCGAGACTGGGATGAAAAAGTCAAATTTGTGACCCTGGGGAGGCTCGGCGAGAGCAGCCATCTTGGATCAAAGGTGCAAAAAATGAGTTTTTTGCTATTATATCAAAAACAGTGGCCCGTATCAAAATCTTACAAGAATACAAAATTAAAGCTCGTTACTTTTTGTACCAAAAGGGTTGTTGCATTTTTTACCTAGGATTAAGTCTCAACGAGTTATGTTCCAAAATAGGTAGTCAGAACAACAATTTATGAAAGCAAATTTAATCACACAAAATATGCACAATATTAAGTTTTTAATACTTAATCTAATAGATTTTGTTATTTGCAACAGTTTACATTTGTCGCGGCATCAGAAGAAGTAAATTATCGATGATTTTTAAATATTTTTTGTCAACTCTTTTCCACAAATTCATCAACCACTCTGTCTCAGTTAAAGGTACGGTACCCCGGTTTAAAAATTTAATTCAGCTTGGAATTCTCCTTCATGTCATGTTAAACGATTTCTGCTCCGATCAGCGGTTAACGAATTATTAACAATTTAAACTTGTATGAAATTTCACTAAAATTTGAAACATCTGCAAATCGGCTTAATTTTCATTTTCTTCTGAAATTTGGACACGATGAAAGATAAACATTATTGTGCATTTAATACGTGTCGAAATTTCAGAAGAAAATAACAAATGGATTATCCAAAATTCAAATATCAAGAATTCTACTGTGTTATACTAATTGTTATAAATTTTCATTACGGGTAAGTGTCTCCCAACATATGAAGCAGAATGTTAGTTTGCAAAGAAGAAGCATGATCAGGCGTTGCACATAGTGGAGTTATGGATGAAATACGAGTAGTCGTTGAATGTCATCCAGCTGAGTGCATAAAAATGAAGATATCCAATATGCTCCTAATTTCGTACAAGATTAGATAATCAGGGCAGCCCTCAGCGCACATGGATGAGTAAAAAGGCGATGGATGGATTACCTACGAGAAGACAAGACATTTGAATTGTAGACGGACAAGCCGAACAATGTTGTCCGAATAAGATGACTCTTTACGAGAAGGAAGACGATATTTAAATGTTATAAACACAAGATGAAAGTGAATTAAGAAAAATATACTTAGAAAATCTCTTAATTATTGGTTTGCCCTGCGACTATTGTTGAGGTCACAAGTCTACGTTAAAGCACTGCTAAATTTATCTCAAACATTATGGGAAAATGTATGAGCACTGTAGACTACAGTAACATTGAACTGCAAAACGTTATCAAATTCTTCTTAAATAAGATATAATATTGACGACATTACACATCGATATTAGTATAAATAGAGCGCAATCTTACCATCACTTTATTGAAATAAAATCAATGTGTTATTTAGATACATGTATGAATAAAGAAAATTTGATAGAAGTTATGTACGAATATACACACATTTCCAGATATACCTTATACAATTGAGACTGCCCAAAATTAATGTTTTCACTACATGTATGTAGAGAAGACAAACATTGTTCGAATTAATAATCCCTGTTATCTGCATAAAATTTTAATATGGTAAAATATATTTCTAAATTTGTTGTACATAATTTATATTAAAAAAAACCTACAGATTTTGTAAATATATATAAAAAATATATAAAGAACTTCGAAGGTCAAAGACTTATACATGAATGTATTTGTATTTGTAAAAATAATCTTTGTTTTATGCATACAGCCAGGTAAACTATCCGGCGAGAGGTTATGTGCTGGCCACATCAGATTATATATTATATATACTCCAATCATTTTAGAATAGATCTTACTTGTCAGTATTCGATATACAAGGTCACTGGATGTCGTTTTTAAATATTATACTTTCATAAATAACATTATTTTAACGACGATATTAATAATTTTTAAAAATTAAATAATTTAATAAATAAACAAAGAGCATCAATTTTCAAACTATAAAGGTTGAAGTATTTGGAATTACCGACATTTAAAAAAAAAAGCATCAAAATCGGAGTTGTTTGAACCGGTTCCGAGATAATTACTTAGCGCTCCTCCACTATGAGTGTCTCTGGAAGCCAAAGAACATTAAATCGAAAATTTAAGTGGATAAATAATGTGGATCCTTATACATTAACATTTTTTTCGACAAGGATTGTAAAATACCTTCCAAAAATCAATATGAAATCAATAATTGATTATCTAATTTTTAAATCTTCATGAGAAACATCACAGACGCAAATATATATTTTTTTGTTTCTATTTACTAAAAAAAAAATTCATACAAATTCTGTGATTCTGTCATTTAAAAAATATTTTTTCATGTTTTTTTATACACATTAAAGAAAATTACATATATTTCAACATTCGTAAAAGAATAAGATGTTCCCATCCGATTACATTTAAATTATTTTGTATTCAATAAACAACCACGATTAGGTTAGTTTTAATTTAATAACCTCGAATTTACTAAATAATAATAATATCCTCAAATATTTTTACGGAAAACACTGCTTCTACACTCACCTTCGCAAACTCTAACCACTTTTTCCATAAGAAAATAATAAGTGGTGTAAATCAACAATAAAAGCTTACGGAACGATATTTCTCCGTACGAAGCAATGTAAACTGAAATTTCCCTGTCCAGAATCAGCTGTTAGTCGCCAGGTTAAAACGTCACGTGGAAGTGCCCCATTAGTAAGAAGCCCCATTGCGTACATATAAAACTAAAAGACAATGTACAGAAATGGCTTTGTAAATGTTCGTGTAAAGCAGAAGGAGGGTACTGCAAGTATGTGGTAGCGACTCTTTTGTATGCAAATAAGTAAGTGCAAATGGGTATATCTATAAAATTGATGAACAATGAATAACATTTGAGTCTTCTAGAAATGAACTGGAAATTTTATCTTGTACGGATATAGAGCAAACATGGAGAAAAATGTCGGTAAAGAACTACAGCAAAATTATGCCAAAACGATAAAAATGACAGATCTTTGCACTGTGAAGAAACAGTCTAGTACTGTTTTAGTAAAGCCAGAAACAGCTGAAAGAAATTTAAATCTCTTGCTGAAGTGTAATTAATTTAATTTTTAGAAAAAAAAAAAAATACTGACGAAGAATTCGTTTTTTTTTTATATTTATAGGATCTGTAATCATAGAAATAGAATAATATATATAGTATGTCCACGGATCGAGTTCCAAAGAGGAAAAACTTTTTTATTTTTCATTTTACAAAAAAATGTATTCTTGATAAAAGTTTTTGCATGTCCTGAAACGGCCAAATCAGTTTTAACATTTTCAAATTTTCTTTTTGTTTCAGATAAAAATCGAAAATTGGTCGTTTTAGTTAAAAATTATTCTAAGTCCCAAAAAATAAGTTTGCGTTGTCATGGGAATTGCCATTATTCATTTATTTTTATTAACTGTCAGTTAGGAAAATCAACCATAATCGTTGTCAAAAGACGAACGAGTTTACCTAATTCAATGTTATGGAAAAGTTAATAAAGCGATCGGTCGAGTTGTCGAAAAATTTAATCAAAAGTTTTCAGATATTTACATCTCAAATAAAGGTGCACGAAAATTGGTCAAAAGATTCCTGTCAACTGGTTCCATACTGGATGTAAAATAACCAAGATAGTACCATGACAACGCAAATTTATTTTTTGGGACTTAGAATAATTTTCATCTAAAACGACCAATTTTCGATTTTTATCTGAAACTAAAACTGAAATGGCCGTTTCGGGACATGCAAAAACTTTTATCAAGAATACATTTTTTTATAAAATAAAAAATTAAAAAGTTTTTCCTCTTTTGAACTCGATACTGTATATATTGTGACGTAATTGATAAAGTAAAAAATTGACAAAAAAATTTTGACGTGATTTTCTGAGGGAAAATCACGCGTCACACCTACCCGCAGCAGCTCGAGGGTTGGTCGTGGTTGCGCGAGGTCGAGGGTTCCTAAAGGGTGGTTGTGCAGGGATGAAATGATGGACGCCAGTTATGTCGGGTTAAGTGAAGACACAACAACTCAAAAGAAGTTACAGTAAAATTTCAAGTTTATTTTAAAAAATTCGCAAATAGTTTTTAAGATAAATTTTAATTAAAATTATTAGTTGCAAAAAAAACAACCCAAAAAATATGGTCGTATACACCTGATTGAAGACCTGATTCGGGGTTACAAAAAAATTATGGATCCTAGAGAGGAGTGGGCCGCTGGAGGGGGGAAACCTGTCGCATGGCGTCGTGGTAAGTTCGGACCGACTGCCTCGCTGATGACGCTACGATCTGCCAAGTCCGCCTCGCTGATGACGGCTACGATCTGCCAAGTCCGCCTCGCTGATGACGGCTACGATCTGCCAAGTCCGCCTCGCTGATGACGACACGTTATCCAGCTCTCGTCAGAGCAGGTTCACGCTGATGGTGACGTCAAAACTACACAGGGCGGCATCCAGAGGCACAAGGGCTTAGGCGTAGTGGTGATCGCTCTAAGTCTTATGAACGGCACTTTCAGGCAGCGAGTGTGTATAGCTTGTGGAAGCGGTCTCTCGTCTCAATGTGAACTTTGCGGAGATGATTCCCCGCCCCAGCGATCCAAACAACTCAGGACCGGGACGTTGAAAAATCATAAAAAAGACCATAAATTTTAGGCGTTGCTACAAAAAAATTTAGTACAAAAATACAAAAAAATCGTATTTACAATAATCGCAATAGTAAAAATATTCCTGATAAAAATGTGAAACTACTTGTCAAAAATAATTTTCTTTTTAAAACTGTGCACAAAAAAACAAGAAAATAGCTGGCCAAGCTGTAGTGGACAGTGAGAGAAGAGATTAGAACAAGACAGGGTTAGTAAAATTATTTGAGCTCTAGCTTTAAGAGAAAATTCTCTACTCGGCGGAATTTTTTATAGTAACAAAATTATTAATCTAGGTAGCCTAAAAATGACTAGATAAAAGTTAAGATAGATAAAAGGCTTACCCAGAAGTCGAAGATACTCTTAGATAGTTTAAGATAAACTCGTAAAAACTTGAACGAGCAACAATACAACTTTGTTACTGTGACGTCAAATCAGCGGTAGCCACGTCTGCAACTCCATCGTATAAGATAGCTAACGAGCTGTATAAAAATGTAGTAAAATTGAATAACAAATTTGTTATATGATCCCAAAAACCTATTAAAAATTTATATAAATTTCCCTTAACAATTTTAGCCAAAATTAAAAAAATAGATAAATTTAGAGATAAATTTTTGGACAAAAATTATTGGACAAAAAATATAATTTATAAAAATTTGGACAATAAAAAGATTTGACAAATAGCCAATTTTTAATCCCATTAAAAATATTAAACCCAACCAAAAAGGTTGCCAAAAACACAAAAAGTTAAGCAGAATATTACGTAACAAAAGGGAATTTTAAGCAAAAGTGAAAGCGTTGAACGCTGGGGACCGGTGAACCGTACTGGTTATTGGTTCAGCATAAAAAGCAATAGTTAAACAGAAAAACTATTATCGCCTCGTATTACAAAAAAAACCTTAATTTTGAATAACCATAAGCCAAATGTGAGGCGTTGCCCGTTCGAGTTATTGCCGTGCCGCTACTGCATGCGCTGACGGTGGATGTAAAATTTTGACAAACAACTGATATGAACAAAAAAATATAATTGAAACTTACCCAATCAGATGTTAAACTAGCCAAATAAATGAATAAAAGATAACAAAAGTGTATCATAACACCGATGATACAAGATAAAAATAATAGCACTGCAAAATTTGGAAAAAAAAAAATACAGTCAGCACACGCGTAGTCTCCGTCACGCCAAGAACACGAATCCAATCGAATTGACTTGGCAACATGTGCTCGTCTCCCGTTCAATTCACGCGGAAACACACAAAATATGTCGCTAATCAAATTGAACACTAAGATTTGAAAAAAACCGCGTAACGATTTTTTGAAATCGTTACAATATATATATATATATATATATATATATATATATATATATATATATATATATACGTACACATAATAATTTCTAATGTAAATAATTACTTCGGTGAAAATCGTCTTAAATGTAAAGAACAAACTGCCATATATTTTGATATATTTTTGCCAATTTTCATTTTAAATTGCCAAGCTTTTCTTTGTTTGGAATCCTAAGGGAAGTAATGCAAACTTATGTCTCTACCAGCATAACTTTTACATTGGGGAACAGAGAACAGAGCAATATCTTCTCGTGCCCATCACAATATGCAGATAAAACACTCACAAAAAAGATAAATAAATGTACGTCAAACACAAATTTTATATGTTAAGACCATTGACGTATTACAACGTAGAACCAGCGCGGCCTATGCTGCTGCACAATTTGTTGTGATGTTAGAGCTAAAGGTGAGACGGATGGGACGCTGGGTAGTGGCACAGTCTGTATCGCGGGTCTGTCTAGTTTTGTTTTCAAGTTTGAGAAGTGCAAACGTCAAAGCGTGATCTTTGTTTGATTGTTTGTGAATTAGTGTCTAAAGAAAAAATAAATATATTGCTTCATTTATGCCACGCCAAGCGATGACTTCAATTTATTTCAAATAAGTTGTTTAATGTATGCAGACCTGCGATACAGACTGTGCCACTCCCTTGCCCCTCAACTCTGGCTCTAACATCACAACAAAGGCTGCGTGCTGGGTCTACGTTAGTTATAATACGTCAATTGTTAAGACCTATTATTCACTAATGGCTGCAGATATTTTATCACCAGTGCTTTAGTTTTATTTTGTATGTACCACCAGGCGCCAACACTATCGTCGCTCACGGCCTATATCTGAATCAGAAATGCACGTTGACGCATTTGGTCCGCGTATATTTTCTGGGTTATTCATAAATTGTTGACATTCTGTAATTAAAATAAAAATGTAAATAGTTTTATGAATGGGTACGTTCAACTATCGCTATAAATTTAACTAATGAAAGCAATTTTATATATTTATTTATTACCTCAAAAGGATTAAAAAAATCAATAGGCAATTGTAAATACATAAGTGTAAAATTGTAAGTGTAAACAAATGTTGAATAATCAATGAATAAAGAATTTAAACTAACTTTACAAAATGTTAAAATGTTGATGTTGTTAAATTAAATTTTAGACCATTAATGACTTTTGTAAGAGTGTGCGAAAAGTATAATAATAATAATAGCGGCGTCCGCAATTAAGAAAATAAAAATTCATACTTTTTTACAAAAACTGTAAACTATTTACCTTGTCCAGAACGAAATTTGTAGAACAAGTTGACTTTTCTTGTGTTTCTTTTTCTGTATTATGTGAATCAATAATATTTTTATCTTGAAGTTCATTTTCAAATTGCAATATGATGCCATTATCTTGTATTCGTTTAAGTTATTCCAAACAGCACCATCAGAATGAAATGTATTTTCTATACCGTGAACAGTTATAGCATTTATAATATTGAGTACTAAATTGAAAATGGGATCAGTAATCGTGCTTGATTCACCACCTCTTGTTGTGTACTGTTTCAACTTATCATCAGCGACATCTTTTCTAACCTTTTTTTAATTTTCTCGTAATATTTTCTCAGAGAATCTGTTGCCCTCAAGACGTATTGGGAACAAGACTATTAAATTTTTAAGTTATTTCATGCCAAGCAGTTTCTTTGTCCTTAGTACTACGTTGATCAGTTTTTTACCTCCCGCTAGACTAAATAAGGGACGTATAGGGATCGTCCAAATCGCATATAGAGATTTTAGTGAATAAGCACGATTTGATGTCCCTAGAATCAGATTTTAACATTTTTACAATGGTGTGTGTGTGTGTGTGTGTGTGTGTGTGTGTGTGTGTGTGTGTGGATCGTATGAACACTATTTCTCAAATACTATCAATCAGAAAATTTTGAAATTTTTTATTCTCATTCCCACGAATGTGGGAAGAGCTCATTAATTTTTAGTGTAGTATGGAAGTATCACTTATACAAGCTTTAACAGTTTTTCTTGTAAAAAATTCATTGAATATAATTTTTCAGCAACTTTTACTAATAAAAATTGAATGTAATGGTACAATCTTCAATTCTACGATAATAGCAGTTAGTAAATAACTTTAAATATAAAATTATAAAATAATTTATTTTTGTACATCGTCTTGATTATTCGTCAAATAAAAACATATTTTAATAACGATTTTGACATATTTAAACAAATGTCACTGTCAGGAAGCAATTATATTAAAATTAATCATGAAACCGTGTTAAAGAGATTGCATTGATTCTAATGAAATTAAGGTTTGTAAAAATAATATATTTTTTGTAAAACTACTATGGAATTTACACATTCTGTAATTGAAAACTGTTACAGAATGTATAGATTCTGTCATACTACGGAATAATATTCCGTAACAGTTTTAGTCAATGCCCACTAGTTTCTTAATTCACCCATTTAAAATACATGGGAAAACGCAATTGTTTCCAAAATAAGGTTGGCTTTGCTTTGTGCGTTGTGTCTGTGATTTTGTTTCCTCAGTTTTTATTTTTTATTAATAGCGTTATAGAAAGTATAGTCCAAAACTCGTATGGAATAGTATTACCGCCACTCGCCTACGGCTCGGCCTATAAACTTTTCGCTCGCGCGGAAATTATCTATTCCATACTAGTTATAGAATATACTATTCCATCATACATAAATATTACATGTACAGGTGATCCGATTTAAGTTTGCTATGTCCGTAGCACTATAAATAAAACAGCTGTCAATAAGCATGTGTTATCAAAGTGTCAAATATTTACAACTACACATTAACGAAATGGATCATGTAAAGCAATAGATATATGCAAAGAAACTTAATATAGTTTGCAGAATATGTAGGTATGTATTTAAATTAATAAAAATCTGTTGTGGCCAGCACAAGACCTCTCGACATTTCCATTTTATGTTATATAAGTATTGTATTGCACTTCGCTATCGAACCGTCGTTTTATAACTAAAACATTACAGAACTTTACCCAAATATTGTTTTTATTGCATTTAACATGTTTTCTGCACACATACAATTCTAATTATATCTATTTTTCATTGTATGAGTTCCTAAATGTCAGCGATTCTTCCAATTCATTAGCAAGATTGGTGGTATTTCTTATGGATATATACATTTTACCTACAATTTTAAATATTTAATTAATAAAACAATAAGAATGATTAAATATACTTCCCAGAAAAAGCTTTCAGAATGTCACTAAAACTGTTGATTTTTGACACTGATATCTATCATTTAAAACTATGTTATAAACATTTGAATTTGTCAACTGGTTTCCTTAGTGCCTTAGCCTCTGCGATTATATTATTCTATATTTTACAGTGCCTTTACCTCTAAATCTATACATGATATAACAAAAATTTTAAATAAATCAGAGGTAGAATTTTATGTTCTTCAAAAATAGTAATAAAAGAAACTATTACTTCCGGTTGTCCAATTGTTACCAAAATCTAATCAGCTCTTCCCAGGATTGTCAGATTGAGGAAACTGCAGTTAAATATTTTTTAAGTCTTATAATATTTGAGAAATCGTGGTTCTAAAACACACACACACACACGCACACACACACACACATACACACACACACACACACACACACACACACACACACACACACACACACACACACACACACACACACACACACACACACACACACACACGGACATCATCGTAAAAATATTATAATCGGATTATAGGTAACTTAAAACGTGCTTATCCACTAAAATCTGGATATTTTAGCAAGATTTCAATACCTCTCTTAGCGAGAGGTGAAAATTAAATTGCGGGAAGTATTATGTTGACATCAGATTTTTTTTAACATAAAGTTGTCAGAAATATGTTGTGACACAAGAGGATAATTAAAGTAATTCATAAATAAGCAAGCTCCTCCTACCTGTACGTGTACACTCATAAAATTTGCTCCGGCTAGCTGAAACGCAAAGCGGTGGCTGGGTCTAGGGTTTTGTAATTTATTTCGAGATACAGATATTCGCGACAGAATTAAATTTAATAAATAAGTACAACTCAATTTGGAAAAGTGAAAAACGAGCTTTTCTCGAAAGAAATTAGTGGGCGCCAGACCTTATAAGCAGGGAAAGTTTAGAGTAAGGTCAACTCTAATAAGTAAAGTAAAGTTTTTTTTTTTTTTTTTTTTTATAAAAAATATTTAATATAATAACACAATTCACGCTGGAGCTAAGTGAACTCTCAATTACCAGTTTAGTATAATAAAACCAAAAAGACAACTGGGTCCTTTCCGGCATCCGGAAAGAGAAGGACTGAGGGCAGCGCTCCTGCGAACGGCGACGGCACCGACGAATAATAAAAAACACAACTCGTTACCTGACTCTCTTGAAGTAACGTCGAAACGTCGTGTCCCGTTGTTTCACGCCGGTGAACGGGTTTCGTCAGAGTCAACGGAGTAGACTTAAATGCTCCAGTCCAATTCGGGGCTCTGGTTATGACGACGTCAGAATGTACCGCCTAGGCCTCAGCACGGCTAGGGTTTTTAGTCAACGGCGAAACTTGTTTTCCTCGGAGATTGTCGGGCGAAATATTCCACTTCGGCAGATAACCAAAGCCAATAGGATCAACTGCAGTAAGGGCTGCCTTCCTCAGTCGCTTCTCAATCCCAATCCCGAAAAAAAACCTTGTAAGTCCTTGACTATGTTCCCTAAAAAAAAATCTGGCCAGCAAAAATATCTCTACTGAGATTTACAAAGTGCCTTATGGGCTTTAGACTGTACATGAAAGTTTAAGGCCCTAAACGAGAGCTCCAGACGCGAATGTACCACTAAACAAAAATTTACAAATTACAAAATTATTTACAAAAAGTGCACCTAGGTTTTTAAATAACACTAAAAATTTTTGATAAAAGCTAGAACGGCCGCATGCAAAAGAAGAAATTAGAGAAAGAGTGAAGAGGAAAAAACGTAGAGTGAAAAAATGTGACTAACGGTAATCTTAAGGGCGCAGCAGTTAACCCGATAATAAAAGAAGCCAAAAGGGCTTACAAACCACAAAAAAAGAATTTGCAGCGCGAAAAGATTAATAACCGGACAAAAACTTCGTCGAGTCGAAGGTAGCGCACACACAGTTACAAATTATCACAAAAAAAAAATTGCAGCTACTACGGTAATTTAGAGGTAAATAACGATAAAAAATTGACTCTAAGAAGTCGACTATTAAAGCGGAAAAACCGAGCCGAAAATTTGTCTAGTCCAAAATTGTATAGTCACGTCATGTACTCACACCCTACATTCGCCTACATTCATTCCAGGGTATAGGAGAGGAAAGGTGTGGTTCGGTAGGATACTTTTAATAATTTTGAATTCCCGAAATAATTTTTAAATCCCAAAAATTTTACAAAAAAAATACCCTTAAATAATTTAGCTCAACCAATAAATTACTAATGACGCAGAATTACTAATACTGTGGTATACAAGCAAAATTTGAATGCGAATCCCTTACGCAAATAACCGGTCGAGTCAAGGTACAACTCGAGCATAAAAAGTTAAACAGAACTACTCATAAAATTTATGGACATTAAACAAAATTGAAGACGTACTCTGTACGTTAAGGGAACTGAACAAGTTAAGGTACGACTTGAGCACGGGATTTACGTCGTATAAAAGTTTTACAAATTTGGCCCAACTACCATACCAAAAAAAAAAAATCTAAGAATTTTGAAATCGAGACGGAATTTGGTACTAGCCTTGTGGCATTAAATCGAAACTCAAAATTTTGATCAACCGAAAAGAGGCTAGGCCTTTGAGACAAATTAGACGTTCCCAAGTTGCAACGAAATCGCTGGAAAATTTAAGTAAGCATTTCCCCAACTACACGGACAAAACCGCACGGTATGAAATCTAACGTGACTCATCAAAAATACAATTCGAGTAAATACAACGCTAAATAGGTACAACAAAAGGTAGTGAAATGCTTACCTCGTTTTCCACTAGCGAGGATCGAACACTAGAGACTAATACTCAATTTTCCATCATAGAAAAAAAATCACAAGTTAACGAAAAAAAAAACGTGTACAACCAAAGAATGTCTAATCTCTCTCAATGTCTAACCGGAAAGAAGCCAAAAAAATCAACTCGCCCGCCCTATTCAGTGTGCACAATCATATACACAAAAAAAATTACCACGTCGCATGAAAACTATCCTAATTTAATTTTTAAAAATTAAATAAATGCAGAAAAAGAGATAATCCAACATCGCATGACTTTAAAAATATCTATCCAAATTTAAACAATTTAAATAAATAAAGTTATTGAAAGTTAGTGACTTTTATTAGTTACTAAAAAACTCTCAATATCAACGGTCACTGAACAAATGTTTATCACTTCTAACCAAAAAGATAATAACAACAATACAATGTAATTATAAAGAGAAAATTGATTAAAAAAATGAATAAAAGTCAGTCTTGAGGTAAGGTATAGTAACTATAGTTTACGTAAGTCACATGCCACAATCTTTAGGTGTAGAAAGGATAGCCTGCAACGGGAATTTAAACAGGATGACAATAATAAAATAGGCGTAGCAACAACGATTTTGTTACACTACCCCGTTTCCCAAAAAAAAAATTTTTTAACCCGGTTAAGAATTTTTTCTAATCCTCAGAGGCGTCCGAGTTATCAACATTCGGAGCGGGTTTAAGATCTTTAATATGCCAAATTCCGAGATCCGTACCTCGTTGATCGCGGAGACGATAAGAAGTTTTGGAAATCTTCTTCGAAACAGTGCACTCGGTAAAACGCGGAGCTAACTTGGAGGAAAAGTATTTAGCACCGGCAGACAAGACGTAGTTCTTTTTCCAAACAGTTTCGCCTTCGTAAAACTCTAAAGGACGTCGGCGGAGATTGTAATAACGCTCATTACGCTTATGTGCGTCGTGAATACGGGTCTGTACAGTTTGAAAAAATTCCGACAGGTGACTTAAGGGATTAGCATAATTTTCATGTTTATCCGAACACACTTGTTCTGGCACGGGATGGTAATAATTACCGGAAAGTGGAACATGTCTGGCAAAATTTAGGAAAGAGGGGCTAAAGCCGGTGACTTCGTGTACTGCGGTACGAATAGCTTGAGCTAACGCGGAAAGATTTTCATCCCACTTACGGTGGTTGTCCTGCACATACGAACGAATCGCAGTTTTAACAGTTCGGTTGGTTCGTTCAACGAAATTGACTTGGGGGTGAAATTTTGCATTGTACCAAATTTTGGGTATGGAATATTTGGTCATAAGGTTCCTAAATTTGTCGCTTACGAACTGGGTTCCATTGTCGACCATGACAATTTGCGGCACACCGAAGAGTAAGAAAACGTGTTCTTCAAGTATTTGGCAAATTTTCGGAGAAGTGGCTTCTCGAAGCGGGAAAATTAAGGGAAATTTGGTAAACCAATCAGAAATGGCAAGGATGTACTGGTGTCCTTTAAGGGATTTTGGAAAGGGACCCATCAGATCAAGGGAAATGGCTTGCCATGGAAATTTGATATTCTTTTCTTTTCCCATTAAACCAGGGGGACGAAGTTGGGGTACTTTTTGAGCTAGACAAACTTTACACTGCTTGACATAGCGGGCAATAGAAGTCCTCATTTTTGGCCAATAGTACCGCTCAGCGATACGATGATAAGTTTTAAAAATGCCTAAGTGGGCCGCGGAAGGAGCATCATGACATTCCCGTAAAACTGAGTTTCGGTGATCACGAGGGACAAGTAATTTCCACGCGGAAATATTTGAAGGGACGTCGAACGGGGTGTCAACTCTTTTGTACAGTAGGTTATTTTCAACCCGCCAATCAGGAAATAAATCGGGTTCGGTACTTAAACGGTCGCGCAATCTAATATAAGTGCCATCTTTAGTATTAGCGAGATCTAGGTGGTTAAGAGAGGCGATTTCTAAGGGAGCGCGTGATAAGGCGTCAGGTAAAACATTTAATTTTCCGGGTCTATGCTCTATCTTAAAAGGAAATTGTTGAAGCTTTACAGCCCATCGAGCTAATTTGCCAGTAGGATCCGACATACGCATGAGCCAAAGAAGAGAATAGTGATCCGTGATCACAGTGAAAGGCAAACCTTCAAGATAAGTGCGAAATTTTTCGATGGCAAAAACGACGGCTAAACATTCCCGTTCAGTGACTGAATAATTACGCTCTGCTTTATTAAGGGTGCGACTCATATACGCTATGGGATGTTCAATGTTATTCTCATCCTCTTGAGTGAGAATAGAGCCAATTCCAAAATTAGACGCGTCCGTGTAAATGCGAAAGGGTCTGACAGGGGTTGAATAGTCAGGACTGGCTAAAACCGGAGCCGACGTAAGGGCTAATTTTAATTTAGAAAAAGCTTCTTCAGCTTCGGGAGACCATTTAATAGGATTTTTCTTTCGCCGTCCTTTAGTGAGGTCGTTAATAGGAGCAGCTAAAGTGGCAAAATTGGGTACAAAACGCCTATACCAACCTAAAATTCCCATGAAGCGTTTAACTTCAGTTACAGTAGTGGGACGCGGAAATTCTACAATGGCACGTACTTTATCGGGATCAGTCCTGAGGCCATGACAATCTACTATATAACCCAGGTACTTTAAGGAGGGGCGACAAAATTCGCATTTATCAAAATTAATCGTAAGTCCGGCTTTTTCTAAACGATTAAGGACCTCGTATAAAATACACAGGTGCTCTTCAAAAGTTTGAGTTACAATAATGCAATCATCAAGATAGACGAAAACGTTCGGTTCTAATTTAGGGCCTAGTATATTGTCCATAAGACGTTGTAGTGTCTGGGGCGCATTACATAATCCGAAAGCCATTCTTTTGAATTCGTAGAGTCCACGGCCGGGTACAGAAAATGCAGTTTTTTCACAAGAATTTTTATGCAAAGGAATCTGCCAGAAAGCACTTTTTAAGTCGATAGACGAAAGAAATTTCGCGTCGCGAAGCTTATTTAAGATTGTGTCTACACGAGGAAGAGGATAAGCATCCTTGACGGTTACCGAGTTGATTTTACGGCCATCAAAACATAGCCGGTAATCACCAGACGATTTTTTCACGAGTAAAACGGGAGAAGACCACGGACTAACAGAAGGTTGGACTATATCCTTCTCAATCATGTTATCGAGCTCTTTATTGAGGTGTTCCATCATCGGGGGTGATAAGGGGTACTGTCGCTGTTTGACGGGAACAGCTTCGCCGGTATCTATGACGTGTTCTACTAGGGGCGTACAACCAAGGCCCTTAGATCCTAATTCTTGATATTTTTGTATTACTTTATCTAAAGATTGACGCTGAGACAGAGCAAGTCGGTCGCTGCCTGATAAGCCGGTAAGTGTACAAAGGTCGCCACGAGTAGAGAAAGAGTCGGTTTTAAAATTTAAAGATATGCCAAAAGCTCGACAAAAATCGACTCCTAAAATTAAGGTATGACGAACGGAGGGAACAAGTGCAACTGAAATATCTTTAGTAATACCATTTAAAGAAATAGGAATGCTTAGGCTGCCAATAACAGTTTGGGTAGCTCCGTCAGCAGTAGTGATCTGGCTAGCAGTAGTAGTAGAAGGATACAATTTTAAATTCTTAAGAAGCGCGATACCACGGTGACCGAGTACGGAAACATTAGCTCCAGAATCTAATAGAGCAGTAACGGGAATATGACCAATCCGAGCGGTTACGAAAGGACGATCATCAGGACCTAAATGTTCGAAAACGGGCGAGATTTCGGGTTTGGAATAAAATTTGGCGACAACATTTAACCACTTGGTCCACTCAGAGTTGTCAGCTCGGTTGAAGAGCTGTTGCCGGCAGCTGACGGACCGGAAACGCGTGAGCCGTTTTTTGAATTCTCAGAACTAGAAGTGATTCCGCTCGGTGTTGATTGCTTATTTGGTGAGCGAGAACCGCGAGAGCCGTTGTGACGATTAGAACACCTGGGACAGCTAGTTTTATAAGTGTTACGGCGACCGTAACCGCGACAAAAGATTCCGAGCTTGTCGACGCAATTATGATAGGTATGGCCGGTTTTTTGGCAATTCCAGCACACTATCTCCCTAGGCTGAGAGGTGGAAAGAGCAGCTATTTTCTTAGGAGTATTAGAAGAACCTACAGGGCGATTATAAGCTAAATCTGGCTCCAAAAGAGTCTGAGTTCGAGCTGGAGGATCACGAAACGACAAGGCGTTCGCCTCGGTGTCTTCGATACGTTTGCAAACCGATACAAGATCTTGGAGGCTATTAATTGACTGTAATGCGCAAAGTCTCTGATAATGAGGCTGTAAGTTGCGCTGAATGGCGGCAAGACGGGTTTTTTCGTCTGGTTGAGAGGACAGACGCCCATATAGATTTTCCATTTTCGAAATGTAAATCTCTGACTTTTCGTTAGGACCTTGAGTGCGAGATCTAATCTCTTCTTGTAATGCTAGGTCATAATTATTGGGAAGGAAAGCCGATCTAAGACGCGTGGTTAGCTCGGACCATGAATTAACAGAATTGCGTACCCAACGAAACCAGCTTAGGGCATCACCGCTAAATAAATCGGAAGCTTGTCGAAATAATTGATTGTCAGAAACACCGCGAGCAAAGGCGCATTCTTGAACGCGTTGTAAGAATTCGTTAACTCCCGAAGAGCCATTGAATTTAATATTCCAGCGACTAACCGAATTTGAGTGATCCGCGTACATAGGGGTCATTGCTACTGTTCTGGGATGATTTGTGCCTTGCACAGGAGTGGATTGAGGATTCTGATTAGCGTATGCTGTGTTGGTGGGCAAGGTAGGATCAAATCTGATTGAATTTAATCGATTAATTAAACCTCGATAACGTTCATCTGGAACTGGAGAATGAATGGGTCTAGAGGTGGTAGGTTCTGGGTTATTAGTTTCCTCAAAATCTATTAGATTAGCTACTGGGCAAGTTTCGGTTAATTCAAATCGATTGTCCAAACAACTTTTCGCGGCCGCAAGCAATTGAATGGGCATGCTTTGTAAATAACATGGTAAGCGTAAAATTCGCTGGTGTAAATGCACCAAACGAGCATTGCATTCATCATTAAATTGCCTGTGGTCACTAACATTGGAATATGGTAAAGAAGAGATCATACCTAGTATCTCCTGAAGTTTAGCGCAGCAAGTTTGTTGATCTGAGAAAGGTTCGGGAAGGAGTGAAGCATTCACACTACTAACATTCATTGTCTCCAAGTGTAGAAGTCCTTTGAGGTAAATTCGCTTGTCCTGTGTAGTCCCAGTTAAGTCGCAATTCCTGATCCTCAACTCGTATGACAATTCGTCGTCCCGTAAATAATCGATATCCATATCGATGGAATGTACCCAAAAATAATATAAACAAAAATTATAAATAACTACCGAACACGAAAAATAAGAGTATAGGAAAGTAAGGAGAAAAGAGGTGTGACCTAGCGCCGCTTTTATGATTTAACTGAATAATGCCCCAACAATCGGGCTTCAAACAAAATGTGTAAATTTACTAAACACGAAAGGCCCCACGTTCGGGCTCCAAACTTTATAAGTGTGACACAAGAGGATAATTAAAGTAATTCATAAATAAGCAAGCTCCTCCTACCTGTACGTGTACACTCATAAAATTTGCTCCGGCTAGCTGAAACGCAAAGCGGTGGCTGGGTCTAGGGTTTTGTAATTTATTTCGAGATACAGGTATTCGCGACAGAATTAAATTTAATAAATAAGTACAACTCAATTTGGAAAAGTGAAAAACGAGCTTTTCTCGAAAGAAATTAGTGGGCGCCAGACCTTATAAGCAGGGAAAGTTTAGAGTAAGGTCAACTCTAATAAGTAAAGTAAAGTATTTTTTTTTTTTATAAAAAATATTTAATATAATAACACAATTCACGCTGGAGCTAAGTGAACTCTCAATTACCAGTTTAGTATAATAAAACCAAAAAGACAACTGGGTCCTTTCCGGCATCCGGAAAGAGAAGGACTGAGGGCAGCGCTCCTGCGAACGGCGACGGCACCGACGAATAATAAAAAACACAACTCGTTACCTGACTCTCTTGAAGTAACGTCGAAACGTCGTGTCCCGTTGTTTCACGCCGGTGAACGGGTTTCGTCAGAGTCAACGGAGTAGACTTAAATGCTCCAGTCCAATTCGGGGCTCTGGTTATGACGACGTCAGAATGTACCGCCTAGGCCTCAGCACGGCTAGGGTTTTTAGTCAACGGCGAAACTTGTTTTCCTCGGAGATTGTCGGGCGAAATATTCCACTTCGGCAGATAACCAAAGCCAATAGGATCAACTGCAGTAAGGGCTGCCTTCCTCAGTCGCTTCTCAATCCCAATCCCGAAAAAAAACCTTGTAAGTCCTTGACTATGTTCCCTAAAAAAAAATCTGGCCAGCAAAAATATCTCTACTGAGATTTACAAAGTGCCTTATGGGCTTTAGACTGTACATGAAAGTTTAAGGCCCTAAACGAGAGCTCCAGACGCGAATGTACCACTAAACAAAAATTTACAAATTACAAAATTATTTACAAAAAGTGCACCTAGGTTTTTAAATAACACTAAAAATTTTTGATAAAAGCTAGAACGGCCGCATGCAAAAGAAGAAATTAGAGAAAGAGTGAAGAGGAAAAAACGTAGAGTGAAAAAATGTGACTAACGGTAATCTTAAGGGCGCAGCAGTTAACCCGATAATAAAAGAAGCCAAAAGGGCTTACAAACCACAAAAAAGAATTTGCAGCGCGAAAAGATTAATAACCGGACAAAAACTTCGTCGAGTCGAAGGTAGCGCACACACAGTTACAAATTATCACAAAAAAAAAATTGCAGCTACTACGGTAATTTAGAGGTAAATAACGATAAAAAATTGACTCTAAGAAGTCGACTATTAAAGCGGAAAAACCGAGCCGAAAATTTGTCTAGTCCAAAATTGTATAGTCACGTCATGTACTCACACCCTACATTCGCCTACATTCATTCCAGGGTATAGGAGAGGAAAGGTGTGGTTCGGTAGGATACTTTTAATAATTTTGAATTCCCGAAATAATTTTTAAATCCCAAAAATTTTACAAAAAAAATACCCTTAAATAATTTAGCTCAACCAATAAATTACTAATGACGCAGAATTACTAATACTGTGGTATACAAGCAAAATTTGAATGCGAATCCCTTACGCAAATAACCGGTCGAGTCAAGGTACAACTCGAGCATAAAAAGTTAAACAGAACTACTCATAAAATTTATGGACATTAAACAAAATTGAAGACGTACTCTGTACGTTAAGGGAACTGAACAAGTTAAGGTACGACTTGAGCACGGGATTTACGTCATATAAAAGTTTTACAAATTTGGCCCAACTACCATACCAAAAAAAAAAAATCTAAGAATTTTGAAATCGAGACGGAATTTGGTACTAGCCTTGTGGCATTAAATCGAAACTCAAAATTTTGATCAACCGAAAAGAGGCTAGGCCTTTGAGACAAATTAGACGTTCCCAAGTTGCAACGACATCGCTGGAAAATTTAAGTAAGCATTTCCCCAACTACACGGACAAAACCGCACGGTATGAAATCTAACGTGACTCATCAAAAATACAATTCGAGTAAATACAACGCTAAATAGGTACAACAAAAGGTAGTGAAATGCTTACCTCGTTTTCCACTAGCGAGGATCGAACACTAGAGACTAATACTCAATTTTCCATCATAGAAAAAAAAATCACAAGTTAACGAAAAAAAAAACGTGTACAACCAAAGAATGTCTAATCTCTCTCAATGTCTAACCGGAAAGAAGCCAAAAAAATCAACTCGCCCGCCCTATTCAGTGTGCACAATCATATACACAAAAAAAATTACCACGTCGCATGAAAACTATCCTAATTTAATTTTTAAAAATTAAATAAATGCAGAAAAAGAGATAATCCAACATCGCATGACTTTAAAAATATCTATCCAAATTTAAACAATTTAAATAAATAAAGTTATTGAAAGTTAGTGACTTTTATTAGTTACTAAAAAACTCTCAATATCAACGGTCACTGAACAAATGTTTATCACTTCTAACCAAAAAGATAATAACAACAATACAATGTAATTATAAAGAGAAAATTGATTAAAAAAATGAATAAAAGTCAGTCTTGAGGTAAGGTATAGTAACTATAGTTTACGTAAGTCACATGCCACAATCTTTAGGTGTAGAAAGGATAGCCTGCAACGGGAATTTAAACAGGATGACAATAATAAAATAGGCGTAGCAACAACGATTTTGTTACACTACCCCGTTTCCCAAAAAAAAAATTTTTTAACCCGGTTAAGAATTTTTTCTAATCCTCAGAGGCGTCCGAGTTATCAACATTCGGAGCGGGTTTAAGATCTTTAATATGCCAAATTCCGAGATCCGTACCTCGTTGATCGCGGAGACGATAAGAAGTTTTGGAAATCTTCTTCGAAACAGTGCACTCGGTAAAACGCGGAGCTAACTTGGAGGAAAAGTATTTAGCACCGGCAGACAAGACGTAGTTCTTTTTCCAAACAGTTTCGCCTTCGTAAAACTCTAAAGGACGTCGGCGGAGATTGTAATAACGCTCATTACGCTTATGTGCGTCGTGAATACGGGTCTGTACAGTTTGAAAAAATTCCGACAGGTGACTTAAGGGATTAGCATAATTTTCATGTTTATCCGAACACACTTGTTCTGGCACGGGATGGTAATAATTACCGGAAAGTGGAACATGTCTGGCAAAATTTAGGAAAGAGGGGCTAAAGCCGGTGACTTCGTGTACTGCGGTACGAATAGCTTGAGCTAACGCGGAAAGATTTTCATCCCACTTACGGTGGTTGTCCTGCACATACGAACGAATCGCAGTTTTAACGAAGGCGTAGCAACAACGATTTTGTTACAATGTATATCGTGTTTTGTTATCAAATGAGAGGTATCAAGGATTGCCATGCATATGCCAAAATACCTGGAGGTATTGTCAACACAAATTGACAGATTTTTTATTTTCAATTATATGTTTATACAAATTGAAAAGATTTAAGAATAAGCATTTTTTATCGTTGGTGTAATTAGTACTTCACGTTCGCTTTCTTTTTACCTCCCGCTACCCTAGGTAAGGGAGGTATAGGGATCGTGCTAAAAATCGGAAATAGAGATTTTAGTGAATAAGCACGTTTTGATGTCCCCAGAATCCGATTTTAACATTTTTACAATGATGTCTGTAGGTATGTATGTGTGTGTGTGTGTGTGTGTGTGTGTGTGTGTGTGTGTGTGTGTGTGTGTGTGTGGATCTCGTGGACACGATTACTCAAATACTATCAATCAGAAAAATTTGAAATTTTGTATATCCATTCTATACTAATGTGGAAAGAGCTCATTAGTTTTTAGTGTATATCGGATAACCGGAAGTATGATTTATACAAGCTTTTAACAGTTTTTCTTGTAAAAAATTCATTGAATATAATTTTTTAGCAACTTTTACCAATACAAATTGAATATAATGGCACAATCTTCAATTCTACGATAATAGCATTTAGTAAATAACTTGAAATAACTTTATATTATATTATAAAATAATTTATTTTTGTACATCACTTTGCCTCTGCGTCAAACAAAAACAATACTTTAATAACAAATTTGACATATTTAAACAAATGTCACTGTCACGAAGTAATTTTCATTCAAATTAATAGTGAAACCGTGTTATGAAGAATTTAGTAGTTTAAATATGATTCTAATGAAATTAAGGTTTGTAAAAATAATATATTTTCCATCATATATAAATATTAGATATACAGGATAATTTGATGTAAGTTTGATGTTTGCAGTATTATATGTCAAACAGCTCTCAATCAGAATGTGATTGCAAAGTGTCAAATAATAGCTTGCAACTACACATTTACGAAATGGATAATGTACGGCAAAGAATTTACACAGATTGCGTTTTAGAGCATAAGGAAGTTGGTGATGATCTTGACAATAACGTGTAACGATTTTTCCTTAAAATATTTTAATGATCCAAAATTCGCAAAGTTGGTATTTAATACTCTTATATAATTTGAAACAACATATTAGATTTTGACTATATATGATAAACCGGATGTAGTACTTAATTTGAAGCTCTAACAGATTTTTCAGGAAAAACATAATAAAATATAATCCAAAATTTCATATTACAAACATTTCTATTTATTGGAACAACAAAGTAGATTTTGTTTACAAACGATCAATCGGAAGTGAAACTTTACTTAAAGCTCACTGCTATTTTAAACATGGAATTGCCGGGAGGTCATGTGCTGGCCACATCAGATTTTTTCGTCTGTTGTCATTTTTACTAAAAAACAATGAATATGTTTAATTGCACTTCTATTTTAAAAACTATAATTCTATTTCTATTTGAATCGAATTTACCAATATAACCTCCAAACTTTGACATAAACAAAATCAACTATGAAAAATCCCTAAATTTTATTTAAAAGTACAATTTAAACAGCTTAAAGATATATAAACTACACTTAAGGTTATTCAAAAAAATATCTGTGCAACAGCAGATAAAAATTAAGCATTACTTACTGATACTTAATGTAAGCATTATGGACACTTACTGTTAGTGGTGCTGCCGGCGGTGAGGTATGGGAGAGGTAAAGCACGTGGGGACAGTAGGTGGAGTCTATCACTGATATGCCATAAATTGCCCAGCTATATATTTCTCTGGTTCAAAGCTGAAATTTTGTCTAGTGGCAGCCTATACTACCGTTAGATATTACTTTCAATCAGCCTTATTCTGCTAACATTGGTATTGAAAATAATATTGTATAGAGTATAATTATAGTATTGTAATAATAATTTTGTAAAATTGTAGTTTTTATGTAATATTGTTTTTTACCTCTAGCTAAGAGAGGTATTGGATTTATGCTAAAATTCGCATATCCAGATTTTAGTAAATAAGCACGATTTAAGGTCCCTAGAATCCGATTATAACATTTTTAAAATGTCTGTGTGTGGGTGTGTATGTGTTTGTGTATGTCTGGATGTTGTAGGGACGACTCCTCAAAAACTATACCTAAGACTTAAGACCTGTTTAACTATGAATTCCTCAATCTGACATTCCTGGGAAGAGCTGAAAAGGTTTTGGTAATAATTGGACAACCGGAAGTAGTAGTTTCTTAGAAAAATTCTTCTAAATATAATTTTTTGGAAATTTTTGTTATTACAAATATAGAAGAACAAAATTGTCCATATAATACACTTACAATTTTTATTATATCTTGTATAGATTTAGAGATGAAGACATTATAATATATAGAATAATTTAATCGCTGAGGCTAAGGCACTAAGGAAACCACTTGACAAATTCAAATGTTTATACATAGTTTGTAAATGACAGATGTCAGTGTCAAAATTCAACAGTTTTGGTGATATTCTGATAGCTTTTTCTAGGAAGTACATTTCATCTTTTTTATTGTTTTATTAATTAAATATTTAAAATTGTAGGTAAAATCTGGTTAATGAATTGGAAGAATCTATGACATTTAGGAAATGCCTCATACAATGAAAAATAGATATAATTAGAATTATATGTGTGCAGCAGACATGTTAAATACAATAAAAAAAAAAAAACAACATTTGGGGAAAGTTCTGTAATTTTTTGTTATGAAACGACTGTTCGTTAGCGAAGTGCAATATAATACTTATACAGCCTGATATGGAAATGGCGAGGGGTGTTGTCAGGGTCGCATGTAAGCAGAGGCGCACGAGGCGTTAGCTGGGGGGCCTCATCTTCCGAAGTTCTTTTCGTACATTTTTATTTTGTTCATAAACTACAAAAAATAATCTTAAAACACTTGCTATTATAAGCTTTGATTTTGAATATATTCATAATTGTTATTGTTACTGCCACTGCCATCTAGTAGTAGACACAAGAAAAGGGCAAAAAAAATATAGGGCGCAGTAATGTGAGGAAAGGGAGTGGATATACATACTCAAGGAAAGTTAAGAACAAAAAAAACCTTGTTGTTGGGGACTACAATCACGATGGGTCCTAGATCGATCAGGCTGGAGAGCGGGGGACCTGGTGGTTGAAGTAACGTCGTTCAGGGCTAGGGCTCAGGCGGAATGGCTGGGCAGAAGGACGGAAGCCAAGGCTGTCTAGCACCCGTAAAAATGCTGAGTTGTCGTAGGCAGTGACAGCGTACACTGTCCAGGATCTAGAGTGTTCAGTGCCATCGTAGGAGGCCGGAACCGTCGGCAGGTAGCTAGTGCCTTTGTGCAGAAGGCCTGGGGCTCCGTAGCGCCTTAGAGTGGCTGTAACCGGTCGTGGAAGCCCTCAGCGTCCCTATAGGTGACCTGGTACTCGGTAGCGTCGGGAGCGGCAGGAGGCAAAATGTAGTAGACTGTGGCGTCCCGTAGCTTGACTGGACGGTAGGTTCCGCCCCACTCTTACAACAACATTCAACCCAGAGCCGGGAACGTATAATAAATAATAATAAAAGACTAAACAAACAAACTCGAAGTTAAAATTACAAAGAGGGCACTTAGACCCCAAATAAATCACTGTAATAATTCTCAAAACAAAATAAAACAGTCTACAATTAACTTTCCAATGAAAATTACTTCAATTATTTACACAAAAATTTATCTACAAAAAAATTACAAAACCAGATTTTATAGTGCACTTTTAATTTTAAAAAAAATATGAAAAAAAAATAGCTGGCCAAGCTAGAAGTGAAATTAGACACGAATAAAAAAATAGTAGGGAAGGGTAGAAAAATAATTAGTTCGTAAAATAATGAAACTAGTTCAAAGGCGAAAATTTAGTAAGTGTGTTACACTAGTGGACGCCAACAATAAAAAAATCTCCTAATTAAATACTATATTGGCTTCGACAAAAAAACTAAAATAAAGTGCTTAAAAAATAATTAATAACACTACTACTTACGCAAGACTTCAGATCAGCTGAGAGCTAGTCTCAAACTCCGCCATAACAAATCAAGAACGAACCCAAAATAGTGGTACATGAATTTTAACCGAACCCCAAATAATTGTAAAAAAAACTATAAAATAAATAAAACAAAAAACGAGGGAGTTTAAAGTTCTCTTCACACCAATAATAAAACGAATTTTTACCTTAGAAAAATTGAACACAACACGTGGGTGTATTATCTTCTAATGAAAATAAAAAATGAATTTGGAAGAAAAACCACCAAAATTGACAAAGAAAACTAATAAATTTTAAATAAGAGAACTATAAAAGTTGAAAATGAAAGCTACAACTCCTAGAGCAGTGCTTCACACTCTAACTGTGGCAAGATGCATCCAGAGCAAGGTTAATAATGCATTTTCAATAAAAATCAAAAAAATACTATTACAACCATTGACCTCTATATACAAAATGGACCGGCGGCTTGAATAACTTGCGTGTATCCACCGAGAATATCACCCGCCTCACTGGTGGGGTGTCTATCTCTCTCTAACTTTCGTGTATAATTGGACCAAGCAGATATGCGAAAATGTATTTAAGCTTTCTTCTTCATGTTCATCGTTAATTCTTTCTACTGGTACTAGCTGACGCATGCGTACTTCTCACTGTTAGAAAGAGATAGCCACCCCACCATGACAGTTGAGTGGATACAGCTCGCGCCGTTGTAAAGAGATAGGAGTCGCCGGTCCATTTTGTATATAGAGGTCACTGATTACAACTCACCCAGGAAGATTACTAACTAGCTCAAAACTAAAGTACTAGGCAGAACACTAAGCAAAATTTAGATGAATATCGATAACAAAATTTTTTTAGCAAAAACAAATTTTTTCTAGACAAAAAAAAAGAACACCACTGTCCACAGTCGAGTGTGAAACCCTTCTCTCCCAGCTATATCCAACACGACGACATCAGAACCGGACACGCTGACAGAGACATCGGTATCAAAAAAAGTTAAACAAAAAAATATTGAACTAAAACCTCGAAACGAAAACAAAATCGTTTCAACATTTGACAACTTTTGTGCGATTGTACCTATATTCACGTTTTACTTGCTGGATTCTAACCCTCGAGTAGTTGCTGTTGATTTTTATTGATGAGGAAACCAGTGTTACGGGTAATAATATATTAAAATACAACAACGCTTTATTCAACAGCCATTCCGTGCATTTATATAATATTTTAAAATTTTATTCTAGGTTTCACCAAAAATATTTCAATATACAAAAATGCCAAGAACATTTGAATCTGGTGCAAGCAAAAGAAAACGACAGCGTGAAAAACAAAAACAGGCGGGTTCTATTTTACACCATTTTCAGCCACTTCCAAATAGGGAAAATGAAATCCAGAAAATAGTGCAACACCCAACAATACTAACTTTGAAGACCGATCAATCGAAGATGTAACACAAATAGAACCTGAAACACCAACTTGATCTGTAAATGAACAAGCAAAATCTGAAAAAATGTATAATTTCATAAGCGATGGTTTAAGATCCACATTTCCATGTTTTTAACCATGCCTATATCAAAAAAATGCTAATGCGGAACGCTCATTTTCAGTTTTAAATAAATAAATATATCATCACGGCATATTACCCATTTCTGGGTGTGCCATTATCTACACATATGTAGACATCGGTAACGATGACGATATATTTCCAATTTTAAATGGCACAAAAGTGACCCCTGTGGTGCACTCTCCACACCAGCTATGAGTGCCCGTGAGGTGACGCCTGGTAAGCGCCTACACGGTAAAATATATCGTAAGTTTTAAAGAGAATCAAAAATTAGTTACAGAGCAATTTAAAACAGGAAAAAATGAATGATTTATCTTTAATGTTCATTAAAGCCGCTACAGTTGTATCAATTAATAACGACGAAGTAGTACACGTTTTTGCGAAGAATAAAGTAAGGAAGAAACTTATCTAAATTGCATACCGAGAGTATTTTTCTACGCAAAACATGGGATTTGTCATATCTATGCTTACGACTTCACTTTGACAGCAATGTAACTTTTTGTATCATATGTATTTGAACATAGTGAATAATTTGACATATTTGTTTAGTTTCGGTTAGTGTTGTAAAATTATTTTCAATTTAAAATACAATGGTATATTGGTATACAATATGTTTAGTGTTTGTTGGTTGTTGTTGTTGTTACGTTTGTTTGTTTGTTCGTTATTTTTAATTTCATATAATATTTAAATATAATACTTCTACCATATTCATTATTTATGTTCAATTACGGGAAATACATTGCTGTCATTGTGAAGTCGTAACCATGGATATGCCAAATTGAATGTTCAATGATTTAAAATACTCACGGTATATGTTTACCTATTTCACAATCAACGAGTGAACTTTGTACAACTGTTTTTCTCAAAATGTTACAATGATTATTTCACTCATATTTCTTTCAGCCAATCAGAATGCCTCTTTTCTATTTTTATTTTGATATCACTTTTGGGTAACCATAGTAACCGTTAAATGTTATGTAGGTGTGTACATAGGTAAATAATTCTTTAATTTATTTTCATTTTTCGAACTATTTTTGTTTTTGTTTATGTGATACTAATGATAATAAAATTATTTACTATTATTAATACTCCATAATTTATTCTCATTTAATAACCTTTAACAACTTATCCTTTAATTTAAAATAGACAGGTTTTTTCCACCGGATATATTTTAAAGTATATAAAAATAGGGGCCTCAACAGGTCACTGCGCCTCGGGCCTCTGAAGATATAAATGCGGCCCTGGGTGTTGTGCTGGCCACAACAGATTTTTAATTATTGTTTTCTATACCATACCATAAGAAGATCGTAATTCATTCATGGAAAGTAGTTAATCGTATGAAACCAACTATCGTATGTATTATATTTATTATTTTGTTAACTCAAAATTTAAAGCACGTGAGAAATATTGTAGTCCAGGCAACGAAGGAAAAATAGCGGAAATAATTCATGTAGAAGCCAATTTTGGCACAGTTATAGGGGAAGGTGTCTTTAACAAAATACTAAAAGTACTGATGGGTGGGAGTGGAGCTAAGGGGGGGAGGGGTCTCTAAAGGTCCCTTTTTTCAGTTTTTTGTTAATAACTCGAAAACTACTGCCCCTAGCGAAAAAATGTTTATGTATTAGATTAATCTACATAAAATTCTCTACAGAAAAGTTTCTATATACATTTTTGCTATGATCAATACTTCACGAGATATAGAGGGGGGAAAATGAAAAATTAGAAAAAAAAATATTTTTATTGTTAAAAATCAAGTTTTAATGAAAAATGAACCATGCAGAGCCCACGTATTAATAACTTTACTACAAGTAATATGTAATGGAACAATTGTGTGAGGGGGGGGGGGGGTTACCACAATAGTGTACGTCGTTGGAGATGACTATAGAATAGACTATAGACAGAATGGGAGAACGGTTGGAATGAGTTCAGGGCTCCCCGTCACTGACTGTTGGTCCCGTTATCTTCCGGGGCCTTCGTATTGGCGTTCGTCCTTATCAGGGACAATTCGGGACCCGCTACTCAATGTTAAAACTAATGTATCGTCTAAACGTTCTTGTCAGTCAGTTACGACCTCACCCACTACGTTGGTGCTAGTATCAATTTTTTATTATTAATTTTACAGTATAATAAATGATTAATATTTGCATTCAAATAAATTCTTTGCATACTTCTCTTATTTCATGTAAGTAATAAAATGTTCAACTTACCTTAATGAAATGTAGAAAACAATCAAAATCGCAAGTCCAAATGACAGAGTCAAATAAACACGTTGACCCAATCCGAAATTAGATCGAAATCAAAATCGAATACGAAATGTGCTCATCTGTACGTGCAAGACATGATAAAACTGAAAAATATCCATCCACAGCCGTACAAGGAGTTTCACCATTAATCGCACAGGTACACCTTGGGCAGGACTTTGGTCGGATATGGTCATAAGGTCATAGAACAAACTCTTATGCGCTCCATGAAAAGTTTAGGTGGCCTAACGCGAGGAAGAGGAATTACTGATTCTGTACTCGCCAAGTGGGTTTGTGGATCACCGGGAAGCACCGCCATCTGCACGTCATTGGAGGAGTTCGCTGGAGTGGCTTTTTCAAGTGGAGAGCAGCACATTTCCGTATATCACGGGAAAAGAGAGATTCACGGGATCGATCTAAGATTCACGAATGGTTCAATGATCATCCCCCTTTTCCAAAGTTGAATTCGCTCATGTCGCTGTCAACGGGCATTCTGGGAAAATCCAAAGTAAACTGCCACGAAGCCCTAGATATTGGAACCAAAACCATGCAAAGTTTCATTGGCAAGAAATTTGGTGACATGAAGCAATCTAAGTAGACCCTGTAGTACCCGATTCCGTTTTGAACACGATCTTTTGCCGATGCATGACTAGGTGTGGAGTGCGCTGCGGTTGCCGCAAAGCAGGGATTGCCTGCTCCGATGCCTTGCTTACTATATATTTCATTTTTACAATTAACATTTCATTTTTAATAATACATTTTTTTTAATTTTCCATTTTCCCCCCTCTATATCTCGTTAAGTATTGATCCTAGGGAAAATGTGTATAGGATCTTTTTTGTTACTAATACGTGGGCTCTGCATGGTTAATTTTGTATTAAAACTTGATTTTTAACAATAAAAATATTTTTTTTTTAATTTTTCATTTTTCCCCCTCTATATCTCCTTAAGTATTGATTCTAACGAAAATGTATATAGGACCTTTTCTGTAGAGAATTTTATGTAGATTAATCTAATACATAAACATTTCTTCCCTAGAGGCAGTAGTTCTCGAGTTATTAACAAAAAACTGAAAAAAGGGACCTTTAGAGACCCCTCCCCCCCTTAGCTCCACTCCCACCCATCAGTACTTTTAGTATTTTGTTAAGGACACCTTCCCCTATAACTGTGCCAAAATTGGCTTCTACATGAATTATTTCCGCTATTTGGCTCTTTTCGGTCTTCGTTGCCTGGACTATTGTTTACATTGATGAATACAGATATATTATTATATATGTAGTAAAATTAATAATAATGACATATTAATTAGGTATAGGTATAAAAGGAAATGAAAGACGGTCGTAAGTAGTAAAAATCTGATATGGCCAATATAAAACCTCCCGCTATTTAATTTTTATTAATTTAAATACATACCTCCGTATTTACTAATGCTGCAAACTGTTCTATTGCATATAACTATTGCTTTATGTACTATTTTCTTTTTAAAATTTCACTATTATTAATTTGAAGTGATTAGTTTTTTGAAGTGACATTCACCTGTAGTTACATTCATTTGAAATATAAACTGTATAACAAAGGAATTGTGTTTATCTTCGGGATTTTCTAAAAAAAAAATATTTTTAAATTTATCTGTAAAATATATAGAAAAAGTATTAATGTATTCCTGTAGAAAATTCAATAATCTTTAATTTTCATAATGACAAAAAGTGCCATTTCCGGTCATCCGATTTATACCAAAATCTAATGGTGTCTTTTCATATTAGAATAGGGTAGAAATACAAGCTTTCAGAATTTTCTGAATGATAGTATTTGAGATAGAGCGTTAACATAATACGTTCACATACACAACACACACACATACACACACACACACATACACACACATACATACATACATACATACATACATACATACATACATACATACAGACATCATCGTCAAATTGTTAAAATTGGATTCTAGGGACCTTAAAACGTGGTCATTTACTAAAATCTCGATATGTGATTTTTAGCACGATCCCTATACTTCCCTTACCAAGGGTACCGGGAGATAAAAATTTAAATGCTTTTGAAATGTAATTTTAAGTACATTTATTTTTTAAATGTACTCTTTTATAATTATCGAATCGAATATTTTATATAGTATCTTGCATGTTTACTAAATTATAAACTAAGTAAATTTATATAAATAAATTTAGGCCCGGTATTGTAAACGAATGCTCAAATTTAGTAGCATATATTTTATTTTAAAAAATCGTTACGCGGTTTTTTCAAATCTTAGTGTTAAATTTGATTAGCGACATATTTTGGTGTTTTCGCGTGAATTGAACGGTACACGAGCAAATGTTGTCTTTCATTTGTGTGTTTGTCCAATAATTTTTATCCAAAAATTTATCTCTAAATTTATCAATTTTTTTATAATTTTGGCTAAAATTGTTTGGGAAATTTATATATATTCTTTAATAGGTTTTTGGGATCATATAACAAATTTGTTATTCAATTTTACTACATTTTTATACAGCTCGTTAGCTAACTTATACGGAGTTGCAGACGTGGCTACCGCTGATTCGACGTCACAGTAACAAAGTTATATTATTGCTCGTCAAGTTTTTACGAGCTTATCTTAAACTATCTAAAAGTATCTTCGACTTCTGGGTAAGCCGTTTATTTATCTTAAATTTTATCTAGTAATTTTTACCTACCTAGATTAATAATTTTATTACTATAAAAATTCCGCCGACTAGAGAAACTTCTCTTAAAGCTAGAGCAATCATTTTACTAACCATAAAACCATATCTTGTTCTATTCTTCTCTCTCACTATCCACTACAGCTTGGTCAGCTGTTTTCTTGTTTGTTGTGCACAGTTTTTAAAAGAAAATTATTTTTGACAAGTAGTTTCACATTTTTATCAGGAATATTTTTGCTATTACGATTATTGTAAATACGATTTTTTTGTATTTTTGTACTAAATTTTTTTGTACCAACGCCTAAAATTTATGGTCTTTTTTTATGATTTTTCAACGTCCCGGTCCTGAGTTGTTTGGATCGCTGGGGCGGGGAATCATCTCCGCAAAGTTCACATTGAGACGAGAGACCGCTTCCGCAAGCTATACACACTTGCTGCCTAAAAGTGCCGTTCATAAGACTTAGAGCGATCACCACTACGCCTAAGCCCTACGTGCTCTGGATGCCGCCCTGCGTAGTTTTAACGTCACCATCAGCGTGAACCTGCTCTGACGAGAGCTGGACAACGTGTCGGCATATTCAGAGAGAAGGACTTGGCACATCGTAGCCGTCATCAGCGAGAAGGACTTGGCAGATCGTAGCCGTCATCAGCGAGGCAGTCGGTCCGAACTTACCACGACGCCGTGCGACAGGTTTCCCCCTCCAGCGGCCCACTCATCTCTAGGATCCATCATTTTTTTGTAACCCCAAATCAGGTCTTCAACCAGGTGTGTACGACCATATTTTTTTTTGGGTTGTTTATTGCAATTAATAAATTTTAATTAAAATTTATCTTAAAAACATTTTTGCGAATTTTTAAATAAACTTAAAATTTTACTGTAACTTATTTTGAATTGTTGTGTCTTCTCTTAACCAGACATAACTGGCGCCCATCATTTCATCCCTGCTCAACCACTCTTTAGGAACCCTCGACCTCGCGCAACCACGACCAACCCTCGAGCTGCTGCGAGTAAGTTTGACGCGTGATTTTCCCTCAGAAAATCACGTCAAATTTTTTTTCTCAATTATTTTTTATTTTTTTATCATTTACGTCACATTTTTTTTTATTTCCAAAGTTTGTTATAAAAGGAAAATTTAATGCCATCCAAACCAGCTGATTAAATTAATAAGATGATTTAAAAGGCTACCTATATCAAATTTATGTTGCCTTTTTAACACACTTTTTGTACATCATATTTTTAAATTTTGAACATTTTATTTTTGTCTATTTTTGTCTGGCATACGTATTTTATACATAGCATTTAAATAAAATGAAATACCCGGATTGAGTCGAGTCGAAATGATGTTGGTCTCTTCGGTTAGGTCGAGTATCCGTAAATGTTGTAAACAACCAACGAGTATTATTTGCAATATTCCAGTGTTATAAATATAAACGGAATGATGGAAACAAGCGTAGTTTACAACAACAATAATAACGCTGTAGAATGGAAACAGATGTATTACAAATGTTGATAACAAATATGAACAAACTTTATTGTAGAGTAAAAAAATTAACGTGAAAAGATGTTAAATGTGACATTTGATAAGACCACTCCGACTTGCATTTATACAAAATAATTTATTTTCATGTCCTAATGTGAATATTACGAATTTACTTCTAATATGAATGGTATAACACAAAACTTGTTTGGTCAACTACAAAAGACAGAGATAGTCTCATACTTCCTAAATATGCCGCTAGAGGCAGTAGTTCAATAACGAAAATTTCACATAAATTTACACCGTTTAGACTCTTCATTCCAGTCTAAATTTATTGAAATGGGCATAGTAATAAATAAGTTATTTACATTTTTGTGTTATTAAAGAATGAATAGAAGTTTCTGTGAAGATAGTTTTACGAAAAATGTCTATTAAAAGCCCGAAATTGTATGACAAAATATGTGCAGTTTTTAGAGCTTGTCATATTGTTAAAAAAAATCAAAAATCTTTTTCCGGAAAAACCGATATTCATCCTTTCATATAAAATTTGTTTCACCTTTATATCTCTAACAGTTTTCTTATAATTCGACTAGAATGAAGTTAAGTTTTAAGCTTTTACGGTAGATGTACACAATGCTCTTAAGTGTAAACGTCGGTGCAACTGGGCATTAGGTAGAGCCATTATTACGGAATCAGTGCTTAATGATGCTACTATTTCAATATGTATTGCACGTGTTGTTAAACAAATAGGGTGCCATACAGTGGCGTAGCTAGCATACGGTGGGCCTTGTATCAAGGATTACTAAGGAAGCCCCCCTCTCTAAGGTCGGTGGGCCTCTACTAACCGGTGGGCCCCATATCATTGATACGGCGGATATGGCGCTGGCTACGCCCCTGGTGCCATACCTTTTTTCATGACGTCTTCCTATCTTGATTATCATTGGTCCAAAATAATCGAGTCCAGTATAGGAGAAAACTCGGTCCGGTTTTGTTGTTCTGAAATTTGGAAGTTCTCCCATGATAGGTACTTGAGGTTTTGCCCGTCGTAGTTTACATATTATGCAACTATTTGATATTTTCTTCAGAGTCGTTCAAGCTTGTATTATCCAATATTTTTGTCGAAATTCGTTAAAGTGATAAAGTGAACAATATATTTTTTAATTTGTTTGTATTAGAGCTCTAATTATAAGTCCAAACAGATATATTGTTGGTCTCGTTATATTGAAATAATAACTGTGAAGGTGTTGATTACAACAAAAAATATTTTCATTATAACTCAAGAATATTAATTACAAGAAGGAATCCGGCAATATTTAAATACTAGTATTTTGCGATGCATCAAATGTTTATCATTGACAATTCTGAAATCTTAGTGAAATAATTTTATTTTTCTTCAAAAATACAAACGGACCGAAGCTCGAGAGGACAGAAGTGCAAAGAAGACCATCATCAATCTCTCCAGCCAACCGCTATCAGTACCAGAAGAAGAACTTTTAAGTAAGGGTTTAAATTACGCTTTAACCCCGAAAAAAATACCTCTTTTCGACATAATTTGTGCTGCTGATTGCATGAAACTACCAGAGGCTGACTCAGAAGAATTCAGATGGAAAATACGGACAGACCTGCAGATGAAAAACAAAAAAAAGTACACAACCAAAGAAGAAGAAAGAGCATATCGGTCTGAAAAGACAAAGCCATCAAAATCCTACCTGCAGACAAAGGCAACATGACTGTTATCATGGATACGACAAACTCCGAACAAAAAATTGGAGAAATACTAGAAAGTAGATACTACAAACAGCTTAAAGTCAATCCTACTACGAAAATTGAACGGAAAGTTTACCAGACACTGAAGAAATACGAAGAACACATTCCATCCAGAACAAGAACGACTATAACACCACACTACAGTAAGCCACCGCATCTTTCCGGACTGCCAAAAATCCGTGAACAAAGCATCCCGTTACGGCCAATCATCAGTTCACGGAACTCCCCAGTGCATCAACTCGCCAAATACCTACTGCCAATTTTACGACCACTTCAAGACACTACAGAGTCCTATGTGAAGAACTTTTCACATTTTGTGGAAATGATGAACTCCATGAATCTGCAACAGGAAGACAAACTCATCAGCTTTGACATCGTGAGTCTATTCACCAACGTTCCATTGGAAGAGTCTCTAGAAGCCAAGCTTGAAGAACATGGAACACTGGCAGAGAGAAGCACAATACCAATCAACGGAATCATGGAACTTCTAGAATGCTGTGTACGAAACACGTATTTCCAAGTCCAAGATAAATTCTACACACAAGACGATGGCCTACCGATGGACTCGCCTCTGTCACCAGTCATCGCTAACATCTATATGGAATGATTCGAGAATAAATACTATAATGCTATAAATACTTCGGTAGACAAACCAAAACTGTGGTTAAAGTACGTGACGACACCTTCATAATATGGTCAAGTGGAGCAGAAAAATTAAAAATATTCTTGAAACACCTAAACAACATCAGGCCAACAATCAAATTCACCATGGAGTAAGAAACCGAACATTAGCTACCCTTTCTGGACATGACGAAATGAAAGACGGATTCAGACCGCCGTGTATAGGAAACCTACACACACTGGTCAATATTTAAACTACCAGTCGAACCACTCAACTTCAGAAAAGCATGGCGATATCAAGACATTATACCACCGAGCCGTTAATATATTCATTACAGAAGAGGCACTTAATTTGGAAATAAAGGACATAAAGAGAGATCTAGGGCAGAATGGATACATGATACGCCAAATTGACGACATCATCAAGGACCGTCTAAAGCCAACCAAAGACATGGAAAGAAAAGACAACGAATAATCCATTTCAGTAATATCGTATACCAAAGGAACATCAGAGAAGATAAGCCGGATATCAAGAAGATATCAAGAACATTAAGACGGTTTTTAAAACCACTGGAACTGTAAGAAGTGCACTGACGAGAACGAAGCCAAAGCAAGACAACACAAAAAAACTGCATATACCATGTACCATGTGAATGCGGGGCTGCATATATAGGCGAAACAAAAAGACCACTCGCTGTAAGACTAAAAGAACGTAAGAAAAACACGCAGCTGGGAGAAATGAAAAAAATCAGGTATAGCACATCATTCATGGACAGCATGTCATTATATTAAATGGGACAAAACACGAATCATTGATAAAGAACATTGGCAAAAAAGAAAAATCAAAGAAGCAGTGGATATCACCAACAACACAGAAGTGTTCAGCCATCCCAGCATAGATATTCGGACCATATGGCGCCATATCATTGGTCAGCTCAACCAACTCTACGTGCATGAAACGGAACTTCACGCTTCACCACGCACCCTTAGTATATAAACTGTAGCCCTAAAGATTATTGTTCAATTCTCACTTGATAACGATTATAAACTGTAGCCCTAAAGATTATTGTTCAATTCTCACTTGATAACGATTGAACATTTTATCAATCGAAACGATGTGTAACTCAAAAATGAAGACGATGAAAGTTCGAAATACATCTATTATTAATAGGTTTTACTATTTACAATAGTGTACATTCGTCGTGGCATCGGAAGACATAAATTATCCATGATTTTTAAATAATTTTTGTCAACGCTTTCCTACAAATTCATCCACCACTCTGACCCGGTTAAAGATACGATAATGCGGTTTGCAAATTTGAATTAGCAAGAAATTCTCTTTTATGTCATGTATTACCCGATTTTTGCCGATGAGCGGTTTGCGAGTTATGTACTAACAATTTAAATTTACTTGAAATAGCTCTAAAATTTTAAACATCTGCAAATCGACTTAGTTCTCATGTTTTATCTGCAATTTTGGTACGTATTAAATACGTAATATTGTTTATTTTTAATAGTGTCGAAATGTCGAATGATAAAAATCTGATCTGGCCAACACATAACCTCCCGCCGTGTAGTTTGTGTATATAGATTTACATCACACAAACCAAACTTCGAATGGTGTACTAATAACATCTTTTGGTTTGTATTAAAACACTTTAAAACAATACAATAATATTACACAGTTTTTATTCAGTTTAATGTACAAAAATAAATGTTTATTATATTCCATAAAATAAAAACTTTTCTTTAACAATAAATTTTATATTTATCACAAATTGTAGCAACCACTGAACTCAAGGCATGTAATAGACACTTACACAATTGCAATTTGCAAGAGCGCATCTAGACGGAAAGCATAGAACTAAAGGTTGCTATGGTTACCACGTCCAAACAAAGGCCTGTCATCAGCCATAAAATTGATCTTCAATATTATCAATCAAAAAAAGTTGCCCCACGCACATCTTGTGGTTTTAAACTCATATTTATTGAACACAACGAACAAATCACAAAGAATTAGGTTAAGACTGAATAACAGATGCAAACATAATGACAGATAGAATCATGGAGCGGGACGTAAGACAACGAGGGGAGATTTGTTTGTATGCATGATCTTCTATCTCTCTCTCTCACTCTTGCATATGACGTCAATTCTGCAAGTGTCTATTGGAATACGCCATCATATTATATTGCGATAACATATAAAGAATGACAGGGGTTCTTTCATCTTTGTTTAATACAATCTTGAGTGCAAAATTTATTTTCATTGACAAATGTCAAATAAAGTTAGTCTCCTTAGAACATCGTCGATACTGTTAGGTATTTTTTCCTCATTGTCCACATTAAGGAATCCTCTACGTCTATTATCTCATGTACTGGAGACAAAACGGTAGAAACATTATTAGTTTCAGTTTTTAGAAACCTACAAGAAATGAACTTATTAATAAATGTTTGATAAATGTATTTTAAAAATTTATTTCTGTAAGGTGAAGTAAAATTTTTAAATGATATATATATACAGGGTGTCCCAAGTTGATTAGTCTACCATTGGGATCTCGGAAACTATAAGAGCTACGAGGTCGGTTACATGGGCAATGTTGTGTAGTTTTGAGGGTTGATTCAGATTCCGCTAAGAAACATTCAAAATTCCGAACAGTCTGAAAATTATTAAAAAAAAAAAACTGAAAATCGCGATTTTTAAAAATGTCAAATAACTCCGTAATTATAAGAGATATAAAACAAATGTTTCATATAAAAGTTACATTATTTAATAAGGTAAACTTAAAAATGTTGTAAGTATAAAATTCAAGATGGCGGTTTTCAAGATAATAATAGCAACTTTCTTATTTTAAATGGGCGCCATATTGGATTTTTACATGATTAAATAGAAGTTTTTTTCTCTTTTCAGACTGTTCGGAATTTTGAATGTTTCTTAATGGAATCTGAATCAACCCTCAAAAGTACACAACATTGCTCATTTAATCGATCTCGTAGCTCTTATAGTTTCCGAGATCCCAATGGTAGCCTAATCAATTTGGGACACCCTGTATACTATCCTACAGACCTATATAGTTCCAATTACAGAACAATAAACAATTACATACATATTTTTTTTTCTACCCCCCTGGCCTTCGGTACAGTGCCGATTGGCCAATGACAATTTATTATTTCAAAGTTATAATTTAGGACATACACAAACATACAAGCCCCTGGTGGGAATCGAACCCACGACCCCAAGAGCCGAGCGGTGAAGGTCGCTTGAGCGCTACCTGTAACCACTCGACCACCGACGCGGCTATACATATTAAATTAAATGAATTTTTAACATTACTTAGAGCATTTTAATAATTTCTAACTATAAGTGGTAAATTAAGTATCTAGCGATATAAAGTGTTTGATCAAATCTCGTCTAATCATACTTTAGCACTGACATATGGGTTTATTATCATTTTGTTTTATTTATTTATTATTCGCTGTGTCTAGCGTCCCGACCTCGTTCTAGTCCCGAATGACGTCATAATGTTACGTCATTGTAACTTGCAATTGCACATAGGGACTTGAACTCCGTCCCGACTCGGTATTCATTTTCTCTCCCGACTCGGTTATTGGTTCTAAAAGTTTTTGTCGGGACTTGAGTTTCATTCCGACTCGGAATACACGTTGAGTTCCTCCAATAAGAATATTTTACTCTACATTCCTGTTGAGGGTTTCAAAGGAATTAGAATTAGGTGCTCACATGTAATGGCTTTGCAAAATTAATAAAATAAAATAAATATTAGAAACGTTCATAACAAAATATATTTCAAACAGAAAAGTAATTTACTACAACTGGTAGGATAGCTAAGTACCTGCCTACTAAAACAATAATAATATTTAATGATGTACTTAGGTATGTTTAAGCGTAAACATAAAACCTGACTCTCTTCTTACTTGTACTGATAGGAACAAATAAAGAATGCAGTACAAAACTGCAGATTCGCACTTAATTTACTACTAGCAAGTGGCTAGGTGCTATAACAAATCCTATCATATCTTAAAATTTCAAAAACAAAAAATGATGCATATTATCAAAAATATCACAAAATTAAAACTAAATCTTCTTTTACTTAGAGGAACAAAATATATGTAATAAAATGGTAGTGAAGGAAAGTAGATGAACAGTGACAGTTCCAGACCAAAATGCAACCCGCAATACACGTTTTCCTCCAGGTGATCTGGTTTAAGGTTGCCTACGGTGCAGGCGCCGCTCCCCACTCGTTACGAAACCCACACCAACCCCACCCTCTGCTCGAGGTGCCGGTCCCCACGAGCCCGACCTGATTGAGCCCCCACCCGTCCCTTATTCGCTACGCCCCTCCCCCAACCCAGATTTTGGAATTTGATTGGTAGTGACGTCACACCGTAAGCGATTTCCATTGGTCCGCAATCCCCACCCCTTTACAAGCGTGTTGAAACCGGTTTTGACGCGCTTCAAGGTTACCAACTTTGCTCGCAACCTGGGAACGCGCTTGTTGAAACCTGTTCAAGGTTCCCAAGCCAATAGCCTGTTCAAGGTTACCAACTTTGCTCGCAACGTGGGAACGCGCGTGTTGAAACCTGTTCAAGGTTCCCAGCCAATGAAGTTACTAACCTGTTTCAAGGTTTCAAGATCGGTGTGCGAATAAGGGACGGGTGGGCGGCTCCACCAGGTGGGGCTCGTGGGGACCGGCACCTCGAGCAGAGGGTGGGGTTGGTGTGGGGTTCGTAACGAGTGGAGAGCGGCGCCTGCACCTTAGGCAACCTTGAACCAGATCACCTGGAGGAAAACGTGTATTGCGGGTTGCATTTTGGTCTGGAACTGTCACTGTTCATCTACTAAGGAAAAACCTATCGTGAGCATTTTATGCAATACCACTTCCTTTTTGTTACTTCATTTTTAATTTTCAGCCATTTTTTTTCAAAATACGTATAAACTTGCTTATATTCTCTTAAAGTTTCACATAAATCATTAAATTCCTGATCACTTCTAGAATAAATTAATTTTTGTAAAGTTTCTAGACATTGCTTTCGTTAAATCGATGTAAGATTCATCTTCTCGCATGTTACCTCGCGGGAAAGTATTTTCATTACATGGAAGATACAAATCACATTAGCATGGGGAAAAGCACTTTTTATCACATCTCTTTCGAGTAAGTCTTTATCAGTCATAATACACTTTGTAGCTGTCCACTCCTTATTTTTTAATTTGAAGGTATCAAAAAACCACTGTAAACTTTCTTTATCTTCATCAACTAGCAAACAAACCGCTACAATTTCACTCTGGCAGTTACCATCTTCAACGATAATCAAAAAAAAGCGGAATACCAATATTTAACAATTTGTAGGTTGCATCAACCCCTAAAATCTCTGGAAATGCGCTCATCGTATTTTTCGTGGCGGGTATTTCTACAAACAAATCTTTAAAATTGTCATCATCATCCTTGAATATAGCCACATCTGCGTTTTTTTCACTTTTAAGATAGCTAATGCATTGCTGTAAACTATTCCCCTAATAGTAGTACTCTTAAGATTTGATAAATCTTTAAGAGTTACGATTTTACCAGTTTTTTGTTCTAAATCACACTGTATCAACTTTTTATTAGCTCCAAGTGTAATAAGATGTTTAGCAGACTCTTTTGCACTATCGGACAATTTTCGTTGTTGAGGTAAAAATGCAAAGCTCTCCTTTGTGGTGTCGTGATTATACTTGTCAAAAAAATTTCGAATTTCCAGATGATTCCCAGTGGTTGTTGGAGAAAATGAAATAAATACTGGGCATAATTCTTCTTTTTTGAATGTTCTTGTATCTCTTATATTTTTACCCTGTGGTCTGAATTGCTGGCCTCCAAAAATGCAACAATATTTCAGATAGCAATACTGTAATTCAGGTTTAACTGGCCTAATATTGTAGTTCGAAGAAATTAGTTTCGCATCACGTTTCCATAATTTACTGCAGGTTGCATTTTCATAGTCCTTAATGAAACTTTCCACTTCAATATATGATTTAAATTGTTTACCAATTCCCAACCTACAAAGTAAAGTGTAAATAGGTAAATAAAAATAAATTTCATTGTTAGAATAAAATACTTACATTTCGACTATTATTGATATTTTTAGATAGGTATTTCATTTAATATGCTTTGTTGATTAAAATGTTCAACTGCCTGTAAACAAAAGGCTTAGTATGTACGCACATAACTTACTAATAAGTTCCTACACTATTCGGTAATAATATAATATATAACCTCAAAAAGTTGCCAGATTTAAACAAATCGGGACTCAACGCCGATCCCGAATTCGCTGATATTTCTGTTGTGCCGACAAAAAACAAGTCGGGACTCACCGTAGATCCCGAGTCGGGACGTAGTTCAAGTCCCTATGCGGAATTGCAAGTTACAATAACTTAACATTATGACGTCATTCGGGACTAGAACGGGGTCCCGAGTCGGGACGCTAGACACAGCGTTTATTATTAGGCAGAATCAGTCATGATGTAGCGCCGATGTGGTATAGCAAAGTTCGTGATTTGATTAATTAATGCGCCTCAATTTTAAAGCAAGTGTGCTCCTTCGCTGCACTGAAATCCATTATAATAATTGACGTCTTTTAGGGCATATTAATTCAGTATACAAACATTAGGGAGATAAAAGTGCAACCTTAAAATGCGATCACCTGGTGATCGTTGCCAAGCTTCATTCTTTTTAAACAAAATGTCAATTCGTCGCATTTCACTTCAGATAAACTCATTAAGTTGTTCTTTATTTTTGTTCTCACCTGGTGCTGATTGTATTCACATTCACATCCACCCCCCCCCCCCCCCCCCCTACAAATCTGTATACTCCGCGAAATCTGATCGAATCTGAGGTTCCTCGGTTCGAATTCACTGGATGGCTATATGCGGATGTCATTAAAATGCCAGTATGTCAGGCTTTAATCGTACTCGCATGCGACGACCTGACCAGTTGCCCATCTCAAACATAAATGGTGCTAGCTACAGAAGGAGTATCTCCGTTGTCGCACTGGTTGCATAGCAATCAGTGGTTGTTGCACGGAATTTATACACCAACTGCATAAGTACCTGTCGGTCTAGAAACGAGTATCTACAGTATTAGGCCTTGGCTCTCCAAGAGCTGCTTTGCCATAAATGATGCTTTAACATTATATAACGATTACCATCTATAAAGGCAAGCGTAGATTTTAAATCATTCAGAAACAGTTTTTACAGGCCTTGGCCGGCAAAATGATAGGGAATTTATGGATATAAGTTGGTATTATTCTGGTGAAATGTCAACTTATAACTATTTTCACAAGAATAAGCAAAAATTTTAAAACTCATAATATTAAATCCTAAATTGTAATTTAAATGAACAGATTTTGAGCTAAATGTAAGTAATTATATTTGAACTTGCAATGCAAAATCGCTAAAAGACTTTTAGCTAAGTTTCAGGTTATGTTTGAAAATCTATGTCATTTGAAATTATATTTCATTTCACGTAAGAAAATAGCAGGTGGCGCTTGAGAGCCCACCGTTTATACATGCTTTAAATAAATAATTCAAATCCGTGAAACCAAACTTTTTAAATATTAAAAATATTTTTATCTGAAAAATGTACGAGACCTTGAATATTAAAAATTACGCAAAATATCTTAATTCTGTAGATTTTTTTTGATAATTGACAGCTGAAAAGTGACATTTATTTCGCTTTGGTGAACTAGGTTAGCATTATGACCAATGAAAGGGCAAAATTTATATCCCTATCTACACAACGCTATTTTCTTACGTGAAATGAAGTATATTCAAATCTTTCTATGTGACCAATATAAAAAAATCCCTAGTATTTCGTATTTGAACAATAAATCAAATTAATTTAATATATACAGAGTGATCAAAAAAGGGTGAAGCGTGCAGCTTCATGCGATTTTGACATATGCCGCTTACATAGTACGACAGCATTACTGTTTCCATGGGCATACCTTTCAAATATTGCTAGCTGTCATAAGAATAATCCTAAGAACCATCTTCTTTACGTTCACTCGAAAGAAAATATGATTCAAAAAGAAATTTGTCGCGCTATTCATTAAAAGCCATAATGAAATGAAATTACTTAAAGATTTTTATGAAGGTATGCGAAACAAACATCAAGTGAATCAACGTACGGCAATGATATTAATCAAATGTCATGCACCTTTCATCATCTGTCATATGTGGAATATTGTTTTAATAAATTATGGAAAATTGAAATATAATTTTGACATTATTTTGAAACAAAAGCTGTTACTTAACCTTCAGTCATTTTTTATCACTCTGCATATAGAGAATCCGGCACGAAATATCTTGTGTATTATACGTCCGGAAACAGCTTTGCGAGGGTAGTGCTGTTTCTAGACTGTTAGTCCGAAAATGAAGGAGTATTCGATATCCATAAAGATAATACATGAAGCAGTCGTAGATATTAAATTAATTGCTCTGACAGAGTTTGGCAGATGAATGACATCATTTAAATATATGAGGCTCTACGCGAAGCAAGCATGATTGTTTATTTAATTAATTGAGCTAGACGTATAATATAAATTAATGACAGCATAATGATTTTCATCCAGTGTTCGGCAGATGACAGAGAATTTTATAATATCATATATATAACGGTTACCATCCATAATGGCAGCATTTGAGCTAGACGTATAATATAAATTAATGACAGCATAATGATTTTCATCCAGTGTTCGGCAGATGACGGAGAATTTTATAGTATCATAAATATAACGGTTACCATCCATAATGGCAGCATTTGAGCTAGACGTATAATATAAATTAATGACAGCATAATGATTTTCATCCAGTATTCGGCAGATGACGGAGAATTTTATAATATCATAAATATAACGGTTACCATCCATAATGGCAGCATTTGAGCTAGACATATAATATAAATTAATGACAGCATAATGATTTTCATCCAATGTTCGGCAGATGACGGAAAATTTTATATCATAAATATAACGGTTACTATCCATAATGGCAGCATTTTAAATATAACAGTTACCATCCATGACGACAGTAATTGTGGTAGAGGTAGAATATAAATTAATTGCAGGAAAATGATTTTCATCCATAAACTTCGGCAGATGATGGAGAATTTTATAATATGATAGATATAACAGTTACCATCCATAATGGTAGCAATTGTGGTAGACAAGGTATATAAATTAATTGCAGGAAAATGATTTTCATCCATAAACTTCGGCAGATGACGGAGAATTTGATAATATGATAGATATAACAGTTACCATCCATAATGATAGCAATTGTGGTAGACGTAGTATATAAATTAATTGCAGGAAAATGATTTTCATCCATAAACTTCGGCAGATGACGGAGAATTTGATAATATGATAGATATAACAGTTACCATCCATAATGAAAGGAACTGTGATAGACGTAGAATATAAATTAAATGCAGGAAAATGATTTTCATCCATGGAGTTTGGCAGATGTCGGAAAATTTGATATTATGATAGATATAACAGTTACCATCCATAATTTATTTATTTTTTATTTTATTTTATTTTACAATTAAGGAGAGCCAACAGCCAATACCAATATAGGCTCCCACGCATTAAACATTAATTATTACAATTAAATTCAAATAGAACTAACAGTGCTAAATAAGTATATCTTAAAGATTATTACAAATTGATATAATTTGTGTTTTAAATTTTTCTTGTGAAGTACAAAAAAGATCAATTTTATGAAAATGATTATTAAAAGATAACATAATTCTATGTATGGGTGTGTTCATACAATAATTCGCATTGTAATGTGATAAGTGAAACAAATTTTTTGACCTAGTGAATTTCGATGGTACATGAAATTTAATGTGTTGTAATAAATCACTAACATCAAGTTTATTATTTAGTATTTTAAACAAAAATGTTTGATCAGAGACACTTCTGCGTGTCTTCAAAGATAGCATATTGAGTATGTTAAGCCGGTCTTCATAAGATTCATATTGAATATTCAGTCTGTAGCATATTACTCTAGTATAAAACCTTTGAATTTTTTCAATTGCATTTATGTTAGAGGTGTAACATGGATTCCATATTATTGATCCAAATTCTAGGTATGGTCTAACAATTGAATAATATAATAATTTATATGACAGTGCAATACGAAAGCTCTTAGAGATTCTAAATATAAATCCAATTAATTTATAACTTTTTTTCTAAAGTACTCAATATGGTCATTGAAAGTTAGCTTCGGGTCGTATAATATACCTAAGTCACGAATAACGGAATTATTTGTTAGAATATTTCCAGCAATTTTATAATTGTAACTTATTTATGAGTTGAGTTGTGGAAGGCAGTGAATACGGTCGTGTCGAACGTGCGGCGATAGTCAAATTCGATAAACGATAGATATCACGCTTTAATTCGCGGACCATATGAAATAAATAAACTCTGGTGAAACAAGATAGTGTTGTGAGTAAAGAAAGTGAAGTGAGAAGTGTTTAGAAGCTCTAAATTAGAGTAAAAAGTGTATACAGTGGCGAGACAGTAGCCAAGGACGCACATATACAACGGTAAGCGAGCGTAGAGTAGTGGTGGATAAGCTAGAACGTGCATACCAAGATAAAAATTTTAGTCAGGCCCGTACTCAGGAAAGTTGTGCAAATATGTCATCGGATATAGAAGATTACACGTCGGATGACAGTAAAAGAAAGAGAGAGAGTATAGATGGACAAGATATAACAAAAAGAAGTAAAAAGACTATGAGAACACCGGACAAAAGTAACAAAGAAGGAAGTGATACAATAGAATTAAGAGATTTAATGAAAATTATATTACAAATAAAGAACGATACAAAAGAGATAAAACAGGATCAGAACGAATATAAAGAAGAACTACTACGAATGAAACAGATAAATGAACAGCTGAAGGACGAAAACATAGAGATCAAAAAAGAATTGAACGACATGAAAGAGAGAATCGAGAGATTAGAGAAAGAAAAAATCAAAAATAATTTCGTGATTGTAGGGCTAAGAACAGACTCAATCAGCAGAAAAGACCTAAAAAACACCGTGGAAGACTTCATACATAAGAAAATTGGAGTTAATGTACAAGTGAAGGAAGCACTAAAGATAGGAGAGAAGACATGTAAGGTACAAATGGAAAATTTTCAAGATAAACAAAAAGTAATGGCGAATAAAAAGAACCTAAGAACCTTAAAGGACAAAATTTTCATAAACAACGAACTAACAAGAATCGAGCGCGAAATACAAAAGGAAATAAAAATGTTAGCGGAGAAGAATAAAAAGGCAGGAGACATATTGAAGATAGGCTATCAGAAAATAACAATAAATGGAAAGGAATGGAAATGGGACAAAACAGAAAAGAAGCTGATAGAGGTCAAAGAAGAAGGAGGTACTGCGTCAAAAAACTAAGGGAAAAACGAGGAAAATTGCAACAAAAAGGAAAGACGTCGCAAGCAAAGGAAAAGGATACGATAAGGAACAACAAAACACATATAATTAAGTACGGGAAGGGCAAAATAAAAAATAGAGTAAAAAAACCAAGGAAAATAATAAAATTTGGAACATGGAATGTAAAAAGTTTAACAGGGAAAGAATATGAATTAAAAGAAGAACTAACAAAAATGAATATGGATTACGTGGGTATAACAGAAACAAAGAGGAAAGGCAACAGAATCACAAAGACACAAAATGGATACTGGATGTACTGGGTAGGAGTATCAGAAAAAGAAAACACCAAGGCAGGGGTGACAATTTTAATTAAAGAGGATAAGATGAAATATGTTTCGAAAGAAAACCTATTGAACGAAAGACTACTATCAATAAATGTTAAGGAAGGAGACGAAAACGAAGAATACACGCTAATTGTGGGCTATGGACCAAACGAGGACGCAAGAAAAGAAGAAAAAGATAACTTCTTTAAAGAACTACAAGAAATAGTAGACAGAAGTGAAAAGAGAGTAATAATAATGGGAGACCTTAACGGGACGGTAGGAAATAAGAATGATGGAATAGTGTGGTGCTTAGGAAGGAATGGAGAGAATGTGATGAATACAAACGGGGAAAGAATAATAGAGTTTTGCCTAGAGAATGAGTTTAAAATCGGAAATACACACTTCAAGCACAAAGAAATACATAAAATAACTAGACAAGTTATAAGCAGAAATGAAAAATCGATTATAGATTATTTCCTAATTAACATAGACAGCTGGAATAGAGTAAAAGACATAAAAGTAAAAAGAGGACCAGAGATTGGAAGCGAACATTTCCTTGTAACAATGATACTAAATCAAGAAGTAATCACAAAAAACGAAACCAAAAGAAAGATAGTAAATAAGAAAATAAAATGCCATGAACTTAGAAGACAAGAGATAGAAGAAAAATTTCAAAAGAACGTCAACGAAGAGTTTAAGTTAAAGAAAAAGAAAAAGAAGGAAACATAGAAAAGAAATGGAAGAACTTCAAAAAGACAGTAGTAGAGGCAGTAGAAAAAAGCTGCGGCACGACTAGAATAGTGAACAGATACACAAACAAAACTAGATGGTGGTCGGAAAGGGTAAAAGTTGCAGTGAAAGAAAGAAAGAACAAGTGGAATAAATATCTACAAACTAAAGAACCTATTGACTATGAAAAATATAAAGAACAAAGGAAAAAAGTAAAAAGAGTAATAAAGGAAGAAAAAGAAAAAGCATGGAGAGAATTTGGTGAAAAAATGAAAAACGCATACAATGAAAACCAGAAATTATTATTTGAAACACTTAAAAATATAAGACAAAAGAAGACAGCAACAATTACGAACATTAAAGATAAGGAAGGAAAGACGATAGCAGAAGAAGACAGAATAATGGACAGATGGAGATAGTATTTCATAGAACTACTACAGAGAAATGATACTAAAGATGAAGAACAACAAGAAAGCCATTGCACACGAACAAAGGAAACAGAAATAACACAAGAAGAAGAAATAAGCTTGAAAGAAATAATAGAAGCAATAAGAAAAACCAAAAGAGGAAAAGCTCCCGGACATGACAAAATAACAGCAGACATGCTGAAAGCACTACCCGAATCAGCACTACAGGAACTTAGAGACATAATGAATGAAGCGCTAAAAGAAATAACACCAACAGAATGGCAAATAGGTATCATAACACCAATATTTAAAAAAGGTGCCAGAACTATAGAGGAATTACCCTAATAAGCACAGTGGCCAAAATATATGCAAGAATCCTGGAGAGTAGACTAAGAATAGAGCTGGAAGAATCGTTAGAGGAAACTCAATTTGGTTTTAGACCAAATAGAGGAGTAAATGATGCGATATTCATACTAAGACAAATAGGGGAAAAGGCAATAAAAGAAGGGAGAAACGTACATGTGTGCTTCATTGATCTAGAGAAACCGTTTGATAGAATCAATAGAGAAGACATATGGAAAACGCTAAGAAAAAGGGGAATATCAAATACGTTAATAACAGGAATTCAGAGCCTATATTCAAAGACTAAGAGCTATGTAAGAGTGAAACAAGAGACCTCCAATACATTTGAAATTACTGCCGGAGTAAGACAAGGATGCATTTTGAGCCCGCTTCTGTTTACGCTAATTCTTGACGAAGGAATAAAAGAGACAAAGAAAGAAGTAAAGCAATACTACATAGGACATTGGAAATTGAGAAGAGTGGAAATAGCAGAACTATGCTATGCAGATGACATGGTCATCATAGCAGAAGACGAAAAAACGTTAACAAGGAATATAGAAATATATGATAAAGCGCTACAAAAATTAAACATGAAGATCAATAAAGAAAAAACGAAAACCATGATACTAGGAAGAAATGAACAACACCTCACGATACAACTAAAAAATGAAAATCTACAGCAAGTGGACGATTTGATGAAGAAATAAAAGAAAAAAGAACAACAGGAGGCAAAATATTCAATAGCATCAAACACAGCTTCTTAGGAAAGAAAGAAATACCGAAAGAGACCAGAGTACAAATATTTAAGAAAGTAGTGACGCCTATACTCATACACGGAGCTGAAACATGGACATTAACGCAAAGACAAAAAGAAAAAATTACGGCTATCAAAATGAGATTCTTGAGAAAAATAAAGGGGAAAACAAGACTGAACAGAATTGAAAACACAACCTACAGACAAAACTTAAAAGTAAAAGCAATAGAAGATAAGATAGCAGAAGGACAGATGAGATGGTATGGGCATGTAGAAAGGATGGGAGAGGAGAGAATAGTTAAAAAAGTGTTTGAAGCAAAAATTGGAAGAAGGAAACCACGAGGACGACCAAGAAGAACGTGGCTGGAAGAAGTAAAGGAGGCAGCGCAAAGAAGAGGTCTAACTTGGGAATAAACGAAGACAGCAACACAAGATAGAGCAGAGTGGAAAAAAATATGGAGAAGACCAACGAACCAGAACTCAACCCCCTCTGTCTTACACCCGTGAGGGTAGAAAGGTGCAGAATTAAGTAAAGTAAGTAAACTTATTTTAGAGTGATTTCTAGTAAAGTTTACTATACTACACTTACTTATATTCAATGATAGGTCATTAAGTGAGCAATAATGGATTAGATTGTCAAGGTCAGATTAGAGTTTTTGGCAATCTACTACATACTGGTTTAAAAAATTTCAAGTCATCAGCAAATAACAGAAAGGAACTATTTTTAAAACAAGTTGAGATGGTATTTATAAACAAATTAAATAGTATAGGGCCTAGATGACTGCCTTGTGGAACACCTGATGTTACAAGTATTTCTCTTGATCTAAAACCATTAGTTACAACAATCTGAGATTTGTTTTTAACGTATGAATCAAACCAGCGCAGTAAAGATCCATGAATCCCTAGCTCCGATAATTTCGTAATTAGTAGTTCATGATTGACTTTATCAAAGGCTTTATTAAAGTCTGTGTATATAACATCTACTTGTCTGTGATGATTCATATTATTCATGAGGAAATGAGTAAATTGTATTAAATTAGTTAGTACTGATTTACCGGTACAAAAACCATGTTGCTCTGGAATAATTATTTTTTCCGCAAACGAATTTAGAACTTCCGCTATTATAGCTTCAAATATTTTAGCAAATACTGATAGTTTAGTGATGAGTCTATAATTTTTTATGTCATTAATATCGCCAGACTTATGAACGGGGGTTATGTTAGAACATTTCCAAATATTGGGGAAAATACCTGTAGTCAAAGATTTGTTGAAAATGATAAATAAAGGCTTTGATAAATAATGAGCACAAGTTTTTACAAATTTTGGATGGATATTGTCAGGGCCCATGCCTTTAATTGTATCTAAATTAACAAGAAAATTAAGTATTTTTTGTTCTGAAATATGGATTGTACCAATTTCTTTTATTAAATTTAAGTTTAGGACTGGATTTTGAGTATTATTTGAGGTTATGAATACTGATTCAAAATAGTCAGCAAATAAATTGCAAATATCAGGACCAGTATGAGCCTCATGATTGTTGTACTGCATAGTATTAGGAATGGTATTATTCTTTTTTAATGACTTAGAATATTTCCAAAATGACTTAAGGTTAGTTTTAAGATTCTCTTCTATATTGCTAACATAATGATAGCAATTGTGGTAGAGGTAAAATATAAATTAATAGCAGGAAAATGATTTTCATCCATAAACTTCGGCAGATGACGGCGAATTTCATAATATGATAGATATAACAGTTACCATTTATAATGACAGCAATTGTGGTAGACGTAGAATATAATATGATAGATGTATCATTTACCATCCATAATGATAACAATTGTGGTAGACGTAGAATATAAATTAATAGTAGGAAAATGATTTTCATCCATAGAGTTTGGCAGATGATGGAGAATTTGATAATATAGAGATATAACAGTTCCCATGCATAATGGTAGCATTTGAGCTAGACGTAGAATATAAATTAATAACAGCATAATATTTTCATCCATAGAATTTGGCAGAAGAAGGAGATGATTGTATAACTGATTGTATAACTGACATACCGGTAACTTTCCTTAAAGATAGTACAAATATGAAATGTCGTAGAATATAAATTAAAGAGAAATATTTTATTTAGTAAGCCTTGATTACAAGAATTTTGTAGTTGTTCAAAAGATAATGTATTACCAAAATCGTTGTCTTCTACAGCTTGATAAAGATATATATGTCGTTTGGATGCTAATGACATTGCTTTAATATGTCCTGCATGTCCCCATGAATTTTGATTTGCTGTTTCAAGTATTAAATTTGGAACTGAGTCGTACTCGTATAAGTAATTCATTCGATCCGGATGATTAAATAGTCAAAGTATTCGTGGAAGATGTAACATGAAGAAAGGCGTAGAAAGGGATGTAAGGATTCTTTACCAAAAAGACACAGAGATATAGAGCGGAATAGACAAGAACCATCACCTTGTGTACGAACTACTGTTGCTTTATCCGTTAGTGATTTATATACACATTTTGTTCACTCTATATTTATCTATAACCTGTCCTTCATGAATTGCACTTTCTACAGTAGAAATTTCGTTAACAGATATATTTATCAGATCTTCAAATCGATTAAAAATTTGTTGTAATTTTGAAATCTCCTTAAGAGTATTGTTGGCCGAAATTAAAAGATTATTATTTTCAATTTCGAATTTGGAATTATTGTCTTCTACAATACACGTCGGATAAATTTCATCCAGATTATTATCATAATTAAAATTTGCAATATTTGCTGATTGTAAATTGGTCAAATTTTGTTCAAATTTTTATTCTATTTCAGTATTGTCTTTCAGTTCATTTAACGCCAAAAATACTGGTTTGTGGTAAGAAAAATATGTCTCATAAATTCCTGCCAATAATTCACAGTGAGATCCAAATACAACATCGATTTGAGTGTCCATATTTGTAGAAGATAGTTCCTTTGGTAGTAGAGAATAAAGACGATATTGTAGCATAAATTTTTCCAGAAAAGGATCTTTTAAAATATCATAATTGAAATCTCCAATAACAATTAAATTTTCATAATTAATTTTGAATTTGTTCATATTTTTTTCAAAACTAGTTTGAAATAATTTATTTGGGCAAGATGGAGATTTATAACCCGTAATAATAAGTGAATTTTCAACTTTGAAACCAAATAACTCGACGTGGGAAGGTGTATCGTTTCTATATATACCTATCCAATATATGCTCCAAATTTGAAATTTTTATGTCTTCTCTGGTAAAACCAATAATTCCCCATGTACAATTTTGAACGTCTGATCGAAATATTATATTATAGTTCGGAAGATTAAATGTGTCACTTGATTTTGTCAAAGTTTCGCTTAAAATAATAATGTTCTTGCTTTTGTAAAACCAATCGTCTTTTAAAATAAAATTGAATTTTGATGACAGTGAGCATAAATTTTGATAAATGACGACAATTCCTTTTACATTAATTAAAGTATTAAATGATAATTTTAATGGCCTCTCTGTTCTCATTTTTTCCATTTCTTCAAAAACTGGTTCATCATTTTTCGATAAATTTGGTTTCTTAAATGTCCCAAGAATCCAATATAATCCGGATAATTTTGACACTCTGCTACAAGCCACATACATCATTTGCCGGGTCATTCTTTTTGAATTTCTTAAATCAATACAAATTTCACCATAAGTCTGGCCTTGACTTTTGTGAATGATAAAAGCTTCTACTGGAACGATGGGAAACTGACATCTCATGGTTTGAAACTGTAACTTGTTAGTAATATTTAAAGAAATATTCATTTTAGAAATAGGAGTTAGAATTTTATTTATGTTTTCATTCTTCATATAGTCCGAAAGAGTTACTCGAGCTTTTTTGCCGACATGCTTCATTTGAAAATCCAACCATAATTTAGAAGGGATATTTGAATTTGAAAAGAAAGTTACTTGTCTTAAAATTCCGCAGGCTCCATTAACTAAACCATCTTGCACAACGATGTTACTTGTTATCATATATTTAATTCCAAATGTTAGTTTTAATTTGTAAAGCAAGCCATTAACTTCCGAAAGTTTTTCATGTTTTAAGGACTCCAACACTCGTAATTTTGTATTTTCATTTATTTTCCCCAAAATGGTATCTGACGCAGTCGAAATATATAGAGTACCAGAATGATTATCAATTTTTGTGTTATTATAAAAGTCAACGTTTTTGTTTTCGGAAAATAATCTGATAGCACCTACTGGAATGTTGATTTCGTCAGATACTTCCCGAGTTTTTAATAAATTTATATCTTCATCTGACATCTGTCCAAGAGCAAGGTTATTTAAAGCCATAATGAATTCTTTTTTGTCCTTTTGCCTCATAATTTCCGTCAACTCAAAAATTTTGAACTCCGCCCAAAGAGGATTTTCTTCTAAAAGAATTGACATAACATTAAATTTTGATGGTTTGTAAATAGGTGAATCCATAACAGCTTCGATTTAAGTCCCCAACAAGAAGAACGGACACGCCACCAAAAAACTGATTTACACTCAAAATTTGATGTAATCGTGTATCTACTCGACTTAATAGTGTACTGCCCACCATTGAAATAATTTTTCACGGATATTGTTTGCCACGTCCATAGAAAGCTCAGACATTTGACCACCAAACTAAGACACTGGTAAAGAAAAAGCTGTGTGTAAGGTGACGCTATTAATAAGAAAAGCAGCTTTTGCAGAAGGAGCACATAACAGAACAAATATATTGTTTTTTGTGTATACAGGAATGTTGTCAAAATAATTTGAAATAATTTGGTACAGACAATTTATAACAGTACTTTTACCAACACCTGCAGAACAATTTAAAAACATTCTCATCGGCAAAATTTTGTTTTTAAAACAATTCAAAATGTTAAAGACGATATCTTTTTGTTTTCTATTTAAATTAAAAATTGATGTTTGCAAATTTTCTTCGAAACACGAGGTGGAGTAGTGAAACGAATAATTTTCTTATGTTTAATACATTCTTTTCCTTCTTGATGCAAAATATCAATTTGGTGGTCAGGTAGTAACTCGTCGGCCAAAAAGTTCTCAACATCTTCATCTACTATATCCTATTTGTCCAAATTTGCTACATTTAATGCGTCATTTAATATTTCATCCCCCAAAATACAAAAATCTTTCCTATTATCTTTAATTTTATTCAAATTTTGATTATAAATTTCTTCTAAATTGACGTTTTCAATTTATAAGTGCTCATTGCGCCATGGCAAAAATAATAAAATTTGCTCACGATAATAATTTTGTGGATCTTGAACCAATTTATATCGCCTAAAACGAATAACTGCCGATTTCTGCCGAACATTAAAATTTTCATCTTCATCTTCATTTTCCGAAATATTTTTCTTTTTATAATAATTAGACGCAAAACTAGCCAGACATACATTTTGTAAAGAATTTGGTCGTGTACTGTATTTTGTGAATATAACCTCCATGTAAATATCAGATGAATTTGGATCCAATTTTAAAAGTTCTTGACAAGATTTTAACATTAATGTCCGTTCATTTCTTGGACTTGTATTAATGTAAATAGTTTTACGACTGCTTTTAGAAAGAGGTAAAGATAAAACATGGTAAGATGCTTCTTGGCTAGACATTAAATTCCCATTTAAAAAGATATTTGCAATTCTTCAAAATTTTTCTCTTAATAATTTTGATAAGCCCGCTTCAACCTTTCCAACGTAATTAATAATGTAAGCAGCTACCCCATATTCTTCCAAAATAAATTGTATGTCCATATTGGCTTCAAATAGATGTAAAATCATTTTATTGTAACAATTTATTCCAACTTCTAAACTGGTTCTTTTTGAAAAGTACTTGAGGTTTCTTTAATGAAGAACGAATTGCTAAAATATATTCATCTTCAGAAACATTTTGATAAAATTTTGATAAAATATCGCCGAAAGATACTAGTTCGTGTTTCATAAAATAACATTTCATTAAATTTTGAATTTTTACGTGAATCTCTTTTAAATTAGATTTTTTTCTCCTCTTCTCATAACGGTAGTAAAATCATGGTTCGTGGCATTACAGGAATAGGAAAATTAAAGCGGGTCCGGGATTTATTATTTTTCCCTTTGTAGCAAGTATGTGTATGTCTCTGCTTCTGTACGGCCATATACGAGGTGTGTTCAAAAAATATCGCGAATTTTGTGTTTTTTCAAAAATTATTTATTTATTCATGAATATCTATTTTGTCCCCTTCAAAGTAATCCCCATGAGATATTATACACTTGTGCCAACGGTTTTTCCAATCTTCAAAGCACTTCAAAAAATCATTTTTTTTTATCTTGTTCAGCTCCTCCTTCGATGCCGTCTTTATCTCGTCAAGCGTAGCGTAACGTCGTCCTTTCATGGGCCTCTTCAGTTTAGGGAACAAGAAAAAGTCACAGGGGGCCAGATCTGGGGAATACGGTGGCTGCGGCATCATTAGTGTGTTGTTTTTGGCTAAAAAGTCGCGCACAAGCAACGATGTGTGAGCAGGGGCGTTATCGTGGTGCAAAAGCCAATTTTTGTTCTTCCACAAATCCGGGCGTTTCTGGCGGATTGCTTCGCGCAAATTGCGCATAACTTGCAGGTAATATTCCTTATTGACCGTTCTACCCTGTGGCAAGAACTCATGATGCACCACGCCCCTGCAATCGAAGAAAACTGTCAGCAAAACTTTCACATTCGACCGAACTTGGCGCGCTTTTTTCGGTCTTGGTTCGTGCGGCAGCTTCCATTGAGATGATTGAACTTTGGTTTCCACGTCATAACCATAAACCCACGATTCGTCACCAGTTATGACCCTCTGGAGCAAATTTGGGTCGTCGCGGACAGAGTCCAACATCTCATTAGCAATGTTCATGCGATGCTGTTTTTGGTCGCAATTGAGCAATTTTGGTACAAATTTCGCGGCGACCCGTCTCATGCCCAAATCATTGATAAAAATCGAATGGCACGAGCCAATCGATATGTTTAGGTCCTCAGCAACTTCTCTAACGGTGATTCGACGATTGGCCAATATCATTTTCTCCACTTCATTAATTTTTTCGTCTGTTGTTGAAGTGCTCGGGCGTCCGGCACGCTTTTCGTCGTTCACATCTTCTCGGCCTTCTGAGAACATTTTGTACCACCGATAAACGTTGCTTTGGTCCAAGGTAGCTTCTCCGTATGCCACAGTCAACATTCGGAATGCATCCGCGCACTTAATTTCGTTTTTCACACAAAATTTGATACAGGTTCTTTGTTCCATTTTTTTGAATAGGTAAAAATCGAAGACGATCCAAAACACGTGCAAGCAAAGCAGCTGTCAACAATTAAGTGAACATTCAAAATGGCCGAGCTTGTCGACTTAAGTGAGAGACATGAGTACCAACATAAAGCCACAAAAAGATCGAAATTCGAATATACGTAACCCGCGAAAATTCAAAATTCGCGATAGTTTTTGAACACACCTCGTATGGGTCTTCTTCAACATATTCACAAGAAATAAATTTATCAATAAATTCAACACACTCATTAAAAGTAGCTGAATTGGCAACATCGAATTTTGGAGCACCTTAGAAAAATGTGCTCATGAGGAGAGCCGCGCATTTGAAATTATACCCTCATAGCTGTCTTCTACTACAAAATTTTCAAATATACTAGAATTTTGTTTTAAAAGTGCCATTAACTTGTTTACTTTGTTATCGAAATATCGTGCGCAGGTTACAGGGTCTTTACGAATTAAATCTGTTTTTTCAAATTCATCCAAATTAACAGCTTCCTCCAGTGATATAATTTTATTTTTATTTAATTTTGACAGGCATTTCAATAACTCTGGCTACTATTTCTCTGCCGCAGAAAGTGTTAAAAAGATAGAAGGTTTACCTAGTTGACGAATAATATCGAGTAAATCTTTCTTTTTTGATTCCCAGTAAAATGGTGAAGAACGAACATTAGTTAAAAATTTATATCCCATATCCAATTTTAATGTTTTCCAAAAAAATGTTTATCCAAAATATTCCCGGCATTAACATTGCTGACCCGATTTGTTTTTCTTAAGCAGATGTTTAATGACGCTGGACAACTTTGCTCCAATTTTTTCTCCGCCATAAAAAGAACCCTAGATGGACCACAAGATCTCCTGTCCCTTCTTCTACATTCTGATTTTGCCCTATCAGAATAAGAAATAAATTTTGGAAAATCTAATTTATAGCCGCAAAAAATTTTTGGGTAGCATAATTCGTCCAAATCCTCTACCATGTGCCACGGAACGGGAAATTTACCTTGTCCAGGAGCAATGATGCGAATTTTTTCTGAAATATCTCTATTTTGATCTAAGTAGAGGACGTCATCTCCGTAGTCATTTTCATCTTCATCATCTTCAAATCCATTTGGAATTTCAATGTTTTCTTCAACAGATAGAAAGTCCGAAATTTTTAAAACATTGTATAAATCTTCATAATCATCATCATTTTTATCAATAACGAATTTAATTATTTTACTAAAATTTTGTTCATACTACCTAAAATAATATTCGTCAATTTTGATGTCATATTTCTTGTAGAGAGGGGTATATATTAAATATTTTAAAGCATCACAAATAACTGCGAGGCGGACAGAGTCAAACATATAATTTGAAAAATGAAGCATGTGTCTTTTCAGCTTAATTTGAATGGTGGCCATATTATCAAAATTTCGAGGTAATACTTTCAATACATCATTAATTTCGATAGGGATGTTTATAACGCTTCCTTTTATACCCAGTTTAAAATTAATTGTAAAAGATTTTAGAGGCGGAATCTGGATAACATTTATATAAGGTGCCACCATTCTTTCCGCTAGTGACGTTAATTTTTTTAAACATCTGGGATTTTATTTTTCTGCTTTTTATAATCTCTATATTCTACATTCTGTCTTAAAAAAAATTACATTTTCTTTATTTTTCTCATATTCTTTTTCTTTGTAACCTATATCTTGCCTTAATCTGATCATATTTTCTCTACTTGTTCCGTTCACTTTTTCTTTGTAATCTATATCTTGCCTTAATCTCTTCAAATTTTCTCTGTTTGTCTCGTACTCTTTTTCTTTGTAATCTGTATCTTGCCTTAATTTCTTCATGTTTTCTCTGTCTCGTTCTCTTTTTCTTTGTAACCTATATCTTGCCTTAATCTCTTCAAATTTGCTCTGTTTGTCTCGTACTCTTTTTCTTTGTAATCCATATCTTGCCTTAATTCCTTCATGTTTTCTCTATTTGTCTCGTTCTCTTTTTTTGTAACCTATATCATGCCTTAATTTATTCATGTTTTCTCTATTTGTTTCGTTCTCTTTTTCCTTGTAACCTACATCTTGCCTTAATTTCTTCATGTTTTCTCTATTTGTCTCGTTCTCTCTTTTTTGTAACCTATATCTTGCCTTAATTTCTTCACATATTCTCTGTTTGCCTTGTTTTCTTTATATTCTGTGTTGAGTTTTAATTTCTTCATGTTTTCTTTATTTTTCTCTGTCTGTTTTTGCGAATATTCTGAAATTTCTCTTAATATTTCCATGTTCTCTTTATTTTTTTGTCTTTCATTTCTCTTATAAATTTTAGAGGCCTCGTTTTTCTGATTAACAGATTTTCTTTTTGTTTTCATCGTAAGCTGTGTTTCTATAATTAGTGAGAATAATAACATTATGAAATAATCTTTAATGAATAATAGCAAGACGTACTTGTAATCGTAATTATAATAATTATTGAGAGATATTTTTAATAAATATATCTTAATATAATTACTGATTGTAATATCACTTTTTCAAATAATTACTTTGAATTATTTATTTTTAGGTTTCATCTTGTAGAAAATTCAACTATCTTTAATTTGTTTCATAACATAAATCGTAAAAATAACATATAAGGGTATTTTTCTAAGAAAAACTATTTTGAGCTTCAAGTAAAGTATCATTTCCGGGTATCTGATTTATACTAAAATCTAATGGCTTCTTTGCACATTTGATTAGAGCAATAATACATGATTTCATAATTTTCTGAATGATAGTATTTAAGTTAGAGCGAAGACAAAATTCATACACATACACACACACACACACACACACACATATATATATATATATATATATATATATATATACAGGGTGTCCCATTTAAGGTACGAATGCATTGGTATCTCGAGAACCGTAAGAGCTACGAGGTTGATTAAATTAGACAAAAGTTGCCCCATTAGGAGGCTATTTTAATGGTGTTTTGTTATTTGCGAAAAAATGCATAGGTCACTAGATACAGGTGAAAATGTAAATTTCGCGATTTTCTTTTTTTGCTTATAACTTTGTTATATGAAATAATACGAGATTCTGGTTTGCACTTTCTTAAGGCACTTTTGTATGGTGAATTTGCAGAAGTACTCAAAATTTTTTTATATCTAACCATTTACGAGTTACTGATAGCAACTTTTATTTTTCATATGGAGGTCATATTAAGCTATGGCATTTTTAAATAGAGATTTTTTTTAGCTTTACAATGATATAAAACAATAATAATTTATTTTTATAATTAACAGAAAAATTTATAAAAATTGTTATTTATATTAAAATTAAATTAAATTAAAAGTAAATCGAAGACTGCTATGGAAACAACAAAAAAGTTCAAAACAATTGAATTTCTGAATTTTACTTGACAATAGTAGATTATTACGAATAATAAAAATGAATTTTTCTCGTTGGGAAAAATATGATATGTTGAGTTGTTACATTCGTTGTCAAAGTTCGTTTATTACTCGTAATAATCTACTATTGTTAAGTAAAATTCAGAAATTCAATTGTTGCACTTTTTTGTTCTTCGTTGTTTCCATAGCAGCCTTCGATTTACTTTTTTCAATTCAATTTTAGTATAAATAACAATTTTTGTTAATTTTTCTGTTAATTATAAAAATAAATTATTATTGTTTTATATCATTGTAAAGCTAAAAAAAATCTCTATTTAAAAATGCCATAGCTTAATATGACATCCATATGAAAAATAAAAGTTGCTATCAGTAACTCGTAAATGGTTAGATATAAAAAAAATTTGAGTACTTCTGCAAATTCACCATACAAAAGTGCCTTAAGAAAGTGCAAACCAGAATCTCGTATTATTTCATATAACAAAGTTATAAGCAAAAAAAGAAAATCGCGAAATTTACATTTTCATCTGTATCTAGTGACCTATGCATTTTTTCGCAAATAACAAAACACCATTAAAATAGCCTCCTAATGGGGCAACTTTTGTCTAATTTAACCAACCTCGTAGCTCTTACGGTTCTCGAGATACCAATGCATTCGTACCTTAAATGGGACACCCTGTATATATATATATAGACATGAAAATGTTAAAATTGGATTCTAGGGACCTTAAAACGTGGACATTTACTAAAATCTCAATATGCGATTTTTAGCACGATCCCTACACCTCCCTTATCAAGGGTAGCGGGAGGTAAAAATGAGAAATAAGTAAACATGCAAATTTTTAAATTTTAGACGAATTTCTTATACGATTCACGGCCATTTGCACCTCTTATGCCCGATGGTATAAAGCGCAGTGAAATCTTACCTCGAACTGTAGTCATCTGAACTAGATTCGTTATTTGAACTTAAGTTAAAAAGATATGCGTAGTATAAAACTTCCAACCATTACGTTCAACTGACCTAAGTTTAATGGTTTAAACCTAGACAGTCGGTAAGTTTATTATGTAACTTCACTAATATTTATGAAATATCACAAATAAAATTGTGTTGTGAGAGAGTGATGGTGTACGATAAAAACGTTCCAGAAACTTTAGTGACGTTGAAAAAAAAAATATTGTTAGAAATAATGGAGAATTATTTAAACATAATAGAAAATAAAAAACCGATGCAACCAACAACTCCGCAAAAATTAGCTATGTGGAACGATATAACAAAAAAAAAATTGTAGAAATAGGTAACTGAACTAGGCCACAAATAAAAATGTGCTACGAAAATATTAAGAAAAGGGCAAGTTTTGTAGTACTACCTGAATTAAAAATTAAATTTGTTAATAAATTTTTTAAGGATATCGTATGATTTTATATTTTAGATAAAAAATAAAACAAAACTAGCAGTGGAACATTTGAAATTGACACATATAAAAGCAAAATTAATTAATATGATAAAACCACAATTTTTTCCATGTGATACGCAATGTATGATGATGCAAGTTTTCGTAGTAGTTAATTTTTTCTATCCCGAAATACACGGGGACGTGTAAAATGCATAACTTGATCTTCCTCACTACCTGAGTTCGATGAACCAAAATTTAACATTTTCAATAGTACTGTAAAGTAAAATAGAAATTGTATTTAACATTGCTTTACCAAAATGAAATAATAATAATAATCAATGAACAGTTTAGTCGTGACAGTCGCAAACGTCAGTTAAAAAATGAACTTACTTTGAACGAGCAAAATCGATCGTTCAAATTAACCATCAGATAAACTTCGGTTAAGTAAAAAATAATGTTTATACTACTCAACGCTAGTTTAAAACAGTCAGTCAACTTCTGCAAACTAAGATCAAGAGTTGAACTATAGTTAAATCCTTAACTACAGGTTAACAAAAAAAAGTATATATCGAAATTTTTAAAGTAATATTTAACATCACATTTGATATTTCGTTTCGATACAATATTGTCAATTTAACCAAAAGTTGAATTTTAACTATAAGCAACTGGCCATAAGTTGTTAGTAACTCGTGAATCACTCATCACCAAAAATCTAATACAATACATAAAGGATAGTGTCATGTTGAATTCAAATTTATAAACAGCGTTATCTTATTTTTAACCTGGTCAGAACGGTGGATAAATTTGTAGAAAAGCGATGACAAAAATTATTTAAAAATCATCGATAATTTATACTTCAATTCATGTAAGAAAACAGCAGATTACGCTCGAGAGCCGACCGTTTTTACATGCATTAAATAAATAATTTAAATTCGTAAAACCAGAATTTGCCAATAATAAAAATATTTTTATAGGTAAAATATTACGAGACCCGAATATTAAAAATTACATCAAAACATGATTAAATATTACTTAATTCTGCAGATTTTATTTGATAATTGACAGTTGACAAATGATATTTTTTTCGCTTTTGTGAACTAGGTTAATGGACGATTTTACTCGTGAGGTCGCACGGTATTGTTTATCCGCGTAGTTATAACTTCTGCCGGTGGCGCAACTATCGATTTTACCAGTAAAATCCTGTAATTTCTAAATATAAATGTATTCCGACCTGAAAATGTCCTACCGAACGTAGCTCCTGACATTGACGATATTAACAGTTTACTTTTGGAATTACTTATTATCTTTAAGGACCACCTGCTCTGGTAGCAAGAAATTCTTTACTGAGCGAAATATGCTGAAAATCTTACTCAAAATTCAATTAAGAAAATCAAACCTAACATTTCTGAATAATATATTTTTTATCTCTTTTATACTGACTATAATAAATTTCTTTGATAACTAAATTTTCGTAAAATTCATGCCTTCTTATGGTATCAATATATATTTTAAAAAAACAACGACATGGTTTTGGAAATAGATTTTCAAAAGCTAAGAGCTGTTTTAGTCTTTTTTTCCATATGTAATCAATTTCTGACGTAGGTCTTCTAAATGTGCCCAGTTTAGTTTTAGCATCCACGCCACGAACTTTTCCGTCTGTCCCTGGGTAAACTGTTTCTATTATACCTTTTAACCAGTAGTTTCTGGGGGAATGTTCATCTACTATTATAACAATGTCGCCCAACTTCAGTGATGGAGTATCTTTGTACAATTTAGTTCTGCGAGTCAATGTGGAAAGATATTCTTTTATACATCGCTTCCAAAAGATGTCAGCCAGAATTTATAATTGACGCCACATTCTTCGTTCGTTTTTCATTTTTTCACTAAAGTTTTCATAGGTGCAACATTACTAGATGCTCCTAGCAGAAAATTGTTCGGTGTCAAACTTTCAAATCCTTCTGCATCCTCTGATACAGTAGTTAATGGCGTGCTGTTTACTGTTTAATGTTCCGCTTCAATTAATAATTTTTGCAATACCTCTTCTGATAGTGTTCTTGCGTGTAGTGTTGATTGCAGTTAATGTGAAGCTGCCGGTGAGACGAAGGTCCATTTTAGTCCTTTATTTGCAAAGACTTCTTGTATTTTGTAGATTCAATTTGTTGGATTGATTTTCTTATTTCAGAATTTGCTCCACGAAAATTAGTTCCATTGTCAGATAAAATTTCAGCTGGAACTCCACGTCTACTTATAAATCTTCGTAGAGCCATTATTACGGAATCAGTGCTTAATGATGCTGCTATTTCAATATGTATTGCACGTGTTATTAAATAAGTAAATAGGGTGCCATACCTTTTTTCATGACGTCTTCCTATCTTGATTATCATTGGTCCAAAATAATCGAGTCCAGTATAGGAGAAAACTCGGTCCGGTTTTGTTGTTCTGAAATTTGGAAGTTCTCCCATGATAGGTACTTGAAGTTTTTCCCGTCGTAGTTTACATATTATGCAACTATTTCATATTTTCTTCAGATTCGTTCGAGCTTGTATTACCCAATATTTTTGTCGCAGTTCGTTGAGGGTTGTTTCGAGACCAATATGTCCATATTCTTTGTGATAATATCGTAACAGTAAATGTGTTATAAAATGGTTAATATCCAAAATTGTTAGAAATTTACAAGTTATATACAGCTCTGGAGATTTTGCCGTTCTGCCTCTAATTTTAGTCCATCTTTCTCCAGAAATGGTGTAAGTTTAGCTAGCCTACTGGATCTACTTATTTAATGTCCTTCTGCAACTGAGTTATTTCTTCTTTAAATACTTCCTCTTGAACTATTTTACACCAATATTTTTCTGCTTTTTCTAAATCCTGTGATTCTTCATTTTTTATTTTCTTTTGATTTTTTTCCTTATTAGGGCATACATGAATGCGACTGGCCGAACAATCAAGTTCCATTTTGAGAAATTTGTGAATTCTATTAAAACTGATTCTGTGTTTAATACATTGACACACTCACTGTTTATTTCTTCCTTTTCTGCTTCTTTGTTCAGTTCTGTGATTGTATCTTTCGGCCATAAGTTGGAAATTCTTCGTAAAAATTCGGGACCTTTGAACCAGCTACTTTCTGTCAGAAAATTATTTTCTTTTTGAATCCTTGTGGCTTCATCAGCGATATTTTCTTTTGTTGATATCCAATGCCAGTTTTTTAATTTTGTTAATTCTTCTATTTCACTAATCCGATATGCTACAAATCATAAATATTTTCGTATATTTGAATTTGTCCAACATAAAACAGTTCTTGAGTCGGTCCAATAATGGATTTCACTAATACTCACTCCGGATTCTTCTGCAATTGTATTTGCTAATCGGCATCCCATCACAGCTGCAAGGATTTCCATTCTTTTGATGGAGATGGTTTTATTAAAAGGAGCCACCCTTATTTTAGCCATAACAAAAGATACATCCACTTCATTTGATGAAATTCTGAAATACGCTACTGAAGCATAAGCTTATTCACTTGCGTCGCAGAATATGTGAAGCTGGATTTCTTCGGTTTTCGAAAAATTTAAAGAATATATTCTTGGAACTTTGATACCTGTAATATTTTTTAGTTCCCCCAACCATTTCAACCATTTATCATATAGTGTGACAGGCAATTCATCGTCCCATCCGATTTTTGTTTCCGTACTTCTTGTAAAATTATTTTTGCTTTAACTACGAAATGGGCAAGAAATCCTAACGGGTCGTAAATTGACATTAATTTCAGCATTTCTCTTTTGGTGGGAAGAGTTTCTCCGGTAACTATTTCAGGTTTGACTTTATGGAAGTTAGCTTGAAGGTGAAATAGTCTTCATTTGGATTCTACCGAGGATTCGGTCTATGTTATTTTCAAAATTTTGATATTTTGCCGAAGGTGCACGAAGATCTTCAGGATTTTTTTTTTAATATTTCTTTTGAACTGCAATTGTAAATGTACAAATCTTGAAGTTTCCTCTACGATGGACTTCTGTGACATTTTCATTGAATTTCCATGCCTTCTGCATAGTCAAGAATATCATCCATATAATGTTTTCTTAGGCCTATGGCACACTGATCGATGAGCATCGATGAGCTCTTCGATGAAACAACAGAACGCACCCGTCATCGACGAAAAATAGCGGCGCCGCTATTTTCATTGAAGAGATCATTGATGACACGAATGTAGCTCATTGCACACGTATCTTTTGTGCCTCATTTCACATTAACACAGGTTAAGAGAGACAGTTTTAAACTGTTCCAACCTTAGACCAGGAATATTCACGCGCATATTTCCAAATCATCTGTGCGATTTTGACCTTTATTGCACAACTGGAACGGCCCAATCAACCACTTAAATACTGTTATGTTACAGTTGACCAAATCTAAATAAAAACTTGATTATCTATAACATAAATAAATCAATTTAAAACTAAGAAAACTATAAATCAAACTAAACACGTATGTATAACGAGAACGTCAGAAGACAAAATTGTGATTGATAACTGTTGGTGACGCTTATTGAGATTGAAAACTTATTCGTTCGACAGCACGTATGTAACACATCTGGTCCACTGGGCGGTTGCAGCTGATTTTGACGTTACAATAAGGTCGAAAGTCGCTAAGATGATTTGAAAAGTCTTCTTACGGCAAAATACATATCATGCCCTGTCTCCTCTCTATTCCTGGTCTAAGGTTCCAACATTGTGTAAATAATTATTAGGACTACTAGGAAAATAAGAAAAACTAAGTATGAAATATACACTCCCTTTATTCTGAATACTGTTCCTCTTGTCACATATCAAATACAACTAACTCTCAAATTATTATTTCCAACCTATATAAACAATGTATTACGTATACACATACAAATTAATTAACTACAGTAAATCCTTGCGTAACATTCGGCCATCCTGCATTATGCAGTGTCCTCACTGGCATCCAAGATTGTCTGAAAAGAAATAAGATTATCTCATGACGTGTTTGTATGGCCCGCACTTGGCTCATACCGCAACACTAAAATTTTCGTCACATGAAAACTCAGATCTTTTAAATTCTTGCACACCGCATTATGTTTATACAGAAAACTGTAACTCAACTATGATTATATGCAAGTTCAACCACTTGTAGTATGTTCTACAAAAACAGACTCAGGGACTACTTCAACAAGTAACTGACTACTTTGCATTACAAAAGTAAACTGACTGCGAACGACATTGTTCATTACGACATCCCGCGCTAAGCAATAAAAATCTCTTACACTTTGCTTACTATCTCTACTACTGCCATCGCTCATTGTACTTCTATGAAGCCCTCCCTCTCTCTCTTATTTCTACAACAAATCAATAAATTATCCACAAATAATAAATCTTATTTACTTCTTTCAAAGCCTAACTTTCTCAAAAGGTCATCAAAACAATCATTCCATAATGGAGGGCTTTCTCTCAAACCATACAATGTTTTGTCTAGTTTACAAACTCTGCCTGTAACGTCTTCATAACCTCTAGCCTGTTTTATATAGATTTCTGAAGTAACTTTACCATTTAAAATGGTGTTTCTATATTCATTTGTTCATCACTAAACCCACAATTATTCGAATTTTTCCATAATACTGTCACCTTTTCTATGCAATTTTGCTTGTTTCCTATTTACTTTACGTCTTTGCTATTATTCCTACTATAATTTATAGCATTTCCATTTAAAATTCGATTACCGTTAAATAAAAACATTAACTCATACGGAGTAAATTTGGTACGTTCGTTTACTGTATTGTTTACACCCCATGTTATATCACGAACAGTATCATCATGTTCATCAACATTAGTCATACGCATTGCATTTAAAATAGTTCTGTTTACCTTTTCACCTTGAGTGTTTACTCGGGGCGTAGCAATCGCATTTTGGACATGTTTTATTTATTTATTTATTAGTTACAAAACTCTTAAATACAAAATTGCTTCGCGTGAACTAAGGGTACGAGTAGGCTTAGTAACAGCATACTTTTTACTTTGTTAACGAATCTATAACTACTAGTAAATATGACTTACAGCTTTTACTTTTCACGAAAGGATCTAAATGGTCAATATGTACGGTACGCATTGGTTCATTTAGTTTTCTAATCGCATGTAACATACCTCCTGTCTACCATAACTACCCTGTTGTACGCACAATTTAAACAAGACTATATACATATATTTTTTATATAAAACGCGTAATTTGTGGAAAACAAAATTCAGACTTAATTAATTTTCACACTTTTTTAATTCTGGGGTGACCAATGTCGTCATGGAACTTACGTAATATGTTCCATCTTGAATAAATCGAATTCTTGTATTTGGAGCCATCATCATGCAATACGTGGCAAGTCGCGTTTAATGAACGTGGCACGAACTCCTGACCAGTCTCACAATTTTAAATTTTGTTCCACAGACGTACATTCTAAAACGCTTAATTGATTCAACAACAGTTAATATTTCCAACTCATAACACGCTCGTCATTAGATGTTACCCTACTAAATTACGCCACTGGCCTTAAGGTTACATTAGATTGCCATTGCAGCAATAGACCACGTTAGTGTAACGGTCAATTTGTGGCAGCAAATTCAAACTAAAACCCTAACTCGCCTTTGCCATTTTATACTCCCATATTATTCATACGGGAACAAAAATATGATATGTTCAAAAGAACTTTAAAATGCAAATCTTATCTATTGAACTTTATAAACACAAATCTCTAATGTATTGTATATCTACTTAAGTCGTATAAATATCTAAAACACCCAAAATTATTGAATAATCTTTAATTAAAGCAATAAATGCAAATTCATTAAAACGTAGGTTGTAGCTGTTTTCGATTCTATTTAATCCTGACAATTTAAATCGTCAGCAAAGAAATTATTTATTGCGGACAACTTAATAACCCTTTCAGACATCGCAATTAACAAAAATGAAACACTTATAACCACCTTATATTATAACTTTAAAGACAAAAAGCATCAATTCCAAAACTAACCTACAAATTCAGTTGACCTGAATGCACCAAGTTACGACATATGTTACTATTTGCAATCCTACTTTCTTTAAAATGAAATTATGCTTAACTTATTATTTTGTTTATACTTTTACTGTACAGAAAGCAAAGAGTATTGTTAACAGTTAGTAAGAAACTCAAGATTGTACTTAAGAATCACAGAATAGCTTTAATAATATGAATTGAAAATGCGCTTCCATAAGAACTGCATACATTCTGATTTGATTTAGAGTTTCGCGCCAAACGAAAATCTTAACCTCACTATTGTGGTCTATATCCCTCCCAAACCTAACACAATTGCTTGAAAGTTTTACTAACTGATATTCAATATTGAGTATAGGATATGTCTTTTATAGCTGCTGCATTCAAAGCTCTATAATCAATGTGTAATCGATGGTCACCGTTCTTTTTAGATACTAAAACTATGGGATTTGCAAATTCTGAACTAGATTTACGAATAACACTGGCTTTTAGTAAATTAGAAATTTTGATTTGTACAATTTCACGCTCTTTTAAAGAAAGTCTTTATGGTTTGTAACATACGGGGCGATCATTTTTTTAAATGAATAGGTAATTGGGCAAGACCAATTGAACTTGAACCCAACTCATAACTGTTTTTTGCAAAACAATTATGATGTTTTCTAAGTAGGTTATGTAATTTACTCATATCATCCGAATTAATGGCTCCCACTACTAAATTTGGCAGTGGTAACTTACTAATTACGACTTTTAAGTTGTTCGATCGATCCTACAGTATTTAAAACAAAGCATTAGAAAATAAATAGCATACCTCATTTCGTTCATTTTGTTCGAAAGTCGCTATCTTATGTTTAGTAAAAAAATACCCAATCTTCTCCAATAGTTGTACCCTCGACCATTACTTTCCCGTCCTGGAGTAATTTTCGAATGCCGTAAGTATGAAACCAGTGTGACGATAGGCCCTTTCGTCCAGCAAGGGTTTTCTTTCCTTTTGTAAATCTGTAGTAGCACCGTCACAGTTAGATTGTTTAGTAACGTGTTTTTGACAATATACGTTGCTTATTTATTGTTTATGTATTGTTTAATCTGAAAAGTAAGATGTATTTGTAATATTGGTAAAATATTTAACGAAATACGTACCTGTAAAAGACAATATTCGACCGTCATGATGTGAACAGACAATAAAAACATGTGCACAAGTCAGCATAACCACAATTGTTGTTGTTTTAGCTACAAGTAAATGTATTTTATGTAAAAATAGCATTGTGGATATTTGTAATTTAACTTACAATAGTGTTGTGAATCAATGTAACTCTCGTTTACACATTTGATTGCATTTTTGTGTTTGTTTACTTCTGGAATAATCTGACATTAGTAACCTTGCAAATGTTGACGAGTCCGTGATTCACAACATGATCGCGCGTGGCGCACCGCACATGGGAATGAAATTGTGTTATATTTGAAACAATATTTGTAAATTGTTTGATGTTGTAAAATGGAATTAGGGTAAAGAAAAGTGACCAGAGAATTTGTGTAAATTTTATAAAAATATTATTTATCACTTGAGACAGTAGCGACCCCCTGTACTAAGTAAAATCATCCCCGCCGCAATTTTAATGAGAAGTACCGTTAGTTTGGGTTTATAAGCCGCTGCAGAGGTCCGTGAAGCCAGAGCGGGTTCGCCCGTTCTCAGAGTCATGCAGGCTAGGATTCTAAATAGGTCCTCCTAAGCGCCTCTAGTGAGAAGAGAGTCCTGAAAAAGGCTCCTTCGACCCGCCGAGAAGTTGAGTGCTGTGTGTCAGCCGCCGTCCGTCAGAGGAATCCGCCGCGTGTAAAGGCTGAGTCCGCCGTGTACATCGCGCCGCTGATTGTCCGCTAGAGAAATTGTTAGTTTTTCTAAAGTAGTAAATTTCAATACGCGTACATACCGTGGTAACTCTGGTCACAGTTCTGCAAAGAAGGGTGATGTATTTGTTTATTTGTAAACTGTGTCTTTGTTTTACATATCTTCGTATGTTACAATATATTTATTTAAACTACACGTATTTTTCTGTTGATATCAACCAACCCTGTGCCCTCACCTCCACTAGGCTATCCGAAGGCACGCTCCTTTTGTACCGCTGTAAAAATGGCGCCCGAGCATACCGTTCATACCCAGGAATTAAAGGAGCACAATGATGACGTCACCCAGCGACATTCGAGGCGTTGTCACACCAGTTATCATCGGATTTATTGTAATGTTTTCAGTTACAAGAATGTCAACTTTAGTGCTGAAATGAATACATGAAATAGCATTAATTGTACATATTGCATTTGATTTAATCAATTCTACATTAAGTATCGTTAACTTTAAAAGTAATCTTTGGGCTATTTATTACTGGGTAAATTGTCAATATTCCCAAAATTTGCTTCTGGTACCATAATTTTTTTATTGGTAAAGCAAAATCATTAATACTAAAAATTAAATTTCCTTTTCCTACATGAAATATTACTTGCCCGAAAAACATTTTATTGCATATTCTGTCTAAATTAAATTTAAATATGATTTCTGAGAATATTCCTAAATCACTTCACTCTTGGTAGGTATCTAAATATTCTATAGCTAAAGATCCAGTTACAAATAGATCAATAAAATATCAAACATTGAATGATACTTCCCTTTTATATCATTGCCGTACTTTACATCTTTGGATTTCAATTGATGATGATTTGGAAAGAATTTACTGGTTGTTCATAAACGCCTGTCTTGGTGCTGTTCAGGTAAACCCATTCATTGATTTTGTAACTTCTATGACTAATGTTGTGTAATCCTGAGGTTTTATCGAATAGTGGCATTATATCACAGTCTTATGAGTTATAATTTGAGAAGAGATCACCGTCTAAACATTTCTTCTTAAAATCTCTTCAAATTTCCTTGCATGTGTAACACTTTCACCATCACTATCCCAAAGATCAGAACTACTACCACTGTCTAAATCTTTTTGACATTTTATTTTAATAGAGTTAAACCCGAATTATTTATCCCACTTCTGAACTATTAGGACTACTAGGAAAATAAGAAAAACCAAATATGAAATATACACTCCCTTTATTCTGAATACTGTTCCTCTTGTCACATATCAAATACAACTAACTCTCAAATTATTATTTCCAACCTATATAAACAATGTATTACGTATACACATACAAATTAATTAACTACAGTAAATTCTTGCGTAACATAATAATAATAATAATAATAATATTTATTTGTTTTAAGAAAAATCTCATACAAAGAGGTTGGTATGTACATAAAATTATATTTCGTTTTGTTCTTATTGAATGATTTACAAAGAGAGAACAATTTCTAGGAATTTAAAATAAATGCACGTATTTTTAGATCACAGTCTACAAATTTGAAAATACTGAACATTTTTTCTATAGTAATGTCGGCTAGAAGGATTTGGTGTTGATCACTGATTGGGCAGGCGTATTTTGCCAGATATTCTTGTCTTGGTGCACTGTATAATGGGCACTGGAACAGGAGGTCTTGTAGGTCATCTTCTTCTTGGCAATTGCAGAGAGTACATAACTCTTCTTGGCAGAATTTGTGGAGGGATCCATTATGGTAAAGGTCAAGATTCTTCTCACTTGATGTTCGGAGTTGACCTATTAAACGTAAAATTTTAAACGGCATATTGAAGTTCAGGCAGTTGTAGTGATATGAATAAGATTTAAAGTCTGTATTATACCGAGGATAGTGCAATTCTTTGAGTGGTGGTGTCAGTGTTATAAAGGATGTTCTGTTACGATATTAGAATGTTGAGAAGTTCTTTTTTAAGGGTTATGGGATTTTGTTGCTACCGTACGTGAGAGAAGTTTGTTTTTTGTAGAATATTTTCTATATTTCTGATCTAGTTAAATTTTCTTTGTTTCTCTGCGGAAATTTTGCGATTTAAGTTGAGACTGAGGAGTTTGTCATGACAAATTTTCACATATCTCTCATTAGGCATAAGGAGTACTTTGTACCACCAAGACAGTGTTCTTTTCACAATATTTAGCTCTAGTTTATCTCGGCCCGTCTCTCTTATGATTATATAATTAGGAGTGGTTTTTAGCCACCCTAAAATAGATTTAAAATAATGACTTTGTCCTCTTTCTGTTGTGTCTAAGTAATTATATGCCCATAATTCGGAGGCGTATAAAATTGATGGGGCAACTGTTGAGTCAAATAGAGTAGATACTATATCCCAATTAAAGATTTTAGTTTTTATTAAGGTACTTCTAATAGCTCCTGTTGTTTTGATAGAGTATAGAGAATAATCCCGATGTTTTATATGTTATTCCTAAATATGTGTATGTTTTTGAAAAATTTATTTCTTTTCCTTGGCAGTAGAATTTTCTAGTATTTTTAGAAGGGCGGCCCTGATGAAAGTGCATTAGTTTTGTTTTTGTGGCATTTATTTTCAAATCTAGGTTGTTACAGTATTCTTCTAACGCATTAAGTTTGTCCTGAATATTGTTTGGTGAGGTTGCGAAGATGACAAGGTCGTCAGCGTATTGTAAGGATAAGATGTCAGTTTTATGGTTGATATATATTCCTTCGAAATATTTTTTTCTGAATTCCATCTCAAGATCTGCAGTATATAACGCAAAGAGTAGTGGATTAGTGCACTCGCCTTGTAATACGCCCTTTGATATGTGAATTTCTTCTGAGAGAGTGCCTCTGTCCCATACTTGCAGAGTTGCGCTGTTATACATATTGCGCAATAATCTAGTTATTTTGCCGCTAATTCCTAGTTCAAATATCTTTTTCCACATTTTGTCATGAGCAACGTAGTCAAACGCTTTCTGTAAGTCGATGAATATGGCATATGTATTACCTTTGCCAGCCAGGAAGCGTGAGTGCACAATCGTGTTGAATACAAATAGGTTGTCCACGCATGATCTATTTTTACGGAACCCTGCTTGTGACTCGGGTAAAATGTCGTAGCTTTCAATCCAATTTTGCATACGATTATTTATTACAAACGTAAATAGTTTAGTTATCCTCTATAGTTATTGGGGTCTGTAATTGGCCTTTTCTTGTGTAGCATGCATAACTTTGCTCTGGTAAAGTTTTTTGGAAGTTTTTCTTCAGTGAGGAAAGCGTTTAGCATATTTTTTAGTTGTAATCTGGCATTTCCGGGTAGATGCTGGAGATATTCAATTAAGATGCCATCAGGACCAGGAGATTTATTAGGTTTTAAGCAATTTAGTGCATGGTTTAACTCGGAGGTAGTTATTTCAGAGTTTAAATATGGATGGCGAACGTCTATGTAGTTGTGATGGGGCTGAATTTTCTCTCTAAACCAATTTTCAAGGAAGGAATACCATTCTTCCGGTTTTATGTGTGATGGGGAATTTTTTTTTTTTGGGTACAGCGATTTCATTGTTTTCCAGAATTGCGATTGGTCCTTTACATTTGCTAACTTAATTTTGATTTCTTGTATATGTTTTCTTTTCTCTGTGGTTATTTGTTTTTTATAATTTGATTTAGAGTGAATGAATTCCTGTAGACTCTCTTCACTGAAGTTGGATATTTTGCATTTTTTAAATTTATTTTTCATTTCCTTCCTTAATTCTCTGCATTCTTTTGTGAACCATGGCTTATTTTGTTGAATCTTATATGAGCTTATGTTTACTGTTTTCTTCATATTTAAATTTGCGATGGCCTGATTGATGGTCGTTTCTATGTTTTCATACAAAGATTCATCACTACTTTCCTGTAAGTTTGAATTTATTTCTTTTATATAATCAGATATTTTGTTGTTTTCCCATTTGGATATAATATGTCGACGTAAATAATCTGGTTCACTTTCATGGTTTTTTATTTCATCGTTTGTTATTGTTAGTGTAATTTCACACCTTAAGTGATCTGACATGGTTATTTCGCTAGAAACCAAAAAATTTAAAATATTGTGAATTGCATTTATATCGCCCCAAACATAGTCAATCACACTTTTTCCTCGTGTACCAATATACATGAAGTTTGCCGGTGTATCATGTAAACTTCTTCCATTTAGCATAAATAGGTTTTCGTTTTTCATTATTTGCAGGAGATCTCTACCTTTTTTTATTAATTATCTCATCCAAGCTGATTCGGTTAGTTGTAAAGTTTGTGCACAAAAATAATACATCTTGCGTTAAAATCTTCGCCAATTATTATAGCATGCTGTGAGTATGTTTCTTTAATACTTTTGAGACTTATTTCGAACAATTCTAGGAGCGTAGAGAAGTTATAGGATGGTGAGAAATATACCAAGGCTAAAATAATATTAATTTTGTTTGTTAGTTCCATAATTATCCAGTGTTGTTCCTTTTCTAGTATTTTTATTTTTAGAGGGGGTAATTTATAAAATATTAATAGTCCGCCAACAGCCCTGCCAAAGCTAGCTTCTTTGATAGCTTGTTGCTGTGTGATCGAGTAGTCTCGCAGAAAAAGAGGTTTGTTGGTTATTCCAAAATAAAATAGTTAAAAAAACACAAATTTTCAAAAACACGTTCAACACACATAATACACTATACAAAACTAGGCCCGCTTCCCCCTCTCTTTCTCTAACATATGGGAAACAGAAAGGCTTAACTTTGTTAGTAGAGCAGATATGAAGTTGCCAGAGCGTGTCAATAACTGTTAAAAATATTTTATACCTTATATAGTTTCGTATATCTGATTGACGTAGTCCTCAAATTGGTAAAAGTCTTCCAATCTTCTATTGCAGCTTCTTCGTCTGTCAATTGGCGTATATATCCCTTTTCGAAATAATTTTGTATTTTTTTGATGATATTGATCACGTAAATTTTGATCTCTATCTTCTTCTCTATAATGGTTAGACGTTTCAGTGCATTATTCTTACTTTCTGGCAGTTGTGGATTGTCTTCTTTCCTTAACAGTCCAGTTTCCCATATAGAATCATTGATTTGTCGACTTGTTCTGTTCATAATATCTTGGGCCGTTCTTCCATTTTTGATTTGATTTTTTCTTCCACTATCTTTGTTGCGAAATTTTCAATACTGAAAAAGTGTTTTGCATACTGATGAAGGTCATAAACTTCAACTCCTTCATGTTCATTTACGTATAACGTTATATCTTCTAATTCTTCGCAAAATTCATTCTCGTTCACTCTATCAATCCGAGTTTTAAACCAGTAGTTATTCCCGTGGATGACCCAATCTAATTTACATCTTGTTGCTACTGGTGCATTTTTCGGGCCTTCTCGTACTTCTCTTGATAGTATTAAATCA